>ML681971.1:11869824-12017569 GCA_007922195.1 Podocnemis expansa
GCATAATAGAAACAGACACCACATAAATTAGCTACTTACTAGCAGTAACCCATCAAAAACAATGTTGGAAAATAAAAAGAAAATTTATAAAATACTTATTTTAATCAATTAATAGCTCTTTAATTACCACATTTTTTTTGCAAAAGTTCTATGGTCAGCTAAAACTTTTCCTTGGTAGTGTTGCGTTCATGTAAACATTCAGATTTTCATGGTTTATTCCCAGAGTGAACACCACATGCAATTGTCTGAAGAGTCTGTGTGAAATATTGGAAACAGCTGAAAGCATAGGTGAGAGCTTTATAATTTTGACAAGTTCCAAAAGGGCAGCCATGTCACCAAACTGAACCATCCCTTGGTTTCACTGCCTGTTACTGTCCAATTTTTAAATCCTCAGCCATTTCACCTTTATGAAAGATAATAAGGTATATATCTGTGCCATGCCAAGACTCCTAGGCCATTGTTGTGTCAGAAGTGACTCAACCGACTGATCCCAAGGAGCAACTATCTGAGCCACCTCTGACATCACAATGGCCTCTCACATGGTACACTTCATATCATGCATGCACATAGAAAATTAGGAGAGTTGATTTTAAAAGTCTCAGTCATTCCCTTCCTATCTATTGTGACAGATGACACAGGACTTCTTCCTGTTCCTTGCCCCTGCTTGTATTTACTGTCCCTTCCCACCCTCATTCCTGTGGAGAGTGTCCTCAGGACAGCTGCCAGTTGGACAAGTGCTAGTACTGAAGTACCTTTAGAGCTGTGCAGGCAGGGAGAAGAGACAGATGGAGGAAGATACTTGGATGCCCAAGAGATGGGTGAAAGTGGTTGATGCAGTGAAACAGTGTGAATGAATTCAATAAAGCACTGACCCAGAACTCAGAAGACCTGGGTTTTATTCCTGGCTCTGCCACCAGTCTTAAGCAACTCATAGCCCTACTCCGTGCCTCAGTTTTCCTATCTACAAAATGGGAGTAATAGTTACTGACTCTGCAAACTACTCAGATCTTTACTTACTAAAAGAGAGTTATGTTTTGGAAGGGGCAGAGAAAGATGTCTGTTCAGTTAGTGCAGCAAATATCAAAATGTTTGACTTTATGATATAAAAATTAAAATAAACCAGCTTCCTTTTTGCTTGGGCAATTATGCACAGGCTATATGTAATAGCCCAAACAGATCTTGCAGTAAGTTACCCTGAAGAGTGGCAGACTCCATTTTTTTCTTTTGTTCTGCTACAGAAAAGCAAGAAAAGGATGTAATTTCTTCATCAGGGAGAAACACCAATCCATGGGACAAGTGTTCTTTAAAGATAACATTTTAGATCCCTATTGTCCACCATGCAACTATTCACAATTGAGAAGAGGAACATTTGTAATATTAATAAGCTCCTTTGATAAAAGGCTATCAGAGAATTAGAATGCTGTGTCTGTTTGAACAAAGAGCCATTGTTTTGCCTTAAAACAACATGCTGTGTTTATCATCATACATGAGGCTCCCCCTTCGAGAAGAAAAGATCAGCACCAGAGATCAGTATTGATTAGAAATCACAAAGCCACAGAATCAAATATGGAAGTCCCTATTCTAGGCTCACTAGGGGAGTGGGAAGCTTCTTTAATTTTGTGCATGCATGCGTAAAGAGGATGCTCACCCTGCACAGAAACTGAGGTTCTTTGAAACATGTCCCTGTGGATCTCCTTCTTTAGGTGTTCGCACACCTTCATATCCTCAACTGGATATTTTTATCAGCAGCACTCACCTGAGTTGCACACGGATTGTCCCCTACTTGCAGCGTTGTTGGCAAATCACTTGGCATGCATGCAACCCAGCCCACTCTGTTTCTTTTCTACCACAGAGTCCTTACTTTGAACTCTGAATGATAGGGAAGGAAAGTGGATAGCTGGAGCATCCACAGGAACACACATTGTGAGGAACCTCAGTTACTGCACAGGCTGAGCAAACTTCCCCTTCTTTGAGTGGTCTTTTTGAGTGCTTCACTTTTGTTGACTACAGAGCAGTGCCTGAACTTATCAGAGGGGACTCTGGAGTTAATTGGGCCCAGTTATTTGCTCTGTACATGTCTATGATTGGTGCGTTACTGAGAATGCTACAAATGTAAACACTGTTCTATTAGAATGTGTTTTGACCTCTGGGGGGGGGGGTTGCACATTCACTTGTAGGTAGCCTAAATTAATGCTCTTTGAGATCCATTTTAATAATCTCTGTATGGAGATGGCTGTGCCTCTGAATCCTTCCACCATGGGTACAAAGAGTTTAGAGGATTTTATGAAGGTTTTTATTCTGCCTAGATGGAAAGCTAGCACATATCTGATATCTAATGTATGTAATAATGCATCTTATGTGACACCATGAGGTTCTGAGAAGGAAGCAGGCAGGTGGATTGGCTGATTCATGTGAAATGGTGAAGTGATTTTTAGTATAAATTTTGGGTACTGTCTAAGAATAACTTTGTCTTTGGAAAAGATGGTGTAAGGTGGACACACCATAAATGCCCTGAATTCACCCATGTGATGGGCCAAAGTAACGGCCACTAAAAACATCACCTCCCTGGTCAGGTGCAGAAAGCTCTAATGGAGGTTCAGTAATACATCTCAGGACTACAAACAAGGAGTCCTGTGGCATTTAAAAACTAACAGATTTATTTAGGTTCAGATCCCATGGTACTCTGGGTGCACCTATAACCAGGGAGATGTTCTGAATACCTTTGATGAAGCATTTAATTCTTCAGTGTGTGAAGAGTGTGGTGCTGTTGAGTTTACGATGGAAGCCGGTGAGTCTTGAGTTCTTCATGACTCTGACAAAGAGATTTTTCTACTCAAGGTCTGAGGCAGGTCTCAAAGTCATCTTAATGGAAAAGTTGTTAGATCAGAGATCCCTATCCTGCCTAGCTCTAGAGGTTAGGTTTTACAATGGGTACACTTTTGGAGTCTGTGCCCCTTGGCCAGACATTAGATACACACGGGGTCCATCTGATGCTGGTATTATGCCTCTGCAGGACACGCGTGATTATAATCCTGGTAAACCAAGCGTAACAGCAGCTTTGCTAAATTCTACACTATGAGGAATTTTTTTTAAACTAGGTAAATGGAGAAAGATAACCAACTAATGACTAAACTCGCATTATATAAAGACTAGCTAACTTAAAATGAGCTAAAAGGTAAGAAGGGCTGATGGTTCTGTCTTGGATTGCAGATGATGTCAAGGCTTTTCCCCCACTCTGGCACTCTGAGTGCAGAAGGTGAGGGCCCGCAACAGGCCAGAAAAGCCACTGGGTTTAAAGCCTGCTCTTAAAAGTCTCCAAGGCCTCCAATTCCTGGCCTTCGAGTGGTATCGCTGCCACCACCCAAATGCAAAAACCTCTTGAGACCCAGGAAGGCGCACTTGGGAATTCCTCCCTGTGAGATACTTGCAATCCCGTTTATTCCTCCTTCAGGAAAGTGACTGGACCCCAGCTGCAATATGAGCTGGAACTGGAACAGGGTTCCCTCTAGTAGCTGCCTGTGCAGTCCAAGGCACATGCACACAAACCTCTTGCCTTTCAGGACACAGAACCAGAACTTATTAAAAGGTAAAATCTTTAATCAAAAAGAACCGATAATAAACACAGAGTTGCTTCTCTGGGAACTAACTTGGGTAGTTACAGGGTAGTGGGAGGGGGTACATGTGCTCAGCACAGAGAAATCCAAAAAACAAGCCAAAAACAAAGAAAATACCCTGACCGCGTCTAAATAAACATTCCCTGTTCTACTCACGCCTGGTCAGTACCAAACTTAACTTATCTCTGGTAAGGATGTTGCTGGATTCTTCCTCAGGCCCCTCTGGCCTCCTCCTGATCCTTCCAGGAGCTCTGCTGCCTCCAAACAGGCCCAGGCCAGGCTGCTGTTACAATTCAAAAACCTGTGCTTCATTCCTATGGGCTGTCCTGGGACTCACTGACCAGAGTGTTAACCCCTTCCTCCACAAGGGTTACTACAGATGACTCAGCAGGAATTGAAGGGGTTGGTATGCACCCACCAAGCAAGATGCCAACATTATCTTAAGACAGGGACAACATATGCATGACAAGATGAGTGCTACTGATAGAAATCTCCATCTTTTGAGGATCTGCCAACACCTGAAGTGCAGCACATACACAGACACCACTCAAAGAAGAGCCGAAAAATTACAGCTTACTTCTACTCTGAATTTAACTGAGAGGATAATCCACTTTAGGAACAACTTACCAAAGGCTGCGGTGGACTCAACATCACTGGAAATTTTAAAATCAAGATTGAATGTTTTTCTAAAAGATATGCTCTAATTTAATTACAAGTTGTTGGGATGTGAAGCATGAATTAATTCAGGGATATTGTTTGACTGTTTGTTACTGAGAAGATAGGACTAAATTATCACAATGTTCCCTTCTGACATAATATAGACATCTCTGTTCTCAGTGTGATCCTCTAAAGCAGTGGTTCCCAACCTTTTTCAGGCTGGTGACCCCTTTTTAACAAAAAAAAAAAAAAATTTGCACCCCCCCCACATGCCTGATTATGTAATCTGGTCTGCATCACTCTGGCGGTGCCACTGGGACAGCCGGCAAGCAACGTTGCCACCACCACAGCCCGCACTGCTGGAAAGCCAAGCTGCAGTAGCTATAGCCCCTGTCAGGGAGCCGCCACAGCCCCATCCTCCTGCCAGAATCTGGCCATGTGAGGGGAAAGGCAGCCCTGGCAGGGAGCATCAGGGCTGTAGCTGGATTCCAGCCCCAGTAGGGAGAGGCTCTGCAGATCCCCTGCAACATGTCTGCGAACCCCTGGGGGTCCCCAGACCACAGGTTGGAAAACACTCCTCTAAAATAATATTTTTAAACAAAAAAGCCAAAGCTAATAAGCAGGTTAAATATTAGTTAAGCAGGGTAAATTCTGAGGTAGCACATCATCAATTGTGTTTAGTACAGCAGTGTTTAAGGACCAGCCACAAATAGGCCCCATTGTGCTAGGCACCATACAAACACAGTAGTAGACAAGCCTTGCGTCAAAGAGCTTACAGTCTGACTAGGCTAGGCAACACAAGACAGAAATAGGGACAGGACAGAAAGGGCTGTAACACACAAGCATAATGAACAATGTGGTGGCAGCAAATGTTATATTATTTCCATTTTTTTAGTGCGATAGTAGTTGGGAATAGACAATTTAAATGAAAAGAAAAGTGAATGGAGAGGGGGACAGTGAAAGAAAAAGGGTGAGGGAAACCAGGCAGGGGAGACAGTAAGCCGGGGAAAGGTGGGATAGATCATTATTACATTCAGCTAGTTCTGAGAACTCCATATGAAAAAGCAACCCAGATCTAACAACAGAAACATTAAACTGGCACACACCCCTGCAACAAACCATGCTGCCAAGTCTGCCCACATCTCTGCACAACAGATACCATCATAGGTCCTAATCAAGCCTGCTACTCCATCAAAGGCTCATTTACTTGCTCATCTACTAATATGATCTACGCTATCATGTGCAAGAAATGCCCCAATGCCTTATACATTGGACAAACAGGATGATCCCTGCACAAAAGAATACATGAACATAGAACTGATATCAGAAATCACAAAACAAAAAAAAAACAGTTGCTGAGCACTTCCGTCTTTCTAATCACTCAATAAATGATTTGTTAAAGACGGTCATCAGAGATGTGACTGGGACATCAAGACTTCAAAGAGAAACAGCTGAACTGAAATTAATATGCAAATTAAGTTGTGTGAAAGCAGGATTGAATCAAGACCATGAGTTCTTTTCCCATTACAAAAGGTAATTGGAGTTCAGCCTTCCCAGGGTTTGAACCTAACAACTGCTCTGATTTGCTGTTACTGTATGACCTGCTCCTATGTTTTACACTCCCTTGCATTTATTTTCATTCCATTCTGTAAGTTCACCCATCTTCAAAGCATCTGACGAAGTGGGGTTTTCTCCCAAGAAAGCTCATGTGAAAAATAAATCTGTTAGTCTTAAAGTGCCACACGACTTCTTATATAGTGAGCCACAGTGGCACCACTCCAGGGGGCTCCACAGCCGACCCATAAGGTACTTTAGGGGAAAACTTCTCCAGTTGTCTGTGCACGTGGCGCGCACACCTAATATGGAATGGAAGGCACAATCACTCAAAGAAGTAGTAAACAGTTCTATAAGATTCCAGGAGCACAAGATTTGCCATCCTGTATCAGACCAATAGTCAGCCCAGTTCAGTATTCCTTCTTAGTTCTTCGCAATAGATGCTGCACAAGAACTGAACAAACAATTGAAGACTTGATCTTCCAAGGTGATGAGTGTACTTACCTCCTGCTGCAACCTAAATCAAAGAGGATGAAAATGCTGCTACTTCTGAATGCTGAACTTTGGAATCAAAACTGTCAGGAAGTATACAATAAACCCTTAAAGAGCTCTCACAGCCTACCTCTGTACAGCAGCAGCAACGCTATTTTGAAGTTAGCCATTAACCTGGTCTCACTGTCTCTGCTTCTGCCACATGTGTGCTCTAGGGCCTTCCACTAACACACACTATGCTGCCTAAGCAACAGAGATAGGGACAACTTAAATCAGTGATCCCTGGAGATGGATAAGACAGGCAAGCTCTGAAGATGGTGGATTCACATAGCCAGATAGAAGAGACAGAGAAAGGGTGTGAGTGTGGTTATGTGGGAGAGAAAGAGAGAGAGAGAGAGAGGTAAATTGGTGGTATATTTTTAAATCCAGTACAGTATTTTAGCATACTTACATTTTCTTTTTCATTTATAAAATCTCTGCTGTATTATGTAAGACAAGTGTCATTAGATATGGCAATAACGAGATTCAAGATCAGAGTCTAACAAGATTTTTTCAGAGAGACAAGCTCCCATCTCAAACGTCTTTTAAGTACAGGTGCCTGCCAGAGTCCCATCCCGTAATAATTCATATTGCAGTTCTAACAGAATAGCCAAAGGAGGAATCTGGCAAGTTCAGCAGAAAGATCTGTTACAATAGAATGTACCCCAATGTCTGTAAAACTCCATTTGGGGTAACAAGGTGCACGCACATTATTTCTATTCAAGAAAAAAAGAAACTCAAAAAAAAGAATTTTGTATTATCAGGAGAGGGCTTGGCATCATAAGGCATACACTACTGGAGAGAGGTCAAAAAGAGGGTGTGTTGGGGTCATCCTGCAGTTATCATCCAGGCTGGTAAGAGGCAAGGTGTGGCTAGCTGGCTGCAGCACACGCACAGACATAGCTGAGACATCTGCATCCTGGAGAATGTTCATGAGCAATCCAGACTAGAGGCTACGGTAACAAAGCATTATAAAATGTACCCCTCAACCCCGTTGGAGGGCAGTGGTGAAACAGCTACTCACTAATCTGGATTGTACCCCGAGTATGTCATATCAATCCCTTCATCATCTTGTATATAATGGAAAGGAAGCTGTGAGCCCTGTATGCAGACAACTCATATTGAAGCAGGCAATTCAGTCTAGCAGACCCTATGTCAGGAGATCTGTGTTCTAGTCCTAGCTCTACAATGTCTCGTTATGGATCTTACTACTAAAATTCTGTGCCTCAATTGAAAATCATGTTTTTCCCCTTTTAAAGGCATTTTGGATGCCTATGGATGAAAAGCAAGTTATCTTGTTAATAATTAATCAGCTTTAACAGAATTACAGAGAAAGTGTATGTCAGAGTTAGGCAGGAAAACATGCCAAAGGTCTGCCTGGGCACAGTCCAAGAACTAGCCCCATTCCTGAAAGAAGGTTTCCCACTTAGCCTTCTGGGTAAGGAATTACCTGAAAAGGACTAGCAAAAATCTCTACCCAGTCTCTTCTGGAACACTGGAGAAGCACAAACAACAAGAGTCCTGTGGCACCTTAAAGACTAACAGATTTCTTTGGGCATAAGCTTTCGTGAGCTCCAACCCACTTTGTCAGATGCATGGGTTGGAGACCACGACAGCTTATGCCCGAAGAAATCTGTTAGTCTTTTAAGGTGCCACAGGACTTATTGGTTTTGCTGTACACAGACTAACAAGGCTACCCCTCTGGAGAAGCAAGATACACAGACCCATCAGATTGTCCCATTCATCTAACCTGCTGCGTGTTTTAAATTCTTTTTTAAGATTAGTTTTCAACATAGAAACTATGGTGGCGAAGCATTGGATTGTTGCAAGCCCTGGTATCACTGACTGATGAAAGCAGAGCCAATACTGTAGCAAAGGAAATTCTGATACTTCCCAGAGTGCAGCTGCACAATCCATCTTGATTTCTGATTGAGGCAGACTATCCCTGTATGCTTGACAAAGTGTGGACGTTCATGGATTTTATCTTCATTTTTGCAAAGACTATAATTTACCTTGAGTAATGGCTGCTCATTCTGAATGATGGATGCACTGCCTCTAGAAAGACATTGACTGATGATCCTAGATAGTTGATGTAAGGAGAAAAGAGCAGTTTTAAAAGGTCTTTTAATATATGCAAATTACCATTGTCTTTTGTACAAATATGTCCCACTGGACTCACCTGGAAGGGTTTTTTGAAAGGTGACCTGCACGAAAACCTGAAAGTTATTCAAGTATTGGAAGAGGTAAGTCAGCCCTAATAGCTGCTCAGGTCACAAAGAATTTGTTTAGCAAAGCTTCCTTAGGGATCGCTATAAAAAGCAAAAGCAGCATGATCATAATTATCATCACAGTCTCATCCTCTGCACGATAAAAGCCTCAATGTGGCATCAACCAAAACACTTCAAATGCTGCTCCTACCCCCATGCAACTCCATGGTGCCAAGTCACTGCTCTCCATTCAGATCCACCCTTATGAATATTCTGCAGTGAAGCACACAAGAAGTGAATGCATAGGCAATAGTGTAAGATTTACACAAATTACTATTAGTCCCTGGGGCTTCCTCATGCTTCTTTTGTCAACCATATCTACCTTGTTTTGACTGCTAGTATGCTGGAAGAGGAACTGTCTGTATTGTGTGTGCTATGCAGCCCTAAGCACAATATCCATACTTAACAAACAATAAACAACATAGTGGTGCTTGTTCAAAAGATACCAGTGCATCAACCCATTCATTCACATGTCCTTGTGATACCAAATGTATACATCTCTGAGCTTCATTGGCAGCGCTTGTCTCTGCGCTATCTTTTTTTGTAATTGCCCATATTTTCCCCCTGCCTGCTATCTCTCATAGGACAGCTACATCAATCCTGTTTTCTGTAATGAAAACCAATCATCTTTTCTCTGTGTACCTTTCAGTACTACATTCCAGTAAAGTCCTATTTGATTCAGCCTGTTTCTCTTTTTGGTCTACATAACCACCCCATGAGATGACTCATCAGTAGGGTCAGGGCTCTGACTCTTCAGCACAGCTCTCCATCAAATAAGCCAACAGAGTTAATACATTAGACAGTAGCAAGCTCTTAGCCTCTGTCTGTTAGTCTTAAAGTGCCACACAACTCCTTGTTGTTTTTTTTACAGAGAACAACAGTCTTACAGTTGCAGGATTTGTCAGAGGCTCTGGTGATATTCAGTTCCTGGCTCTGTCACTTCCTATGTGACCTTAGGAAAGACACTTCACCTCCCTATGCCTCAGTTTCCCATATGAAAATGGTAATGATAATAATAATTCCCTTTGTCTAACATACATATTAAAACTGCAATCACAGATGGTCTCCTATGTGTCTGCACTTCAATATTGCTTGGGATCTTTAGAATCTAGATGCTAATATAATACAATTGAGCAATAATGATAATGTGAGGTTGCATTTTAGAATTCTATATCAGTACATACAATTGTTGGTTTAATTATAGTCCCGGTGTCTTCAAATTCCTAGTGCTAGATTGAAAGCCAAGCTTTAAATATCTGACCCAGGGCCTATTGTTCTGCATATATCCCTCTCAATCCAGTCTGTAATGTCTTATAGCAAAAGATCTCACTGAAGCACAATTATCCCTGATGCTTTCTAGAAGAGAACTAGCAGGGACATTATTTCAGTGGCTGACTAATAAAATGGACTAATAAAAAGAACCTGCCTAAAAGTTTGCCCCTAAATACTTATGAGAAACAAAATTCAGGGGGAAAAACTCCCCCTCCCCAAGGTAACTCTCTTCCTCCCTCACAAAATGACTGCAGATCCCTGTCCAAGAGTCTAAGGAAACTTTCATTTCAGTTCACATGGATTGGCAAACTAAATATTCAGCTACACAGATAAGAATGAACCTGGTATGTGGTATTATCAACTACAGAAAGTTTTGTCCATCTTTATTTTTTGAAAACAATTGACTGAAGTCAGTGGGGTTGTATTGGACATAAAGCAGGGCACAACTGGCTTGAAAAGTTAACAGGAAAATATTATTATTCAAATTATGGTTGTGCAGGGCTTGACAAAAGTCAGGTCAGCACAACAAATGGTGTTTGAAACCTGCTCCTACCTCCACTGCAGAAATGCAGCAAAGGAACACACTCTGGAGACCAAAAATAAAATTACTGGCACCTAGCTGGGAGCCAATTTTGTCAAGCCATGACGTAGTGCCTACAGAGCTCTGATCACAGCTGGGGCCCATTGTGCTAAGTTCTGCACAAATATACAGAACAAGACAGATGAAATTCTCTGGGTACACACACCCATTCCCACACCTGGACTATACTGAACAAATGAGTGATTCTGGAGGAGGAAACCCTGGACTTTAAAATTTACAGATCATACAAAGCAAAAACTGAAAACAAAGTCTGCAAGCCTGGACCCACAGATTTCCAGGCGCACAGAGGGCCTCTGACCCCCTGCCAATGTATCCCTTCACCTCTTCCTGAGGCAGCATCTCTACATTAACAGAAATGGTGCTTTCCACAGAATGCAGCATTGAGTACTTCAATTATGACGTACCAGGGTTTTTTAATAGCTACTTCACCCTGGCCATTAAAAATGAAGCACTGCACAATAAAAACAGGGAGTGGAGTAGAAAAATGAAGGTCTCTGCATCTGCATTTTAAATCAAGCCTCTTCTTTTAGAAGGTAACAAAACCTGTTGACTAAGATATTGATTTTATATATGAGGGTTTTGATTCTTTTGAATTCCCCAGCAGAATGGAGTTTCTTATGATTGTAGATTGTATTCCACTGCAGTTACCTTGAAACTAGTTTACCTCCCAGCAATGTAAAAAAAATCACTGCAGAACAATAGCACTGACAAACGGAAACCAAGCACGTTTTCTAAAATCTGTTTTGAACTTCCATTAAAGCATGTTACTGAGGCTAAAGAACAATGCAAACCCCTAGAGTTTGTTTCATTCACATATTCGTTTTTACTAGTGCTAGAGTGAAATTAATTCTTATCCCATTGCCCAGTTACTTCCAAAAGCCCCCACTCCAAAAAACCCACAAAAGAACAAAAGTTTGAAGTAATAATAATTTGTGCTTGTATAGTTGTATCTTATCTGAAGATCACCATGGTCTTTACAAAGGTAGTAAGCAGGATTATACCCATTTTTCAAAAGGGGAAAATAAACCACAGGGAACTTAAGTGACTTTGCCCAAGGTCATTCAGTAACTGAGTGATAGAGCTTGGATTAGAACCCAAAGTCCTGACTTCCAGACTCATGCTCTAGCTATTAGACTACGCAGCCTCCAAAATACAGAGCTATCTTCTGTCCTCAGCTACACCTCACTGAGAGCAGTGGGATGGCATGGGTATAAAAAAGGGTCAGTTACTTACCAGTAACTTCTGTTCCTCGAGATGCACTGCTCACATCCATTCCACTTTGGTGGTGCGTTCGCCAATGTGTTCAGCTGCCGGAAAACTTTTGCCCTTAGCTTGCTCCATAGGAACAGAGGTGGTGCCCCCTAGAGTGGCACGCAGACACTCACCATAACAGCCACTGCTGCTCCGCCTCCCTCTCAGTCCATTCTTTCCACTAACTCCGGAAGTGGGGACGGAGGGTGAGTGTGGAATGGATGTGAGCAGCGAACCTCGAAGAACAGAAGTTACCAGTAAGTAACTGTCCCTTTTCTTCTTCAAGCAGCTGCTCACGCACATTCCACTTTGGTGAATAGTGAGCCTTACTTTGAGTGGCAGGCGGAGTTACGGTTTGTGAGCACACAGAACGGCTTCACCAAAGGCCGCGTCGTCCCTTGCCAGCTGGACCAGGGCATAATGAGAGGTGAAGACATGAATGAAAGACCACGTGGCTGCCTGGCACGTCTTGAATTGGGACACGGGCTAGGAAGGCTGCCAACGAGGCCTGTGCTCTGGTCGAGTGCGCTCTCACTGGCCTGGGGATTGGGGCCTTCATGATCTGGTAGCATGTGCTTATAGAGGTGACGATCCAGGACAAAATCGTCTGTGATGATACCAGGTTGCCCTTAACCTGCTCTGCAATGGCAACAAAGACGTGTGGATTTACAGAAGGGTTTCTTTCTATCGATGTAGAAGGCAAGTTCCCTTCAAACATCTAACGTGTGCCACCGTCTGTGCTCATCCAAGGTATGTGGCTTGGGAAAAAACACCAGTAAGAAAACGTCCTGGCTCATGTGGAAATTGGAGACCACCTTTGGGAGGAAGGCCAGAAGAGGCCTCAGCCTAACTTTGTCCTTGAAAAACACTGCACAAGGTGGTTCGGATGAAAGAGCCTCGAGTTCCAAAACTCTTTTCACCAACTTAATAGCCACTAAAAATGCCACCTTTTGCGAAAGCTCAGAAGCAGGCAGGTTGCCAAAGGTTCGAAGGGTGGCCTGGTCAACACTCGGAGGACTAAGTTCAAGTTCCACTGAGGGGTTGGAACCCTCGTCTGGGGGAAAAGTTCTTTCCAAACCCCTCAGAAAGCGAGCAGCCACCGGGTGAGAGAACACGGGGTGACCCACCGGGGGGCGTGGAAAGCCGATATGGCTGCTAGATGAACCTTCGGCAAAGTATAGGATAGGACCTGCTGATTTAAACCCCAGAGATATTCCAGAATGTCCTGGATAGGGGCCAAATGGGATCCAGGCCCTGAGAGCAAGGCTGCAAGGAAAAATGTGTCCATTTTGCCTCGTAAGTTGAGCAAGTCGAGGCTTTCCTGCCGCCTATTAGGATCTATAGCACCTCTGCTGAGCAAGCCAGTTCCTCCAAGCTCAGCCATGGAGCTTCCACACAGTGAGGTGGAGCAACCTCAGGTTCGGGTGGAGAAGGCGCCAGTGGTCCTGGGACAGCAGGTTGGACCTGAGTGAGAGTTTCTGAGGTGCGGCTGCTGACAGCTCGGTCAGGAGGTGAAACCAGTGCTGCCGAGGCCAGGCTGGGGTAATTAGGATCATGTTGGATCTGTCCCTTTTTACTTTCAACAAGACTCTGTGCAGGAGAGGAAACGGGGGAAAAGCATAAAACAGAGCACTGGACCATTCCAGTAGGAAAACACCTGGAAGGGAGCCCCGCTCCAGCCCCTTCTGAGAACAGAATTGATGGCACTTCCTGTTGGCTCTGGTCGCGAAGAGATCTACTCGGGGATAACCCCAGACGTGGAAGATTGAGGAAAGCACCTCCGAGTGGAGGGACCATTCGTGTTGAGAGCTGAAGTGCCTGCTGAGGCGATCTGCTTTTCTGTTTCTCACTCCAAGAAGGAGAGAGGCAGTCATATGGAAATTGAAGGCTATTGCTAGGTCCCACAGGCGCAGAGCTTCAAGGCACAAGGCTGAGGAATGGGCTCCCCCTCGTTGGTTCACATAATGCATCGCCGTGGTATTGTCTGTTAAGATGTGCATGGTATATCACCTTGTTCATGTGATGCCTGCTGCGGCAGAAAACCAACCTCAACCACATTTGGAGTAGCCTGAGGCAGAGACGGGCAAGATGTACCACCGGGGTAGCTGCGGCTATGTGAGCTAACAGTCTGAGACAATTCCTGGCTGTGGTCGTAGGGTTTTTCTCGAGGGCTGATATGGTAGAGATGGCATCGAACCTAGACCTTGGAAGAGAGGCTGTGGACTTGGAGGAGTCCAAGACTGCCACTATGAACCCTATTTGTTGGACAGGCGTCAGATCAGATTTTTGTTCTCTGACCAACAGCCTGAGGCAGCAGCAAAGATCTAGTGTTATGTGGACCGCCAACCTGAGCTGGTTTCTCGATCAGCCCCTGAGAAACCAGTCCCCTAAGTATGGGAAGACGTGCAATTCTCTCCTCTGTAAAGTAGCTGCTACCACCACCATACAGTTCGTGAACACCCTTGGCGCCAATGCAAGGCCAAAGGGTAGAACGGTTATTTGGAAATGATGGGATCCCCTGAGGAAGCACAGGAACTTCCTGTGGTGGGATTAGATTGAAACATGAAAATAGGCATCTTGCAGGTTGAGTGCGGTGAACCAGCCCCCAAGGAGGGCATGATGTGGTTGAGGGTGACCATGCGAAACTTTATCCTCCTGAAGAATTTGTTTAAGCTGTGCAGGTCCAGAATGGGCCTCAGTCCTCCTTTTGATTTGGGGATCAAGAAATATGAGGAGTAAAACCCCTTCCCTTCCTCCCTCCTCGGAACTGGCTCTATTGCCCTTAGTGTGAGGAGCTTTTCTACGTCCTGGTCCAGGAGCTGGTTGAGAGAGGTGTCCCTGAAGAGGGACTGGGAGGGCAGGGGTGGGTGATTGGGGGCTTTGCATGGAACTGGAGGGAAAAGCCCTTGCGGACAGTTCTTAGCACCCATCAGTCTGAAGAGATTGAAACCCATTCGTGGTAAAAATTGGAAAGCCAATTGAGAAAGGATGGTCCGAGGCAGGGGGGAGGTCAGAGTCTGAGGTCTTTGTTCGTCGACCTCGAGCCTCACGTCAAAACCGTCTCCTTTGATTGTTGGAGCGGTGCTGACTAGATTGAGAGGGTCTAAGCTGGGGAGTCAGTTCGAGTAGGCCTCGGGGCCTTAACCCTCTCCCTACCTCTCTGCCCGCCCCTGGAACCCAAGGTTTGCCTGGCTTGGAAAGGCTGGGACCAGGACTGCTATTCAAACTGGCGCCGAGAGGCCTGAGAGGAACAGAGACCGGAGAGTAGCCCGAGAGTCTTTCAGCCCGTGAAGCTTGCCATCAGTGAGCTCCGAAAACAGAGATGTGCCCTCAAAGGGAAAATCCTGAGTAGATTGCTGGACTAGTGGCAGAAGTCCTGACACCTGTAGCCATACTGCCCTGCGCAGGCTGATGGCTGAGACAATGGTGTGGCCCGATGAGTCAGCTGCATCCCACGAGGTCTGCAAGGAGGTTCTTGTAACTAGAGAACCCTCATCCAGAATGGTGTTAAAGTCTAGGCAGTGATCTGGGGGAAGGAGTTCTGGGAAGCACGCCAGGGAGTTCCAGAGACTGAAGTTGTATCTCCCCAATAGGGCCTGGTGGCTCCCAATCCTGAACTGCATGGTGGCCGTAGAGTAAATCTTTCTGCCAAATGCCTCCAATGCTTTGGCCTCCTTATTCTTTGGTGTTGAGGCCGGCTGGCCCTGACGCTCCCTCTGGCTGACCGCTTCCATGACCAGAGACGACAGAGCGGGGTGTGTATACAGGTACTGGAAAGAAGCCACTGGAAGATAATATTTCTTTTCTGCACCTTTGCAGGTCAGAACTGCTGATGCTGGGGTTTGTCAGAGAGAGCTCACAATTTTCAGAACCCCTTCATGAACTGGGAGGGCTAGCCTGAGAGGTGCCAAGGCTGACAGTACATTAAATAACGAGTCTGAATTGTCTTTCATTTCCTCTGCCTTGAGACCCAGACTAGACACAAGCCTGCTGGTGTGCCTTGAAATCGTCAGGGGGCAAGGCAGAGTCCTGCAGCACCGCTTCATTGGGCGAAGGTGAGTGACAGCTATGTGACTATAATGGGGCTGAGAAAGCCTTGAGCCAGTCTGATTTCAACTGACTTGCTATTCTCTCTTCACGGTCTCTAAACGATACAGAGGAGAAAGAAGATGTGGCTCCCTGAGAGCGGGTCCAAGGATCGCCAGGGAGCCAACTGGACGGTGCCCGCCAAGGGGACTGCACAGGTGGAAGCACACTGCCCCACAGGTAAGATGGCAAGTCGGGCTGAAAGAATTCTCCCTTTGCTGACAGAGAGAGCGAATAAGAGGAGGGTGAGGAGCCACAGCTGCAGTACCAGCGCGTCTTATGCTTCAAGTAGTGCCTCTCTGCTTTCATCCCTGATCTGTGCCATTGGCATCGAGGGGCCACTGAAGATGAGGAAGATGAGAATAGGCGAGCCCTCTTTCCCAACCATGGGGACCTGTGGTGCCGCCTGCTCGCTATGCTCCTCTGCGGGGCGTGGTCTGACAAGGATGTTGTGTCGTGGTCTGGAACCGTGGAGGCGCTGCACGCCGCATGCCTGGTTCTCCTCCTGCACCAGCCCTGCACCAAGGACTCTGAGTGGGGGGCAATCAGCTGCCCTGGCGGGGTGCGGGGTCCCCAATACCACTCAGGGGAGCAGAGTGGCAGCTTTCCCATAGAGGGTGAGCGGGAGCACTCATCCAAAGGGCACGGAGGTAAAGGCAAGGCTGCCAGAGCCCTTGCTGGCTCGTACGCCTCTGGTGTTGAGGGAGCAGGCAACAGCTCGGCTCTGGACACAGCCTGGGGTCAAGGGAGAGCCTGCCCGTTCGGGGCTACTGTGGTCCTGACCCACACAGGCTTCCTTAAGTGGCGCCGGTGCCACTGGTCCTGGCTCCTCCACATGGGCCTGCAGGTCCATGGGCACTAGGGTGGAGCCTGGCTGACACACAGGTGCAGACCGCACATTGGGAGTGCCCGCTTGAGCTGGGGCGGCACTCCCCACTGGCAGACTCCGGTGCTAGGTTTAACACCAATTTCATTAGGAGAACCTTGAGCCTAAAATCTCGGTCCTTCTTTGTGCACAGTTTAAAAGGCTTTGCAAATTTTGCATCTTTCCATACAACATGCTTCCCCCAGGCATTTTAAACACTGGACGTGGGGGTTGCTTGCTGAAAAGGGTTTGCCGCAAGTGGCACAAAGTTTAAACTCCGGTGAGCAGGTCATTGTCCAGCTCAACCTAATCTAATAACTGCTATAAACTAAATAACTAAGTGGGAACAATGAATAACAAGTAGCAAACAACTGTAACAACTATTTCTTTCAGAAAGGCAAGGTATATCGCAGGGTGTTCTGGCAACCATCACAAACGGTGGAAAGAAGGAACTGAGAGGGAGGTGGAGGCCAGGGCTGGCACTACATGGTAAGCAGCCTCTGCGTAAGAGGGGAGCGCCGGCATTTTGAGGGGTGTCAAAAGGGGCCAGTGCCGTGGCGCTCCCCTGCTGACGTCACTCATCTGCGCTGGCGTTGCTCTGCTGCGGGGGGGGGGGCACGATCCCCAGCGCTGGCCCTGGGTGGAGCAGTGGCAGTTATTATGGTGAGTGTCTGCGCACCACTCTAGGGGCGCTGCCTCTGCTCCTACAGAGCAAGCTAAGGGCAAAAGCTTTCCAGCAGCTGAGCACATCAGTGCATGGACCACCAAAGTGGAATGCATGTGAGCAGCTGCTTGAAGAAGGTTAGGCATCAGCCAATAATAATTAGTTGAGGGCACTAACTTAAAACCTCTAGTTAAGCATCCAATCATTTAGATGTTCATCTGCATCTCTGGACATTTTGATACTACCCATCCCTTAGGCAGGCCTCAGCCCTCTTCCTCCAACAGGTCCCGAATCCCACTAGCTTTAGTGACACTCATCTTGCCATCTGCACCAGCAGTGTCAAATCTCTGCAGTGCGCAAACCATACAGACCTTCTCATCTTTGACAGCCAACAATGGAGCAAATAATGCAGATACCACAAAATGCACCTTGCACAGTGAAACCCACCTAGCTATTAAGCTCTCACACAGTAAGGGATGGAAATCTGTGAGGAGACCATAAGATTGGAGAGCTATAGAGGTGGGGCCCACTGGCAATGCTACTGTGCTCCTCCATCTACCTGCTGCCCCCAGAGGCAAAGTGGACCTGCCAACAATAATGCATGGAAAAGGCCATGGAACCTCCCTCTTCCAGCAACTGTTTGAATGGCCAGCCTGTGCTGAGGGTTCTAAGAACAAGTGATGGAGGAAAATGATTCCCCATCCCAGGTACTCTGTGCCTCCCATTGCAACCTCAGGGCTTTAGCAGCAATCTCTTTATGCATCACAAGGCCATTAGAGCCATGTAGTCAACCTCACCCCCCCGCACTCAAATACCCAGCTTGCACTTGCACCTCTCCACCTTCAACTCTATCCTGCTGTTCAGCCCCAGTGACTCAGAGGGACCGCTAAGGAACTGTGAGCTTTGATGTGCTGTTCCCCTGTACACACTCCCCAAATCCTGTCCTCATTCCAGCATGTGCAGACAGACAATCCTTGTGCTTGCAGTCAAGGACATCCAACACCCATGGAGAGGAGGCAGGAAATGCCATTAAATTTATAGCATCTAATGCAGTGGTTCTCAACCTCTTCCAGCTTGTGACATGCTTGGTGGCATGTATGACCCCAAAGGACACACCAGCCACCACCCAAGCCAAGTCAAGCCACTGCATACACACACACACACAACTCTCTGTGACACTGTTACTGTTGTGTGTGACACAGAAATGTGTTCTGACAGAGTGGCTGTGAACAGCTAGTCTAATGATGAAAGATGAAACCAACTGTGACTTAACTGCACTGACTTGGCAGCTGTCCTTCCATAGAAAGTAGAGAAAGGAGGAAGGAAAGAAAGAGGAAGATGATGGGGTGGTAGAAACAGGAAGCAGAAGAGGAAGAGAAACGTGGGAAACAGACATGTGGCCAGAATGGAATATGTGCAGAAATATATGCTCAGCACCTATAAGTAAGGATAAATTATCAGAAAAGCTCAGCTCCCATTGAGGCACCAAAGTAGGCAACCAAATAGGAGCTAAGCGTGGCTGGCCAGGAAACAAGAATTCTGTTTTGTGAAAATGTTTGAGATTTCAGAATTTGTTTTTGTTCTGCATCAGAACAAAATGAAGACCTTTCAAAAAGAGCATCCACCCATGACATAGAATAGTCAGCTTGAAGTCCCTTATCAGCTTCATGCAGGGACTTGAATCCAGATCTCCCTAGCCACAAAGCTATCGGCTATTCTTTCACAAACTCTCACTCTCATCCTCTAAATTTTATCCTGGATCTTAGACATGCTCCTGATAAAAACTCTTTCCAAACCAATAAGTTTCCCTCAAATTTTGGGTTTCAATGAATCAGCAATTTCCAACCCCCCGACCCCCATCAACTCCGGAACTGATCTCTTTGTAAATCTGAGCTTAAGAGAACATGAAATGGCCTTATGTATCCTGGAATCCTATATATTAGAGATGGAATAGACCAGTACATCTTTGTCACTATCCTGCTCACTCCTCACTGCCAATGCAGGATTATTCTAGATTATCAGGTAGCAAGAATGAAAATGCGAGATATGGGTTGGGGGTAATGGGTGCTTTATAAGACATTCCCAAAATCAGGAGCATCCCTATAAAAAAAAAATCAGAGTACCTGGTCACCCTAGATTGCCCCCCCATGACTATTCTCCAGTGCTCTGTCCTGAATAGGTTTACATGCTTTGAGTGAAGTTGTAAATGCTATTCTAAGAGCAAGTTATACAGCCTACAAAAGGCATACACGCCTTTCATCATGCAGAGCTTTCAGAGAAAACCTTATAAAAGTTTCAACATTGTCTGTGAGCACTTCCTCAGTTATTCAAGCACTGTACCACTTGCGTTATCACCGTGGATTGCTGCATTCCTTATTTTATTCCATGGGCCCTGAGGTGTGAAGTACGAGTGTATAATTTGCACAGTAACAAAGCTGTTTGATGGGGATCTGTAGAAGCCCATGCAGTCCTAGAAACACTGTCTGAGGAACTTAGCCTCTACCTGAGGAATTATTTTTTAAAGTCAATAGAAATCTAAAAACCAGGAGAGGGAAATCACAATATATTTTCACATCTCATGAAATTAAATCATGTCCCTAATAACCACAATCTCATTCATGTGGCATGATATGAGCTTTCACAGGATTTCCTAAGACGATCATGGCAAACCTGCCACAACAGATAAAATTCCTGAGGGCATATGTTGTAAAAACAAAAAACAAAAACCCAAGCAAATCAATTTTAAACCAAACTTACTGATACTTATTTTAAAAAATTATGGGATAGCCAAATTTAGCTTACTGTGCTGCTGATTCTACTATTCAACTGGAACAGCTATAAGGAAGATATTGACTTCAGTGGGACTACTCATATGTTGGGCACAAAGTGATGCAGCTTGCTGAATAAGGACCTATACGATCTATTTACAATACAAGTAAAGACTCATTCAAGTGCTGAAGGCACGTGCATACAGGACTATCCACTGCCCTAAGCTACAAGTTGCTTATGCTCATTTCATATCATTGTTTTCAGGCATTTTTCTATAAGATAATTTAGTGCCTCTGAAACTGTTGGCTTTGAAGCCTAAAGTTTCCCATCAGCAAGCAGGAAAGACAGCACCATACCTTGTCATTACATGAGAGAAGAAACCTACCTCAGCATCTGAGATGGAGATCCGGTTAGACTCTATTGTTGGTCTCCTCCCTATACGTGGCGAGATATGCGTTAAAGGCCCTGTTGCATAAGGACCGTATCCTGGGGCACTGTTAGAAGTCAGATAGCTTCCTGTAGATCTTTCTTGAAGAGAGAATTTTCTGCTAGATAGAACAGGCCTACTGGCAGCTCTCTTTGGAACATTCATCTGATGAACATCCTCTTGGTCTTGTGAAGATAAAGATTCATTTGTTCCCACAGCACTATTGACCCCATTCCTTTGCATGTCTGTTACACTGTCGGAAAAGACTGCATCATTGTCCTCTATCACTTTTTCAACATTTTGGTCACTTATATTGGGTCCCACAGCAACATCTATGGCTGCTACTCTCTCTGCCAATTCAGTCTGCGTGTCTTTGCAGCATGTATCTGCACTTTCTTCAATGGTGTCAGCTACAGAATCTCCCATAATGATGTATAACTCTCAGGGTTTCAGATGATACTGCAGACAGGTATAGTCTTCAGTCTCATGGAAAACACGTGGCATGAAGGATTCTCTCCATATGGCTCTCTAAAAGAAAACACAATGAGAGATCACTGAGCAATGGCACCAGCTAAGCAAGGATACAGCCAAAACCAGGCATACAAAGAAAAGGAAGGCATAACATCAGCAGGGTTAAAAATTACCAGAAGGAAAAGCAAAACCACTAAACCAACTAGTTACTAAATATATGCAAGTGATAAAAGGTAGAACTTCATCAGCTGATCAGCTAAAAGATACTTTTGCTTTTCTTATCTAGATAAACGGGGATGAAAACCCAAACATTTGACCTTACTTTAAATCACATTTATACAGTACAGCATGCCACAGGTTCAAGGTAACTGCACCAATAGTTCCCTGTGTGGTTGGTGAGGACACTCCCTTAGAGCATTCTTTGTCTCAGCCATCACCTCTCCAGGCTAGACACCCATAATACACTGTCTTCTGACCAGAGATTTTAAGGCTGCACAGCTCTCGGAACTATATTCTGATATCCCCAGCAGGCCAATCTGCCTAAAATCCAGTGTACTGTCAGAAGTTACAAGTTACAGTTCCTTGTAAACAAACACATTTATTCTTAAGGTAAAAGCATTGCAAAGAAAGAATATAAAACAATACACAAAGCCACACATGCTAAAAAGCTTAGAGATGAGCACCAGCTCCAGCGTAAAGGACTCGAAGGTTTCAGCCCTTCAAACTCTGCAAGTTGGTTTCCCATGTGCCTAAAAGAAAGGCCCCAAATTAGTTTCAACTCAGGTTATTTATTCCAACACACACTTTCCTTGTCTGTTGGTCTCTAGAGAGTCCCGTAAAAATATGAGAGTCTCTCCAGGAGGTGATACAGCTCTGGAAATGTAATAATCTGAATGATTTGCCTGAATCATCCACTACTGTTTTCACTTCCTGGAGGAGCTGTGGTCACCCACCCCCATGGAGGACATAAAGTGCCTGACTCACAAAAATACAGAAACCATTCATTCATACATTTAATATGAGATGATCTCCCAAAGATATGGCAAGAAGTTGTGAAATTTGTCTCACAGCATGACAGTGAAAACCACACATCCTTACAGCGTATAACAAATACATAGTCATGCAAGATTTCAAGGTAATTACTACACTGTTCTTTCTAGCCCCTGAGATCATAAGTCTTAGAACCTCCTGCAAGGAAAAAGCCTAGCAACTTATACTAATAGGAATGCTCCCTCTACCATTTGCGGAACAGGGTATATGACTCTATTAGACCTTGCTGATTCCAGTTACAAAGGAGCAGTCACACATGCAGTGGTGGGCTAAATACAAGTAAAAAGATGTGTTCTGAAAAAGCTTCACACTGCACAGGTGTCAGTGTCTGACACCATATTTGAACAATTAAGATAGATACAAAATAAAAGGCACAAACTCAGCAAAGTGGTACTAAATGACCTACTACTTGGAACAAATGCAGCACATGTGTGATGTGTTCTGGATATGCAATGTTTTACATGTCACACGTGGTTTTTCTTCTGTCTCGTTCTCTAGAACAGATGCAACAGGTTTCCTATTTCTTTGGTTCTGGATCAGTAGCCAGCACACTTAGTCCTAATGTACATTTGGGCACTTTTGGCAGTTTGACCACCAGTTACTGAAGGAATGTACAATTCTTTGAATAACCGGCGGTGACATTTTAAGCCACCTGTCCACATCAGAGGAAAGCCGACTGCAAATTGTTTGCGGTCAGCTTTCCCCTACACCCCTTGACCCCCCAGGATTTCCAGGGTTGACTTCTGGGAACTCGCTGCAATCTGCTTCCAGAAGGGCAAACTGATGACAGCCAAATTGCCACCATCAATATAGATATACCCTTAGATCCTGCTTCCCTCGAAGCCAGGGTGGGGGGTGGGGGCGGGGGCAAGCTGCATTGTTCCTTCCCTGCACTAGCGGCTTCAACATTTCTGTACCCAGGTCCTTGAGAAACATGAATCTGTTATTCAAGGGTTCATTGTACCAAGTGCAATTCAACAAAATCCAAATAATATATGCATTCCAAAATGCAACGTGCATGTGCGATGCAACATTGAGTCTTTGTTATCTGTCAACTGTGGGCTTACTAGAAAATGTATCTGACAACTGTAGCTTCTCCAGAAACTCTTCCTAGCAAGTACAGGCTTCCCAGAAAATTTATTTGACAGAACTGCTTTCCGAGAAATTCAATTTTCTGTACAACTGGGATGTATATGAGGCAAATGATAACTTTGTGTCTCAGATGACAGACCCTTTTGAGTGCATTTTTAAAACAAACAAACAAACACACACTGAAGCTGATGATAAAAACTGCTGCCTCAAAACAATCTGATGCTGAAAATTTGTACATATGTGTGTGTGTACATTTTTGTCAGACACACCACAAACCATAAGGAGAGTTAAAAAAAGCTGGGCTGCTGTCAAGGTAACCAGGTACTTGACAGTCTGGCCCCTAAATCTGAATAACCCGAAAACAGAGCGCTCGCCTACAGACAACTGAAATTTAACAAGCACTTTACAGATGGATTGGGCAGTGAGATTTTTGTTTTGAAATTCAGTATTTTGACAATAAACTGATTTTGATTTTCCATTAATATTGTGGACTCTTCAAAGCATGGCTGATGCTCAAAGAAATATTTCTGTGTATAAGAATAGGTTGTCATAGAAGCAGCTTAAAACTCTCATTCCCCCAGACAGGCAAAGGGAGATTTGCAGACAAGGTGCAAAGCTCCCACTGCGTAATGAAAATACAAATGGTCCAATTATTATTTTTTATTTCAATAGCAACTAAATACTCCAAATGAAATTGGAATCTCATTGTGAGAGACGTCTTTCATACACATGCTAAGAGAGAGTCACTACCCAAAAGTCCTTACAATCTAAGCAACCAAAACAGACAAAAGAAATTTTACTAACCCATTTTACAGACGGGAAGTGAGGCACACAGCTATGAAATGACTCACCAAGGACATACAGCCAGCCTCTGGTAGCTCAGAATTGAACTCATATCTACTAAATCCCAAACCAGGGCTTTAACCACAAAACATCCCTTCCCTCCAAGTTTATAATACCATTTCCCACAGAGCACAAAGACCGCAGTTTTAAAACACATCAAACTTCTCAAGTAAAGAAAGGTTAAGGGAAATTATTAGTAGAAAACATTTCTATTCTTCCTGAGATAAGTTCTACTTTCCTGTTAATACCAGACACAATTCCGTTCCTTACAGAAGCTTCACTTGTATAGTTTTACTCTATGGTTAGACCAATGTAAAGTGAAAGTAGACTGTGTCCTACAGGTCACACATTGTAATAATATCATTAAAAGCCCATGAGACCCTCAAAGCAAATAAATAAATAAATAATGCAGCACACACAATAGGAGACAAAAATAGAAAGCAACAGATACCTCTTTTGGGTCAAGAGAATGCAACTGTATATCTAAAGCAGGCCTTGATAAATAATACATTTCTGGTTGCCTTGGGAACTAGTTTTAGTACCCAGTCACCTAGCTCCACTGCAGAAATGTAATAGAGGAGCACTCTCTGGCAACCAAGAGTACAACTGCTGGCACCTAGCTGTCAGCCAATTTTGCCCACCCCTGATCTAAAGGGAAAATCCTGTTTGAATATCTCTTTTCTAGATTAAAAAACTTAGGACTGTCTTAAAGATAAGAGAAGCACAGGCTCTTGCTCCTATTTAGGAAACAAACCAGTCAGTGAGACACATACTTTAAGGAAGAGACAACCTATTAACCTTACTCTATGTTGAAAAGTTGTATTGATTAATTTAAAAATTAAACTGATTGATTAAAACAAAACTGACTAGCATGAGGTCAAATCACAGGCAGAGCTATGAAGAAAATTCAGATATTTGAACTCCAAGTCCTGTGTCCTAGTTCAACACTAGATACAATATATAACCATATAATAAAAATGTGGATTTTAGTCACAAATCAGCCTGAAGTAGTAGTCAGGAGTGATCAGAGTCACATGTGGCTCTGAAGTTCATTAATCTAGGTCACTAAACATGAAGGGCTCAGTTAAAATGATACATCCAAACCCCAGTTAACTTTTAGATCGAGATGAGCTTTTACTACCCATGTCCCTCAACAGTTTCAAGTATTTTGAAAACAGGAGTCAAACCATTATCTTCTTCTTAATTACTTGCTTCAACCAGTTAAAAGTCCCTCTTAACAGGTCAGCAAAGATTGGAGCTGGAAGCTCTCAAAATAAATACAAGATTATCAAGTCTCACTTTCCTTGAGGCACTAGTCTAACAGAAGGATACAACTCTGTATCAGAACATGGCATAGATGGCGAGAGATAAGCTATGAAGGTAAGAGAGATTCTGACTCTATTAACATAGCTGGACCAAGATCTCTGATTTTTTAACTTTAGTGTTGAGTGAAATAAACTAGCAAATTCTTCTGAAAGATTCCAAGAGAGAAATTAACAAACTGAGAATTTGTTTGTTGAGTCCTGTACAGAACAGAGGAAAAATCATTAAGATCTAGTGTTTGGCATGGCAAAGGTAAATGAGGAGAGGTAGTAAAACCTGTGATTATTTTGCCTTCAAAGGAGGTAGCAGCATTTCAGGCTATAAAGCCTGTCTCTCCCAGTTTTGCTCCTACTTATTCAGACCCTTTTTTCTGTTGTGACCATGCATAAATTCCTCCAACAGCAGAGAGAACAAATCCTGCCCTTCACAGGCGAACAAGGGGTGTTTGATATAGGAGGTTCCAAGATAGCTTGGTAGAATGAAACCATACCATATCCACCTCAGGTCATGAAATAATGATGGAACCACTGAAGATTCAAGACAGCAGTATCCATTAAAGGTCCTTTTATACAGGTGGAAGAACAAGGCAGAGATGGTGCAATTACCTTTGCATACAAGCTATGGCAAATCCATCAGCCCCATTCTTTCACAGTGCCCCTTACCAGCTGTGCATGGGAAGGAGTTTTTCCTGACCTGCACAGCAGAACAGCATCGATTTCTCTACAATGAGGCCACATAGAAGGGAACAAGATTTGCCAATGATAAACATACATAAGGAAAAAAATAGCATGGACTTTTTATGCCTGTATTACAGCTTCATACCACCCATTAAAGAGAATTACTCCACTACAGTGGAGGCAGCGAAAGATGAAGAAGATCTGGCCATCCTGGCGTTCTTTATAAATCTAAGTGGGCAGTTTTTAAGCTTTTCACTGGCCACCTCAAATTGGCACCTACCAGAGCTTGGCCCAAGTTGCAGGGTTTGGATCTACAACTGGCCAGTAACCAAAATTTCACCAGTGTTTGTATGGTCCAGATCAATCATTTAGGTCAGGCCCCTCCTTTAGTGCTTAGAATATGTCTGCACTGCAGTCAGAGGCATGGGACTGTAACACCTATAGATAAATCTGAGATAGTGTTGATTTTGCTAGCATGAATCACAATGCAGTGATGCCACAAGCAGCACAGACTACACAAGCTTCCTCCCACCCTCCAAGATACTGTGCATGTACTGAAGCATCTAATTCCATCCTAATGTAGCTTCACTGCTACTGAGGTCCCTTCCAACCCTATGATTCGATTCGATTCGATAAATTCTAGAGAGGTAGTCATCTTAATCTAATTCAGCAAAAACAAATAAGGACTGTTGCAGCACTTAGTGCATTTATCCCACCTTTCTATACCTTTTTTCCATTTTCAAGTGTCTGGCCACGTGGGATCTCTCTCACAAAAGCTCATGCTATAAATAAATTTGTTAGTCTGTAGAAGTGCAACAAGACTCCTTGCTTGCTTCATTGCTATTGTAATTCAAAGTAGCTGGACAGAGTCTATACAGGCTGCAGTCATACTTCTGACTGCAAAGTAGCTGTATCCACAGGGACTTACTATTATGCTCAGCCACCTGACTTTTGTTTAGTTTTCTTGCCACTTTTCTGTTTCATTAATAATGACATTAAAAGAATTACATATGGGGTATATGTGTGAGGAAATGGATACATTTTGTGACTTAAAATATTGTTTCAGATTCCTGAAGGAAATGAAAAACTATGCATCTCTAACAGAGAAGTTAAGGGAAATTGTTTCCAAAGGTAAGGAGCTATCAAAAGGGCAATTTTAATTTATTTCAAGAGATAATCACTGATATGCAAGATTTTTCATGGTAAGTAATTAAGTGGCCAGCCCTCTTCCCTGAGTGTACTCAAGGTGATCTCAGCCCTTGAATTCAAAGACAAGGGAATCAAGACTAAGTTCTGGTCTACAGGACAGAACTATATCAGCATAACTACATTGCTCAGGGGTGTGAAAAACTTATGACCTAACCCCCTCTATAGACAGAACTATGTTGCAGAAGAGATTCTCATGCCAAGATAGCTACTCAGGGAAGTGTATTCAAAGAGATGGCAGACCTTTCTCCTGTTATGTTAGAGCAACTTAATTAAATGCTGCAGCTGTGCTGATTAAGCATTTAAGTGTAGACTTGCCCTAAATTCAGAAGAAACTGAAGTGATTTTTAACTGGGTGTGGGGAGCTCACATAAGGTGACTATGCCTCTGTCCCTGCTGCAGACCAGCTCTCTGTATGGGCTCCCAAGAAGGGCAGTCACGGTAATTCCATGGCTATGGTGGTCCAGCAACCCAGCATCCCCCATAACCAGTGATGGGGGAGCGGTGGCACTGTAACGGATTTGGCAGTAAATGCCAGAGTTGAAGGGCACTGCATGCATGTAGCCATGCCCACTCTACCTGTTGTTCCTCCACTGTTTTCCTTGGGAATAAAACAATGATAGAAGCTTTGTGACTGGAATCTCTAGCTCCAGACAAAGAGAATCTCAAAAGCTATTATTGGTGTCACAGACCTCTGACCACTTCCAACTGAGGAGCTAATCACACTTAGTGAAAGTCAGCTAATTAAAAGATGTATAGACTGTAAGAAGCAATTTACTTATTTTTGCAGCGTCACTCAGAGTCCCCCCTCGCCCCCCACATATCCTCTCGCATACAGAGTCCAGTGTAGAACTATCTCCTTGTCCATTACCTTCAGCAACCTTAAAACATCCAAATTAACACGACTGCAATATATCACATACTGCCCAGCATGTTTATCATTAGTCCCACACTCATTTGGGTTAAAAAAGCAAAAACAAAAAAACCTTAGACTTCATTCCCAAACCAAAAAAAAGAGGATTGGCATACAATACATCTTGCATACTTTTTATACAAGGAATTCAAAGCGGTTCTCAAAGGAAATTAAGTATCATTGCCATTTTAAAGGTGAGTAAATCAAAACAGATAGCACTTAAATGACTTGCCACAGGCCAGACAGTGAGTCAATGGCAGAACTGGAATAGAATTCAGAAGAATGCCTAGTTCGGCCCTCTATCCAATGGACCATATGAGAGTTTGAATATTCCCCTAATTTCAGCTGCTTTGGAATGTGACAGTGAATTGCTTCTGAGGATTTAGTAATAGGTGACTGGCCTTGTTACTCTAGCCCAGGTTAGAATTTTATTTTAAAAATCATGCGTTTGCTTCCATCATGCCAAGAACACCATTCATCCAGCTTCAATTTCAACCTGAAGAAGTTTATTTTTGCCCAAGTTTCTATAAAGCAAGGGGTCATACAGAAGTTATTATGGGACACCTTAGAGAAGCATAGTTATGATCTGTTGGCACTCCCATTTCACCTCTACCACTAACTTATGGGGTGGTCTTGGACAAGTCACAACCCCTCAGTTTCTCATATGCAAAGTGACCATAATCAATATATGTACAGCAGTGTTTGCTAATGACCCAAAACCCAGCTAACATGACCCAGTACAGTGGGAGAAACTTGGGGTGTGTCTCAACTGCTGCTGTTGGCTAGACTTCTGCTCCAAGTAGCCAGGAGTTAGGATCCACAGAAAAAGCAGAGATGAGATGAGATGCAACATTGAACCCCTTGAGCTACATCACTGTCTTCTGAAAGTTGGAGGCCAGAGCTGAATGTGGAGATAAAACCCATCTCTCCAGGGTAGCCTGCACTAGACAGGACTAGGAAGTTTACATGGGAAAGTGTTTAAGGAGTCTGCCTGGGCTAGAAGGAAGCATCTGTCATTGATCTGGAGGACAGGTTTTGGTGGCACTAATTCTGTTTTAAGCCTTGACAGACTCTTGCCATTCAGAGCAACAGTATAGCCTATGAAACTGCACACTAAAGATAGTGCAAAATCTTTTTCTTTTCTTCAGAAATATTGAATCTTGTTTGCACAATGATTTGCAAGTGAAGAACTTCTGGGAGAAGCTTTACTTCAAGGGGCATAACGCATTACAAATGACTGAATTTCCAGACTCTTCAAATGCTCAGTGGCAGAATACTGTACAACTCTGATGTCAGTGTCATCCAGGCTTCTACAAAAGCTTTACTGAGGGTCCCAAAATTTATCTACCTCACAAGTCTTCTTTTCCTATGAACACTTGCCATCTAATGCAAGCTTTCTGGGTTTTTTATTCTTTTTGTGTCAAGCATTTCTCTTCAGTTGTGAAGCTCTAAACTACAACTGATTATACAACATTGATCTCCTGTGAGTAGCATGACAGATTACTAGTACCTCCGGTCTTGGGTCTCACACTGTACTAGGCTAGTGGGTCAGGGTGGTCCCAGTCCTCCTTGTCTTTGCCCTTGGGGCTCTGCGCTGGTGTTGCTCCTGGAGAGGGGAGGGTGTTTGGGATCCAGGCCTGCCCTCTACTGCAGGTCCCAGCCCAGGGGTCCTAAGACATGCAAGTAGGTGCTGCTGACCAAGTCCCAGTCCTGCAACTCTTTCCCCTGGGCTGTTTCCCCCTCCTCTACCCCTTTGGGGTTTTCACCCAGCATCCCCTTCCACTTGTTTCCCTTTCTCTGCCCTCTCTCTTAACCTGTCTATCTGTCTCTTCTCATCCTCAGGTACCTTCTGTATGTTTCACAGCACTGACTGCCTCTTCCTTCTCCACTTTGTGCAGTCTCTGACTGGGGCAGCCAGACTTTTATTGTGCACCTGGCTGCTTCTTAATTGCTCTCAGGTGCTCCCAATTACCCTGTAATAACTCTAGTTAGTCACTACCATACACAGCCTTCAAACATCCTGGGGCTTATCTACCTCCCTTCTTCTACTCTGGAGCTGCTGGCGGGCCTTCATATATCTCACAGTAGGCATTTATATACATATGTATATATTCCCTGGAATTGATTTCATATACTCACATGAGACATGTACCGGGGTGCCTAGACACATTTTACTGAGGTGGAATGTCAGGTTGGGAAATCTTCTGTACTGTAGCTATTTAACAGTTGATTATAAGAGTTGAAAATGACAATGGAAAAGTGGATTGATATTTATATAATTAGAAGAATATCTAAGATTAATTGTATTTTTATATTATTTAAGAGATTTTGAAAAGTGAATATAAATAAAAGCTTACAATTGAACAGTAGTGTTTGAATCTTTCACTATCCGGTGTTTTCTCTATTTTCCCTCACTGCAGGAGAACCACAAAGCAAGTGCAAAGAAGAAGAAGGTATTTTTCCCATTTCTTCTAGACAATTTAGGTTATAGCTCTGGAGAATTTCCTCATCCCCAATTGTGTTTTATGATGTCAGTAGCCCCAGAGGTCTTTTGGAGAATGTTGTCTTTACATTGGCCTCTAAGATGCTAATTGCACACACTAGAATTATGCAGAAAATAGGGTCTGATTCTGCAACATGCTGCATTCCCTTCTACTCCTGTTGACAAGGGGCTCTGCTTTTTTTGGATGAAATGAAACCACAGGGTCACCCAGTACATCTTTATATCAGCATGGACCCCTGGTTATTTAGTGGGATGCGAGCTAACTAAGCATCTATCCACATCACTTAAACAGCTCTGCTCCCATTATTTCCATTCATTTCTTCCAAACCAGGATGACTACTGAGAAGCTGTAGAGCAAAGAGTCTTTGCTTTGTGGCTCTTCTAAAGTGTGCAGTAAAATAAAGTTCTTTGACCACCTCATATTTTGCTGCCCTATCCCCAGCAAGATTTCCAGGCAATATCATAAACAATGCAGTCTTGTATAAAAGTCATCTCTCTTCATATCTAAGATGTGGCCAAGGTAATCACTCCCTCCAGAACGGTCCCTCTCAGGAAAGTACCCTATTCATGGAACAAGACCTCTGCATCTTATGAAAGGATGTTTAAGATGTACTCAGCTATCTGCACTGAAATCATCACTCATTTAAATCACACTCATTTATTTCAACATCCTCAGAAAGGTAGGCTCTCAAACTGCATGAAGAGTGGTTAGACCACCACAGAGCTAAGCTTGAGGACTTCTGAAACTCTATTCTCAGCTCTGCCCCTCACTGCTTAAGTGAGCTTGTGCAAGTCACATCACCTCTGTTCTTCAGTTTACCCAACTGGAAAATGGCCATAATCCTTCAGCACTTCAACAGCATTCTGAGAATAAATCAATTATATGAAAAGCATTGAGTTTCTCAGATGAACTGGACCAAATGCTGTTAATTAAAAGCATTGATTGTGCTATAGCAGCAAGCAGCTGGAAAATAATTTACAGTGACAGAGAACACTCTTTCATTCTACATATTTTTACTGTGGTATGGGGGAAAGGAAAAAAAAAGTGCCAGAAAAATCAGTTTCTTCAGCACTAGACAAAATAGTCTTTCATATCTATATGTGCCTCAGTGTGGAAGACATCAAACCTTACTTTAATGGTATTTTCTTACTCTGTAAGGGTGAGATGCACGCTGGTGTAGAGACCCTGCATTGATCCCCTTGTCATCTAAACTGCAGTTCTATTCTGACAAGTAAAACTCCAGTCTTGCACAAACCTTCACGTAAGTTCAGAAGTACTTTGTAGGAGACATAGAACAATATAGGTGTTCTTCCTAACAAGCCCAGATGACCTACACTCAGTTTACATTTAAAAAAATACTGGTTTATTTAACTGGCACCCCATCATATGATGAAATTCATACTGGTTTCTTTCTGGCTCACACAGCACCAACAGTAATAGTTTTTTCACTGAAATTTAATTAGCAATTTCATTCAGGATACTTAAGACAGAACAGAATCCAGATCCCTCTTGCAAAGTTTTGTTGGCTTTCAAATGGTAAGATGATTAAACAGAGGTAATAAAAATACATTGTAGAAAACAGCATAAACAGATATGATTCCATATCTACACAAAGATAAGGCCTATTGATTGATTGAAATGTTTGCAATCACATCACAGAATAAAACAGCACTTTGAACCTTTACAGTGGGGCATAAATGTTCAAATAGACTTGTGCATTCTCCAATTTATGTAAAGAATAATCTTCCATCAGTATGCAGCATCAGCTGTGGGCAGCATGATTTTGTTAAGTGCAACCTCAGGAATGTTCTGTTCCCTTCCAAGCAAGGAGTTTGATCTCTTGTCACAGGTACTTGGCATGCAGCTATAGTTCATGTTATTTTTGTTCATAAAGAAATTAAGACTCAAGCTCTCTGTTCCTATTTATACATGCACCCATCACAAAAACCTAGTTACATGAAGTGTTACTGAAAACACCTATATTACAAGCATTAAATTGATTTGACAACAGCTTTTCCCCCCCCCTTTTGGTTAAAAAGACCACCTTTTTAATCTAATCAGGAAAAAAAATCCTGATGTACATTTTTATTATATTATGCCTTGCAATTTACACAAAGTTATTAATGCATGTTCTGAGAGATTAGCAGGAAGGCAGAAAATTCAAGAGTCAAAGCCCATTAACAGAGAATCCACCACACAAACTATAGAATTCAGGTGATGCTGCTGTAGAATACAAGTTCAATATTATGGAGAAACTGACAGACCATAATGATGGACAGCATCAAAGAACATGAGTTATCAGAGCATAAAGCACAAGTCAATAACCTTGACTAAAGGAAAGTGACTACTATTATAACATCAAAGGAGAGTTTATCCATACATCAAAAAGGTCATAAGAGATGTCTATACACTAATTACATGTTCTCTGCCCTGTTACATTTGGTTATTAACAATAGCAGGTCCAGCCTAAAATCAAAATACTTTATTTCACTCTGAAAACTCAGCAACACAGTATGTATTCACACTGTATTCTCTACCATATTGTAATCAAATACTATTATTTTTGGTACCCGATGCTGTTGCATAATCTCTGCTATTAGTCCAGCCCTTCACTGAATTCATAACCCTTGCTGCCAGTTCAGCTCGAAGGAAAAGAAGTATGCTTTTCCTTTATCCAGCGCCTCCCAGGGCAACAGTTTCAAGAGCAAAGGTATCAAGAGCCAATCCCCATTACAGAGAGGTCCCTACAACTAACTGAACCCTAATTACAGGTGATCTCTCTGATCAGCCTCTCAAATAACCCCAAATATAACCAACAAGTCTGGAAAAAGCCCACCCAACTCAGAAGAGTCACTTTCTATGATATGTTCCAGAGAGGTTACCTATTTAGTCTAGTTCAGCACAAGAAACAAGGATTCTGGTTAGTCTTTAAAAGTCCCATGAGTTTATTTATTGCATGGACTTTACAGGTATAATCCTACTTCATCCAATGCAGATTCATGCATTTGAGGAAGTGGGATTACACCCATGAAATTCCATGAGATAAATAAGTCAGTCAGTCTTTAAAAGTCCCACAGGACACCTTGTTTGTTTTGTCTGTGGGGTGTGCATAAAGGAGAGGTGGATCATACCTTACTATAAGGCCCAAGGGCCTGAGACCTCCAGCCACCCCTGTTCTGCTCCCTTTCACCCCCCACTCTGGGACTGCCCCATTCCACCCCCCCATGCTGGCTCTCTCCTCCCTCCACCAGCTCAGTCCCCCCGGCTAGCTCGCCTGGACCCCTTCCCCACAACCACCCCACCCCTGCATCACAGGCTTCTTATTCCTCTGACAAGCCTTCTACAGACATGACCCACAGGTAAACCCAGATGGAGAGTGGGTGCGGGTAGACTTGGGCTCCTAATTCCAGGAGATGCACAGGACAACTGCCGCTTCCCCAACACAATGGTCGTTGAGGAGCTGTCTGCTGGACTAGGAAGGGGACGGTTGAATCTCCAGCCATTGGTAGCAGCAGTCTTTCAGAGACCAGCCACACTCCTTCAGCCAACAGCCTGACATGACGATGTAGGCACAAAGCATTGCTCTGGCACAGCCTCCATTTTCCCTCCGATCAGAGCCACCCAACCGTGGTGCACCAAACGCGAGCCATGCCCACCGCTGCAAGCTGCTCTGTGGCAGCCTCCATGTGAGCTCGCTTCAGAAGCTGCCCCGCACTGCACCATTGCTCACTGCCTTCCCCTCCAAACGTAGTCCTTGGTCCCGCCACAGTCCAAGAATTCATCTTAATGTGGGAAAAGCCTCAGAATCTTACATCTAAATATTTCTTAGCACTGAACTGCCAAGGTTCAGCTTCTCCCATGGCATTTCAGAATCCTCTTCCTCCTTCCTATGGCTTTTTACAGTGTAAGGAATGATATTTAGCTCCAAAATAGTCCAGCTCAGGCCAAGAAGTCTTCTAAGCAGTGCTTGCTGCTACTTCTACTACTTTTTGAAACCATGGCCTAATGTTTAGAGAACTAAAATGAGGGGAAACCACAACCTACTCCATTTATTTTCCAGAAAAACTGGTTAAAATAAAAAAAAAAAAACCTAATAAAAATTTAAAAAACCCTCCACAACAAAAAAACTCAAAAACAGAACAAAAACACATTGAGCATTACAAAATACAGAACCACTCAGACCTCCCACTTTATCACACTTGATTTCCTCAGAACTATATCCTCCAAAGTGTTGGCAATACTCTTCAGCCTTCCCAAGCTACCAGGTCTCCTCACCCCCCACCCACAAGAAAACACCCACAAGTTAATTTAATAGAACTGTATTCAAGTCTGCAGCACATTTAACACCCCATTTAATGTAGAAAGAGCCCTAACAAACTTAGCTTCCAAAAAGAAACACCATCATACATTTACTGTAAACCCACTGCATGGAGGACACACACACACTGCTCCACTAAGGCAACAGCTCACATTAGCATGTTCTGTTCCCAGAGTTTTAGCATCATAGCTACTGGTGCTTGGATCAGTTTAACACTGCACAGTATCATTATTTTCTGCCCAACCCCTTTAGAAACAGTAAACATCAGTAATCCATGTCGGGCAGATATGACCAGGAGATTGATATTTGGTGCATGAGTACACTGGTCCTATACATATGCTGAGGAAATTCTCCACTCAAAAAAGGTCCCTTACAATTAAAGAATTGTAGTGGATTTTTATTGAAATCAGAAGCTTACTGAGTACTCTTTAATATTCTTAAAAGGGCACTCTAAAAATCACCAATACAACTATCTCCAGTTTTTATTGACATGGTAATAATTTTATCTCACATTCTTCATATTTAAGTACCTCACCAGTAGAAATGATACATAACAAAAGGCAATGCTTCCATCCCATTAGAAATTATGCACATTTATGCAGAACAAGAATTTAGTACTATGGAATACAAAACTTGAGCCTTAAAATTGTACCTCTTTTCACAGCAGGGGGAGTTTTACATGAACTGTTGTTATACTATAGCCAAAGATTTTGGCCCAGGCTGCCTAAAACTCACACATATAAACTGGGAAGAACTGGTCAGAAAAGCCTCAAATGGTATTTGCATTCTTGAAAAACAGCAATGAAGCCACTAACAAGCTACAGGACGATAACAGTACTAAAACACCTTGTATTGTATAAATACAGTAATTAGTGACAAGGTATAAATAAGATTTAAGTGCTAAGAAAATTTCAGTAATTGACAATCAATCACCTCTTGTAACCCATACTGCTGACACCCCAAGTCAGTCCATTATATAGTCCTGAAAACATCATCACTCAAAAAATCCCATAAGGCTGCCCCTGAGCAGCTTCCTTACATAGCCCTTAAAATGCTGTCCCTCACTGCCACCCCAACCCTCTCCTGTTAACCTACAGTCCCATATATAGGCCTAATATATTGTTTCTCTGTATTCTCTCAATTACAGATCTTTTTAGAAACCACTCCTACTACAGTTTATAAATAACCCGCAACCAACACAATGACTCCATCCTGACTGGGACAGAGAGAAAGAGAGAGCACATGCTGGCTATAAGCACTGTGGGATGAAGAAAGAGATCAGCAGAAGAAAGTGACAAGAAAGAAGCAAGGAGGGAACAGAACAGAACACACAGGCTCAAGATAGGCTAAAGGTACCTTTAGAGCCGTAATACTCTGTTTGAGCGCCTGGAGTGTGTTCCCATTGGAACGCGCCCCTTGCAATTAGCGGCGCTTGGGGCCAGCACCACAAAACGTGCCTTTTAATAGAGTGGCTCTATTGAGTTGCTCCAGCACGCCCCAGGCAAAGCCCCACTCACCCTGCCATAGTTATGGCTCTGGGTACCTTGGTTCTGGATAAACCAGCTAACCAAATTCTGGCTCTACGTCTAAGCCAAAGGTAACCTTACATCATTGACTAAAAGAGCGCCGAGGCTTTAGACAACCCAGCTGAGTCCTGGCCCACTGTCTAAGCCAGAGATGATCCTTGTGTCAGTAGTGACAGAGCAGGATCAGAGGAATGGCAGCAAAGCTCTGTAAATTCTAACTCAGGCATGGCCAAAATCAATTCTGGAAGACAGCCACAGCCTAGGAGCTCACGAGGGGTTTGGGAAGGTGGGGAGAAGTGGTGGCGTGGTCATGGATGGTGGGGAGAAGTGCAGCATGGTTGGGATTTTAAAAAACTCACCACTAGCCTGCAGGCTTCTACATCGAGCAGCAGCTAAGTTTTTATTGTATAGGCTTAATTTTCATGGTAACCTTAAGTAATTATTAGAATCTGACATTAGTAGGATCAATATTTGCCCTCTTCTAATGATAAAAGTGTGCAATGAATATTAAACTTAGTAATTTTGGAGTAGGTAAAAGTATATGGCTATATGCCTCAGTGTGGCTCTTGAGTTCGGTAAGTTTGACCACCCCTGTTCTAACTGAATGTGTGAAGGTGTGTCTGTCAATAAAGCTGGATGTCTGATAAGAGTGAGACCCTCCACCCTTTGAATACCAATTTAATGACCCCCTCCTTGCAACTGCTTATAGAATCATAGAATCATAGGGTTGGAAAGGACCCCACAAGGTCATCTAGTCCAACCCCCTGCCAAAAAAGCAGGACCACTCCCACTTGTTGAATGTTAAAGTAGTTAAGGATTTGTATAGTTTGTTAAGTGTACAGTGTTCAGGATAATGAACTGTTGAATATCTTTATTGTATAACTCATTCAACACAGTCAAGAGGAGCAACGGCAGATAAGCAAGGTAAGTTAAAGAATAAATAAATTCTTGTATGGATATTGGCACTACAGATGGGCTCTTGAACAAAGTGTATTTGAACTGAAGACTTCAAGTAGAACAAGTAAAAAATTGCTCATTAGACTGAGCAAAGACAGAAGTTAATGAAAAATCTGGGGTCAAGTTGTATACAGACGGATGGCAGGGGAGTTTTGCAAGGTGTGTGAAGGTATGCCTGTCAATAAAGTTTGATGCTTGTGATAAGAGTGAGTCCTTCTTCTCTTTGCATACCCATTCAGCAACCACCTTGTAACAGCTTGCTGAATGTTACTGATAGTCAAGGATTTGTATAATTTGTTAAGGAATATGTTATAGATTAAGTGTACAGTGTTAAAGGATAATGAACTGTTAAATATGTTTATTGTATACTGTTTCAACACAACCAAAGGGAGCACCAGCAGGTAAGCAAGGTAAGTTAATAGTATGTAATTCTAGTATTAATACTTCCACTATAGCTGGGCACTTATAGCAAATGGTGTTGAACTGTCAATCTCAAGGAGAACAAGTAAAATATTACTCATTGGAGTGTAGAGTGAGCAAAGATTCAAGCTGATGAAAAATTCTGGGGAAAGCTGTGTACAGAGGGATAGCAGCAAAACTTTGTTAGTGACAGCTCCTACAGTGCTTCAACTCCTAGGTTACATGGCATCAACAACTTTTGTAGTACCATATGCTTTCCTACACATGAGGTGTCCAAGAATGGCTCACTATGGTATACAAACCAAATAAACATTCCCTGCATTAACTTTTATAATCCCTGCAGAAATCAGCAATTCCATTTTTCTGGGGACTGAAGAACAAAACATGATGAGAGGAGTCCTATTTTCTCAGAACTCCCCCAGAATAATCATTACAGCAGATGGCGTCTGTCCTAAGATGGGGAGGATAATATATGTAACAAAAGTGTCCATGGTTAGTGGTCAGAAATGAAAGCTTTTCTCCATATAAATGTTCGAGAGCTAAGAGCAGTCTGCAGTGCTTGCTGACACTTCCTACCATACATAAATAACAAGTCAATCAAGATCATGACAGACAATGTTATTTGTATTTATAGAGATATCAACAGTTTACCTATCCAGCATGCGGAACACCTTGGTGGACCACTTGAGAAGTTTCACTAACATTCACGAATGCCAACTGAATGACACTGTTCTGAAACATTGCACTTATGGAGATAACCACTACTAGATCTAGTTGGCACAGAACAAAACTGAAAATGTCACTGCTATTGCTCCCCAACGGGAGTACGCCATAGGCAACCAATCAGTGGGTGATGCATTCCTAATCTGGAACAAGGGCCTACTTTATGCATTTTTCACCCACCTCAATAGTACACAAGGTTCTCCACAAAGTCAAGAATGATAGAGCATCAGTGACAGTCATAGCACCGGCCTGGCCAAGGGCAACATGGTACTCAGAGTGAATGTCTCTATTGACTCACAAAGCAATAACAACATTACCTCACAACAACAATCTCCTATGACAAAGTTACAGACAGATACCTCATCCAGATAGAAAAAGATTTCACATAACAGCCTGGATGATAGATGGCTCTCTACCAAAGAGCTAGAATGCTCAGCCAATGTAAAGAAACAAATAGCAGCAAACTTTCTACAAGAAAAACCTATCTGTATAAATGAAAGAGGTGCCTATTAATTTGGTTAGGTAAGAGAGCAGAGGATAAAAGTAAGAGTTTTAGAGGGTACTGTAGAGTTTTACTAATATAGGATTAGTTTAATAGTGTTAAGTGAAACACAGTAAGAATTTTACTACAATCTATACTATACTAATTAGTATATTTTATTACCTTGAGAGGGTAAACTAAGTTTACTTACAAGATTTATAGGTAAAGTACATATTAATTTAGTTTAATGTTGCAGCAAAACGCATTTTAAGAATGAAAATATTGTGAAATAACTGAAGTTAGATTGAAGCGATACTGGGGAAAATGTCATATTAGGTTAAAGTTCAGTTCAGGCTGACGTCTTTGGACAGAAACATTTACCTAACATGTACCCAATGTATTGAGCTCTTTTGAACATCTGACCTCTGAGAGTCACCAGCCCTTTAAGTTTCTAACTTGATCCAGAGAAAGAATTGGAATTCCAAATCAGGGAGTGATCTTTCAGTTTGCCAGTAACAGACTGGTTACATTAACACATAATATACTACTTTGCTCCTTTTCTTTAATGTACTGAAATCACTTTACCAAAAGTGCATGTGTCTTAATCAAACTTTCATACAGAGGGTGGAAATCAAGACATGGTGACAGCCACTGAACTGCTGTGTGACTGTAAACAAGTCACTTGCTATCATTAGCTACCCTCCATCAGGCTTCTGGATCAGGATGTTACAAGTCTCAGTTCCACACTGAAACTTGAGCTCAAGCCCAGTGCTAACATTTCAGTCCTAAGGGGCTGCTTTAGTGTTATTCTTTGGATAAAATGCTAAATCAAAGGTCCTTTCTGCCCTTCTCTTCTGATCATCCAGATCAAAGTAAAAGATCCCAAGGTACATTTTACGGCCTCAAAAACCATATCTTCATTACAAAAATTATCTGTTAATGACAATATGTGCGGCTGTAAGCTCTATCAAGGATAATGGAGTTCAGCATCAGCTTCAGTAATTGTTAAATCTGCAGGTATGGCAATGTGCCAGAAACATGCTTTGAATTTAGGATCTTCAGCACAGCAGCATTGTCTTCTACTACTGGAGTTTAATCGAGTAGATAAGAGCAGTAACAATCGTCTCTCCTCTGAGGATTTGCCACTGAGGCCATGTAATGCACTGAACAGTGAGTTATATAAGGATTAGCAGGCTCATCAAAAGCCACTAGCATATTACTGATATTTCCTCATACAAAAATCATATCTGATGCACTATAAAAGTCCCAGTGAAGAAGAAAAACTTGAAGGAATTATTATGAGCAGAAGGCAGTTGGGCTGTATAACTCATTAACACTGCTGCAAACCACTTTCTCCTCTCTCATTCACGCTGAAGAGACCTTTGAACATAAAATAGCCTTTTCATTGAGGTTCTCTCTCTTAATACAGTCATAGTACCATAATATCTGCCAAATTCCCCAGTGGGATAATCACTTTATGTTTCTATCTCCTTCCAAGTCTCTCTCTCTCTCTCAAGTTCCAAAAAGACTACTTTACATCCATCAGCAGCCTAGAAGTTTTCTTCCCATTGCATAAGAGTTAATGATTTACAGTAGGATTAGATAATTGGCAGAATTCCACTGTACTTTGAACTTGAGCCTCTGGCAATGGTGAAATACAAACCAGAGGAAGGGCAGATCCTCTCAGCAGAAAAGAACCTGCACCTTGAGAACAGAAGCTCATGGAAAGGAGCTTAATTCTGTCAAGTCTTGTTAATTCCCATTTTCTAAACTGCTGCTAATGTGAAGGAGTCTAAAACCATGAAAGGGCAGAAGCGGAAACATACAAACAGTTAAGGGGAGTATCATATAGTGGTGGACTTCTGGGTTTAGGGTAAATGACAATACCCCAATGCAACCTCCTTTTTGAGGCTGAAAAAAATCAGAAGTATACTTCTAAAAAAGAATGTTATTTTACAGTTGGAGGATTGCTTATACACTGGAAACTTCAGCTTGCTTCCATTTGAAACCTATGGTAAACTCCCAATAAATACTATAACACAACTACACTTCAAGCACCCAAAAGAGAAGAGAAAACAATCACATTTAAGAGAGATTTGTTGATCACCAGGAAGACTTCAGATCCCTGAACCAGTCATCATCATTACAGCTAGCTCTCATTCTTTATTTAAGGTCCTGTGACATTAACAGGGTATGTCTGGTGCTTTGTCTTGAATGACTCAGCATCAACTCCAAGGAGACCTCTGCAGTTACTCACATAACAAATGCCTGATGCTGTAAAATGAAAGCATCCTGTTCTTTTACTGTTGGTCTGAGCACACAAGAGGCACTCTTACAGTCTAACCCAGGGGTGGCCAAACTTATGGAACTCAAGAGCTCATGCAAGTTGATTATTAAAACTTTGAGAGCTGCACTGGCCATATTTTACCTACTCCAAAATGACTAAGTTTAAAATTCATTGCACACTTTAATTTTATCATTAAAAGAGGACAAATATTGATCCTACTAATGTCAGATTCTAATAATTACTAAAGGTTATCATGAAAACTAGGCCTACCTATACAGTAAAAACTTAGCTTCTTCCCACCCATGCCTTGCTCCTCCTTGCTGTCTCAAGCCCCCCTGCCAAGACCCTTACCCGTCCACTCCGGCGGCTAGACATAGGCTGGGGCTCCCTCCTGAGCATGCTCAGGGTGGAAGACTTAAAACTCCCATGCTGAGGCTGCTTTCTTCTGGCTTTCATTCATGAGCCGCACTTTTTCATTCAAGAGCCGCACGTGGCTCCTGAGCCACAGTCTGGGCACGCCTGGTCTAACCTCTTGTATCTCTGAAGATCACAGTGTAAAAGAAATGTTGACTTTGCCCATGCTGGCCAAAAACAATAGGCAGGGCTGTCTTTAGGGGTGGGTGGAGCCACAGATTTCTCTAACACCCCCCTTACACCCCCCTTGAATTTCCCAACACCCCCAGCTGTCAGCTAGTAACAGTGTTATACCAATTTAGTGAGCACCCTCCTACACCCCCCCCCCCATTTCAAGTCCTGGGGAGAATACTGGATGGAGCCCAGGGCCAATCAGACTTTTGGAGCGCCTGGCACTGGGAGCTGGGGCCACCCTGGGCCAGAAGCCAGACTTGGAGCTCCTGCCCCACACTTAGGCCAGCTGGTCCGCCACAAGGGGTGGTCTGTTCTGGGGGCTGGGCTCCATGATTCTGCCCTGCACTTGGGCTGCTGGCATGTGGTCACTCCACTCCAGGGGCAAGGCCAGAAATGCTGCCAAGCACAGCACCCCCTGCCTCTGAAATGCCACAGAAGGCAGCGTGGTGCTGGGGGAGGGGAAAGGGGGAGCAGAGCAGTGAGACAAACCGCAGGGCCCGGGGTGGTCACCTTCCTCGCTGCCCCCCACCCAAAAGATGGCCCTGACAACAGGTTGGAAGAGAGTGAATTATAATAGTAGCCAAACTATGTCAAACTGGTGTTTAAGTCTGGGATCTTCTTTGAGTGATTGCTCATGTTAACTCCAACTCAGGTATGCCTGTGCCATGTGCACCGATCACTGGAACGTTTTCTGCTAGAGTACCCACAGGGCCTGCTACAGCTCTCTGGGTGATAACCATGCAATATTCATATATAACTTGGCTGACACTCCCCATTCCAGTTCCTTCTTAGTGCCCTCATGGTTGCTGGAACAATTGATTACTCTTGTAGTTAGCCTTTCCCCTTATCTTTGCACTTGTTTTTCAATAGTTACTGTTAGTTAGAAAAAGGAGCCTTGTGGCACTTTTCAAGACTGACAAATTTATCTATCAAATAAGTTTTTGTGGGGGAAAATTTCACTTCCCCAGATGCTAGAACATAGATAAAATTCTTAATCTTTTAAAGTGCCACAAGACTACTTGTTTGTTTTGCTGAACTAGACTGACAGCTACCCCTACAGAAATTCTTCTTGGAGCGCTGCTCACATCCATTCCAATATAGGTGCCTATGTGCCGCAGTGCACAGATGATCGGAAGCTTTTTTGCTCTAGCCTGTCTCTGTAGGGTCAGTGGCCAATGCTCCCTCTGTCCTGCACACCTGCATGGTATAAAGGTGAACCTGACCCTGCCCCCCCCCCCCCCCTTCAGTTTCTTCTTTCCACCCTCAGCGACGGTCCTGGAACCGCCTGCTCTTGCTTTCAGCAAGTGCCTGTCCTTTTTCTCCACTTTTGTCAAATCCTTTTGATGCTTATCTGGGAAAACTTGTTTGCTTCCATTTCTCCACTGGGTTCCAAATGTGACGACTCCACGTGCACTGGCACCGACTCTACCATGCTAGGGTTCAAGCCCTGCGTAAGATGCAACAAGCCATTCCCGATCATCAACCCACATGATCAATGCCTGAAGTGCCTAGGAGAGTCCCATAGGCTGAGAAATGCCAAATCAGTTGGCCCTTCAAGCCTAGGACTCAAAAAGAGCAGGAGCAGCATCTTTGACCAATGTTGCTTGAAGAGGCTCTGTGGTCCATGTTGGTGCCGAGCACCTCCGCTTCAGCATAGGAGTCAGCAGTGCCGTGAGCCCACTTGGCACTGGCCTGGTCCCAGCACCATTCCCCCATCCAGGAATCCAAAAAAGCCACACTCAGGCTCAGAGTCCGCCTCAGAAGCCCAGCCCAAAGCAAGTCGCACCATCGGCACAGGTCCAGGGCACCAGAACTGTCAACAATGCAGAGGCCTAAGTCACTGCTGATCCCCTCAACACTGGAGGCCTTCGAAGCTGCTCAGATCCTCCAGCAGCTCCCCACCCCCACTCCACCAAGACTGGCAGTGTCCAGGGGAAAACTGGCCCTCCTCCCCAAGGCCTGGTTGGGAATGGCACAGAAAACCGCCCCTTTGGCATGGAAGGAGGCAGCTCGACGGGATGTCTGGTGGGACAGTGCATGGGAATGCCACACCCCTGACTCCCTGAAACATCGCCCCAGGGACAATCAGCACAGCCTCCCAGCACCACAAACTCAACAGTCCCCTTCACTACATTCAGGGAAATGATGGGGACTACCTTTGCTTCTCCCCAGAGACCTCCCATCCGAACCATTCTCCAATGTTGTCACAAAAATCCCACCACACCAGGTCCAAGTTGTGTTCGTCGAGGGACTCTGACGCTTGGCACCAACACAGTTGTTCATTGACACCATGTATCCTGGTACCGACCACCGTCAGGCCAGCAGGTAAGCACAGAAGAAAGTGCTCCCCATCACCCTCCCCGCACAGGGCATCTTGGGCCCACTCCCTGGCACTGACCAGCCCAGTGCCAGGGTTGCCAGACAATACATTGTCGGTGCTAACCCTCAAGAGAGGCCATTGACCTAAGCCCCCTCGGTGCAGTGATTCCAGATAGCACCGATCACAGGACTGAACAACTTCCTGTGACTCAGTACCAAGAACTTTTAAGGACTGGTCAGCACAATGGACTGACTGGGGTCCTGGGGAGTCTCCAGACTCTTCAAGACCTGCCTCACCCAGGGGCTCCCGGTTCTCAGCACCGTACAACAAGGAGTCAGACACTGGGGCCCAATGGTCCAGCTCCCTCCGTAGTATGTCGCAGGCTATGTCCTCCTCATCACCTGATGAAGTGGCATATCACAGATCCCTGTCATTTAGGTAAGACCCCGTGCCCATCAGGACCTGCTACAACATATGGCCGCAAACCTTGACCTGGCAAATTGAGGTGGTCAGGGAGGACTTTGACTCTCTCTTCAATGTTGGTTACGGAGCGCCTCCAGCCAGGGTGGCGGTCCAGCTACATGATAGAGTCCTAAAAATTGCCTGGGTGAGGTGGCAAACACCATCCTTGATTCCCCTGGTATCCAAAAGGAGCAGAAAGGAAGTACCATGTCCTGATGGACAAGTTTAGCTTCCTTTTCAACCATCCCACCACGAGGTCCCTGGTGGTGGATGCAGTAAACCAGCAGGTGTGGCAGGGCCAACCAGCTGCCATATCCAAGAACAAAGAGGCCAAAAAGCCTGACCTCTTCGGCACAAAAATGTATTCAGCCATGACCCTGGAACTGTGCATCGCAAGCCACCAGACGTTTATGGTCTGGTATGTTTTTTAACTTGTGGAAAGTGATGGAGAGGTTTAAGTACCTTATCGCTATCAACCACTCCAGAAACTAAAACATCTTGGTGGATGAGGGCCTCCTGGCTGCAAAGGACACGCTCCTGACTTCCTGGGACACCACAGATACCACAAGCTGGGGAGGGTGGCATCAGCGGTCACCATGCATAGAGATGCCTGGCTGCAGGGGTCGGGACTTTGGCCACAAATCCAGCAGTCCATTGAAGACCTCCCTTTTGAGGGACCTCTGCTGTTTGCAGAATCAATGGACTCCAAGCTGCATGGAATGAAAGTCTCCTGCTACCCTACGATCTTTGGGCATGCACACCCCTCAGACAGACAGCTGCTCCTTCCGTCAGCAGCAGCCTCATGAGTAGCTCCATCAACAACAGCAACAGGGCTCCCAGCACTGGCTCTTCCAACCACCCTAATGCCCCTATGGGAGCGGGGATAAGAGACAGAGGCAGGGTCAGAAGAGGCTCCAGACCTCAGGAGTGCATACAACCCTCTCACCAGGGAAATAACAGCTCTCGCCCATCAAACCAGAGGCAGAGGTTTTGATCTCTTGCCTAAGGGCTTCATCAATGACAATGCTGACCCTACCCTACCATTCCGGAACAGATTAGGCCGTTTTCTCCACCAATGGGCCAAAAATCACATCAGACCACTGGATCCTAGATGCAGTCTCTTGAGGCTATCCTGTCCAGTTCAAATCCAGACCCTGCTCCATCAGAGGGAAGGAAAAGGGCTCATATTCGGGCACCCTCCTGATAGATTGATCCAGAGGGTGCTATCAAATATCAGAAGGGACAAAACCAACATAATTCTAATAGCTCCAGCCTGGCCACACCAGCCACAGTATACCATCTTACTAGACCTCTCAATAGCCCCACCCATAACACTCCAGCTGAGGGAGGATCTACTCACACAGGACTCTGGCTGCTTCTGCCACCTGGACCCGAGAGTGCTACATCTGACAGTGTGGAGGCTGCATGGCTGAATCCTAAAGACAGAGCATGCTCAGAGAACGTACAAAGGGTCCTTATCAAAAGCAAGAAAGCCTCCATGAAAGCCATCTACAGCATGAACTGCAAGCACTTCTCGCTTTGGGTTCGGGAACAAGAGGTGGACCCTAAGTTTGCCCCAATTAAATTAATACTGGTCTACCTCATAATTTTAAAAAAGAGAGAGTGGACTCGTAGCCACCTCTCTCAGAGCGGATCTTGTAGCAATTTCAACACTGCACAATACTTTTGATGGGATAATTCCCTTCACTCATCCTGTGACTTTGAGGTTCCTGAAGGATGTAGATAGACTTTACCCCCAGGGTCAGGAACCAGTTGCCCAGTGGGACTTAAACCTGGTGCTACAGGGATTCATGAAACTGCCATATGAGCCCCTCAGCTACTGCACCTTGCTAGTCTTATCATGGAAGGTAGCCTTTCTTGTGGCCAAACAAGTCTCCAAGCTAAAGGCCCTCTCCTCAGAGCTACCATACACAGTCTTTTACTCAGACAAGGTGCAACTCTGCCCTCATCCAGCCTTCTTCCCTAAAGTGGTATCCTGCTTCCACGTGAACCAGGATATCTGCCTACCAGTCTTCTTTCCAGACCCGTAAGTCACAGAAAAAAAGTCAAAGGAAGTGGCATACTCTTCAATATAAAAAGGGCACTCGAGATCTATATTGAGTGTACAGGGCCACTTCAAAAAATGACACAGCTGTTCATCACAGTTGCTGAACACATGAGGGGATGACCAGTAACTACTCAATGTACTTCATCCTGGATATCAAATTGTATTAAAGACTGCTACCAGAAAGCAACCATTCCTCTTCCAGGGAAAATCAGGGCGCATTCGACCAGAATGTAGGTGTCCTCCACAGCATTCCTCACCCAGGTCCCAATCCAGGAAATCTGCAGAGCAACGACCTGGTCCTGTCTGGCAGGCAAGAGATGATGCAGCCCTGGGCAGAGCCGTCTTCAGAGTGGGAAAACCTTAACTCCACCCACCATCCTATGTACGGCCAGCAATCAACTACATCAAAATAGATGTGAGCAACACTTGAAGAACAGATAGTTATATACCAGTAAATGTCGTTCTTTGAGATGGGCTGCTCACATACATTCCATACCCTCCATCTGTCCCTGTTTTTCGGAGTTAGTGGAAAGAAGGGACTGAAGGGGGGAGAGGGTCAGGGCCACCCATATACTGCACAGGTGTGCAGGACAGAGGCGGTGTTGGCCACTAACCTTACAGCAACAGGCTAGGGCAAAAAGGCTTCTGGGCATCCATGAACTGTGGCACATAGACACCTATATCGGAATGATGTGAGCAGCCCATCCCAAGGAAGGACTTTTACTGATAAGTAATCTTCCATAGTCAGATAACTGAATCCTTTAGTTCTTAGTAATTCTTTATAGTTGTAGTAAGACAAATTGCTCCTGCTAAGTGAGAGCCTGTTTTCTTCCCCCTGGCCCAGGGTCTGGGGCATGCCTGGCTTCAAAGCCTGCCACTCCTGCAAGAAGTTTATGCCCAGAAATGCTCCTCATACATTCTGTTTGAGGTGCCTGGGTGAGTCTCATATGTGAGACAAGCGCAAGATCTGTAGGAGTTTCAAGCCACGTACCCAGAAGGAGAGGGAACAGAGGCTTAAGTTCCTTATGATGGAGGAACCCTCTGCAAAGCAGAAGTTGGGGACTCTAGCTCTAGCAGGGGCTGCATCGGTTTGAAGCACACACCAGTAGCCACAAGAAACAAGGACTCTGAGTAAGAGCCTTGGCACCATCACTCTCCTCTGACACCACCAAAATTACACCAGGGTCCCACCGGCACTGGTCCCACTCCCTGGTACCACAGAAGATGACATCGGAGAGGGAGTGCTCCCCTACAGTCAAGGTGACCAAGGAGGGTCCTAGAGCGAAACCCAAGTTGGGTCACTCAACCCCAGCATACATCCTGTGGCACTGTTGACTCTGGTCCCTGCTCAGGGTCATTGAGGTCCAGTCTCAGAGCCTTCTCCAACCAGGGATATTTTGGAGAAGGATTTTCAGTTCCCCTCCACCTCCAAGTTTGAGGCCATCAGATACAGCAGATGACCCTGTCTACCTGAGAGCACACGATGCCATCGGCACCCAAACCATTGGTGCTGTCATGAGGCAAGTCAATGCCTCTTAGTCCTCTGTCCTCGCAGCACCACCAGCACAGAAGACCCAACCACGCTCACCTCTCAGGACAACTCAGACAGCACTGTCTGCTGTGACCTAACCCTCGATCATCTGGCATTGTTCTCTGGTATGGCTGATGGTAAGAGCAACAGCATGTGCACCACAATACCAATCTCCAAGTGCCAAAGGAGCCAAACACATCTCGGCACCACAGACCCCCACAGTTGATCTGCATTGAGTCATCCAAAAGCAGTGTATGGCATTGGTCTCCAGCACCCCACAGTACCACTCCCCTATGGTCTCCTTAAAGCTGCTTCTCCTCAGGGTGAGATGAAGGCTTGGTAGCCTCCCAGGCCTGTAGAGATCACAGGTACAGAAGGAAGAGCCAACCAACTTACCACCTGCCCTGGTGTCAGTGGCATATAGCACCTCAGTGGCCCTTTTTGACCCATCATCAGACTTAGGGCTCACTGACAGGCCACTCCTACTGTTCTGTGGGGCCAAGACCACAACCATCCCAAATGGTAAGTGCCCTGCCTGACCTAGAAGGAGAGTTGGATTTGGACTCTGTAGGCACAGAGGTACCCAGGAAGGAAGACATTTGTACCTCCCAGGCTCCTCAGCCAAGTGACTTCCAGAACACAAAAAAGACCCTGGGAGAGTCCTCTTCCTCCCATATCCCTACCAGACAGACAGTGGCAGGGAGAACCCCAGTAACCAGCCCAGATGACAGCAGGACCGGCCACGAGTTGCTAAGGTGTTTAGCACACAACATGGGGCTGCAGGTGGAAGAAGTGGTGGAGAATGCGAGCCCCATGGTAGATACCTTAGTGCTAGGAAGACCAGCCAGAGTCACCCTCCCACTAATTAAGACCCTATGGCACACCCACATGTCCATTCCAGCCCCAGCTAAGTGGGTGGAATGCAAGTACTTTGTTTCCTCCAGTTGTCATGAACTTCTTCATTCATACCTAACCCTGGGCTCACTGGCTGTGGCAGTGGCCAATGAGGAAGAATGGCAGCACCACCAAGGCCCAACTCCTAAGCCTAAGGACTCCAAAAACAGGACCTATTTGGTAAGAAAAGCTATTCCACTGGAGGCCTATAGCTGAGAATGGTCAGTCAATCAGCAGGCCATTTTCAGCTGCTATGTATACAATTCACGAATGTCCATGGAAAATTTTGCCAAAGCAGTGCCTCAAGATTCAAGAACCATGCCCTTGACCATGGTCAAAGAAGGAAAAGTCATTTTGAAGGCACTGGTGCCATCAGCCTTGAATGCGGACACAGCTACTTGAGCTGTGGCTTCGGTCATCATGAGGAGAAGTTAGTGGCTACAAGCTTCAGGTCAACCCCAAAAAGTCCAAGCAAAAATTCAAGACCTCCCTTTGGAAGGGCAGAACTGTTACCACAGGTGCATACAAAATTACAGACCTTGAAGGATTCCTGGGCTATGCTTAAATCTTTAGGCCTACATAATCTGGCACCCCAGAGATGCTCGTTCTGACCTCAGCTGAGGGGGCATTGGCAACTGACCCTACAGGGACTGGCAGGGGCAAAAAGCTTTCTGGATGACCATGCACCACGGCACACTTGAATGTGAATGGATGTGAGCAGCGCCCAAAGAAGGGGCTTCTACTTCTATTACTTTTTGATCCCAAAACCAAAGGGGGGCCTGCACCTCAGCCTGGAACTGTGAGGACTGAGCAAGTTTCTTCACAAAGTGAAGTTCTGCATGGTCTCCCTTGCTTCTATCATCCCATCATTGTATTGAGGGGACTGGTATGCCACCCTCAACCTGCAAAACACCTATCTTCACATAGCCATTTTACCACACCACAGGCATTTCCTATGCCTTGTAGTCAGACAATAGCACACGTAGCTTACGGTTCTCCCCTTGGAGTTTTTGGGAGCCCCTCAAGTCTTCACCAAGTGCCTGGCAGGAGTAGTGGCTTCATTGTGGAGGCACAGGATACAGGTGTTTCCCTGCCTGCTGACTGGCTGGTGAAAGGTAGCTCCTCGCAAGAGATTCACACTCATCTATGAGTGATACAGGCCACATTTGCCAGGCTTGGTCTGATGATAAATGAGCAGAAGTCCATGCTGACCTCCACACAGCATAGAAAATTCATCAGGACCATCTTAGACTCGAAGGAAAGCTCCGTTTCTGGCTATGGTGGACATGATTCAGGAGCTGGGTAAGTACTCTCTCACCTTGGTCCGCACTTAGAATCATAGAATCATTTGCTTGAAACTATTGTGCCACATAGCATCCTGCATGTACATCGTGGAGTTTTCTTGCCCGAGACTGCATCCTCTGCAAGTCTTATTGGCCTCAGTACACCACCATCATAGGATTTTCTAGACCAATTGGTGCATCTGCCAGAGCACATCCTGGACACCCTGTAGAGGTGGTGCGTTTGTCAGAATGCTTGCACAGGGCTGCCCTTCCAAGCCCTCCAGCCCTCAACATGTCTGGTCACGGATGTCTGACTTGGGGTGGTGAAACATCTGGACACACTCAGGATGCAGGGCCAGTGGTCTCAAGCTTAAGGGCCTTCGCACATCAATATAGAGGAGCTCAGGGCAGGTTGCCTGGCATTCTGGGACAGGTTTGAGGGCAGGATGGTGCCATTACAGATGGACAAAACCACTACCATGCATTGTATCAACAAAACAGGATGTGGCTTGCTCCTCTCCACTCTGCCAGGCACCCCTCAAGTCTGTGGGACTTCTGTGTCCAGCATTCCATTTGCGGGGTAGCCTCCTGTCCACCCGTTTGTCAGAGTTCTCTAGTGGACAGCCTCAGCAGGTGGTTTCTGATGCATAAATGGTTCCTTCATCTTGGGGAACATCTTCTAGCACTAGGGGTTTCCCCAAATAGACCTGTTTGCATCAGAAATCAACAACAAGAAGTGTGACCCCTCCTATCTGTTTCAGAACCACAGGCCAGGGTCTTTGGTGGACACATTCTTGATCCACTGGTTGGTATGACTGTGTTACGTCTTTCCCTTGACAACCCTGATTAACAAGGCACTTCTGAAAATAAAGCAAGACAAGACAGAGGTCATCATGGTTGCTCTGGAGGGCCTGTGACAACATTGGTTTACAATGCTGCTGGACTAGTCAGTAAGGGATCTGATTTCTCTGCCACTTCACGTGGACTAGATCATACAAGACTAGGGAATGCTAAGACACCCCAAATGCAGGGCCCTGCACCTCAGGGCATGGTACCTCCATGGCTAAACTGAGCAAAAGTCCTGCTCGATAGCCAACAACCCTTGAGCAGACCCACTTATCAGGCTATGTGGAAGAGGCTCTCCACTGAGCAATGGGAAGGAGCGGTGCATGCCAACTTAGCGCTCCTGTCCCAGCTGCATCAGACTCTCTCCTTGACTTGAAACAGCAGGGCTTATTGGGCTTGTCAGTGTGAAAGTCCATCTGTGGACCATTTCAGCCTCTCTTAAAGGGACAGTGAGGGAATCGCTATTCTCTGATCACACAATTTATGAAGGGTTTGGATAGACTCTGTGGGGAACAAATTAATCAGGGCTCTTAACCTGGAAAGAGAGATCACCGATCCTCCCCGGTGATGAAGGCCCGTTCCCAGCTGAGACTCAAATTAGCAGAGAACGAGGTGTGGTTCAGGATTTATTATTCAGCTGAATAACAAAAGGAACTGCATCAGAGGGCAGCAAAGAAGTGCTAGCCCCTCTGAGCAGGCCCCCCCAACAACTCGAGTGCAAGAGAGAGCCCCGAGGGGCAGCATCACAACACTTTTATCCAGTACAGTATGATAATGCTATGATAATGCTTACATGATTGACAATGTTTTAGAGACCCTTATATGGTTACATTAACATTATTAAATACATATTAATGATTAAAGAATGCATATAATTATCCCCACCTCTGTTTACTGTTGACATCATTTGCATTATCCTGGGCAGCCGCAGTACCTGCAAACTCATTAATTTCTGCCTAGAGATGCTGACCTTACGTTCTTGTGAGGCTATGGTGCCAAGAAGGGTGAGCAGGAGATAGGAGGTAATACTCCCTTTTCAGTTAGAAAAAAAAGACGGACAGTCTAGCTTACATTTCTTGTCCAGATGGTCAGGAGAAAAAGCATGAGAAAGGGGAGATAACACACTTTAACTGTCAACTCTAGGCCGCTTGTTAAAGAAACTTAAATACATGACTTGCCCGAGAAACGACCCCACTACCATAGCAACCCACGGCTCCAATGAGGCCTACACTTCAGCACCTTTCTCACCGTCCTACAGAAGAGATTACATACAATTTCCCTTACAACTCTTTCCATCCACTCAGCCCCTGTGGCTCAGGGGGACTAGAATTTGGTCCTCTCCAAACTGACCAACCCTTCCTTTCAGTCACTAGTATCTTCCTCCTTATTGTACTTATCCTGGAGGCTGCTTTCCTGGTGGCAATAACTTTGGCGAGGAAAGCATTTGAGCTCCAAGCACATGCTTTGCCATTTCCCTTTACACTCTTCTTTAGAGACAAGTTGCAGAATCTTCCTCATCCAGCCTTTTTACCCAAGGTGGTGTCACATTTCCACACCAACCAGGCATTTTTTATCCAAGTTTTCTGTCTGAAGCCCCATGCCACTGACAGGGAGAGATGGCTTCACACTCTAGATGTACAGAGGACCTTGGCTTTTTACTGAAGCCAAACAAAACCCTTTCAGAAGTCCTCTCATCTGTTCATGTAGATTGCCAATAGAACGAAGGGGGAACCTGTTTCCTCTCAACACATTTTGTCCTGGATCACAGCCTATATCAGGCAATGTCATGATCTGGATAAAGTGCCTCCTCCACAGTTGACAGCTCACTCTACATGGGCTCAAGCTTTCTTGGTGTTTGTTCCCTTGGTGGATATCTCCAAGGCAGTGACACGGTCATCAGTACACACATTTGCGGCCCACTTGCTCTTACCCAGCAGGCGACAGAAGATACAGCAGTTGGCAGAGCAGTGCTGCACTCAGCGAAGCTGTAGAATTCCATCACTCCTCCAAGGTAAGGCTTGGGAGTCACCTGAGTTGGAAGTAACATTAGCAACCACTCAAAGAAATGCTTACTTATGTTCTTTGAGATGGGTTGCTCATGTACATTCCAACACCTGCAGTCCTCACCCATCCAGAATTTCGGCAAGAAGGAAATGGAGTGATGAGGGTTGGCCAAGCTACATATACAATGTTGCATGGGCACCACCCAGAGGGCTGCAGCCAAGCCTGTGGGTACTCTAAAAGAAAAACTGCCAGCAATCCATGCATGTGGCACATGTACACCTGAGTCATCATGAGGCAGTCCTACTGTCTCTACTTGTTTCCCAGGCACAGAACCAGCACTCTACACATTGAAGATAATGCATGACAGCCTGCATCAAATGAGAATTGTCTCGGTCTATGTCTTATAGAAAGTTGGCCCCAGTAACATTACAATTTTCCAAGTTGCGGCTCCGGTTTCACTATTGAAAATACTGCAATAATGAGGTGTAAGTTGTTTGTAATGCTCACAGTGACAGTGCAGAGATATGAAGATTATTCACCTTTGCACAGTAGCAAAAGTTCTTCGAGATGCGTGTCCCTGACATGCTCCACCTTAGGTGTTTGGTTGCACCCTGCACCACAACTCAGAGATTTTTGCATAGCTGTGCTCCATGGAGGGGACGTGCACGCCAGCAAGGACCATGGTAGCCTTCGCTCCACTGCTGAAGCGCACCCCATGAGCACTGTACAGTGGAAACAAAGAGTCTAGGGGTTTTCTGAAATGGTTTGGTCCAATCCAGATAGAAAGCCAGTGCACGCTTGACATCCAGAGAGTGTAGGATTGTCTGTTGAGGGTCAGTTTGTGGCTTAGGAAAGAAACAGGGGAGGTGAATGATCTAAGTGAAAAGATGACAAGTTTTGGTATAAACTTACGGCATGGTCTAAGGAAGACCTTGTCTTCATGAAATATGGTGTAAGGAATGTGTGTCATAAGCGTGGCGAGCTCCCCTGCTCATCTTGCTGATGTAATCACAATTAAGAACACCATTTTCATAGACACGTGAAGGAAGGAATAAGTCGCTAATGGCACGAAAGGAGGCTTCATTGGTGCCTTCAGCACCTTTATTAGGTCCCACTGTAGAACTTGAGGTCTGACCTAGGGATACATATCTTCTGAATACCTATCATAAATCACTCAAGTATCGGATGGGCAAACAGCAATGATTTATATATGGTTATACAGAAAGCAGGCAGTGCTGCCAGATGGACACAAAGCGTGTTAACTGACACTCCTGCACTTTTCAGGGATGGGTGGTATTCCAGGATGTCAGGAATGGAAGCCATCACTGGATCGATGGCACGCTGGCTGCACCAGATAGAGAAGCGGTGCCACTTCTGAAGGTAAATATATCTTGTCACAGGTTTTCTACTATTCAAGAAGACATGCTTAAGAGGATCCAAACAGTTAGTGGTGTTCGTCTACATCACTGAACCATCTAGGCTCCATGTTGTCAAGTAAAATCTGTCCAGGTGGGTGTATAATGTTTTCCCTTTGTTTTGTGATAACAGATCCAGGACCATCAGAAGAGCGATTGGCAGCTGTCTAGATGTGTGTAGAAGGTAAGTGCATAAGGTCTGCCTGGCCCACGCTGAAACAATCAATATTACTCTTGCCCTGTACTGACGGATCTTCCAAACAGTCTTGGGAATCATGGGCAATGGGGAAAAGCATACGCTAGTGTCTGGCTCCAAGGGAGAAGGAATGCATCCCCATGGAATCATGGCCTATTCCCCCCCTTGAGCAGTAGTTTTGACATTTCTTATTTTCCCACATGGCAAATACAAACGCAGTGGGAAAACTCCTTTGATTGAATACATGAGCGATAATGTCCTTTTATATCTCCCACTCATGAGCAGATTCGAACCTTCTGCTTAAGGTGTCCGCAGTTACATTGTCCTTGCCCACTAGACATGTGGCAGAAATGTGGACATCATGAGAGGTACACCAATCTCACAACTTCAAAGCATAGGGTCTGAGATCACGTTCCCCCCCTTGCAGTTTATATAATGCACATGCCACGTTGTCTGTGCAGATCCTCAATACCTTTCCTGCTATGAGTGGTAGAAATTGGCAGTATGACTTTCAAACTGCTCTGAGCTCCAGTAAATTTATGGGCAAAGAGCCCTCTTGTACAGACTATTTGCCTTGGGCTGTTGCGTGTAGATGAGCCCCCCCACCATATCATTGAGCTGTCTGTTCTCATCAGAATTGTTGGCCTTTCTGGTGTAAAAGGCACACCCTGAAGTAAATTTTCTTTTTCTGTCCACAAGGATAGAGTATCTTTTACTGCCTTCAGGATAGATACAGTCCTTTGTAACTGGAGACATCGCACCTTTCGAAGGTGGTTCAAGAACCAGATCTGCAGGAGCTGCACATGGAGTCTGGCATCGGGAATGAGGTACGCAGTTGCTGCCATATGTCCTAGGATTTGCATGCAAGTAGGGACCATTACTGCAGGAGCTGTTTGGATGGCTTGGGTGACCTGTTTTATGTTGTCGTCTCTCTCCTGTAGGAGGTAAGCTCTGGCCAACAGCATGTGGATCCGGGCCCCTATGAGACTGACCTCCTGTGAGGGCATTAGAGAGGATTTCTTGTAGCTGATCAATAGGCCCAGAGTGCAAAAAAGAGACACTGTAGTTCTTACTGTGTGTTGTGCAGCCTGGTAAGAAGAAGCCCATATTAGCAAAATCATCCAAACATGGGAAAATCATAATACCATCTCTGTAAAGATGTGCGGCCACCACAGCTATGAGCTTTGAAAAGACTCTTGGGGCTGTGCAGAGGCCAAATGGAAGAACTGTATACTGGTAATGTTTGTCTAGAAACATGAATCTCAGGCATTTCCTCCAAGCCAGATGGATGGCTACAGGGAAGCAGACATCCCTGAGGTCAAGGGAAGCCAACCAGTCCCCTTGTTCTAGCTCAGGAAGTATGATAGCCAGAGTTACCATTTTGAACTTCTGAGTAAGCACAAACTTGTTGGGACCTCAAAGATCCAGAATAGGTCTCCACCCCCCCATCCTCTTTTCTGTAAGAATATACTGGGAGTAAAACCCTCCTCCCATGTACTGTTTTGGGAGCTCTTCCATGGCTCTGATGAGGAGGAGACTGTCTATGTCCTGTTGCAGGAGATGTACATGAAATGGGTCCCTGAAGAGGGACAGGGAAGGGGGATGGGAAGTAGGCTTCAACCTGAATGAGATGGAATAACCTTTGGTAATTATTTCAATGACCCACTTGTCTGATGTTATGTCCTTCCAACGTTGTAGGAATGGAAGGAATCTGTTCTGGAAGAAATGAGGCATTAAGACGGTGGAATCCTACTTCAGCAAGAGGTAGTCAGACAGACACAGCCATATTTTCAAAACTGTTGTATATGCAGGCAATGTGGCCTCCCTCAGAGCCGGGGCCGGAGGAAGGGCGTGAACGCCACCCTGGTCAGACTGGGGAACTGCAGGCACCAGGTCCTGGAAGAAGAAGGGCAGAGCCAAGACAGGAAGTATAAAAACCCCAGCCAGCAGCTCAGTAGGGGCTGAGCTACTGAAGGGGAAGGATGTGCCTACAGGGAGGCAACCAGAGGGAAGGAGCCCAGCCCTGACCAAGCAGTGAACCCAGCCTCCTCCGGCAGGCCCGCCATACAGTCCACCTGGACTTCTGGGACCAGGTGATTGGGAGGGGAACCCCGAGGCCACCAACTGGGGAGGGCACCCCAGGGTCTGCCAGGGCCCTGACCAGCTGCCCTGTGATGGGGCCGACCCACAACCGGTCGAGGAGATGGACAGACCCACACATCCCCTGTGACTGGAGAAGCTCCCATTGGCCGAGGAGGAGCTGCTGGCGATATACGGGCCCTGGACCCTGGAGGAGTTACCCCTTATGGACAGGCTAGAGGAACTGCTGGACCTGCCACCCATGAACACCGAGGGGAGTTTGCTGGGATCCCCCAGGCATTCTACAAGGGAGACATCAAGGATGGCTACCCCCTCTGGAACTAGGTACCCAGGACTGGGGTGGAGGAAGTAGCCCAGGGAGGGTGGAGTGCTGGGCAATGCCACAGAGCAGTGTGTTTCAGCTGGAGCCCTGCTGACCCAGAAGCAGAACCTTTCCGTCACTGCCTAGGGCCCTGGGCTGGGATGCAGTAGAGCAGGTGGGCCTGCGTCCTGTCCTCAAACCCCTTCCTTTGCTAATGACCCCTAACCACCTGAGCTGTCTATAGGATTGGTGGACTACCCGCCCTGCCTGAGGGCCAGGGCTAGAGGCGACATCCCAGCTACTTGGAGGGACGCCACCCCAGGGCTGACTCCCTGAGCCACCAGTAGAGGCGCCCTCCTGCCCCCCCCCCCCCCGATACTCCAGTTGCCTACAGTTGCTTAGAATTTGTTGGTTGAGACATTCACGAAGGCTGGGTGTTCTGTCTCCATCTGTGGTGTTGTCGCGATCTCATTCTCAAGTCTTCTCTTTGACTGGAATTGAGTATATCTAGCATTGTATCCCTGGTATCTTTGATATTGTCTATGTGTTGGTGAGGGGTATATGCCTAGAGTTCAGAGAGGCGCTCTGGAGTCCTTGAGAGTGTGCATAATTTCAGTCTTCTTTCCAAACAAACACTCTCTTTATCTAAAGGTAGATCTTCAATATGTATCTGCATCTGTTTAGGCAATCCTGCTGTTTGGAGCCATAAGGACCTCCGCACGACCATGCCATGCCGATGGTTTGAGCTGCAGCGTCTGGAATCCAAAAAAGCCTGTAACTCTGTCCTAGCCACTGTTCCCTCTAAGGCGCGTGGCAGCGCGGCCGCGCACTCGAAAAAATCCTGCCGCGCAGGATTTTCCAGCCCCCGCACACGGGGCAGTTCGGGCTGGCAGCGCAGCCGAGGTTGCGGCCAGGCAGTGCTTGGCTGGGCCAGCCCTGCAGCCGGGGAACAGCCAGGAGCTGGAGGCAGCAGGCCCCGGGTCCGGCAGCAAGGCCAGGAATCAGCCAGGGGCGCCTGGGCTGGGCTGAGGCTCGCGCCCAGACACCACACTCCGGCGCATCCCCCCTCGGCTGGAGGAAGGGAGGGTCTGCGGGCTGGGGTCAGCCCTGCCACTCCTCCCCCTCTCCCCTCCCTTCCCTTCCCCGGAGCCTGTGGAGGCTCTGCCCCTTTCAGCCAGGGCCTGCCCCAGCCGTTTGCGAGGCCAGCCCTAGCCTCCAACCCGGGTTCCTCCTTGCCGGCCAGCACCATGGCCTCCTGCCCCCCGCCCGGCTCTTTGGCCAGTGAAGGGGACTGGGGGGGGTTGGGGTGGTCAGGCAGCTGGCGGGGAAAGCAGGGGGCAGGGAGGGTGTGCGGGGAGGGGGGAGAAGGGGTCAGGATGGTGGGCTGGGGGCGGCTGAAGAGGGTGGGGGCTTAGGAGGGTTGGAATGGGGGCAGGGAGCTTAGGGAGTCAGAACTGGGGCAGTTCTTCAGCTTTCTAAACAAGAGGTATGGCAAAGATTAAGTGCCATTCATACCTGAAGTTTGAAAATCCTCACAGGGGAAACAGGGAGTGCGTGCATGGTGCCAAAATGTCCCTTCTATAACTAGATAAAGCTGTGGAGGTGAAAAATCTAAAAATCACTCGTATATTTCCTGAAAGCTCGTGTGGGTGTTACTTAAGTGGAGTGAGTGAGCAGTGAGAATGTTTGAGCATGCTAACCCTGTGCCTTCAAAGAACCTGGAATGTGTTTTCTCCAGAATCCTGGAAATTACAACAGTTCATAACAAAACAAACAAGGAATCCTGTGGTGCTTAAAGACTAAAAAAATATATTGATTGCATGAGCTTTCATGGGAGAAAACCCCATTTCATCAGAAGCTTTGAAGAACAATTCATAGAAATCTTAGAGATGTAAGGAGATATCAGATAAATACTTGTTTTAAATATAGTAACAGCCAAAAGACTGGGAATCAAAGGCAGCCATGAGATTATTCTCTTCACTATGCACCCTAATCTGTGCATCAGAAGAAACCATAATGCATTGCAGTGATGTGGTAATTTGGTAGAGATTTTCTCTTAAATTGAAATGTAGCCCCAAAATGATGGGGCAGGTAAAGATATAAGGGACTGAAAATAGGCTTTTAAGAAATACTGTAGCCTTATCTTAAAGCAGCTTAGAAGCCCATTGTTTTGATTTCAGCTGTGTTTAGCACCCTTCTTCTAGCAGCATTTTCCTGAAAAGAGATGTCTGGAATCTTTCTGATTTTCAAAAATTCAGTAGAATTTACCCCTCTGGGACCATCAAGACATCTAAAATGATGCCAGTTTCCAAAGGGGTAGCCATTTTAGTCTATTCCAGGAAAACAAAACAAGAAGTCTCCCACGAAAGCTCATGCGAAAAATAAATCTGTTAGTCTTTAAGTGCCACACGACTCCTTGTGTATATTAAATGCTATCAGTGATAATAAGCTGGCTTCCCTGTGAACTGTAACTCTGCATGTAGAACACAGATGAGGGTATTAGGCAGAATTGTGACACCTAGGATCCAGACTGAATATAACGTTGGTCTTGGGTTGTTTGAAAGACATGGATTACTTTCTTTTGATTGTATAGCAGTTTGGGTAAATGTAAATAAATTGGGTGATTTTATTAATAAAAACAACTTTAAATAATTTATTATTTTATCATTGGTCTAGATTTTTCAATAATTTTTGTTGCATGAGTTTGCACACAAATTTTATTCAGAAAAAGTTCTGCACACGAGTTGAAAATTTTGCACACAAGCTGCTGAACCCTAGAGGGAACATTGGTCCTAGCTGTCAGTTGTCCCTCCTTTATTAAAGATAAACTGTTCCTTTGTGTCATCCAGAAGAAAGTTGACAAATTCTGATAACTTTGTGTAATTATCATAATCATAATTAGATAATATAGCTGTATAATTTGCTACTCTCAGTTGGAAGGTGGCAGATGTGTAGACCTTCCTGCCTAAAAGGTCCAGTTTCTTTCCCTCTTTGTCAGAAGGGGCTGATTTGGTACAAATTTGCCTCAGGCTCTGGTCTGCTATTTTGATGACCAGAGAATTGGGCTAAGGGTGAGTAAATAAAAGCTTGTTTCCCTTTAGCACAATGAAGTATTGTTTTTCTGTCTTTTTGTTAGTTGGAGCAGCTGAGGCTGGAGTCTGCCAAATCAGGTTTGCTGGCTCCATAATCCTGTTGTCCATAGGTAGAGCTACCTTACCAGAGACAGTGGATTGCACGATCCTGTAAAGTCTATGTTGAGTGGAAGAGGTGTCCTGCACGGGTATATCCATGCTTTCTGCTACTGTCTTGAACAACTCCTGGAACCGCTTGTTGGCATCAACTTTGGACCGCTGATTCAATGCTCCATGTAGACAGGGCTGATTAGGGGCTTGTGGCAGAGATGATCCCTGGGGTAAAATTCCCAAAGTGCTCGGATGCTGTTGCTACATTAGGGTTGAGATAGGTTGCAGAGGATTGTAATCCTGTCTGCACTCCTTGTGACCGTCCAAAATACAGCCAGCTGCTCCAGCCCATCCACGGCAGAGGAACTGAATAAAGCACGTACGATGGCTTTGGAACCCAAGTGAGTCCCCATTGTTAAATGGTGTTTGCACCTGAGAGCATGGGTGGGATGGTACTGGCTTTGGTGCCAGGGTATCTGAACTGCCCAAGCCTGTCATCACTTCAGAAGAGAAGAAGAGTGACTAGGGGAAGAATCCACCCCAAACAAAAGTGAAGTGGGCAACAAGCACTGTGGAGAAAACTCCTTTAATTCACAGTGGAGGGTCTTTTGCTTGTGTTTCCTTGGAGCTGTGTCAGAGGAATGAGCTCCAGTAACTGCACTAGGCACCAGCTGCTGCAAAGATAGAGACAGCACCAAGCTGTCAGTCAGCACCTGTTGAGGAAGTGCACCCTGCATTAAGACGACTGGTGCTGGCAAGTAGTAGTTCAGTACCATGGTACTGTTCATCAGTGGGACCGATCCTGGCCCCAAGGACATGAAAGGTGCTGATGTCATCACTGGTGCAGCAGTTAACTGTGGAGTCAGCACCGCTGTGATGTCTGCCAACATGTCTTTTGCCTATACTCTCTTTTAGAGCCTGTCTAGCACTCTCTCTTTTTAGGGGCATTTATACCCTAGAAGCCTGCAGCCTCGAGGGTACTGTTTTTATCACGGTCAGGCTTTTTCTTCTTTGATGGCAATGGGGATGGAGCAGAGGAGTGTCTCTTCTGCTATCTGTCTGAGCAGTTTGCAGAGCGATTGGGATCAGAAGCTGGTCGCAGCAATCCCTCCATTAGTAGAAGTTTCAATTTCATTTCATGCTCTTTCCTCGATCAAGGTTAAATTCTTACAATGTGGGCATTTCTGGGGAATATGGCCCTTGCTCAGACATTTACTGCAATTTTCGTGGCCACCAGATGCCTGCATAGCATCTCCAGAAGAGCAGCAGCACTTAAACGCCAAAGGGCTCAGCCTCTGGAACCACTGTCTTGTCAGCATTTCAGTCTTGTTCTTTTTTTTTTTTTTTTTTGGGGGGGGGGGGGGGGGGTTTTCTCCTCTTTTTTTTTTTTTTTTTCCCCCCCCCCCTTTTTTTTTTTATTTTGAAGTAAGAGGAAGTCCTGTCAGAAACAGGGTGGAGCTGCTGAATACTCTGCCTGTGGTTGGAGGCAGTTGGAGAAGAACTGAGGGACAGGATGGGGGGGCATCAGCAGTGGCACAAATAGTGCCATGGTCCCTGCTGGCACATGCACCCCCTCTGTGGAGCACTGCTGTGCAAAAATCTGAGTCGTGGTGCGGGGTGCGTCCAAGCACCTAAGGTGGAACAGTTTGAGACACTTCTCAAAGAAGAGGAGTGGGTTCCATGCTTATCCAGTAATGGTGTGTGCAGTGTAGAGTGGAAAAAAAAAACGCACAAATAATGTCTTTTGTTTGTCACAAGAAGGGGATGGGTGAGCACACTGCTTCATGGGAGGATAACCTTTCCACTAGCATCTGCATCTGTTTGAAGGGTCAGAGAGCTACCCATAGTGCACTGCTTTGAATATTAAGACAGAGTGACTCATGGGAACGAAAGAGCCGCTTCCAAGCAGCATGATCCAATTACATTCCAGTGACTTCCAAACATCAGTGGGTGAAAGTTGATTTAAAATAGATTGACATTCCTCTGTAGTACAGACATGGCCTTAGTGTCAGATTCCCCACTACACAGAGGGTGAAGTCCTGCCTCTGTTGATGATGAGAGGAGTTTTACCATTGACTGCAACAGAACATGTGGATGATAGTTTAAAGTGTATTTTCAAAGAAGAAGTCATAAAGGATTAAATCCGTAATAGGGTGGGTTGTTTTGCTTGGGGGGGGGGCTGATCCCCCCCAACAAACTATTTGAGCACAAATTTATGTTAATTCCTATCTGGCAACATATCTAAGTACATGCTTAACTTATACACATCCTTACATTCTAGCAAAATTAAGCATATGTGCAAGTGCTTTTCCAACCACCTGAACTGGGGCTTTTATGATCTGCCTTAATTGTGGTCTTCTTGTTGTTTTTATTTTAATGTCAGTATATTGCTCTTGGTGACAACTAGCTACACTCTATGTATCTTGATTTGAAGGTGAAGAAATACTGCAGACTTTTAAGTCCATGTTCAACATGGCAAGTAATTTAAATAATACATCAGATTTATCCCTGATGTTATTCCACTGACTTCAGTATGGTTATGCCACAAATTAATATGCAGCAGTGTGTCCCCTGCTTTTCTTTATTAACAAATTCCTCTCAGCATTGACTTTTTACTTGATGGTGTTTTGTGCTCTGCATGCATTTAGTGATATATTTTCAATAGGATAGGCTTTAGCAACCTCATTTGAAGGAACATACAACATATTTACTTGCTAAAGTCACCGGGCAATCATCAAGCCTACAGTACATCGACATTGCAGTTGAGAGGTATGAGGATTACAATTTCCAAAAGGATAGCCGTGTTACTCCAGTCCAGCAAAAAAACCAAGGAGTCGTGTGGCACTTTAAGACTAAACAGATTTATTTTTTGCATGAGCTTTCATGGGAGAAAAATCCCACTTCGTCAGATGCTTTGAAGTGGGATTTTCTCCCACGAAAGCTCATGAGAATTAAAGCAGTGTGTAGACATACCCAAGATCACTTTGACCTACCTAACCTGCTAATAAAAGCAGTGATGTTGCAACAAAACACTGGTGATGAGATGGGTTGGCTTCTTTCATAACAGGTGCCCAGGATTTCACCAGGGCTTCTACTCTTGTGGCTAGCCCATGCCACTACCGATGCAGCTGTGACTTCACTCTCATTTTTATTGAGCTAGCTCAATCAAAGCTAGCTTGATTACATCTACACATACTGTATTCATGCATCCTGAGTGCAGTCTAAACATCCAACCTGGGAATCAGAAGAGCTGAGCTATATTCCTGCTTCAATTACCAATATGGAGTATTAATTTGGATATGTTACAAATTCTTCACTTTCTCTCTCTGTAATATGGTGCTAACAACATCAAAATCCACAAGTGTTATGAAGCTCAAGCCCATTGAGATCCTTGTCATGACGGCTACAGAGATGTAGTATAATCGGTTTTCAGGTCTTACTAGCTGCCACTGATGTTTGAAACTCAAGTAGTAACATCACTGTTTTCCATAGCTGGAAGCCGTGAGCTCCCTCTAAACCAGGGGTCTCAAACTCATGGCCCATGGGCCACATGTGGTACTGGCCCCTAAAGTTATTTCTTGTGGCCTGCAATGATGCTATCAATATTTGCAATATCATTGTTTGAAAAGATTTCAGTGGTGCAGCCCTTGGGCTAATGTACTAGTCCTCATGCGGCCCTCATGGTGATTTGAGTTTGAGACCCTTGCTTTAAACGATGGCCAGTAATTTCTTTTAGCAATGCTTTATATACACAGGTAGAAGTTGACAACCACCAGGAAAGGTTTCAAATAAATCAAATTAAAAAACAAAACAAAACAGGTAGTCATAAATGCCCTCTTGTATAAATTTCTAGGGCTTGATTTTTTTCCCCATAATGTTGACAGTAAATGTCCAACAAGCAAAGCGTGCTTTGAATCTCTTGCCACACACTATTTACTTAAAATAGGAAATTTGGTAGGAAAAACACACAAGCTGGGAATTGAGAAGCTTTTAGAAGTATTGCAAGTACAAAAAGCTGCTCTAGCTATAAAAACATGCGAGGCTGTCAAGTGAATTTTCTGTTGCATTTTTCTTTACCATTTTGTAGCGGGATGAAAGATGGAAAAATTCCTAATACGTATGTTGGGACAGCAAATGTTTAAGTTTCAATGGAAACTAGTGAATTGGAGAGGCTGTTTGTTTCTTGTATATTTTTTCAAACACTGAAGGTGGTTGCTTCCTTGATACCTTTATTTATATTGAACAGTATCTTAATAAAGTCAGAGAGACTCCTTGTGAGGTAAAGTGTTACTTAAGTATCAGTAAAGGTATCCAATCCTCTCCTTTATCGAGCAGTGTTTCTTGCACAGACAATAACACCTGTACAGACTTTCAGGTACAGTTCAAATAGGTAATTTTAAAGTATTTAATAGCATGGCACCTGCACTATTGAAAGACTGCCTTTCTCTTTACATTTTATACATAGGCCACCATGACCAGCTTTGCTGCTTGAGTTAACAGCCCTCTGAGTTTATCATCAAAGTCCTAGTAGTAGAAGGGTCTCTTTCTCCACTGCTCCAACACACAGCATCTCTGTTTCTTGATCTTGAAGGAGTGCAGCAGTATTGCCAGCCATAAGCCTTCAAACGATCAGGACTCAAGCCTCACAAAAATCAAGAGATTGGCTTAAAATTCTATGACAAATTCAAGCATCGGCAGCATTGGCATAGCCAGATGCTTTTATTTGTGGAGACTTTTGTGGGAGAAGTTGGGCCCGAGAGACTCAGGGTCTTTTTGGGCCTTACTGAGGCTTTAAAATGGGATTTGCTCTTTAAACAGTGGCTGAAAATTTGTCAGTTAGTGCATCATGCTCAGCGTGCGTGCGGAATTCCCCCTCTGCTGAAATCCTGCACGAGACCAATTCAGCATTTAAATCCTCAAAAATAGAGCTTAGTGGATCTCACATGTTCAACAGGGTTTGTGTTGCCCTTCTGGTTTACAGTCAGTCAATCTCAGGGCGACAGAGTAACTGCATATTTATAAATAAATATTGAGCACATTATATAGATTTCATATCAAGATATTGGGAAGTCTACCTCAATATTCCAGCTAGTACCTAATCCCTTAAACTCTTCTGGATAGATACTTTTCATTTTCCAATGAAAAAGTAAATTAATGTTCTTGCCAGTGTTGTAAATCAAAGCAGCAAAGCCTCTTTTCATCTTGCAGGACCTAGTTGACTACTCTAAGGGATTATCTGTTACTGCATTTAGTTCTGCAAAGGGTTTATCTCAGCTGTATTCACAAAGACTGCCTAGGAAGACATTTCCTTGCAAAATTTCCCTAGCAACACTGATACACAACCACAATCATTAGCCTGCAAGAGTACGGCTAGGGTAGAGATGAAATTATACTTGCACAAGCAAGACAGATGTGCACATGTATCTCAACAGAAATGTACTGGAAGACAGTGCTAGTCAAAGGACAGACAGACAGTCTGACTTCTATTACTGAGTTCCTGCAGATGCAGACACTAAGTACTTCAGAAGAGATCAGCACCTGCAATTGTGGGCAGCTTTTCAAAAGAGATCAGCATATTAGGAGCATGTGGGATGCCAAAGTCTTTTGAAAATCTGCCCATTGGTGTTGCAGTGGGAGTGGGTGAAAAATTTGACCCCAAATGTGGATGCTGAGCTCTTGAAAACCCTGGAACACTTAAAAAAAAAAAAAAAAAAAAAAAAAAAAAAAAAGGAGCTCAAGCACTCAAATGCTTTAGAAAATGGTCTAATAGAAGTCATTGGTGTCTTTCCATAGGTTTTAATATGAGTTGGACCGGGCCTCAGAAAAATCACTCAATTTTGTTAATACAGAGATAAGACCATAGACAGAGATCTATTAATATGAGATTAGAACACTGTAATTGTAACTAAAATTCACCCAGCAGCAACCAGCAGCTACTGCAGCCTTTCAAAGGACACGGTCAGCTGTAAATCAAATATTCTCTTCCCAGAATTACCACAGTATCATTTTACTATGATTGTAAGCAAACATTTTTGTACTCAAACTTTTCAATATAGATGTTCTGTTTGTTTTTGTGACTGCTCTAGTGTTCTGACTGCACTTTCACTCCCTGGCTGCCTCGCTTTTTTGAGCAGGAGTTAACATTTTCATTGGTGCAGGCACAGAAGTTCAAATTTAGGGTTTGCCTCTTAGTGTCTTAACTGGATGATTGTAGGAAAAACTAATATTTTCCCTCTTACTCATCAGGAAACCCAAGCTTAGGAGTGGCTGGAAATACTTGCAAAGCCTTGAAAACATAAGGATCAGAGATTCCAGGCCTGTGGGTCTTTTCCAGGCTTCTAGACTGCACCATTGGCATCTCTCTACAACTGGCTCAGTCTGCATGGAAAAGATAACTAAGTGTCAGACCAGTCAGTCACTTACAGCCACAGAGTTTTAATGAGACAGCATCTCTATTAGACTTGACTATCAGGCAAGCAACAAAAAGACAGACAAAGAATCAGAAGTGAACACCTGAAGATCTAAAAGCAAGTAGAACTTAATCAAAGAATCTTTACAGGGACAGCAGGCATGAGCCCCTAAGGAAGGGAGAGGTTAAACAAGAGAAATCAGTCTATTTGGACTTAAAAAAATAATTTACAAGTGCTCTGCATGCTTTCAAAATTAGTGCAGGAGCAGACATCAATCAGCACTTCCCTTCTATTCTGAAAAAAAGGATTCAAATAGGCAAGCTGCAAATGAGACATGCCGGGTGAGCTAAACTCAAGATCAAGCAGGTAGGCAACACCGTGCTGTGCAGTAGACTACCATTTATACTCGCGGGTAAGTTGACCCGCCTATAAACTGACTCCCCATTTTTAAGCCCCCAAAACCAGCAAAAATTCATAACTTGCACATAAGCCAAGGTCCCTCTGCAGCCTTTTGGCTCTAGCCCGCCCCCCTGCTTTGTGCCACCAGCTTCCCTGGACTTCCTGACATCCTCCCTAATGCCCTAACCATGCCGCTGTCACTTCCACATCTCCTCACGCTGTCACTGCTTCTCCCTGCACCGTCCCTGACCATGCTGCTGCTTCTCCCCCTGCCATCCCTGACCCCCTCCCTAACCCCTGGGCCCTGCCGCTGACTCCCCTGGGCCAACCCCCCTCCCCCAGGGTCCCCTTACCTGGGAGCTCTGGCAGCTAGGCAAAGTAAGGGGAGCGAGCCCCAGCCAGTAAGCCCTGCCTGTGCTGAGCACACAATATGGCTGCTCCGACGCTGAGATCCTCCCCCCCACCAACCATGCTCAGGGAGGGAGATTTAAAACTCCTAGGCTGGGGCTGCTCTCTGATTTCTGACCCGCGTATAAGCTGAGTGCCCTTTTTAACGGTGATTTTCAGGCACAAAAATCTCGACTTATATGTGAGATATGGTAGCTTTTCTCTCAAACTTTCTGTATGAAATTTGGCTAGTTTGCTTAAATAGACTTTACCCTGATCCCCATTTATGCATATCACAAAAATCTATGAAACAGGGGAACATGACTGGCAGCCTCTACTCAAGAGGTACATTAGATTTAAATAGCAGGAATACTGCAGACTACGACTAAAGTTCACTGTTTGAGATGTGTAGCAGAAGATTGCACCCCACTTCTTTGTATTACTGTGCAGCTCAGATAAGTGTTGTTGGTCCTCTCTTTGTACATCCATCCAGCACATTCACTCCCCAAGTTTAAAAAGAAATAAAAAAATCCTTCAACTCTACTGTTTTATCATTTGCAATCACACTTAATTGTTCAGTGTTGGGTAAAGTTGTGCTCCAACATACTGGTGTGCTAAATCTCACTTCTCAACCAATGAGTGAGATCCTCAAAAGGTGTCTCAAGCACAAAAAGATTTCACTAAAAGACATCAGACAACATTATTGCCTAATCACATTCATACTGAACCCTACAGGAGTTTTATATTGATTTAAATCTGTGCGAGATGAGGCCCTAAATTTGATTGTACTGACTCAACAGTTTACATCCACGAGACCAAACAAACTACTAAACTGATGTAGACTAGTCTTCCTCAAAACTGGTTTTAGAATCATGCTTAAACTATGCCATGCACACATGAGGACAGCACTAACATTTCTGAGCTCAAACACAAGACTATTCTGCATACTAGAATTCAGTGCACATGGAAGTGTACTTATTTTGATATTAAGAAGTAATTAGAGTGTCAGCTGGTGTAAACCGGGATAGCTCTATTGATTTTAGTAGAGCTATGCTGATTTACACCTGCTGAGGACCTGGCTCATAACATTTAGGACCAAGTTTCCACATTAGGTGGATGTAGCACTTCTGAGATTTTATAAAATGCCTATTTCTACAGGATAAGAATCAAGCTGTGCCTTTTGACTGTGCACATTGTAACTAGAGCCCTATAAAGTCAGATATCCACCGCAGCAATAGCAGCAGGCAACAGGGCTGTTAACAGGGGAGTTTGAGAGGGAGAAAGACAGACTTATGGGAGAAATGGAGGTAGCAGCAGAAATCACTCCAACAAGGGAAGAGACAATGAAGATGAGAGGATGTGGAAGCTGTGGGATGTACGTCATCTTGGAGGGTATAACCCCAAAGAATTGTTTACATGAAGTGCTGCCTCATAGAGCTGTTGGAGGAGAAAATCCGAGGGTTGGAGATGCAGGTGGCAACTCTGGTTGAGTTTAGAAGGGAGTTTGAACAGTTGATGGAGCAGAGGACTGGAGAGGCTAGAGACAAAAACTCAGACCTGCAGATGGAAACAGGAGCAGCCAGTTCCGAGGGGAGACTGCTAGGTGAGGAAAGTGAGCAGTGGAAACACGCGACTGTGAGAAGGCGGCAGAGAAAAAGATCAGCCAGTGGAGGTGAAATAGAACTCAGTAACAGGTTTGCTGAACTAGCAAATGAAGGAGGCCAGAAGAGGAACACTGAAGGTGGGAATGTGAGGAAGAAGAGGAGAGAAGCTAGTCCCATTCAAGGGGGAGTTGAGCCTCTGGAGATAAATAAGAGCCCAGGGAGCATTCAGGAGCAGAGGCAAGGGATTGCGAACAGCAACTGTAGACATCATGACTCCCGGACAGAGAGAACTGGGGATAGACTGGAGAAGCACACTGTTTCCAGGAAGAGGCAAGTGTATGTGACTGGGGATTCTCTGCTGAGGAGGACAGATAGGCCTATAACTAGAAGTGACCCTGAGAACAGGAGGGTGTGCTGCTTGCCTAGAGCTAAGATACGCAATGTGGATCTGAGGTTGAAGAGGATCCTCATGGGAGCAGGAAAGAATCCTCTGATTGTCCTTCATGTGGGTATGAATGATAAAGCTAGCAATGTTCCCTCTAATTACTCGTAGACTGTGTGTGCAAACGATTTCTTTGTGTGTGCAAAAACATTTCTTTGTGAGCACCAATATTAGCATTATTGAATTTTTTTGTGCACACTTTATTTTGTTGTGTGCACATACGCGCACAGCTTAGAGGGAACAGTGATAGCTAGATTCTCATTGGAACGTATCAAAGGAGACTATGCCAGGCTGGGGAGGACTCTCAAGGAGCTGGAGGCTCAGGTAATCTTTAGTGGGATTCTGCCTGTCCCTAGAGGACGACAACACAGCTGTGAGAAGATTCTGGCAGTTAACAGATGGCCCAGGCAGTGGTGTTACAAAGAGGGCTTTGGGATGTATGGGCACTGGGAGGTGTTCGTGGACAGAAGATTATTTGCTAGGGATGGACTTCACCTGAGTAGGGAGGGTAACAGACTTCTGGGAGGGAGGCTAGCTCAACTGATTAAGAGAGCTTTAAACTAAGGAGTGTGGGGAGATGGTTTGGAGATGCTCTGACAATCTCTATGCCAGATACTAGCATTGAGAGGCAGGAAACTGAATTCAGAAAAGACAGTATAGATGCTAGAAAGGAGGGAAGCACAAATGCAGATCTGAGGGGTGATGTTGGCAGTAGTAATAAAAGGCCATGTCGGGTACAGAATGTGAGCACAGCTGAGCAGCAAAAGCCTAGGTAATGCAATGGAGGAACTGGAACTACTAGTAGAGGAATTGAAACTGGATATTATAGGGATAACAAAAACATGGTGGAATAGTAGTCACAACTGGGTACGGGCATTAAAGACTGTGCTCTTTAGGAAAGACAGATGTAATGGCAAAGGTGGTGGTGTGGCATTGTATATCAATGATGCAATAGAATGCAAAGAAATTCAGAGTGATGAAATTAGCAGGACAGAGTCTATCTGGGCCAAAAATCACATTGGAGAAGAAAGCTACTAGAGTTTCTCCTGGATTAGTGCTTGGGGTGTGTTACAGACCGCCGGGATCTGATTTGGACATGGATAGAGAAGTCTTTAAAGGCCTTTAAGGAAGTAAACACTACTGGGAACTGTGTGATTATGGGAGATTTTAACTTCCCAGATATAGACTGGAGGATTTGTGCTAGCAGCAATAAAAGGGCCCAGATTTCCTTGGAGGTGATAGCAGATGAATTTCTCCATCAAGCGGCTTCCAAACCAACAAGAGGAGATGCGATCTTAGATTTGGTATTAGTCAGTAGTGAGGACCTCATAGAAGAATTAGTTGTAGGGAACAACCTAGGTGATCATGAGCTAATTCAATTTAAACTGAATGGAAGGGTAAACAAAAATAAAACTGTGACCAGAGTCTGACTTCAAAAGGGCTAACTTCAAAAAATTAAGGGAATTAGCTAAGGAAGTAGACTGGACCAAAAAAATTCATAGATATGAACATTGAGGATGCTTGGAAATGCTTCAAGACAAAACTGCAGGAACTATCTGAAGCCTGCATTCCAAAGAAGAGGAAAAAACTTTCAGGCATGGGTTCTAAACCAGGCTGGATGAATGTACATCTTAAACAGGCGATTAGGAGGAAACACAAGGCCTACAAGGAGTGGAAGTTGGGAGGGATAGGAAAGGAGGACTACCTTTTAGAGGTCAGAGTATGTAGGGATCAAGTGAGGAAGGCCAAAAGCCAAGCAGAGTTGGACCTTGCAAAGGGAATCAAAACCAATAGTAAAAGGTTCTTCAGCCATATAAACAGAAAGAAAACACGGAAGGAGGAGGCTGGACCACTATACACTGAGGATGGGGTAGAGATCAAGGATAATCTAGGCATGGCTGAATATCTAAATAAATACTTTGCCTCTGTCTTTAATGAGGGTGACGGTGAGATTGGGGACAGAGGTAGGGCAGCTAATGGGAATGTAGAAGTGGAAATTACCGTATCTGAGGTGGAACCCAAGCTTCAGCAGCTTAATGGAACTAAATCGGGGGTCCAGATAATCTTCATCCAAGAATTTTAAAGGAACTTGCACATGAAATTGCCAGCCCTTTAGCAAGGATTTTTAAAGTATCGGTGAACACAGGGGTTGTACCTTATGACTGGAGAATTGCTAATGTAGTCCCTATTTTCAAGAAAGGGAGTAAAAGTGATCCAGGTAACTAAAGGCCTGTCAGTTTGACTTCAGCAGTATGCAAGGTCTTGGAGAAAATTTTGAAGGAGAAAGTACTTAAGGATATTGAGAAAAATGGTAACTGTGATACACTACAACACGGCTTTACAAAAGGTAGACCATGCCCGACCAACCTGATCTCTTTTTTTGAGAAGATAACAGATTTTTTGGATAAAGGGAATGGGGTGGACCTAATTTACTTGGATTTCAACAAGGCATTTGATACGGTTCCACACAGGGAATTATTAGTTAAATTGGGGGAGATGAGGATTAACATGAAAATAGAGAGATGGATAAAGAAGGGCTACAAGGATGATTCATGGAATGGAAAATCTTCCCTATGAGAGATGATTTAAACAGCTTGGTTTGTTTAATCTGAGCAAAAAGAAGGCTGAGAGGAGATAAGACTGCTCTTTATAAATACATTAGAGGGATCAATACAAGGGAGGGAGAGGAATTATTTAAATACAGCACCAATGTGGACACAAGAACAAATGGATACAAACTGTCCTTCAGAAAATTTAGGTTTGAAATTAGATGCAGATTCCTAACCATCAGAGGAGTAAAGTTCTGGAATAGTGTATCAAGGGAAGTGGTGGGGGCGAAAACCTTAGGTGCCTTCAAAACAGAGCTTGATAAGTTTATGGAGGCAATGATATGATGGACAGTGTAGCTTGGCCATTGTCTGTCTTTTACTACTGGTGATGGGTATGATAGTGACCTGGGAAGGGGCATTGGATCGAGTGGGTTCTGAGTTATTACAGAGAAGTTCTTCTTGACTGGCTGTTGTGGACTTGCCCTCATGCTTAGGGTTTAACTGATCATCATATTTGGGGTCGGGAAGGAATTTCCTCCGAGGGCAGATTGGCTTGGGCGCTGGGGGTTTTTTGCCTTCCTCTGTAGCATTGGGCATGGCTCACTTGCTGGTTGATTCTCTGTATTAAAGTCTTTAAATTATGATTTGAGGACTTTAACAGCTCAGTTATGGGTTTGAGGTTCATTGTAGGAGTGCATGGGTGAGGTTTTGTGGCCAGCAGTACGCAGGAGGTCAGATTAGATGATCATATTGGTCCCTTCTGACCTTAGAGTCTATGAACATATCAGCATCCATGGATGCAACGCAGATATCTGAGAATCATTTCTGATGATTTCAGATTAGATGTGGATCCACATATTTATATCTGTGCACTAGGGCTGTAATTATAATCCACCCCCACCTCATCTTTCTTCCTGCAGTACATCTAAATAATGGCCAAGATTATGGAGAATTTGGGACAAACATACACCCTTTTTTTGAAGATAGTTACAGACAACTGCTTGTGGCATATAAATAAAGTCCACTGGGCTTGATGTATTGAAGAATGAGAGCTAGTGTGATACATTAGCTGTTCTTTCAAAGTTTCAGAACAAGTCCCTAATGATGGAAAATGACTGGAGGAGGAGAAGTGGCAGCTTTACTTTACCATGAAGCATCAGGTATATTTCAGGCAGAAAGATTTTCATGCTGAAGCCCAGAAAGCATCACTCTCTCACTCCCCCGACTCATTAACTTTGTACCACTGCAAACAAGGCATATGACTCACAAGAAGTGGGTTCATATTAAACTCACCAAACAGATTGCTGCCCTGTTATATAACATAAGTAAATGTTAAAATATTAGAACGTCAGTCAAGCAGCTAAAGGAACCTGCTTTCCCAAGAAGCCCGGCAAATTAAAATCTAGGGAGGCATAGTAAGATATTATGGACTATCTGCTGCATTTCATGCTCTTGGGACTAAGACACAGAACTGGGGCTCAGGAAATCTGAATTCAACTGCTAGCTCTTGCCCAAGGTCACATAGTGACTCTGTGGCCTTGGGCAAGTTGCTTAATTTTTCTTCGTGTCTCTGATCCCAATCTGCAAAACAAAAATAATATTTCCCTTGTCTCTTTCCTATGTAGAGTACCCTCCTCAAGGTAGGTATTGTGTCTTTAAAATGACTGGTATAATGGGGCTTTCATTTTTTTGGGACTCACTGCAATGATGATGAGTTTAGTCTTAAATTATTCTTAAGATTCTTACAAAAGAAATGGAAAAACAAAACAGAAAGATGCTTCTGCTTTCACTATGTCTGTTAGAAATGCAATTCTCCAATTGCCAAAGAACAGCCTTCTAGCTATTACTATTTCATTTTCTTCCAGCAACCTCCCTCCCACTGTTGCCCCAAATCTAGTAGTAAACGATGTGCCACAAAGCAACTTGACCTCAGTTGGATGGCTCATACAGATAAATGCACACGAGGCAGTAAGAATCCAAGAACCAAAAGGCAGAGGTGTTAAGAAAGAAAGAAAGGCCAAAACTTCAGAGAGCTTCAGTTAGCATAGATTTGGCATTGAATAGAATTCATTTTCATTCTGCCTGCATCTTTGTCCGACCCAATTAGCAAGTTCTCTTCCTCTGAGCTTCCAATGGCACATTCTTGCAGAAGAAAGCTGACATCATTGGCATCTTCAAGAGCACCATCACCTATCTGAAGGGTTCAGTGACGTGAGGCAGAAATATTCTGGGTTGGGGGAAACTGCAGCGATGATGACTGACTTCACCAGCACTCCCTGGGCCAACAAGAGGACTCAGTGTTCTTGCTTGTGAAAAAGATCTGAAGTCACTGTTTATTTAGCCAAATCTGTCTTACTACTGCCCGCTGCTCCAACCAGCCAAGCAGCTTCTGATTATTTGGCTGCTTACAAAAGGATCTCATTCCCATGATAAGGATTTTCTGAGACAACATGAGATATAAGATTACAGAGTGTAATGTTTTGCATCTTGTTTTTCCATTCAGTAGCACTGTAACTAGACGTGTCAGTGCCCAGGGCATTTTCTGCCCCCTTACAATGACCAGCGACTGTAGCAAACTGCACGGAATGCGCCCTTTGATAGAGCGGTGCACTGGAGCCACTGCGGGGTGCCCAGGGCAAAGCACCCTTCAGCCCACCATTGTTATGGCCCTGCCACTCAGTAAAAAGAACAAAACACACACACACACACACACACACACACACACACACACACACACACACACACACACACAGAGCTGATGTGTTCTAATTTTCTAAGCCCCTTAAATACTACTACATAGAGTTTAATGCTCTTTCCTCTTGAGTAACTTTGGGAAGGTTACAAGACTTGGGGAATTGTATGATAAACAATGAAATTAAGCAAACATTATTAGGGAACAGTCATGCACAGCACAGTTTAAAATTTGCAACCACAAGCATTTGTACTGGTAACCTGACTAAGATTTTAAACAAGCTACAGCCCACAGAATTATCCAGAGAATTTGTGTGACATATAATTTCTAATAATGACTAAATCAACAAAAATCTCCATCTGCTCACAACTAATCAATAAAATTTAAAGGAATATTCAAATAAAATTCTTCTTTACAAATTATTCTTCCATTAAAAATTATTGCCTTGTTATAACCATAGATAACCAGGCTACTTATTGTACCACAAATTTTTGTTTATTGTAATGCAGGTGTGAAGACACGGGGACCAAACTAATAGAATCTAGGGCCCCAATACAACCAAAAGAGTTAAACAGTGGACTGTTAATTTAAAAGCTGCAATATACCACTATCATCAATATTGCTTCAAGTTAAACAGGAAACTCCAAGTACTAAAATGAACTGGAGGATACCATAATTAATTTAAATGCAAAACTAAAAAAGGGATTCTCCTAGTCTTTAAGCCAGCACCTACAATGAATAAAGAACTGAGTACTGAGGAAAAGCTATTGCAATCCCTCTTTTGCTACAGTTTTTATATATTATATACTTTTTAAATATCCAAATAGTGTGTTCAACCTGTAAAGTAAGGTTGAGTAGAAATCCTATGAGCTGGCAAACCTTACAGACTGTAGTATTTTGGACAATTGTGTTAAGAGACAGTAGCATGTTATAAAGGAAAGATGTTTTCCCCACTGCTGTGATGTTCTTCTGTCCATGCAGCAAATTTTTTTTTATCTAATGCACTGGTCAACACATCAGCCGATGGGGGCCTGCAACCAGTGGAGTTGCACCAGTCCAAACTCCAAGTGTAGACAAGGAAAGCTCCAGGTTACACCAGTGGAATTTATTATAAATTGTGTTAATTCAGCTGATGTAAAAGACAATCTACATTTTCCTGTGCAGCTCCAATGGTTGCTGGCCACCAATGGCTGAGCCAAGGGCAGGCACAAGTACTAGTGTGACCAGATGTCCTGACTCCAGGGACAATTGTGATATTTGAGGCTGTGTCTTATATTGGTACTTATCCCTCACAGTGTCCCAATTTTTCACACTTCCTATTTGGTCACTCTACCAAGTACAGAGAAGGGCCAGAAAAGCTAAAAATTTGCTGTGATAAAATTTAAGTTTTGTTATTTATTCATAATGGTCAGAGAAGGAGATAGGTGCAATGGAAGGGAAAATTAAGTTTTAAAAAATGGCAAAAGCAGTTTGATTTCTCTTGGCACAAAGGTGAAGGTAAACATGGTGCTGTTTATCAATGGGATTGAGATTTACTCTCATTTTCCCAACTCCTTAATCAGACCTAGATAAATTCACCATCTTTCAGCCTTCTTGATCTGAACTTTTGGCTGGACATCAAAATAGGCACTTACTGTATTTACTTTGTTTCATCCCTCCTCACCTCAAATATGCGCAGCCTTTAACCATGTTAAATGATCTGAAGAGCACAGATTGGTTTGATCATTCTGCCATGTCTGTGCTTTTAATCTGGGATCCATCCAGTGCCATTTCCATATTTCACCTAATAAACAAGTTTCTCTTTGTCTATTTCTGCAGGCCCCTCTTAGTGGAGACAAGAGCAAAAGAGTTAAAAAAAAAAAATTGGGACTTTCCAAACAATTCTGTTTTTGGCACTATTGAGGTTATCTACATCCTACTAAAAACAAACAAGGAGTCCTGTGGCACTTAAAGACTAACAAATTTTATTTATTGCATGAGCTTTCATGGAAGAAGATCCCACGTCGGATTTTCATCCATGAAAGCTCATGCAATAAATAAATTTGTTAGTCTTTAAGTGCCACATTACTGCTTGTTGTTTTGCTTAACCAGACTAACACACAGCTACCCCTTTGGAACTTGGCTACGTTTTACTGTAACATATGCCAACAGGAAAGAGATTTGAGGCTGGCTCTGAAGCAAGGCCTACCCTTTATGTGGTATGAATTCAGTCCTTTGCTCCTTGGCCAAATGCAGGTAGAGCATAACAGACCTGGGGCTGTCACCTTTCTGGTAAATGACTGCAGGCACAGTCCATCAGACCCAAGTACTGCTCCTCAGTCAGAGAGAAGGGAGTGATTAAAATGGAAAAAATGGTGGCCTTTAACAAAGGATTAGCACTGAAACCTCTGTTCTCCATGTCTCAGCCCTAAGAGATATGTGTTGTCTTATGCAGTAGGTCTCAACCAGGGGTACAACACACTTCTGGAGGTACACCAGATGTCTTCCAACAGATATATCAACTCATCTAGCTATTTTCCTTGTTTCACAACAGCCTATGTGAAAACCAATAGCAAATACAAATTACATACATATGACTTGCTTAAGCTGCTCAATGTACTATCAACTGAAAAGTACGTACAAAATTTATATTCCACTTGATTTATTTGTGACTTTCATCTTTTTGTCTGATTTTGTAAGCAAGTTGTTTTTAAGTGAAGTGAAACTTGGGAGTATGCAAGACAAATCAGACTTCTGCAATGGGTACAGTAGTTTGAAAAGGTTGAAAGCCTCTGGATCTAGTGCATATAGCTGCCTTGGGTAACACCATTGATGGAATGGGATAATCTTCAGCATTTATCCATTCAAATTGGACAGGGAATAAACAGACAACAAACAGAAAAGCACCCATGCAAGCTGTTCTATATGGTAATAGCAATTACTAGTTCTACTGGAAAAGCTGGCATTCCAGGCAACATAAGGATTAATTTTTAATTGTAGGAAACTGTAAACCGGCAGCTATTTTAAGTCTTTCCTGAATTGATCTGGAAAATAAGCAAAATGGTAATTGGAAAGGATTTTACAACAGGATTCTTATTAACCTGCAAACACATAACTCCCCTGACAAGCAATAAAAGTGCTCCAAAATCCTCAATTGCCTACAGTGCTCAAGTGTACATAGATAATAATTTTAAAAAATAAAACAATCACATCTCACAATACAAAACTGGAGCAGAAACTTACTGCTATAAAAATGGTTCACCACACTAGGAGAGAAACTAGTTTAACTGAGTGTCGTACAAGGGACAGGGCACTGGACAAATGAGTCTATTCTTTGTTACAGCACAGATTTACTCAGCTGAGTCCCTGTTTCAGTTTCCCCATCTATAAAATAGAAACAATATTTCACCTGTAGATTCCAGTGTGTTTCACGAAAGTGGCTAAGAGCACTGGATGTGTTCTAAATTTTTATAATTAAGTTTTGCTCTTGAAAAATTCAAGCCAACACAAAGTAGTCCACTGGTTGCAGCTCCCAGCTATAAAGAATAGCTTCCCTCATAGTCCTGTGGCAAATCTTTCCTAGCAGCAGAAGCAGCTTGAACATTTGTGCCAGAACAGTCATAAACCATTAAAAAAAGAAAAAGACAGATTTAAGGAAAACAATGTTAGATTTTCTCAATGTATAATGTGGAAAGCACACTACTTGCATTTAGAAACAAACCCTCTTCTTGCCTTTTTCAGTAATTAAATGCATTCTTTGTATTCAGATCTCATTTCTGTTCATAATGTTTTACCCATCTGGTTGATTAAAAAACCTCAGCCGCCTCCACTTCATTATGTTAAGTAAATGCATTTGTCCATTAGTTAATAGTCTGAAGTACTTCAGAATTATTCTTGTTACTAAATCTGTTCCAGTGTTTTGATTTTCTCTGTTATTTCTCTTTTTATTATGTTAGCCAAATCCTGCAGTGATTACCTAGTCTTTACACAATCAAAATATAAGAACAGCCATGCTGGGTCAGATTAATCCATCCATCTAGCCCAGTATCAGGTCTTCTGACCATGGCCAATGCCAGGTGCTTCAGACAGAATTAATAGAATAGGTAATCACCTATCACCTATTCCTAGTTTCTCGCAAACAGCAATCTCTGTCTATCCTGTGTAACAGCCACTGGATACGTCTGTCAGTGACTTCCAATGACCACATTGGAGTTGACATAGCACTACTAAGGCACTTCCCCTCTTTTGACACCAACTAGCTGTATGTCAGTGACCAACATTAAAATTTCTCTGGATGTCAGTTTCCTCCGCCTGTAAAATGGATCTTAAGCAATACTTGCCTGCTTTCAGATCTATGAATGGTAAGAAGATCTTGTATAAATGGTGCACACTATTTTTCAGATTCTCCAGCTCTGCACATATATGCCCCAGAGTGGAATACAACAGGGACCATCACTCAATGAAGAAGCTGTACATTTTTTATTACTCAATAGCAGTTTTGCATGGCTGAGAACGCCAAGACTTGATTTCATTTTTTTCTTCAGAGACTCGGGGGGTGGGGGTGAGAGAAAGAGAGACTGCCTCTGTTCATTTCCTCCTGTATTAACAGCACTTTAAAGAGGAAATATGGTCTTGCAGTTAAGGCACTGGAATGGCACCTAGGATATCTGGGTAAATTCCTGACTCTGGCACAGCCTTCCCATGTGACTTCACTCAAGTAATTTAATCCTCTGTGCTTCAGTACAAAGTGGGGATAACAATACCCTCTCACACTCTTCACCTTGTCCTGTCTTTACACTGTAAAGTCTTTGAGGCAAGGCCTCTCTCTTATTACAGAGGTGGACAGCACCTAGCACAATGGGGCCACAGCTCAGTTGAAGTCCCTAGATCAGGGGTCAGCAACATTTGCCAACCCCCATGCCAGCCCCTCCTCCTCAACTGTCAGCCAGTGCTAGGAGGTGGCTCCCTCCATAGAAAAAGAAATGACAGCAGCCTGAAAATTTGGTGGCAGCCATGGCTGGAGGTTGGGGGGGCTGGGAAGGGGGCACTTCCCTGGCATGCCGCTGAAAGGAGCCACTCGTGGAAAGAAGCTGCCTGGAGTGGCTCCTCTTGGCAGCATGCGTGTGGATAGGGATCCCCACAGATGCCATGGAAAGAGACTGCATGGAACAGCTCCTCTTGGGGGTCCCCATGCATGCTGAGGAAAGAAGCTACCTAGAGCAGCTCCTTGGCAGCTGCACACCATGGAGAGAAGCTGTTCCAAGCATCTTCTATCTGCACCATGGCTGGAAGACAGGCATGGCGGAGACCCTCTGCACCCCAGCTGCCCCTGAAAGAAGCTGCCCGGAGTGGCTTTCAGTGGCAGGAGCCACAATCTTTGTTGCATTGCAGAGGGTGCCATGTGCTGCTCCAAATGGGCTCTTGTGCCACTGACAGCCCATGTACCAGGGGTTGCCTACCCTTGCCTTAGAAACTACTTTAATAATACTGAAGGAAACCTATCTGACTTCTCTGCCTTCACTTTGTGGCGACACTCTCCCAAAATCTGGTCCAGGGTGCCACTACGACCCCCCAATCTATACTCCTGAACCCTGATTTACCCCACTTTGCCAGGTTACCACTCACTCCTGAGTCAGTCCACACTGGCTTCCTGTGTGTAATCAGTCCCAGGCAGTGGGTGTGCCCCCTCTGGCCACTCAGGCTATGGTTCCCAGGCAAGCGCCCCCAGATATCACCCTGGGGATTTCTATCCTAGAGAGACTGGAACCCGTCACCATAGACTCATAGACGCATGTCCATCCATTTAACATTGAAATGGGTAGGTCCAGCCTCACTCATTCACCCCCTGTGAAGTCCACAAAGCTCTAGATAAAATGAGTACTAGTTTATTGATTAAGACATGATTTATACTGAATATATAGCAAATCAATGCACAGTCATTTAATAAAGGAGTCAGGTGTTACCAGAAGTAAATAAAAGGTACAGAACACATGCTAATCTAATAACTATTCTAAGATTGCTCTAGTCTGTTCTCCTCATTCTTACCCACAAGACTGACTGTTGGTGGTGTTCAGCCAGCCTAATACCTCCTGGCCATATGGACAGACCTAGTCTCTTATAGTTGCTCAAAAGATGTTGTTTCTCTGGCCAAAACCAAAAGCTTCTCCCTCATTCAAATTGTCTGTATTTGTTTTCCAATTCCCCTCAGCTCCTCATTCTGTGTTGCTGTGTAACTTCCTTTATTCTACCTGAGCCAAGGAGTTAAATTTACATTGCATCTCTCATGCCCCTGTGCTGAGATGGCCCTACTGATCTGAACCAAGCAACGTGCTTCACATCTGTGCACATACATGATGCTGTGAGAAATATGGTACCATTACACCATAGCAGAGCATTCAGAAGGAAACCTTGCATGGCATAAATGGCATCAAACCATTAAATTACACTGCAAAAGTGAACAGAAAAGTTACATAGACCATAGTCTAGGAGTGCACAGATGTGCATCTCGTAACACACTCCCAGTAGCCACACACACAGAAGTCCCAATCAGCTTTTTAGGGTTAAGATTTCCTGTGCAAGATATGGTCATGCAATTTGTTTGTATTTTGGCACTGATCCTACAAGATGCCAAGCTCTTCTGGAGTGTCTGAGCTCCAGTGTTGAGAACACCCAGCACCTCCTCTGATCAGCTCTAGTGTTTGTCAGTTGCTACAGCACACTCATCCTTCTGCTCTTTAATACTGACAAGGCCTTCCACAGGAACTTCAGAGCAACAAAGGGTGCCTTTCATCAACTGCTGGCACTCTCCCATGGCAAAGATTCTTTGAGGCCAAGCTTCTTAGGTAGCATTTGGTGAATGACGGAGAAAATGGAGGGAAAAGGAAAAAGAATGGAAGGAAAGCAAAAAGCAAAGAAAATCTATGAAATGAAGCAGTAAAAAGTTCATAGCAATAATAAGTAATAGATTTCATTATTTTGAAAAAAAGACAGAAGATCTCTAAATTTTGGGCATCTAATCCCATCTATTGGGTCTGGATGACACCAGCTTCGGCCTTGTGATTTTATACCACTGGAAAAGAATGTTAAACACAACCATGTAATTCAGTTTTTGCAATAAACTATGAAAGGAGTTTATGGTATGAGCACAACTTGTAGCTGGAAGCAGTGTTATAATCCCTCCTTGTCTATGAATTGTTAAAGTCAATATACAGAGCTCCTGTGTATTTTTCTCCCCAAGCACTTCAATATGGGGGAGAGTAGGCTGATTTGACATTCAGACTGGTATAGTTTGGTGGTAATTGGCTATATATTGTATTGCCCTGGTGCACTTTAAGCTTGAGTATTAGTTCTGCTGTATTTTTAAAGTTATATTGAAGGCTTCTAGTGTACAAAGACATGCTTTTTTAGTGGGTGCACTGATCTAAATAAAAAAGAAAGCTTCTGATTTTAAAATCCATGCCCATTCATACTGTAGTGATATGCTTGCAAAAGGTTGTGAGTTTAGAGACACTCCCTAGCATGGGCCAGTGTTGTGTAAACTGGGAGATGTGCCCCAGAGAAGATCTAACAAGGCTGTTCCCAGGTACACACCTGGATACCTGTCTGTATGATTAAAGTTCTATTCCTTACTCATTCAGTAGTATTGTCTTTAATGAACCCTCAAGATCATTACACATACCCTACAAATTGGTCCAATAAACTATCTCATGTTAATCCAAAATGAACAGGACCAGTAATAGTAGTTTGCATTAGCTCTTCAAGATGAAAATTGCTCTCTGAAGTTCTATTCAACCATTCTTTTCTCTCCTATTGCACATTTTATCCAGAAACTCAAAGTCCTTTAGAATCACTATTAATAATAGAATCAAATCATAGGGTTGGAAGGGACCTCATGAGATCATCTAGTCCAAACCCCTGGGGTTTGAACCCAGGACCTTCTGCATGTAAACCAGATGTGCTAGCTACTACACTGTTAATAAGTTTACAAGCATATATTGTCTCCAGAAAGTAGGTATCATTATCCTGATTTTACAGCTACAGAAACTGAGGCAAAAAAAAAATTTGTAGCCTGTGTTTCAGAGGTGCTGATAAACCCCACTCATACTGTGGTTAATGGAAGATGTAGGCGATTTGCAGCTTTGAAAACCTAGTGAAAAGGACACTAATAGGGAACAGAAAGCAAAATTGTGACTGGAAGTCCTCTGGTATATCTATAAAACCCTACAGATCCATTGACATGTCCATATGCTAAGTGGACATACTAATAGACAGGGACTGTGAGTGAAATATAGAGGTGGAGTGCTAATTTCAGTCTGTAATCTGCAAAGGAACAGAAAAATGGATTTACCATGATGATGCTTGCATCAACTGGACTCTACAGGTGGAAGACTACTGCCATCTAACTATATCAGAGACAGGTCTTCTGAATAAAGGACCTTACTTAAATATAGAAAGGCTGTGCTGCAGTTGACCTTCTTACATTGAAATCAAGATTGAAAACTCCCCATTGTAATCAATGGCAGCTGGAGCATATACCCTTCTCTATATGAAAAAGATGCATTCCTTCACTATCACTTCAGAACAGCTAAGTAAATTCACTCCTTGTTAGAAACAACAGGAGTGATTATCTGTCTATCACATGTTTCCTAACAAACAACCTTTGACTTCTGACCAGATCCTGCCCCCACTTAAATCCCTGGGAGCTTAGCCACTGACTTCAGTAGGACTGGGATCAGGCTGATATTTCTCCAATCATTCTGCTTTCATTTTGCTTGTTATTCAGCTGGTTTAGCAGGTAATTTTAGGCACCCATAGCAAATATATGGGAGCAGTTTTTTACTGCCCACACATCCCTACTTTCAGGCTCTCCATGAATCTACTTAGTTCCGATAATCTTATACTTCTGAAAATACTGTATCAAAGGGGATAAAAATTACCCTTCATTTTGCTGCTGCATGCACCAGCAGATGCTGAAAGGAGCAATTTCTATGAAGCTGAGAGAAACACTACCTGCTTCACTAAAATAACAAGATGGGGGGGAGGGGGGGAAGCAATCACTCATTTCAATTCTCTCATGTAGCACCAGCTTAGACTATCATCTGGATTTAGAGAGATCAGTCAACCTGTTCTCTTTGGCTGTAATGGATGGCTTCAGTGACAAGAAGTTACTAAGAGTCATGCTGCTATGCTTTGACAGGGTGAGACCTATGTCTCCAACAGATCTTTGTTAATAGTTTACATTTCATTGGGTGTTACTCCCCCCCCCCTTTTTTTTTTTTTTAATATCACAGTTTGTCTTCCTAGTTTCCTTGGTGAGAGTAAAGGACTCAGAGCCTGGCCTAGGATTGCGAACTTCGCAGAAGGGTGTTTGCCATTCTTTGTATTACAACTACACCTAAACGCCCCATCTAACAGATTAATAAAACTAGTTCACTGTGTTAGGGTTGTACAAGTGTATAATAAGAAACACACCATGCCCTCAGAAGCCTACAATCTAAACAGATAGGCCAGATAGAAAAACAGACACAGCAAGCAAGCACAAGATTGGAAATTGAGGCACAGAGATACTAAGGGCAGAATTTCCTCAAGTGCTCAGCACCCACGATTTGGGCCAGATTTTGAAGAGACCTCAGCTCCCATTTAGGCATAGAAGTAGGCCCAAGCTTTCCAAAATCATGAATTTTAACAAATAAAGAAATATGGGTTTCTTTCTATTTGCCTACCAGTTTTTAAGCTTTTAGGGTTCATGCTTTCAAGCCTTTATCTGAAGTCAGGATGGAAAGAAACTTACTTTTCTACAAAGAGATTCTCAACATCTACATAACCCCAGGAGTTGGGGCTTCAAGAAAAAACAACAAATATTGTGAAACTTGCAATGAAATTTCAAGACGTTAGATGTACCATGAGCTCTTCTGAAAGTGTGGAATCCTCTAATTTGCTTAACAACAGAGTGTTCATGGCAGAGCCAAGAATTGAAAGCACAGAACCCAGGAGATCAGGATTTAACCATGCAACTAGCCTTCCTCTTTCTTGGATGCAAGACTTTTATTGGGGCATATCTCACCTAAAAAGATTGTAAACAAGGATGTAATTGGGCCCTATTCTAGATGAGTTCAACCGTAGATTACATTGAACATACTGCTTCATCCTGAGAAAGGATTAAAAATAAGGTGAAAACTTGGTCCTGGGAAACGCAACCCACAAACAATTGTTCTTTTGCATTATTTTTTTCTCATGGGTGTGTTTTTGTACCAAAGCTAAAAAGAGTTTTTGTTTCCTAAACAGCACCTGATGATCCATCTGGAATATTAAAAGCACTTCAGCTCTATTGAAAATCAGATAAGACTATTGCGAGGTCTACCATGGAGGGTCAGGTTGTTGTTCATGTAACTAATGCACTTAAGATCACAAGGGAAACATTCCCCTCAGTCTGGCCAGTGGTCATTTACACTACCAGATTGGGACACCAGTTCTATTTCTGTGATTACTTGTTAAGCCTGCTTGGCCTGAACAGCTGAGTTCATGTTGCTGTGAAACAAGCATCTTCCAGGTTTAGATTCATGGGTTTTACTGGTGTTTGTAGTGTGGTTTTACTCTGAAAAGTTCCCATATGAAAATGGCACCTCCTCAGAGCAAAGGCAGAGGTGTGGGCCACAGCATCTGGCTCAATATTTTTATTCTGCTAATGGAACCAGTAAGTGTCACTGAGAGGCTTCCTACGCTGGGGGGGGGCTATTCTTGTAGAGTACATATATGGTAAAATGTCTGGCATATCTTGGATCTGTGGTTCTCAGAGTTAGAAGTACTGTACCAACAAACAGATCTCGCTACCCAAGATCAAGATCATCAAAGAAATGGTTAGTCATCTAGGGAGAAATATGATAACCCTGCAAGTAGGATTTGTGGGAGGTGCATTAAAAAAGAGAGTACTCCAGGGTGAAACAAAAATATGCCTCTTTTCCTGCTCATTAGCAGCTCTCGTATCATTTGCCACTTTCTCTCTCATTTTCCTTACAACTTCCCTGATCACAGAGACAAAAAGAACATCTCCTTCCTTCACAATGGTTATTCTGGGGAGCCAACCTGCATTAAAGACCAGCTGGGAGAACTAGTCTGTTCACATCTAAGGAAGGAGTTTGTTTCTTTTGTTCATGTGGCAAAATAGCTTGAAGCAGGAAAGACATAAGCTGGCCCAGAGACGAAAGAGGAAAAGAAGTTACTAGACCAGGGGTAGCCAAAATTATGGAACTCAAGAGCCACACAAATTGATTATTAAATCTTCAAGAGCCAGACTGAGGCATATAGCCACATACTTTTACCTACTAAATTGATTTGCTGACGTTCTTCCGTGAGCCACACTTTTTCATTCAAGAGCCCCATGCGGCTCCCGAGCCGCAGTTTGGCCTCATCTGTACTAAATCATTGACGAAACATGTGGAGGCAGTGGATGAGGTTTGCAGGCTTGGCCCTCTTATTATGAGGATTCCTTTGTACTGCCCATTGTGAGGCAGAGCCTGTCCTCCTCCCAGAGGAGCCCTTTTATCAATATGTCCCAACCAGGGCCTGTGCACCTGTCCCCTTGCCAAAGAAGGAGCTGTCATGAAAGTGGGTGTTCACCTTGAAGCAGCAGCACTGACTTCCAGTTTAAGTTTCTTAGGGGACACCACAGCTTTACAGCAGGACGAGACCATATTGCAACAAGGCCACTGAACAAAGCCATATAAGTTTGGCTATAGAACAAAGCCATCCTTGACAAAGCCATAAGGGACATGTTTTGTTTCATTCCCAAATGCACTGCAATGTCTTAAATCATTACCAGGGACCAAGCTATAGACCTATGGCACTAAAAACATAAGCTTCTTTCACCAGAACTAAAGGAGCAAATCCCAGATCCACGGAGAAATTCAGTGGAAGGTAAGAGCCTGAATATCTTTGTGACTCAGGGTCCAACTCCATTAAAACTTGCTTGGACCTTTGCCATAAGCCCCAAATGAGGGTCGCATGGTGTTGCGCTGTCCCCAGAGCAGAACAAGAACAGGACTGCAATCAAACTACATCTATGCTGGGGAGCTTAGAGCAGCACAGCTCTACTGATGCAGCTATGCCTCAATAAGATGTTGAGAGTAGCTGCTCTGCGCCAACACAAAAGGCCTCTCCCTTTGACATAATTAATCCACTCCCATTGAACGGCAGTAGTTATGTCAATGGAACATCTCCCATCAACATAGTGCTAGCCACACCAGTTCTTATGATGGTGTAACTTATGTCACTCATGGGGGTGTTTTATTTAGTGCTCCTATGAAAAAGAACTGTAGCTTGCAAAGAGTAATAAGGATCCTCCTTATGTTCCCTTATTGCCCTGCACAGCAGTGTAACCAGGGTCACAATCTAGCTCTTTGCTGGTGTCAGCAACAACAAAAATATGTAGCTCTTGCATAGCACTGCTCATTAGTATTGTTCAAAGAGCTTTATAAATGGGGTCTATCATCTCTACAGCTGGGAAAACTGACACGCAGATTGATGCAGTCATTTGCCCAAGGTCACCCAGTGGGACCAGTGGCAAAGCCAGAAATAGAACCCAAGCCTGGTGCTCTATCTTCTAGACTACTACTAGATCACACTGCTGCCCCTCATATAGTAGGATCTGTAGACCAGTTTCTATGATTCTACAGAAGGAACAATGAAAGGTCAGCAAGTCCACTCATGCATGGTAAGACCAAGTAACACCTTAAACCATCACCAACAGGTGTTGTCTAACCTGCTCTACCATGTGCTTACCTAATTCTGATATTTGGATTTCTCATTCCTTTTAAGATGTTAGCTGATAAGTTAACACATTAAAAGGGATTTTGGTTTTCCATTTGTCCTTGGAAATTTCATTTGTCCCATCAAGAACTATATTTTAATTTAGTAAACAAGAAAGGAATCCTGTGGCACTCAAAGAGAAAATTTATTTATTGCATGAGCTTTTGTGGGAGGAAATCCTACTTCATCAGACACTCCCACGAAATTATGTCAAAGGGAGATTTTTTTCCCACAAAAGCTCATGCAATAAATAAATTTGTTAGTCTTTAAGGGCCACAGGACTCCTTGCTTGTTTTACTCAACTAGACTAATACGGCTGCCCCTCTGGAACTTGGCAACCTATTTAAATTGGTCATTTCTTGGCAAGGCTGTCTCTTCACTGGTGTCTATACAGATTGAGCGGTCTCTTCACTGGCGTCCATACAGATTGAGCGGTCTCTTCACTGGCGTCCATACAGATCGAGCCTGAAATCCAATTAGCTACAACTATCATTTAAATCAAAGTAATGAAAAAAAATCAAATGTGAAATAAAGAAATAATGAATTCAATTGTATCATTCTAATTATGCCTAAACTCTTAAGACCCCCATCCCCCCCCCAGGGAGGTGGTCTTTAAAGGCTACAAAAATTAAAAACTTCCAGCAGAGATACAAGATTGTAGCTAGAATTAAGTCTATGGGAAAAAAATTCAGTCTGCCTTATTTTTGAAAGATTATTTGGCTTGATGTGTACCAAAGGTGCTTGAATGCATTATATTACTGGCTGTCACCTGAGGAAATGGCCCTAGCCAACTGATACTCCAATAGGAAATGAATCAGACAAAAAGGGTCCTGATCTTGGCTGCAACTGCTCATGCTTGCCCAGAGACAAGTGGGCTAAGTTACACTCTTGTTTCATGTGCATGTCCTTGGTATAATTTATCATGACTGATTTATAAGGGGACCTAAGTAAATTACACACCTAAATTCCAATCTATTTGTACTGCAATACCACCCTCAAATCCAAATCAGGATTAGGACTGTGTTGCATTAACACTGCACTAAAACAGGATTCTGGCATCTGTTGCAACTGAGACAGTAACCTTTCGTAAAGGATAGTTTAAGTCTGTGGTTTTAGTCCAGTCCAAAAATCCAGAGGAAACACCTTAACTGAAGTGATGACATTGAGATATTAATCCCAGTTTTATCATCAGGTAAATCTGACTTCACCTTTGCTTAAATGACTGGTTTAATTGTATTATTGCTGTTGCTCAGGGATCAAATTTCAGCTAGCCACTTTTGTGGTCACTTAGTGTAGATTCTCTGCATGCCACGGTACAAACATCTCATGAGGACAAGAATGTCACAGCAAATATATACCTGACAGAGAAACAAGCTGAATAGAGGATATAGATCTAAGAGATAAAAATATACAAGTGTCTTTCTACAACTTCTTTCTGTGCTACATAATACATAGACAAGTGAAGCCACTCTTTCTGCCTCAGAAACATCCAACCAGGCACACATCTGCCTCAATATGGAACTTCCGATTTTCCATTCTGAGCTCTAACCACTACACAAACACCGACTTCCTTATGCCTGGTCCCAAGGAAAATGGATTTAGCAGATTTAATTTGGGTCACCTACCTTCTGTCAAGAACATAAAGCAGACCCACAAAAGCAGAAAAACTACATAATAATTCATTAAAGTTTGACAAGATTGTAACTTTCCAAGCAGAAATTTATAGAAAGACAATAATGCTAGGGAAAATGCCTTCACGATCTGTACGAGGAATCTCTGAAGATGTGGCAGCAATACGAACACTAACTGCCTCTGGTGAAATTTCTGCCATTGCTGATTTGGTACTTAATGACAGGGCTCTCCACAGATAGGCTTTACTGCAGCTTTGTGTCTTTTTCAGAGAAAAATCTCTGAAAGTAAACCAAATTCTTTTGGAGATAAGTACATTCACAGAGCATTCACCTCTTCTTTCAGAGGCGACTGTGCTAGTGATTTGCAGAGATGTTCAGCACAGCTTCCATATTTGCTAGGAATCACTCTCATGTAGAAACGTCAGTGCATTTTTAGGTTAATAAAAGCTGTGTCTTGGGAAAAGGTCACTGCCTCAGCAAAAAAAAAAGGGGGGGGGGAGATCTAACAGAAAGGAAGTGTTTTGACAAGGAAGTAATCATTCTGATTTTGTTTTAAGAATGCTCAGATTCTTGGAATACACTTGCTTTGTTCATGAATTTATCAATAGAAGCCTCCTCAATGGAAACAGAGACCCACAGTAATTCAAACTCGCTGGTAATTACAGGGCCCCAGATGATCCACAGAAGTTAAGAGAACAGTGGTCTCTCCACACTATCAGAAAGTTTTACAGCCAGATCCTTTAACCTTCCCACATAAAGAATTTCCATTGATAGGAGTTTGGTGCACAACACAAATGGCAGCTGCAGGATCAGACCTTAAGAGCAGGATTATAATATTCTCTGATATGCTCTCTTGTTGCTTATAAACTGGGATTTGGCCTTGGATTACCTGAGTCTATGCAATTCTTAAAGCTCCAAAATTCAGTTTATTATCTATTATTTGTATTGTGGTGGTGCCTAGGCACCTCAGTCATGGACCAGGGCCCCACTGTGCTACATACTGTACAAATACAGAACAAGCCAATGGTCCCTGCCCCAAAGAGCTTACTATGTAATCCTAAAAAAAGAGAACGGGTGAAGCCAGATACGAAACCACAAGGAAACACGGAAATAATATTAGCAATGTGGTCAATAAAACATAGATGACCATCTCATGTTACTCAGATTCCATTAGGTTTGTAAAACACCATGGATAACACATGTATATGCATCATGCCTTTGGTAATAGACTAGCTTTGTTTTCTTATTGTTTGTTGATTTATTTATTTGGCAATTCCTAATGGGAATCCCAGTGATGAACTAGGTCCTATTGTAAAATACATAAAAGTAAACTCATATTCAAGCCTCACTCTGCCATGTCCTAAGACTTTAATTAATCCACCCAACAGCAAGGAATGAACTTCTACATGTCATGAATAAATTATATCTTTATACCATCACTTTAAGCCAAACTACAGACACTGCCCATGTCAATATTTTATGAGATGGAAAGAAGGCAGCTTGATTAGAGTACAGAAACATGCTATAACAGATGCACTGTCACTAACATTTATGTATAAAAATCAGGTTGAGTTACTACTAGGCATTTTATTAACTTGCAACATTTCAAGTTCATTTATTTTACTACATGACAGTGGCTGTTAAGAACTGGATGGCACCTTTAAAAGGTTTTGGCTGACTTGAGGATAAGCTGCAGGAAAATAATGATCTACCACAGCAACAAGATCATCTTGATTCTGAGCACAGAACAGTTAGCATAGGGAAGGCAACAAGGGCTTGCTGGCAGTACTAGTCAAATGCAGATATGTAGCAAGGAGGGAACAGTCCCACTCAATACAGCTCTTGTGTGGTCACCTCAGTAATATTGTACTAGAAATCCAAGCTCACAGGACAAGATTTCAACTTTGACCAACCAACCATCTAGAGAAATGGATTTCTGATACAGCAATCTTAGACTAGAGAAGACAGCACCTTTTCTGCCCATTTACAGTACATATCTGTCTCTCCTCCCTTCCTTAAGAAGGCTACTCCCATGCCCTGGACGTCTCTCTGTCACACTGGGATTATTCATATGAGTAAGGGCTGCAGGACTGTGCACATCAGCAACACAGTAAATCAAGTCAATTGGGTATTAGTTTTCCCATGTCCAACATATAAAGTTACATATCTTAGCATGTGGCTGAGCTCTGCAGCCCTTGACCTTAAGGCCACACCCCACTCATTCCTGTTAATTTCCTTACCACTTGGTAAAAGTTCACATTACAAACCCAGAATATGGTATAACTTCACACTGAGAGAAAGGGGCCCAGAAGACCACAAAACTGGGATAAACTGTATGTGCAGAAGGGAAGAGGAAGGCAGACAATGACAGAAACATACAGTAATCTCAGACTTGAACAGCTACGGTATCAGGAACCCCTCTCTCATATTTTATAAAATAACAAATCTTGCAGAGTTTAGGGTTGTTTATAATCTTCATCACTGCATTTATCTGCAGAAAGTCACAGAATGGGTTTTCAGTTGTTTCGACATTATAAAACTATCCATTAGTCATAAGTCACCAATAGAGCAATACTGATTGGGTTTAAAACTCTAATGCAGACTATATATTCCCCTTAGCAAACGCATGATTTTGTAAGTATTATGCAATGCCTAACAAAATGGGAGCCTAATCCTCACAACATAAATATTCAATTACACACAAACATATTAGTTAAAAGAGGGTTATCAGTCTTAAGAGTTTTCCTGAATTAGGGCCCAATATGCTTCAGTGACAGGAAAAACAGAATAGCTTTAAGCTGAATGTTTTTTGCCTGGTATTTATACAATATAAAAGATAGGTCTAGACAAATTTACCAAAAGATGAGTGATTTTAATATTGACATAGTATGTGTGATTATTAAAATGCAAACCAATGAGTGCTATTCAATGTGATTTGAATACAAAGCACCCGACTTCGTTAGTTCCATCCAAAGACACCTAGAAAATGATATTGCTTTCCTCACCATGACTCAGATATATGCCTACTGAAGGATGAATGTTTCTTTACATACTAATATGTCTCTGCAAGGTGTATTCAACCTGGGCTTCCTCAGCAAATGAGCACACAATACACCTTTACTCAAGAAAACCATCATCAGCTCAAAGCACAGAATGCCACACCACTCTGATAGGAGATGGAAAGTATGTCACAATTCATTCAATTTCATATGGTGAGCACGGCAGCCTTTGAGCACCTCACAATCTTTAATGTATCTGTTTTCACTGTATTCCTAAAGGCAGTGCTATTATCTTCATCTTGCAGACTGACAATCATAGCAAAAGACTAAGTGACTTAACCAAATAACACAGAAAATCTGTGGTAGAGCTAGGAATTAAACACAGGGCTTTTGTGTTCTGAACTAGTGCTCTAACTACTGGACCATCCTTCCTCTAAATTTTCATTCTCAGGAATCTGTATGCCTGGCTTCTGGTCAGAGTGATCTGAATCTGACTGTCATTTCAGAATTCAACCTGACAAAAAAGGGTACCAGTGGGGTAGTGGGGAAAATTCCTGGAATTTTTCAATGCAGTCACAGGGGAAGAGAGGGAAGTCCTCCTTCCATGCAGCATGCTGCAAGGAAAGAAACTGATCGTCTGAGATGTAGGAGCACACCCTAAGACATGATAAGTCATTAAATTTTACTGGCTGGAACTAGATCAATTGGCCTACAAGAACCTAGTGATACCCAGGCTTTGGTTCTAGCATGTACATTAATTATGGTACATATAAAAAACAAAAGGTCTTCTATGGGACTTAACATAGGAGTTGGGGGTCCCAGAAGGCAACTCTTCTCTCCTTCCTACTCAGCTTGGGAGATGCACAGGATTTCCAAGGTTCCATGTTCCCATTGTCTCTCTAGAGACCTGTTCAGGTTATTCCTGCACTCTCTGAACTTAACTCCCATTCATGATGAGCAAGAAACTGCAAAATGAAACTAACAGTACCTGATCCTCTTCTCTCTTATGATGTCACTCAGGAGGGACTTAAAGCCTGTGAGCTACAAAAGTGTAAAAACAAGAGGAACATGAGGAGTGTAGGACACATGGAGCTTGATTGTTACATCACTTACACAGATTTTCTTTACTGGTTTAATGCCCCCGACTTCAATGGGATTATTGCCAATTTACACCAATGTCAGTGAGAGGAGAACCAACCCATAGATCCTTCTGCACAGGGCAGAATTTATCCCAACTAGTAAATATAGTAGCTCTGCTGACAATATAACAAGGGAGCTCCACAGAGGAGCCAGGGAAGAGAAAATGATAAAACACTGAATACAGACACTTCAACAGGCAGCAGCCTTGCCCCCCCCACCCCCCCCAGCATCACAGCATTAATTTCTGTTTACACTCACACCAATATAATTAGCACAGTCACTGCTAACTAGCTAAAAACTCTACTGTAAACTTACTTGAAAAATGCATGCTGGAGAATAATCACTCACTTCACAGCTTTGTCTGAGAGCAGACACAGATTCATATGAATCACTGAAACCAGAGACAAATGAGCTAAAGAAATCCAACACACTCTCTGGTACAAAAAACTAGCTCCCCAGAGAAACATTGATTTAAACTGTGTTTGGCTACAAAATAACCTGATGAGAATATGCTCTATCTCAACAAACAGCAACCTGTGACACAGTTAAAGAAATCAGTCCTGTCTGGAGAAATAGTGGGTTTTGGATTAAGGCTCCCTGAAGAAGTATCCAAGACTGAGAACTGAGATATGGAAGAACTGGGATAGGAAAAAGCAGCTCATGGCTGTGTGCACTATAAAAGTGTTCCATGGCAGCACAGAATGGGCTTGGGACAACAAGGAGCTGATCAGTGGATCCTATTATTCAAGATTAGGGTTAGAAGGAACCTCAGGAGGTAATCTAGTCCCCACCTCCCTCAAAGCAGGCTCAACCCCAACTAAATCATCCAGGGCTTTGTCAAGTGATACCTTAAAAACCTCTAAGGAAGGAAATTCCATGACCTCCCTAGGTAATCCATTCCAGTGCTTCACCACCGTTCTAGGGGAAAAGCTTTCTTAGTATCCAACCTTGACCTCCCCTGCTGCAACTTGAGACCACTGCTCCTTGTTCTGCCATCTCTTACCAATGATAACAGCCTAATTCCACCCTCCCTGGAACCTGCTTTCAGGTAGTTAAATGTTGCTATCCAATTCACCACCATTCTTCTCTTCTATAGGACAAGCAAGCCAAGTTCCCTCAGCCTCTCCTCATAAATCCCAGGGTCCAGCCCTTCAGTAATTTTTGCTGCCTTCCACTCAATGCAATCTTCCCAGTTTGTCCCCATCTTTTTCTAGCGGGGAGCCCCCAAAACTGAGCACAATAGTCTAAACAAGGCCTCACCAGTACTCAATAGAGCAGAATAATCACTTCCTACTAATGCAGCTCAATATAGCATTAGCCTTCTCAGCAATAAGGGCACACTGTTGACTCATATCCAGCTTCTCACCCACTGTATACCCCAGGTCCTTTCCTTATAAGTTTCTGCCTAGCCAGCTGGTCCCCAGTGTGTGGTAGTTCATAGGAGTCTTCTGTCCTAAGCACGGGACTCCACACTAGTCCTTGCTGAACCTCATCAGATTTCTTTCAGCCCTCCAATTTCTTTTGGTCCCTCTGTAACATCATATCCCTTCCCTCCAGCATATCTACCACTCCCCTGAGCTTTGCATCCTCTGCAAACTTGCTTGTCATGGGCTGTCCACCCTTTTTTGGCTCCTCAGGTCATGCTCTCCCCAGTGTCTTCAAAGAGGACTCACCACACATCTCTACTGTCACCCATGCTCTTTATTTACAATGTCATACAGCAAGCCCTTCTTCCCAGCAGCTTCAAGATAGCCCAAATCTAGCCCCCCGGTCTCAGGGCCTGTTCAGGGCCTCTCGGGGCTTGGAGTTGTTCACCTTCTCCTGGCTACCACAAACAGACTAGAACTACTTAAGCCACACCTCTCCCTGGTTTCCTGGTCAGGTCCTGGCTGCTCCCTCTTGGCTACTTAGCATCTCCCTCAGCCCTGATTAGCCAACACACCTGTTCCAGCCCTCTGAGCCAGGGCTTCCAGAAGGACTGAGGGGTTTATCTCCTCTGCCCTTCTACAGTGCCATTCATACCATCCTCCAGATGATTAATGTAGGTGTTAAACAAAACTCACCCCAGCACCAATCCCCAGGATACTCTGCTTGTTACCAGCTGGCAATTCGACACTGAGACATTGATCATTATCAATTGAGCCCGACACGGATCCAGTAGCCAAAACTGTATACCTCAGGGAAAGAGCCACTGCTATAATCTGTAGACTTTCTTTTGTCCTACTGCAAGACTTGGGAAGGTTCAAGCATGCACTCCATTTCTGTTCAAAATTTCAAAAAGAGTTGTTGCAGCAGCCCAGTTCCCAAGCTATTATGCAGTGAACAATAGTGAATAAATAAACATAAGATCATCTAGGCAGAAGAGGTTTTATAAACATATATAAAAAATAAAACTCAAAAACATGTTTATAAAAAGCTGCAGAGGTGTCTTTCCATATCACATGATTGATATTCATTGCAATTATTATTTTTCCTTCCCCATTTTCTCTGTGTTGCTAGTGCTAGAAATAATAAAAAGAAAATCTGTAATGGAAGAGAAAAAAAATCACCTGATCCATCAAGAAATATGATAAAGAACCCAATCATACCAACACAGACACCTGTTAACAAAGTTACATAGACTCAGATAACCAAGTATTTAGATGCTTAACTCCTACTGAAATCAACTGAAGTTAAGTAACTAAATACCTTTGAGGTTCTGGGCCACAATGCTCACACACTCAGGCACACAATCACTAATAATTATTTCCTTAAAATTCCCATGTTTATATGCCACATTGCTGGGATTTACCAGGACAGGAAAAGTTGAGTCAAGATAAAAAGAACAGGAAATTTCCATGGAAATTTTTTTATAGTCCTGAAACGTTGCAACTAGCGACAAATGTAAACACTTAGTAACCCAAAACAATGCCAGAAACTAAATGCAAACTTTCCTTAAAAAGAACTGTGGGAAACCTCCTGTAACAGAACTCCACATCCCTGGCTCCTTCTCAGATCTTCCCGTCTCAATGAGTGTCAGACCACATTTCACATTGGAACTATAATTAAGGGCCCCATCCTAAAGCATACTGACTTGGGAGATGAGGGCATTCCGCACCATGGATGACCAGGCCCTCAAGAGACAGCCCTGAGGATTACGCAGCAACCTAGTTCACTGGAGATTTTGCAAATATTTATGGAGATTTGCAGTTACACTGTACTATATTGTAACTTCCTTGTTTAATTTACATATTCTGATTCAACAATTTTCCCCTGCAGTTAACAAGTGCTCCAGTCCTCAAAACATTTTCATGTGGGATTAAATTACAAATGCAGTTTTACTCTGATCCATGTCTGCAAGCATCAGATACTCAACAGTTAAATGAGTCTCTCTCTCTCACACACACACACACACACACATTTTTCCTTTTAAATTGTCTTTATCTTTCAGAATAATATTACGCCAATGTCAATTAGCATCAGAATATTTTTCTTTTTGAAGTGCTTAAGAGATGCTGTCTTCTCCCCAAACAGGATTAAAGTTTAACTTTTGTTTAATTAAAACAGCATCCTTGTGTGCATGGTATTTGTTTAGCATCATTCTGATTTCATATAAATTTAGGCCTGGAAGGGACCTCAACAAATCATCTAATCCATACGTTAGCCATTATACTGAAGGAGGATTAAGTACACCTCGAGGAGTGTATTTTTCACATATAAAAGTGTGACATATTTTATAAAACCCTCCTGTACACTAGAACATAGCCTCTCATATTAAATATTCAGGACTGCAAAACAATGCTGATAATGTAATATGCATCACAAATAATCTCAAAGCACTTCACAGACACTGTGTAAACATCACATTCACCCAACATATTTTATGCTCTGTCCATGATGCTTTTACAAACATCGTTATTGGGTTGACATCTCTGGGATGAACAAGCTATGATGACAATAATTTCCACACACTTCTACCATCTACGTTTGCTGCTGATTAGGTCACTTTCCAAAGGGCAGTTTTTAAAATGCTCACACTCCACTACTAAATCAGACTGATGAATTTGTTTCTCTCCCCCAAACATGAGCGCCAGAAGAAAAAAGAAGGGGAAAGTTCAGGGACAAGGGAAAAAAAGGAATATGAAATGGAAAGCTATAGGCCAGTGGTTCCCAACCAGTGTGCCAGAACAACACTCAAAGTGTGCCCCGAGCACCGGACAGCTGGGATTAAAGTTCCCTCCCTGCTTAGCCCAGCCACCTGGGCTGTGCAGGGCTGGGAAAAGGGAGAGGTTAAAGTAAAGGGGAAGGCAGCCAAACACAGTTCCGGAGAGCCCTCTGTTTTTAGGCAGGCAGCATTCTGGCCCCCCTAAAAACAGAGGAAGGCACCAGATCGCGGAGTTCCAGGATCCCCCTAAAAATAGCAGGAGCAGTGGGAATGCAGAGTTCTCGTGGCTCCATCTTAAACCCCACTCCACCTTAAGGCCAGCCAGCCCAGAGGTGTGTGAATCTCCCCCTGCAGGGCAGAGCAGCTCCCAGCCTGTCAGTCAGCCTGCAAACAGCCCAGGTAAGGTGTGTGTGCGTAGCAGAGGTGGGTGGGAGTGCATGTGTAGCAGAGGGTGTGTAGCTGGAGTTGTGGGGTGGCTGTGTGGGGGGGGGTGGAGGTCTAGTTCTGGCCCCTGCAGTGATGGGAGGGTCCATCACAGGCAGCAGGGGGCTGGGGGACGGGAGGGTGGGAGGGAGCAGCAGTGGGGTGAGGATTTGCCCTAGGTGGCAGGGAGCCACTGTGGGGAAGGGGGAAGTAGGTGCTGCGCCATGCTCCCCTGCCCTACCTTCCCACTCCCCAGGTTCCCCCCTACCCCCCACAAAGCCACTCCTGTTCTCCCTTCCTCTGTCCTCTCTCGCCACCCTTGTGCTGTTCCCCACATGGCTGCCCTTGTCCTCTTTCTCCACCCCTGCCCTGCTCTGCTCCCCGCACTCGCTCCTGCCACCACACACGACTCCTGACCTCCCCTGTTTTGCCACTCTTGCTCTGCTATCCCAACTACCCCACATAGCAGCATTCCCAAAACTGTGCCATGGATTATGAATATTCACAAGTAATTTCAGTTAATTTGAATATTCATGAGTTTTTTTTAATGGTGGTGTGCCTCGAAAAATTTGAAGGTGTCAAGATGTGCCACGGCACAGAAAAGGTTGGGAACCACGGCTATAGGCTACGTCTATGTTACTCAGCATTTTCAAAAAAACTTTTTTCAGGATAAGTATTTCAAAATAATTATCTCAAAAAAATTTTTTTTTCAAAAAATGCTATTTCAGGACAACAATCTGGAGACGGCTCGTTGTCCCAAAATACGGCTGATTCCTTTTGGTGGGGGGCAGGACCAAAGTCTACACCAGACTTTCGTTTTTGAAAAAAAGCAAGTCAATGGATGAGATAGGGAGGATTTTTCAGAAAAAAGCCTCTTCTGTGTTCCATGATGGCTTTTTTTCTTTTTTTTGAAAAAGCTAGCTCGAAAAAGGCTTTTTTAAAATATTAAATGAGGTTTAACGATTCCAAAAAAGCGCTCCAGTATTTCAAGATACTGGAGCGCTTTTTCAAAAAAGCTAAATCCGCCAGCTGTTTCGAAATAAGAAGCCTTTTTCGAGCTAGTTTTTTCGAAAAAAGCCATTGCGGGACACAGAAAAGGCTTTTTTCCGAAAAATCCTCCCTATCTTATCCATTGACTTGCTTTTTTTTGAAAAAGAAAGTCCAGTGTAGACTTACCTTTTCCAAATAATAATAATAAAAAAAAAAGCCAAGGTATTTCAGGACAATGGACTGTTGTCCTGAAAAAGCATTTTTGAAAAAAAGTTTTTGAGATAATTATTTCAAAATACTTATCCTGAAAGACCTTTTTTTTTGAAAATGCTGAGTAATGTAGGTGTACCCATAGAGAAAGAGTGCGAGCTCTAAGACAAAAGATTAAAAAAAAGCACACTCTCTACAGTACTAGACTGCTATGTGACTTGGGACAAGTCATGTTGCCTCCCATGCTATCTTGTCTATTTAGACTGCAAGTTCTTTGGGGCAGGGATCATCTCTATCTGTACACACAACATCTAGTACAATGGGAGCCCTGATCTTGTTTGGGACATGAAGTGATCACAGTATGAAGAACAATGTTGAAAAAAAAAAAAATCCTTATACACAGTTTTTAATATTTGTTTGACAGCTGCAAGGACAGATCCAGCTATCCTTTTTTTAGTTGATATTTATCTTTATTCTTTCAATGTAATAATTTGGTACAATAACTGGTACTCTCCATCCATCTTTACAAACACACACAATCAAACACAGTGAACCCATGTAATCAACCAGACCGTCTCATGTACTTATATGGGTTGCATTACCACAGTACAGCGGACCCTAACATTTTCTCTGCCATGGCACACCTTGGTACCTTTAATTTGAGGCACACCACCATATAGCTTCCAAATGAACTCATGAATATTCATGAGCCAATCCAGAGCTGCGAGTACCATAAACTTGGGAGATGATGAGTGCTGCAAAAGGCAGCAAGAAATACCCTTGATGAATGTGGGTGAGTACTGCTTATTTATTAATAATGACAATTTTAGGACGAGGCATGGGACAGGGGTGCTAAGAAATCAGTCCTTTGTTTCTGAAATACAGTGGTAGCAACCCTGAAAAGTGACTTCCATACGGTGCTCCAGCCTGGGCCCAAGATATATCTACGACCCAGTCCTTCCAGTTGCTGGGAACTTCTCTCCCCTGCCTCCGATCCCTTCTAATGGCCCTGGAACCTTCTGCCTTCCCTTCTCCCAAATGTCATGAAGTCTTTCCTCCTCCCATCTCTTGTAGTAAGAGACTGCTGTGCCTGAGTTGTCCTGACAAAGTCCTGTGGTGTTTGTCTTTAAGAAAGACTGACTCATACACTGGAAGTAACATAAATAGTTCGTTGCACACTATAAAGTGTGTGAGAGAGAACCCAATAAAAACTAACACTGATAACTTCACAGTGCCGTACAAACACTGACTAATTAATCCTCATAATCCTTAACCACAAGTCATAGGGTAGTGGTTAGCATTTCTGCTTAATATGCAGAAGGTCCTGGGTTCAAGCCCCAGGGAGTTGGGCTGGATGATCTCATGAGGTCCCTTCCAATCCTATGATTTGATTTGATTGTGGGGGAGGTTACAGATGGGGCAATGGAAACAGAGAAGTTATCTGATTTGCCCACTGTGACACAGCAATACCTGAGTCAATGTGAACATAGATTTTATTTCCTTCACATTTCTGCCTCAGGAGCTGGGTAACAAGCAATTGCCCCAAAAACCTGCTCTAGCATAGATATGCCTCTAGGCATTCTCTATAAAGACTGTGTAAGCATTATTTAATTAGTTGAAATATTCCAAAGTGAAAAGCAGTACAAGACAAGCCACAAAATGGATGCTACTAAAAAGATCTCTTTTTCAACTGCAACATCAGAGAAATGAGGCTTTGTACTTTCATCAAGGAAAGCCTCCATCAAATGCTAGTCAAACTGTCATTAGCCTGCTTTCTGTAACGTTGCAGTACAGGAAGCACGTAAAATGGAAGTGTTCTAAAATCTACTTAGATGCAAGGAAAGCTATCAGGGTTCAGTCAGTGATTTGCAGCTAGATAAGGCACTGATCTCCATTAAAGGCAAGTATGGATTCAACCCTTTTGGCCTGGTGCACATGTATGTAGTTCTAGTAAAGTAAATGATGCTATGGGGACTAGCCACTTCTGACAACTCTTTTTGAGGGTGAAACTTGAAAGGAAGGATCTAATCTGACGATGAAACAAAACCACTGCAAACTCTTGTTGTACTTTAGGCAGGGGAGGCCAAAAGTTGGATTTTAAACAGTAACTGAAAGTCAGCCTCTGGCTGATTTGAGGGATTAATAGGGTACAGAGACATTCAGTGGGAATCACCGAGGTTGGGCTACTCAGAGTTAGACATTCAAATCCTACTGAAATCCATTGAGTTCTCTTTTATGCTCCTTTGAAAATCCCAGTGTAAAAGTCCTGTTTAGTTAAAACTGTGCACTTTGACCTACTTTCATGGCTAATGAACATTTGTTCTTTCACATGTTTAGAAGCACCATTTGTACATGTGCTACAGAATAGGGACAAGCAGGGGGAACATGGGATGCTCGTTATGGTTCTCCCAATATTGTTGATGAGTGAAGTGCAAGACTCGCACATTTTTCTGTCTTGGTCCTTCCAAGATTGTTAGAAACAGTGTTACATCTGGAAGTCCAGGACCAAGGTGACCACCAGACTAATCTTGAAATAGTCATTGATGATGGGTCAACTGAGGCAAATGCAACAGGCATTTCATCTGCTAGTTTGAACGGGCTCTAATGCTTTGTAAATCCTAGGGTTGCCAGCACTGTAGGCAATTTCCAAGCAATCCATTTACCTCACCTGGTATTACATATGTACAGTCTTAACACGTACCAAATAGCTCTTAGCAGAAATCTGCCTGTGACTGGGTTTTTTAATCTTGCTCCAATATACGTTTGCCACTGTAGCTGCAACTGGCTGACAACAGCCATTCCAGCGTACTGCAGTCTAATCCGGGGTTCCTCATTCCGTTAATTAATGATAGCTACTGTAACAAAATAAACCACAAATTGGTCTTTCAGTCCACAGGAGAACTTAATTTAAATAGATGGGGGACAGCGGGAACACGATAAAGTTTCTTTATTGTTGTGAAATAAAACCTGCGTTGGGAAGGAAAATACTACCGATGGAGACTGCTTCCAGGAACCTGGTGGATCCATCCATTGCACTGCATATTGCTGGCTTGCTTTAGCCCTCTCCAAACACATTTAAGATAGATGTCTTGTTTAAAACCTCACTGGCTAAAACTCCAAAAGTATACTGCATTCACAGGGGAAACTATGTGGGTTCTGCCTGCTATTAATCACATATTCCAATCCAAAAAAGTTAGTCCTCTAAAACCTGATTAATGCATCGTATCTGATGTAGAACATTCAGAATGTGGTCCTTTTCTACAAAGCAAAAGCAGACAGACAATCACACATCCACATGTTAGTATAACACTGCTCAGGGGTATGGGTGTGCTTAATATTATGTCAGTGAGAGCCCTGCCACAGAGCTACTTCATTCCAATCTCTTAGTAGGAGGGTAGCCTAGGTGGGGATTCTGAGAGCAGAATGGTCCTGAGCATAGAGCACGACACTGGGACTTAGGTGACCTGACTTCTGTTTGTAGCTCTTCTCCATGACATACTATATGACCACCGGTCAAAGGCCTCTCTGTTTTCCTTCTTTCCTTGCTGATTATTTAGATCATAAACTCTTCAGATAGAGATTTCTTTTGTGAATGTGTGTAAAACAACTACTACAGTGGGACCCTGGTCTCAGCTGAAAACCTAGCTACTATTTTAATACAAATAAAATAACGTACCTGAGCTCTTAAGCGGAACAATAGGTCTCAGCAAACCTGGGTTTAAGCAACAGCTTCTGTCTGTTCTCCCCCCATACATTACACTTGTGAGAAAAGAATTGAGCATGCCTTGTGATTAATTTCATTCATCTCTGTATACACACCATCCTCATACTCATGCTGCAGTACAACCACATGCAGCATCTTGCACACATACTTGTGGGATCACAGCATCAATATACGATTTTGTTTCTTTTTAAGGGATGGAATTAAAGGCTTCTTAGCTGCCATATGCAGTTTTGGAAGCATCAGTTCAAGGTGCTTCCTATGCCAACAATCAAAGAAGTCAAAACTGTTAAGATGAGTTACAGGGAAAAATATATTAATAGAAGTTTCATTATAAGGTTAGGTTGACATGATGACAGAGAGGTAAATAAAATAGCAATGATTTCTATTCGATTAAGCCTTCCATTGAGTTTTAACCACAACAGAATCATATACTTTGCTATGACAGCACAGCTGCAGAAAATGCTATCATGGCAACACAATCAGCTTACCTTACCAAGAATATGAAAGCAATTATTAAAAAAAGGAAGGACTTCTTCAGAAGAACCAATAAGACAGAAATGACAACAGTACATCACCACATATGTAAGATGGAAACCAGATACTGGTAGGGGGTGAAAACTCTCAACTGGCACTATGTACAAATCTAGTGATAACCCAGTCTAATCTCAAAATAAATACGATGATAGCAAAGGCTGATACCGTGCACTGCCATAAGGGGAAATCCAAGCTAGCAAGACAGCTCAAAAGTAACTTCCGAGAGATTTGGGGCAGCAGCGATGATAGTCTTCCAGTTTGTAGGTATCTTTACAGAGCTAGCCACATTTTTTTTTTTGGTAAAAAATAAAAGCATAGACTTCTCTAAGAGGGTGGATAAAATATTTAAAGCATTTCTCTTTTTGCTATTTATTAATACACTTAACTGAAATTTTTAAAAATGTTGAGGTTCTGATGACAAAATTGCTGGAATGGTTCTATATTTCTTAATAAGTCTGTTCTCTAGGATTCCCATTACTGTAGTATCCAAACAGTGTACAGACATGAATAAATTTTATATTCATAGCCCTCCACGTACAGTAGGGAAGCATTACTTTCTCTATTTTACAGACAAGACTGAGCCCCAGAGCAATTAAAAGTGACTTGCCCAAGGTCACTTAGGGAAGTCTGAGACAGAGCCAAGAATTTACCCTATATTGCCTTAGTTCTGGTCCAGCGCCTGCTGCAGAGCTAGGAACAGAGCCCAAGCCTTCTGTATCCCAGACCTATGATTTAACTGCATCATCGTTCCTTAAAATGACATAGAAACATTTCCTTTCTCAGAAATTAATATATGGTTCTCAAGGTATTAAAAAATCAGTATGTTTATTTTTAAATGCTATATCTGAGTTTGAAACAATACTACAAAGCTATACATTACAATATCCCATGGACACACTAACGGACAGTTTACAAAAGCAACAGCCCTAGCCACACACATCATCTCCTTAGCAATCTATGTTCTGTTGACATAAATGTTTGGGTTTCCCCTTACATTAATGGGAAAAAAAAATCCATTTAACCATAAGTCTTATAAGAATACTGACAGTAAATTATTGCTGTCACATCACCATACCAATGTGCTAAAGATGGAAACAAGCATTTCTCCACCTTCTGAAATACGCTTTCTGAACAAGGAAAGCTATAAAGCATTTTTAAGAGTTCTCTGCACTATCAAACCACACAGGGTGTTTACGTAGCTCTCTTCCCTGTATAACCTGACCACATCTCATGTGATAAAGAAAACCTAGTTATGACAACTTATGATTCTATATGATTTCTACATAATTGATAATACTTGACTTTCAATTTCCCATACTAAAATACTGGTAAACAAATTAATCACATTACTACTCAGCTTCCTCTGCTGTCAAAATACATCAGTGTCAGACCATTTAGAACATGGGCACAGCAATCTAATACAACCTTTTCATGATTTTCTTTTATCACAATTCCATTTTAGACTTTCCAGCAAATCATATAGTCCACATTAGCCAACAATTGTCTCTCATCGCAGCACACAGTTAACTCATAATACTGAAAGACTGAGATGCAAATGGAAACTCCTGCTGTTAAGAACTCAGGGTGAGCATCCATGAGTGAGGCCAGATTTTCAGAAGAACTGAATAACCATTCAGACAACTATATAGGAGCCAGATTACCAGAACTGTGTAGCACCCAATGTGCACTCAATGTACTAAAATGAGCACTTATTTTAGGCACCTACATGGGAGCTAAGCTCTTTTGAAACTCCTTTTATGTTTTAAACCTCAGACTTAAAAAAAAAGAGAAATAAGATAGAGTTAAAAAAATAAAAACCTCATAACTCCAGAGCTGTGGATGCTCTGTAAATAAATACTGTATTACAAATTATTTTTCTTTTCTGCTTCTAAAAAAAATTGCATTAAAAACAGTTTCAAGAATAAATCAAATCCTGCTTACATTAACCATGAGCATTCACTTTCAGGAGAATAATGCCACTGAAGCCAGCAGGACTACTTAGGTCAGCCTTGTCCAACCTGCAGCCCAGGGGCCAGACTCTGGCCTGCCAAGGGCTTTCATGCAGCCCGCAGAGTGCTGCCACAAGAGCCTGGAAAGCCAAACTGGCAAGGTGCTATGCAGTGGGAGTAAGGGGGGCGAGCTGAGCTGGCATTGCGGTCAGTCTGGTGGTGGTGGGGGGACCAAGTTGGAGGGCAAGCCAGGGGAAGGAGAGCAATGCCGAGTGGGGGTGAGGAGAACATGGGGGAAAAAAACACAGGACAAAGTGTGGCAGTTCTGGGAGAGTCAAGGGATAGGGGAGCAGTGAGACTGGTTGGCAGGACCCACCTACTTCCTGACCTGGACATACCCTCCGTTCTGCTCTCCTCCCACACCCCTAACCTGGGGTGTCGCTGGCGCTGGGCACACCAGGGCACGTGCCCCGAACCCCAGCGCCAGTGCCCTGGATTTCTGGCCCAATTGGGCCAGAGATCTGGGGCCCAGCCGCCGGCGGCCGCAGCAGCAGGGCCTGGCCGCCGCCGGCTGCGGTGGCTCCATCCCCCTACGGGGATCAGGGGCCTGGCCACCCATGGCCCCATCCCCGGCCAGGGATGCGGGCCCCGGCCACCTGTGGCCATGGCGGCCCCCTCTGCAGCCAGGGATCTGGGGCCTGGCCACCCGTGGTGGCCCCGTCACTGGCTGGGGATCCAGGGCCTGGCTGCCCATGGCTGCAACAGCCCAGTCCCCCCCGCCGGGGATGTGGGACCTGGCCGCGGCAGCGCCTGGCCCTGGCCCTGACCAGGGGGCGTGGCCTGTATGATTGGGCAGGGCCTGCCAGCCAGGGGCAGGGCCTGGGCCCATGCCCCAGGTCCCTCCCCCAGCCAGCAACACCCCTGTCCTTCCCCTGACCTTAGTGGCAAAAACTCTTCCATAGAAATTGCTACCCATCAATGTTTCTGGTACAGAGATGCCCAGTGCCAAAACCTGTAACCATTGCAGAACTGCCAGGGTTTCTGTCCTGTCTCTGTCTAACTCTGTTTTCCTTAGGTCTGTTCTCCTTTCTCTGAGCAATGACTGGCAGGGAGTGTGGAGAGCAGAGCTAGGGGGTCCCTGTCGGGAGGTAGCTGAGTACTGCCACCTAGCTGCTTTGCTCCCTGCACGCCTCTGCCATGCTTCCCTGCCTCACCCCCTCACACAAGTACCCCTGCTCCCCATGTCCTCTGTACACAGTGCAAAAGCAATGCCAAATATCATACTAATCATTTTATTAAAGTTTATGAATAAGATCAATTTCTATGTATTAACTATCAAAAATTCTCACTGGCTCCCCAACTGAGAAAAGAACTGCAAAGTGGCCCCTCACCCCAAAAACTTGGACACCCCGGACTTAGGTGAATAAAGTGAGCACGATTTGATTTCTAAGGAGGAGAAGGGGGACACATTCTCTCCCAGACCAAAGACTTCTACAAATTATAACCTCCAATATAGTAGAGGGTTTAGCTTGGAAACTGACACCCTATACATTCATAGCATTGCAGCAAAAGCACCGCAAACCACCACTATCTACAGTTTTAACATTGTGTTTAACCAGCAGAACAGTAAACAACTAGATCTCACCTGGGCCTTCTTGCTGCGTACCTACTAATAGATATATAAAGCCTGGCTCCTACCCAATCTCCAGGACTACAGGAGATTCCAGCTACCTGCTGATGTATAGCTGTACTACCGCTGTAACCGGCTTTTCCACTGCACAACTCAGAAAACAAGCTCTTCAAGCTTGCAGGCTGTTTTCTTTCTATTACCCAGCCTACAAGAACTTTTTTTTTTTAAATTTCAGATTTTTGCAGGTTAGTTTTCTATGGTTTTTAAGGGTAGTGTAAAATTTCAGGTGCACAGTGGACAAAAACATTTTTTGTACTATTGCTATAATCAAGTTACCCATCACTCACACACTGCACATTTATACCCACTGAGACAAATTCTGCTCTAAGGTACACTTGTTAAAATCAGGAGTAACTCCACTGTGTCAATGGAATTTCCATAAATTTTTATACCCACCCAGCAAGATTTGACCCATCGGTAAAGACATGGAACCAAGTTCCATTTACACCAATCTGTAGAGTTGCTCTGGCTTTACATCGGTGCATCACAGCGTAATTTAGCCTATGGTCCCTGTCCTCCAAGGCTCAGTGGAAGACATTTAGAGAAAACATCTATTAAAATAAATCATCAGCTCAGAATTAATCCTACCTAAGCAGTGTTATAATCAGTGCATGATAATTAATCTAAACTTGAAAGTTAAAAAAAAAAAAAAATCAAATCACCTGCCAGTGTTTGCAGCATAAAAACCGAGAAAAACAGTCTTGAATACAGCCCATGCAGATTTTTATGATTCTGCTTACACAACTAGGATCTTATCTAGCTACTCCACGAGATTCACTGTAAACGTGGTGCTGTGAACAATCCGGCGTGAGAAGCAGATTCCCCCCACAATGCCCAACCAGAATCAGGAGAGTTGGAGAAGAAAGAAACAAACAACGGGGGCTTTACTCCAGTTTTCCTTTTTCAGACTAGACACATTTGTGCAAAGCAGAAGAGGAATGGGAGAGAATTCTGCATCTGCTCCCCGCGAAAAGCAATCTCACTCTTATCATGCTTTATTTTACCGAAACGCCAGTGAGAACAAAACACAGCCCTCCTTAATGTGTAATGCATGCTGCACCAATAAATGTGCATTACACAAACAAAGCGATGAATGTTTTGCAGCATGCAGAGTGCATTTAGACCTTCCTCCTTTAGTCCCTAGCGATTCCCTCTGAACCAAATGATTTACACCCAAAAAGTCCCTTCCAAACCCCCGCTTTTGTTTCAGCAGGGCTGAAAACCCACCTGCGGGCACATTTCGTCTGACAAACCCTGCCATGAGACCACAAGCAAAGTCACTGGCCATTGGGCACGGACCCTCGAGGCTTGGCTGGGGAAAGGCAAGGCACCCTCCCCCGCAGGCAGCAGGGCAGAGGGCAGCCAGGATCTGCAGCAAGCCCCTTCCAGCCGCACAGCCGGCGCGGGGGAATCCCGGTTGCTGCAGCCGTGGGGCAACGAGACCCACAACCGGCTAGCCAAGTTTCCCAATGCAGCTTGGCTGCTGCCTCCCCAGCAAAGTCCTCTGCAGCTTTCCCCCCACCGGCACCGGCACCGGCCTCAAGCCAGCCCCGCGTGTCACCCTCTAGCACCAACCTGCACCGGCCGCTGCGGCTCCGGGACTCCAGCTTCTCCCAACGCGCCTCTGTTTGCAGAGCCTGGGCAAAGTAACAAGCGATTGTCCTATCCGCGGCTCTCTACCTGACGGCGCTTCTGCTAGTGGCCGCTTCTGAACTGCCCGATGCGATTGGCAGAGGGACATTCCAACTCTGGGATGTGATTGGAAGCGTAGAGGACTATGTAAATTTCCGTCCGAGCTTGGCTTCCCGTTGGCTCCTTGCTTCCGAGCTTTCTATAGGCTCTTCTCCCCAAGCTGTTGTAAAGTGCAGGTTGATTGGAGGGCGAGGGTCAACGTAAGAGTCCCACAAAGAAACAGCTGGATGTGTACTGCTCTGGGTGGGGAGTGAGGAGGGGGAGGTCATAGCACAGTTAGCCTCAGCTTTGGGATGGAGACAGGGCTGACTGTCCTTCTCTGTTATTTGTAAAGGTAATTTGCACCTCCTTGCATTGAGTTTCATTCCATTCCATAAGTTCCCCATCTTCGAAGCATCTGACGAAGTGGGATTTTCTCCCACCAAAGCTCATGCGAAAAATAAATCTGGCAGTCTTTCAGTGCCACACAACTCTTTGGGTGTTTTAGAATAGAATCATAGGGTTGGAAGGGACCTCATGAGATCATCAAGTCCAACCCCTGGGGCTTGCACCCAGGACCTTCTGCACATTAAGCAGCAGTGCAAGCCACTACACTATTGCTGTCCTTCTCTGTAGCCTAGAAAAGGTTTTCTTGTTCCTTACTATATGACTGTGCATTCAGGAAAAGAGTATTTTACATGGTTTTTGCAGAGATAAATATACCTAATCGCTCTACTAGAATTCCTATGGCTTTATTCATCAGTACTTTTAAGTGACATATTTTTAAAGCCACCAGAAATTAAACGTTAGCCATTATTTTCCTGTGGCAGATTATTATGAGCAGCTGATGGAGTGGAAGGTCAAGGATTTTTCAGCAGTACTGCCAATGCTTGTGACTCTTGCAATATTTGTTGCTTAGCTCAGTGGTTCGCAACATTTTCTCTGCCACGGCACACCTCGCTACAGTTAATGAATTTGAGGCACACCACCAAATGAACTCATGAATGTGTATGAGCCAATCCAGAGCTCTCTGAGTCATTTTTCAAAAAATTTGGTGGCACACCTGCTCAGACCTGCTGGCACACCTGTGTGCCATGGCACACTGGTTGGGAAACACTAGCTTAGCTAAATGCCTTAGCTTCCGGAGGGATGCGACTATGTTGAGACTTTTAAGGTTCATTTATATGTGTGGGTGTAGGGGAAGCTGAGCCCCCACTTGGGCATGGAGGGAGAAAGTGCACTTTCCCCTGCTCCAGAGACCATGGGGTGGGGGGCCAGCTCAGGCTGCAACCACTATTATGGGGAGCCTGTGTTACAAACTTGCACTGCATCTGAAAAAATTACGCTTTGAGTCCTGGGTGGATGCACAAATGTAGATCTGCACCCAGTCCACATCCGAGCTGTGTAAGCATGTATCCGACCCGAAAGCCACATCTCCATGTTTTATGGGTATCCACAGCCCCACCGCCCTTGCCTTGCAGCAGCTCCTCTTTGCTCCTAGTCACTGAGCTGTTTTGTGTTCCTGCCTGTGTGTGTTCTGTAACATAACAACTTAAAAGCAGGGCCTTAGAAAATGTGCACATGCTGTTTTTATTTTAAACAAAGTTATAGAGAGTCCTAAGGATCCTGGTGCAACTTCTGAGTTCTGTTCTGGTGCAGCTGCCTGGCTGTCAGTTCCTGGATCCTTAGAGAGCAGCAGCTGCTTCCCTAGTAACTAATGCCTGCTGCTTCCCAGAGAATGGATCTTCAGATAGCTAGAGATGCCACCCCACAGCCCCTGAAGAGTTAATGGCTGAGGGCCCCCCTGCCCTCCTGGGCCACTCAGCTGTTGAATGGCACCAGAGACTGTTCCCAAACTGCTGATTGGTGGCAAGGAGGGGTGAGCTCTGGACTTGCTCCTGCTGATCTGCTGACCTCCAAACAGCCCTCGTTCTACGATTCTGCGTCTTTTGAAAATTAGTTGAATTGGGGCTGGTTAAGAGCCAAGGTCTCAGCACCTAACTCTAGGCAAACTGGGCATCAGTGGCTCTTTATTGCCATCTCCTCATTCTTCTGATCCTGGGATCAGTTAGGAGATGATTCACATTGATTCTCTGGTGTTCTGCAAGTATTCCCTAAGTCCAACTAACTTCCTACATGGAGCAGCTGCAACAATACACATCCCAATTCATTACTCTACTGGGAAGAGTAGCTTTTCCCCTGCTCAGCCACAGAGATGGAAGAAGACGGAGATTAAAACTGATTATCACTTGTTGTCGTATTCGTCCATCAGTAACAACGAAGACCATCTAGTCATCCAGGGGTTAGGGTAGGGGTTCGTGGGTGCGCAAATGACTAATCAGACCAATCCGTGCCCGGAAAGTTCTCTGACAATGCGGACAGGGAATGGTGGCAGCTGATGGTGGTTTGCTAGCATTATCTTTCCTGGCTCGTCTGCGTTGCTCAGCTGCATCAATCCAGTTGGCTTCACATGTTTCCATGCCCCGATGGACAGCTGAACGCCACTCTCCTCTGTCCTGGGCTATCAGCTCCCATGTAAAGTGGCTGATACTGAAGGCCTTTAGTGACGCTTTTAAAGTGTCCTTGAAGCGCTTTTTCTAGCCCCCTTGGGAGCGTTTGCCTTGTTGGAGTTCGCCATATAGCAGTTTCTTTGGTAGCCGATGATCTGGCATGCGAGCCACATGACCTGCCCAATGAAGTTGTACTTGCATCAAGATGGTGTAGATACTGGGCAGGCCGGCATGAACAAGGATCTCGGTATCTGGGATCCTGTCTTGCCATTTAATGCCAAGAATTTTTCTAAGGCAGGTGACATGGAAATGATTTAGTTTTCTTGCATGACGTTGGTAGACTGTCCACGTCTCACAGCCATAGAGCAATGTGGAAAGAACTATTGCACGGTACACCTTGATCTTTGTCACTGGGGTGATGCCTCTCCTATTCCACACATTCTTGTGGAGTCTGCCAAAGGCAGCACTAGCTTTGGCGGGTCTGGCATTCACCTCATTGTCGATGACAACGTTTCTGGATAGTGTGCTTCCAAGGTAGGTGAACTTGTCCACTGCGTTCAGACGCTGTCCATTGATAGTGATGTTGGGTTCAACGTAATGCTTTCCTGGGGCGGGCTGATACATTATTTAGCCTGCAGAAGAGAAGACTGAGGGGGGATTTGATAGCAACCTTCAACTACTTGAAGGGTTGCTCCAAGGAGGAGGGAGCTCGACTGTTCTCAGTAGTAACAGAGGGCAGAACGAGAAGCAATGGTTTCAAGTTACAGCTGGGGCGGTCCAGGCTGGATATTAGGAAAAACTTCCTTACTAGGCGTGTGGTGAAGCATTGGAATAAGCTGCCTAGGGAGGTGGTGGAATTTCCATCTCTGGAGGTGTTCAAGTCCCAGCTGGACAAAACACTGACTGGGATGATCTAATGGGAGTGGTCCTGCTTTTTTTTTGGCAGGGGGTTGGACTAGATGACCTCGTGGGGTCCCTTCCAACCCTATGATTCTATGATTACTTCGGTCTTTTTTGTATTGATAGTAAAGCCGAAGTTTGTGCAGGCCACAGAAAACCTGTCAGCGATGTATTGCATGTCAGCTTTGGAGGCAGTGTTAAGGGCACAGTCATCAGCAAATAAGAAGTCAACAACTGTGTCTGTCATGATCTTAGTTTTAGCTTGAAGCCTCCTGAGGGTGAAGAGTGAGCCATCAGTACGATATCTGATGCCGATGCCTATTTTCACGTCTCTGAAGGCATCTGTCAACACAGCGGAAAACATAATACTGAATAGAGTGGAAGCAAGAACACAGCCCTGCTTCACTCCGTTTGAGACAGAGAATGGTTCAGATGTCTCTCCGTTATCATATACTCTGGCCAACATGCCATTGTGTAGCTGTCGTACAATGGCAATAAATTTTCTGGGACATCCATATTTCACCGTGATCCTCCATAGGCCATCCCTGCTGACTGTGTCAAACGCCTTGGTCAAAATCGACATAGATGGAGTATAGGTCAACATTTTGTTCCTGACGCTTCTCTTGAAGCTGTCTGGCAGCAAATACCATGCCGATAGTCCCACAATCTTCACGGAAGCCACGCTGGCTCTCTGGCAGGAGACCTTGCTCAAGGTGTGCAGTGAGGCGGTTGAGTAGAACTCTGGCCAGAATCTTGCCAGCGATGGATAGCAGAGAAATTCCACGATGGTTGTCGCAGACCTGACGATTTCCTTTATGCTTGTAGAGCTGTATTATGGAAGCATCTTTGAAATCTTTTGGGACTGTCTCGTGCTGCCAGATGTGCTGGAATAGCTGATGGAATTTCTCTGCTAGGGCAGTGCCACTTTCTTTGTAGACTTCAGCTGGAATGGAGTCTGAGCCAGGTGCTTTGCCATTGGATAACATACGAGTTGCTTCCTGTATCTCCTCCGTAGTGGGTATAGTGCCCAGTGTCTCATTAATTGGAACTTGAGGCAGCCGATAAATGGCATCATCATTGATGGAAGAAGGGCGATTCAGTACGCTGTCAAAATGTTCAGCCCATCTTTCAAGAATTTTCTCTTTATCGGTAATCAATGTAGACCCATCAGCACTGAGGATGGGAAATGAACCCGAGGTGGTAGGGCCGTAAACTTCTTTCAGCTCTTTGTAGAAGTTCCTCATATCGTTCCTGTCTGCAAAGCCCTGTATCTCATCAGCTTTGTGGCTCAACCAGGAATCCTGCATCTGACGCAGTTTGTGTTGAATAATGCTGCATACGTTCCTCAGCGCATCTTTTTTCACTGTTGACTTTGGGTCATCCAGATGAGCTTTGTAGGCACGGCCTTTGTCCTCTAGTAGCTGCTTTATCTCTGTGCTATTCTCATCAAACCAGTCTTTATGCTTCCTGGTAGAGGGTCCAAGACACTCCATGGCCGTATTATACACTGTCTCACGTAGTGCGGCCCATGCTGCCTCCACGTCCTGATTGTCCAACACGGTGGACTGCAAGCGTTTGTCTAGGGTATCGACAAAATGCTGCTTGATATCGCTGACCATCAGCTTGTTGACATTCAGGCATTTTGAAACTTTCACACCCGGTGGACGTAGCTTGGGCTGAACATGAAGCTTAAGCTTGGAGACAATAAGGCAGTGGTCAGTCCAGCACTCAGCACCACACATGGCCTTTGTGATTCGTACATCCTGCCTGTCCCTCCTCCTGATGATGACAAAGTCAATGAGGTGCCAATGCTTAGAGTGAGGGTGCATCCATGATGTCCTATTGCGAGTGGGAAGACGGAAGACGGTATTCGTAATCAAAAGACCATGTTCTGCACAGGTCTGAAGGAGCAGCAGCCCATTACTGTTGCAGTTACCAATACCATGCTTTCCAATCACTCCTTCCCAAGAGATGCTGTCACAACCAACTCTTGCATTAAAATCACCAAGAATGATGAGTTTATCGGCATTGGGAACAGCAGTGATGACATCATTCAAGTCTTCATAAAACTTGTTTTTAATCACATCTGAATTGGTCATAGTGGGAGCATAGGCGCTAACAATGGAGGCAAACTTCTGCCCTCCTAAAAGGGGGAGTCTTAACGTCATTAGGCGATCATTCACACCTCTAGGTGGGCCAACCAACCTGCCAATAAGTGTTTTCTTTATTACAAAGCCAATTCCAGCTTCTCGTCGCTCTGCAGGTCCTCGTCCACTCCAGAAGAAGGTGTAACCTGCGCTTTCTTCACAAAGTTCGCCCTCTCCTGCCAGCCTGGTCTCACTTAAGGCAGCGATATCAATATTGTATCTGGCAAGCTCACTTGCAATAAGTGCTGTGCGTCTCTGGGGTCTATCTGAACCATCTCTGTCAAGAAGCGTGCGAACGTTCCATGTAGCAAGGTTCAGAATTGTAGTCCTTGCTTTTTTCCTTGATGATTTGTTTCGACCACGTATGTAGGGTTCCCGCCGGCTGCGGTAAACCGGCTAGGATAACATGGAGCAGGCAATTTTTAGGGCACCTTTTCTAGCCCCTTCCTCAATACCAAGGAGGTGAGCAGTGCGGTCCTAAACAGGGCTGCTCAGTCACTCAGACGGCTGCCGAACTCCACCGTTGCTCCATTCAGTGGGGAACGACCCTATGGTCTGAACCGCCTGTGTGCAGGTTTGTGGCTACGACTGCCAGTGTACCCACACCTGTCACTACATCGCGCGCCCATCGCCACAGGACTTGGGGACAATGGAATGGGTAAAGGATGACTGATGACTTGCGCGAGACTTTAATTAAAGTGAGGAAGAGTTGCGCAGCGTCGACCTCACTCTCTCGTCTGAGACCATCAATTCCCAGTGTCAGGAACAAGTCAAGACGACTGGGGATGGGGACGGATGCAGTGGATGATCAAGATAACCTACGTGCCTCATCTTGCTCTCTGCACTCCACAGTGCACTGCTGTATCTGCCTTTCTCTCCATTAAACCTTTTAGAGGTTACTTCCACAGAGTCGGCCAGAGTCCAGTCTTCGCATGCAAGGTAGGCAAGCCCGGGAATACTGAGTGTATAAGACCCATCAGCTACCTTCACCTGGTTTAGCCTGCCAGTCGAAGCGGTTTGCCGGGGTGTGGCCGCTTTTGCATGCAAACAGCTACTTGGAGCCACAGGTGAGAGTTGGGTGCCAGGTGGGGACCAAAGCGGACGAACCACCCCAAAGAGTGCAACTAGACCATCTGACAGAGGTACTGCCCCTGACACTGGCACCCCATACACCCCTATCTAGATAGTTTGGGGATCACTGGGTCCCATGGGGATCATAAGAACTGTAATATACATAACCACTAACACTGCAGTGGAACTGTGCTTCTAGAACAGGGGTCTCAAACTCAAATCACCATGAGGACCTCATGAGGACTAGTACATTAGCCCAACGGCTGCACCACTGAAACCTTTTCATACAAGAATATTGCAAATATTGGTAACAATAGTGTTGTTGTGGGCGGCAGGAAATAGCTTTAGGGCCACATGCGGCCCCTGGGCTGCGTGTTTGAGACCTCTGTTCTAGTATGAAACTTCATTATAAAATTACTGGATATCCACAGAAAAGCACAGAGACAACTTGCAATTTTTACTTGTCTATAACCACATTTGCCATATAAAATGGCTTTCATACTACACTACTTGTAGTATTTTGTAAAGCTGTTTCTTCTGTGGCCATGCAGTGCCCAGATTCAGTGCACTTCCATTTCATCAAACAAGCAAGTATTCTGTTAATTCAGAGTCTTAGCACTTAAGGTACGAAGGTAAAAAATATACTTGGATCTCCAATTTTTGTTGGTGTTTGACTCAATCAGTACAAACTGACTTAGATCCTACTACATTCCTTATTAACTTTCCGGCTATATAAACTGACTTAGATCCTAATAGATTCCTTGTTAACTTTTAAAACCAGGTATTTTATGTAACAGCAAATCAAAATATGCTGACTGGATGCCTAACCAGTGCTTGTGCCAGGCCAACCCTGACACTTTTTCAGTCACTGCAAGGCTATGACCTGCCCTGAACTAAAGTACATGATCTTAGACGTCTTCCTTTGTGTAGGGTTTAGGGGAAATTATAATCCATTATAGAGCTTGCTTCATAGTCTGTACGAACCTTTCAGCAAGTCCATTGGTGGAATGATGATATGGTGCTGACCTGATGTGATGTATTCCATTGGCCTTCATAAAAGTTTCAAAATCCTGAGAAATGAACTGCGGTTCATTGTCACTCACCAGCTGTTCTGGAAGACCACAATGACTAAAAAAGCCACTCAGGGTCTGGATAGTGGTTTCCGTAGTAGTGGGCTGCATAACAGAGACTTCTGGCCATTTTGAATGGGCGTCCACAGCAATTAAAAACATACATCCTTCAAATGGGCCATAAAAATCAACATGGAGATGTTGCTATGGCCTTTCAGGCCAATCCCACGGGTGAAGAGTGCCAGCTGAGATACATTCCAGACACTCTGGCATGAGGTACAAGTTCTAGCTGTTTCTTCGATCACCCTGTCCAAGCCCAGCCACCAGAAATAGCTCCGTGCAATTTCTTTCAGGCGCACTATGCCACAGTGACTTGAATGGAGCTGTTCCAACAAATGTGGTCTTAATGAAGGTGGGATAATGACATGCATACCCAACAACAAACACCCAGATTGGGTCGATAACTCTGTCCATCTAAGACACATAGGGGCAGAGGTCAGAAGAGACCTGAGAGTCAGGTCAGAATGTTCCATGCATCATGAAATCCATAACTTGTGAGAGTACTGGATCAACCCGTGTCACCTTCTTCACTTGAGTAGCTGTGACAAGTGTGTTTTCCACCTGTTCAGAGTAAAAGATTCCTTCCTAACCCAGATCTTGACGGTGTGCCAGTAAGGGTAGGCTTGAAAGACCATCAGCATTGCAATGCAAAGAGGATTGCCTATACTTGATTTCATATGTGCAACCAGAAAGTATCAGTGCCCATTTTTGCATCCGACTAGCAGCCAAAGGTGGGATGCCAGTGTGTGGTCCCAAAATTGATATCGGGGTCAATGGTCAGTGACAAGTGTGAACTTCTTTCCCCACAGTTACTGATAAAATTACTAAATGCCAAAAACAATGCCCAGTGCTTCGTGTTCAGTTCGGGCATAATTAGTTTCTGCCTTGGTTAGGGAGCATGAAGCAAAAGCAATAGGCCTCTCTTCACCAGAAGGCATAACATGTGACAATACAGCCCCAACTCCATAAGTGGAGGCATCAGAAGCCAACTGTAGGGACAAAGATGCATCAAAATGTGTCAGAACCCTAGAGTTTACCAGTGAGCATTTAGCTTCATTAAATGCAACATCACAGGCTTCAGTCCAGTTCCAGGCCTTTTTTGGTCTAAGAAGCTCATGTAGGGGTTTAAGGCATGTCGCTAATTGTGAAATAAACTTGCCATAATAGTTCAATAACCCTAAAAAAGAGAGAAGTTCGTTTACGTTCTGAGGTAGCGGAGCATCCACGATAGCCTTAACCTTGGCTGGAGACTTATGGAGACCATCAGCATCAATTATATGTCCTAAATATTCAACTGAGGGCTGGAAAAACTTGCATTTGTCTCTGTGAACATGTAGACCATACTCTTCAGTCTTTGCAGAGTACCTTCCAAGTTTGTAAGGTGTTCCTCCTCATTTTTGCCAGTGACCAGGATGTCATCCAGATAGCACTGTACTCCTGATAAACCACTCAAAATCTGGTCCATTGCCCTTTGGAACAAAGCTGGGGCTGAAGTAATGCCGAAAGGTAAACAACAGTATCTGTACAACCCCTTATGTGTTACGATTGTCAACAACTCTTGAGATTCTTCTTCAACATGCATCTGTAAGTACGCTTGACTCAAATGAATCTTGCTAAATTTTTGTCCTCCAGCCAAACCTGCAAAGATGCCTCAATGCGGGGAAGAGGATATTGTTCTGCACATACCACTGGGTTGACAGTGACCTTGAAATCTCCACAAATCCAAATGGAGCCATCCTTCTCCACTATTGGGACAATTGGTGTTGCCCACTGGCTGTGGGTAACTGGCACTAAGACTCCCTCCTTGACTAACCGCTTCAAGTTTTCTTCCACCTTGGGTCTGATGGCAAATGGCACCATCCTGGCCTTTAAACATTTTGGTTGGCAATCAGACTTTATATTTGATTTCACAGTGATTCCCTTCATGCTGCCTAAGTCCTCACCGAAAACAGCAGCATGTTTTGTTAGTACCGCCACTAGATTAATCTCTTCTTTAGTCAATTGATGCACTTCTGCCCAATTGAGTTGGATTTTCCTGATCCAAGATCTTCCCATTAGAGCTGGGTATTTCCCCTTCACCACAAACAGTGGTAGCTTTGTGGTCTGTCCATTGAGTTCTACTTTTACATCGATAGTACCCAACAGGGGAACACTGTCTCCAGCATATGTCTTCAAAACAACTACCGTTGGCTTAAGTGGCAGATGTCTAAAGTCCTTCTCATATACAATGTTAGAAACTAATGAAATGGCTGCACCAGTGTCCAGTTCCATGTGTACAGGTTTGCCTTCCAACACAGGTGTCACCCAGAATTTACATGGGCCAGCGGTTATAGACAAAACATGGAGGGAATCTTCATCTTCTGACTGGGTGTCACTATGATAACATGAATTCTGCTCTACTGCATGCAGAATTTCCCTCTTAGTCCGCCAAACCAACGGCCCATTTTTCTCAGGTCTGCCTCTTCTGCTTGGCTCACCCTTCCTTTGTTTGCAGGCATGTTCAATGTGCCCTCTCTTACCACATTGTTGACACAGTAGTTCCTTACACCAGCACTCTGATGTGAGGTGACCCTGCTTCCCACACCGGTAACATTCCTGTCTCCCCAGTGTCCTGTGGCCAGATTGTGGGGATACTTTACACGCACTGACTCGATCTGTTGCATGTCTTGGGTGCCGCATTCCATGGAGACTGCAATTTCCACAGCCTTCTGCAAGGTGAGTTCACCTTCAGTCAATAGGCATTTCTGTGTTGATTCACTGTGCAGGCCACACACCAGCCTGTCACACAGCATTTCCTCTAACATGTTCTTGAAGTCACAGTGTGCTGCCAGCTTCTGCAGAGCTGCTACAAACTGTACAACTGATTCACTTTCACCTTGGTTCCTTTGGTAGAACCTATACCTCTCTGCAATTACTAGTGGCTTCAGGGGAAAATGTACTCCCAGAACTTCCAATAGGTCCCCGTAAGGTTTCTGCTCTGGCTTCTCCGGATAAAACAAATCACATAGCAAATTATAAGTCTTAACACCAATGACCATTAGAAAAATGTACCTTCTTCTCATTAGTTATATCATTTGCTATTACAAAATTTTGAAATTGAGCTGTATGTGTCTGCCGCGAATCTGCCGAATGGTCAAATGGTTCAAGGGTTGTAGTGAGTAAAGCCATGATGCCCTCTTGTGGTTATTGTTTGTCTCTTCACTTGTACTTAACAGCAGGCAGATCAGCCTTCAAAATAGCCAGCCAGCCTTATCTCTTCCTTGTACTTAACAACAGGCAGACCAACTTTCAGAATAGCTAGCTAGCCCTTAGGCAAACAGAACAGCTTTCACAGTTACAACCCAACCCCATGCAAGCAGTAAATAAAGTTTTGCTTCTTTCATTGCATTCTGGTTCTCCACAGTTGCCAGGATTGTTGAGGATAGCCAACTCCCTCACATCTCCCATCCTCTGTCGCCAGATGTAGAGTTTTAGGGAAATTATAATCCAATAATGAGAGGCAGCATATTCAGAGCTGTGTAAGGAGTCTTTATTGAAAGAGAACTGAGGGAGGGGGGACCTGACAGACAGGTTTCCCTAGCACCTAAGCGACCCTCCTCCCATTTATCACCATGACAACCCCAATGACCCTAGGTAGTTCAAAACACCACACTTTGGAAAGCTGATTGTCTTTGAAATATTACTGGGTAAAAACATCCAATCATCTACAGTTTCTGACTTCATTGAAGTACAAGTCTCGTTAATTCTGTGACCAGAAACTGAGAGGGCTGTCTCTGTGGGTGCAGTGAATGCAGGGATGGAACGTATAAACCAGGGGTGGCCAAACTTACAGAACTCAAGAGCCGCACAAGTCAATTATGAAAACCTTCGAGAGCCACACTGAGGCATATAACCACCTATTTTTACCTACTCCAAAATTACTAAGCTTAAAATTCATTGCATGCTTTAATTTTATCGTAAAAAATAGGGCAAATATTGATCCTGCTAATGTCAGATACTAATAATTATTTAAGGTTACCATTAAACTAGGCCTATACAGTAAAAACTTAGCTGTTGCTAGATGTTGAACACTACAGGCTTGTGGCAAGTTTTTAAAAAAAATTTGGGCAGTAACTTGTCAATGCAGTAGGTAAAAGCTCTCTCAGATGCTGGTCTCTAAGTATTGCACAATATTTTGAATTTCATTGTGGAATATGATGCTTCACAGCAGTAAGCTGTGCCAAAAATTGAAAGTAATCTACATTCAGTTTAAAACTTTTCTCCTTTGTATTTTCATTTCTTAGTACTCCACATCATGTTTAGGACTTGTTAAAATAAAATCATGTTTTACAACGAGTACGCTGCATTAGGCCCTATGAGAAAAATCTAAACATGCTATGGCTTCTCTGACCATATCACACTTCCCTCCCCTACCCCCATTGCTGCTTCCCTGCAATCTCTTACCACACTGCTGCTTCTCTGCTCTCCCCAACCATGCTGCACTTCTGCCTCCCACCCCACCCCAGCCCTGACCATGCCCCCGCTTCCCTGCCAACATTTCTGCCAGTAAACTTGTTCACTAAAATACTCATGGACAGTGAAGACAAAGGGTCTGAGGACTCAATCAGACACAATTAATTTTAAAATGAGAGTAGTAGTAAGGGAAAACACTGCTCTCATCTTAATCCTGTGAAGAGATGCACACAAGGACACCTTTTCAAATTGTTCAGAATCTCAACAGATCAATGAGAATTTATGGGGACATAAAGTGCAAGATCAGAGCCTGTTTCAGTAAGTGCTTTGGAGTCCATGCACAGAAGATACTATGGAAAAAATCCCATTAAGTTTATTCAATTTGGGGTCAGGCCCTGTATAAATTCTAAATATAATTATTTGGTTTTTATAAGACAAAGTAAAAATCTTACTTTATTGGTGAGAGATTTTTTTCAGAAAGTTTACAAACACAATTTTCCATCCTCAGCCCTTCACAACACTTACTCACTCTCTTGTCTAATGGGCTCAAATACCCATAGAGGCATTCTTGAAGATTTCACTGAAATATAAATGGATTTTGACTACTGGTATACAACAAAGAAGAATTAATACATGTTGAATGTTATTTAATCAGTGGAAGTGCTGCTATTGCACTTTGCAGTCAACGTACATTATGTTGGTAATTGACAGTTATATTGAATAGCACGTGGAAAACTTTTTGGCACCAGTGGGTAAGGAAGTGCTGTAAGAGTGATGCAGGGACAATTGCAGCTCACGCTGATGAACTGACAATGCGATATAAGAAATGACCTTTCACTCCTATTTATTAGCATACGTGGGTGGAGTGTAGCATGGTACACACTATCCTGATGATGGCTGGGGTTGCTCCAGCTCCTGGGAGGTAAAGCCAGCTTAGCCCAGCTGCTGCTGATTGGCAGCTCTGACTGGCCACTGCACTTTGATGGGCTGTGTTTACACCAGTGATTTCCCTAACACTCCTCCTACCCCGTCCCTTGTTGTCAGCTACTAATAGTGTTATACCAATTTAGTGAGCACCTCCAATACCCCCCCTTACACCTCCCCAATTTCAAGTCCTGGGGAAAATACTGGCTTACACAGACCCTGAGGAAGGAGGCAGGGGGACAGAGGGACACTAGCCAGCAGGTCCGAGTGCATTTGTTCAGCAGCCCCTGGTGACCCTGATTGTCGGTTATTCCACCTAGGGCTAGGATCAGAAGATCACTCATCTGTTCAGTGTGGGTGAGGTAATTCATTCATTAATCAGATCTTAGGGTGGCTGGCAGCCAGGGAAAGGGGGCCAGCTGCTCCTCATCAGCTGATGTATGTGGGGTCTGGCCACTGAGGACAGCTCTGGTGAGCTCGGTTCAGGGAGCCCGAGAAACAGCTGAGAGGAGAGAGAGCTACCAACAGCTCTCAATGTTTTTCAGAGTTTCTGCTGGCTCTGACCTAAGCAACTGTTATTCTGCCTGGGACGGACAGTCAAGGTTGCTGCAATTACTCAGCTGATCAGTGGACATGGGGACTGGCCACTGAAACTGAACAAGTTCCAAAGAGGCAGTCGTATTAGTCTAGTAAAGCAAAAAAAGCAAGGAGTTTTGTGGCACGTAAAGACAGATTTATTTATTTATTGCATGAGCTTTCATGGGAGAAAAATCCCACTTCGTCAGATGACAAAGTGGGATTTTCTCCCACAAAAGCTCATGCAATAAATGAAACTGAACACCAGCTCTGATGGGCTGGGTTGGGCTGAGGCTCACAGACGCTAGAGTAAGAAACTGATAGACAGTTGGGGGTGGGACCTGGGAGCCAGACTAACCAGTAAAAGCCCCCTGGTAACTTACTAAGCTCCAGATGCCATTCAGGACCTTGGCTAGCCCAAATCTGAGCAACTCTTACCCCATTGGGGCTGCTGAGATCACTCAGCTGTTTGGTGCTGGGGGCGGGAGTGGCCAGGTGTAGTGCCAAAACCCGTGTCTTGGCAGATGATCTTACTGTGAGTGTTCTGAGCATACTCAGTCAAATTCCCTATCGCTTTGCTGCTGACGTTGCCTATCCCGCTGCCCTTGTCGTCAGTTTTCTTAACTCCTCTCTTTAGAAGGGTTTAAGGGGGGGCAAAAGGGGTGAATTTGGTGTGAGGGTTGGGCAGGGTGTGAGCCAGTGGCAGACTGTTACAGACATGGGGGGTTGGGCAGTTGGAGACAGGGGCAGGAGAGGGGTGAGGAGCCAAATCAGGTGCAGCGGGGTGTGTTGAGGGCAGTATCCAGCCCTGGGCTGAGAGCTGCCAGCTCCTAGCAGGGGAGCACAAACCCACCAAACAGAGGGACAGAGGGTACAGTAGTGACACCCAGTAATATGAGTGTCCTCCCCTGAGTGCACAAATGTGTGGGGAGGTTGTTTCTTTTTCCATTTACAGGGGTTTATGTTTGAAGGAGATGCTCAGCTCTGGCTTCCCAGGCTGGCTTGTTAAAGGTACCTGGCTTCTTAAAGGCATGGGCATCCCAATACCTAAAGCCAGCAGCTCCTCTCTTTCTGATATCCTATGCTAGGGGACTATAGGGGGCATGATTCCAGGAAGGTTTTTATAGTCACCCCCTTCTCAATTTATATGTGGACACAAAGTCTCATGAGAGCACACACATAAATTTGTCTTATCTGCTAGGATTCCTTGAATCACACATCTTCTCCATGTTAAGAAGGGCTTTGCTTCTTTTGGGATGGAATTTTAATTAATCCTGTTACTCCCACCTCATCATCATTTACTTTTCTTATCACTGTGTGGATGCATCTTATTGTGCTATATAGTAATCTCTTTAACAGCAAAGACCTTGGAATGAGCATTGGAATGAGCTGCCAAGGGAGGTGGTGGAGTCTCCATCTTTGGAGGTGTTTAAGGCCCGGCTGGACAAAACCATGACTGGGATGGTTTAGTGGGAGTGGTCCTGCCTCTGGCAGGGGGTTGGACTAGATGACCTATGAGGTCCCTTCCAACCCTAGGATTCTATGACCTTATTACAAGTAAATAGGTGGTATTATTCTAATCCAGGATCTCTGTGTTCCTAATATCATACTTGGGATGGTTGTTCTTGTGATTTTTAATTCAAAACACTTTAAACTTTTGCTATTAAAGTTTCTTCCACTGGATTGTTCCAGATTGGCTGATTACTTGTCCTGCTGTGAAGACTTGTTTTGCCATTGTTCCACCAATGAGGATTGCCTTTTGCAATGGTTATTTCACTCCAGCCCCTAGTCTTTTTTCATGTACTGATGCATTGACACTGAAATATTTTAATATTACTTATCACAATCGTAGTGAATTGCTATAAATATTGAATATAATTTTCAAGATATCTGTGTTACAGTCATGATTTATTCACACACGCACATGCAAAAAATCAGAGGGGGAAGTCAAGGCAGAGTCAGAAATCTCCTGGTCCAGCATTAGGGATGGAGATACCCCTCCCATGGATTTCAGGAAAGGGCAGAGGTGTGTTGTGAGAGTGGCTAGTGCACAGTGCTAAACATTTTACTCCCAGAACTGCCACAGTTTCTGTCCTGATCCTGATTCTATTTCTAACAAACTGGTTGGAGTTAGAAAAGTGCCATTTCACTTCTTTGATTCTATGGCTGTGTTCAGACGAGAGTTTTATTTTGAAACAACAGCCGTTGTTTCAAAATAAAATTTATGTTCAGGTGACATTATGTTATTTCGAAACAGGACCCCATTGTTTCAAAATAATGGCTGTTGTTTTGAAACAGTAAAACCTCACATGAAATTGAAATAGCCATTGTTTTGAAACAACGGCGTTCAGATGTGTTATTTTGAAATAACACTTTTGCCATTCTCCTTCCCAGGATGCCTTCCTTTTAGCCTTTATTGGGTGGGAGCATGGCCCAGGGAGGGGGCCATGTTGCCACACCTCCCATGGTGCCCCTCTCCTAAAGTGAAATAGCAAGTCCTCTATTTGGACATGCTATTTTGCTCTGAGCTTTTCCCTTAATTCGAATTAACATTTTCTTAATTCAAATTAACTTATTTTGAAATAACTCATTTCGAAATAATGATGTACGTGTGGACTTAGCCTATAATACTATGAATTAATATATTTATTATACTTTAATACAAACAATATAAAATGATTAAAATAAAACATTCAAGTTGATTAATTAAACTAAAATATGATATAATAAAAATATTTATTTATAACAATTTAATATCATGAAAACCCATGTCTGTTCCAGTTCTATGTTTCTATAATACTATGAAGACCCCTGTCTCCCAGAATTGCCACATTCTCTGTCTGGCCTCATGCCAAAACCAGGCAGCAGCTTTGACTCCAGAAGTGATCCCACTCAACAGTCTGACAAAGTGGAATTTTTCTCCAACAAAAGCTCATGACAGAAATTAATTTGTAGCAGCTGTGGTCTTTGGGTGGCGAGGGGGCCCCTTCACTGCCACACACCTAAGCACCTCAGCTTTTTGGCCTGGCTCCTAGATATGTTGCAGATTTGTCAAGGCCTGCTGTAATGCAAATATAAGCTTCCATCTAGACCAAAAGTTATCAAACTGTGCTCTGGGATTTCCATTCAAGTGAGCCAAGGAAAGGTTGTTAGGATTTCTTTTTAGCACTGTTAGCCAACGTGCATTACAATAATTACCTAATAGTTCAAACAACATGTTGAAAGATCATTAAGTGGTTTGCAAGAACTTCAGGAATTTTTAACTGGTCTGTGGTGAAAAAAATTAAAATATACCTCACTTTATTTTCATTTTATTTCCTAATAATTATACTATAGCTTGAGGAACAAAAAAGAGAATGAAACATGGGGGGAGACAAAAGAGAGTGGTTTCTTCTTGTGCCCCCCCAAGGGGGGAGGGAATTGAAGCAAGGCTGTAATTAGGGCATGGCAACAGGGACGAAGACCCAGGCACTGTATTTTGGAGGGCGCCAATGTTCCCTCTCAGCTTCTGGGACCAGGCTGGGGGAGTTTTAAATCTCCTACCCTGCGCAAGCCTGGCCAGTGAGCAGCTCTTGCGTGACTCTGTAAACCATCCAGACAGCATGTCTGTAATCAATGTCTCCTTAATGGCCCATTAAGGGAGTTCACAGGAACAGTGAGCAGAGGGAGAAACCAGCTTTGTGAGTCACCCAGGCTTACGCTGTTATAAAGTGTGACTTGGTAACACAACAGAGAATGTTTGCTTAATTTCTTTGGGAAATGTGAAGAGGTATCATAGATTGTTTGGTTTTGTTCTAAGTTACTCTAAATCTTACAAAAATCTACCTTTGGGGATGAATGAGACTTGATGGTGTCCCTTAAAGATTAGTGAATGGTACTGTGTTACTCTGCTATAGATTCCATCACGAAAGAATTAATATTGTGAGGAAATCAGTATGAGAATGATTCAAATGTAAATATAGGAATCTGTGTCTGTTGAGTTCTTAATCATTCTTCATGAATGCTACGTCAGGTAGCATGGTCTTCTGATACAAACTGTTTCACTGTATTAGTGTTGTATGAGGCTTGGCATATCATTAGTTAAGAAATTCTCCTTATTCTCAGTCACTTGAACTGTCCCATTTTGGTGTATTATAAGGAAATAAACTTCAGCAAATGTTTTGAGAAACTGTACACTATACAACATAGCTTTGCAAATTGAAATGTCTAAAAATATTTCCATGATTAACTTGCCTCCTATCTTGGGATGATTGTTCTCTACCCACTTCTGCCCTGGGCTCTGACCCTGCCACCTCCCTCCTGCCCAGCACCAGCATTAACCCTTCAGTGCCCACATCTACATGTGGGAAAGAGGGAGGCATGGGGCTCTGCTGCTTTGCTTCCTGTGTTGCCTCCCTCAAGTCTCTGCCTTCATTAATATCTGATCTGTCCCCCCATTGCACCCTCAATACCTGGGATTTCTGATCCTCCCTCCCCAGACACCCCATCTAGCCCAAAGGTGTTTGGTAGATCAAAATGGCAGTGGCAGGGGACAGATCAGGCCCTGGGAGGGTGCATTTTAGTCTGCTTGCCCTGGGCACCAGAGTTTGTAGTTATGGCCCTGGACTGAAGGTGCACACAGGGCTGACTAAATCTGCCACTGGTGAAGGGAAATAGTGGGGGCTTTGGTTAGGCCTTGCACGCAATAGAGAGTTATCACAGAATAAGCCAAATGTTCAGCCCCACTGCCACCCCCAGCCTCTGCTTGAACCAGAAACCAAAACAATGCAAAGGCCATGGGAGACACACCTGAACCCCCTGGAATAAAGGTTATAGAATTAAGTCAACTCCCCTAGCCTCGGCTCCTTTTGAAGATGAAGGGAAAGAAGGGGTGGGGTTTGCACGTGCCTAGTGATGTTGGGCTGGCGGGTCCTGGGCCTGCATCCTGCCACACCCACACTGTGTCCTGCAGCAATTTGGGCTGCTGCATGTCATGAGGTCAGTGCTCGGGATGGTGAGCCCCAGGCTGCCCCGTCCGGGGGAGTCTCTCCAGAGGCCATGTGCCAGTGGTTTTGGACACATGCTGTCTGGCCCTGGCTATCCCACCAACAGTGCTCCCACCCCACGTCCTGCCAGGCACACGCCTCACTCAGGCACCCCCCATGACACACGTTCCTTGGCCCGTGCTTCCATGGGACAACCTCTGCCCTCTCCCAGAAGCCTGCCTGTCCTGGGGCTGTTTCCCCCTGCCAGCAGTCTTTGTCCCACCTGCCTGCTGCATCATGACCACAGGGAAGGAGAAGTCAACAGAACAGGCATTGTGGCAGGCACTTCCTGGTTTCCAGGAAGGTTTTCAGATGGCCAGGAAGCTGCTGAAGTAAACAGAAGACTAACAACAGCCCACATTAGCTCAAGTAGACTTGATTAAGTTGACTTACTGAGTGGGAGATAAGTCAACTAAATAAATTCAAAATGTGGCCAGGGAGTTGCTTAAGTCGATTTAATGCTCCTCAAGTTAAATTAAGCCCCTAGTGTAGACATACTCAGTGGAACTAAGTTATACAAGAACCAAAAATAGTGAAAGGAAACCATAGCTTGTTTTGTCTGTACTGCTAGGCAGAAGTACATTAGTCACCGAGTGTGTACTTTGTCCTTCAATCACCAAACAGCCCTCTGGCCAGCCAGTAACAGGATAGACCCCTAGCAAAGACCCAGATTCAACCCTGACATGTAATGTTGCAGGCTTCAGTGTTGCCCACTGTACTCTAGCAAGATAATTTACAGTTTTCGAGCAACATATTGAAGACATTGATCTGCACCATTTCACTAACTCCAAATGAGGTCTCTGCACACACTCAGTCCAAATGTACTACTTTACAGAAAACAAACAACTTTATTGACTAGACTCATAGTGTGAGTCACAGTCACAGTATTATAAACCCAAAGATTACAATGCCCAGCATTTATTCTCAATCAAAAGACAACTGTTAGACCAAGCAAAGATCACTGTTCTAAGCAACATTAAAGTCATGTCACAGGTTTGCTGTGACATGCTTTGCTTTCACTCACTCTCCCCATCCCAACAGAGGGTAAATTACACAAGCGGATGTTCCTGGGGACCCCTATGCCATGGACAGCCCTTAAAAAGGAATGCCTCTTTCTTTGCACAAGTTTCCTTAATGTCCCCTTGAGTCAGGGGATTCTCCATGTTTGGCAATGGGCATGATTCCTTTCACTTAAGCACAGGTGACTAATGACAATCTGTTGCTCCTGTTATGCTCCAGTGCTGCTTGTGTAAATATAGATTAATTTTTGTCTGCATCTATTCAAGCCATATGAGACACCAATTTGGGGACATGACAATGCAGAGTTGCCTATCGGACTGTGCATATGGTATTGCAGGAAACATGCTACCATAAGAGTAATGTTCAGTATGTCAACAGCAGTCCAAAAAACACAATACACCACTCAATTTGCATTAGATAATACACAATCACACTGTACAGATGAACAGGAATGATACACAGATCAGTACACATTGACTATGTCTTCTGAATGGAGCTTAATATCTTGGTAATTTTAATAGCAGTAAATGGGTGAGGAGTTTGTTCTCCCTCACCTCCAAGCCACCAAAAGAAACCTGGCTATCCACAAGACAACTTTGTGTATTATGGGTGAGAAGGGTCACAAAATGGACATTCAACATCACCACATTAAAACCAAAGAGCTGAGGCAGGCATATCAGTGAACTAGGATGGACACAGGCTGGCTCATGACCACAGAGCTGCAGTACTCCACAGCCTGAAGATGATGTGTGACAGTCTGTAGAAAGTAGGGATTGTTTTTCTCTATCACTTATAGCAGGGACTCCTCAAGTAATCCTTTTGTCATTGAGAATACTGCACAACAACCTTCCCACAAGACACTGTGGCTAGCTGCACTTTGGGATACCTGCACACGGTGCCCTACTTTGAGTATGGGCCCAATAGTGATTAGTGGGGGTAGTATCATAGCAACTGGAAGGGATGATGAGAAGTCATCAGGTGCAGTGCCCTGCAATCATTGCAGGACACAGTTCCCTCTTAAGCAGTCAGTGACAGGTGCTTGTCTGACCTGCTCTAAAAAACTTCCACTGCGTGCTTTTGGCCTCAGGTTCCTAGGTGGAAGAAACAGAGACGGGTCAGAAACTGTTTCAGTGTCCAATGGTCACAGGTGCTGCCTGGTTTGGGAGTCTGGTACCAAGGTGACAGAAACAGAGACTGATCAGACGTTTCAGTGTCTGACAGTCACAGGTTTTGCCTGGTTTGGCAATCTGGTACCTAGGTGAGAGAGACAGAGACCGGTCTGAAACTGTTTTCATAGTATTGGGTTTTCATGGTATGTTGTTATTTTATATAATGGTATTTTTATATATCATATTGTATTTTATTTAATTATGTTGAATGTTTTCTTTGTATATTATTTACATTATCATATTTATTTTGAAAATTTTATTAACTCATAATATTAAAGAATCATAGAACTGGATTGTACCTTATCTAACTCCAACCAATTTATTAGAAATAGAGACAGGACAGAAACTGTGGGAGTTCTGGAAGGAAACAGGTTTTTGCATGAGGCACTCCCACAGTTTGCCATGTTTTGACATTGGGCAGTAACAGACTGCGGACATGTGTTGTCATGGTGTTATATTGTTTTGTATATAAATGTATTTTTAAAGATCTCATATTGTGTTTTATTTAATTATGTTGAATGTTTTGTTTTTATGATCTTACATTAGTTACATTATTATTTTATATATTATTTCATACTATTACCCAATTTTTTAGAAAGAGAGACTGGGCAGTTCTGGGAGTCATGACTGAAACTGTGACTGTAGACAGAAACTGTGACCATGACAGCTTCCTTGGCTCACAGGTTCTGTTTCTGGCACCTTACATGCCTGAAACAGAGACTGGTAACAAAATCTGACAGGACACTGTTTTTGGCACCAGCAATGAGGGAATAAGCTGCAGATGTACCCAATCAGATGTTTTAGGCAGAGCATTAGTGGTCCCTACACATACAGCCGAGAACAGATAAAAACAGCATCCACATCTGAGCCCCAATCCACAGCAACAAGTCTGCGGATATCAACATCTGCATCTGCAGATGTGGATACTGGCAGATAAGAAATGGATATCTGCGGATCTGCAGGACTTTATGTTTGGGCACTTGGGGGGGGGAAGGGAAGGTAGAGGGGGTGTTCTAGCTTTCACTGTTGCAGGAAAACAAGCTTGAAAATGGAACTGATATGCATTTTAATGCAACTAAATGCAAAAGTATGTTTCTCTATAAATATTTTTCTTACACATTGGAAAACTCTATTCTGGGAAGTAGTGACGCAGAAAAAGGCTTGGAAGTTATAACATATAATCAGCTGAACTTGAGGCTTCAGTACTGCACTGTGGCCAAAACACTGAATGCAATCCCTGCATGGATAAAAAAGGACAAACTTGAGTAGCAGTAGAGATTATTTCAACTCTGTACTTGGTGCTGATTCAAGAACTGCTAGAGTGCTGTGACCAAGTCTGGTGTTCATAAGTCAAGAAAGATGTTGATAAATTGGGGAGGATTCAGAAAAGAGCCACAAGAATTATTAATAGGCTGATAGTGTAGACTCCAGAAGCTCAGTCTATTTAGTTTATTGAAGAGAAGGTTAAGGGGTGACTTGACTGAAGTCTGTAAATACCTACTGTGGCATTTCAAGGTCTAGTCTGCCTCTTCAGTTCCTGTGCTTCTCCTCTGCAACCTGGTATAATCAGGTTTCTTACTCTGTTTCCCCAAGGTGGGAGTCCCCCTTTTTGGGACTAGTTCAAGTTATAGCCCAGCTAGCCTCCTTATTAAGGTTTCTTCCCTGTTTGGCCACTATTGGGTATGGCCAAATGGCAGAAGGGGATGGAAGGTCCCAGTCCCACCCACTACACTGGGCCCTGACTGAGGGACCCTATGAGTAGCAGCTTCCAACAACTGAGTCCAGGAGAACAACTCCCTTCCCTGGCTCACTGGTCCTGGCCCTGCTGCTCCCAGTCTGCCACCTGAACCTGGGGAGGGTTTTCACAGCCTCCTTGCGTGGAGTCTTTCAGTCTGTAATCTTCCCCCTCTTTGGATGGGGTTGCAGGGTTGGAGACCTTCTCGACTATGCCTGGGAGAACTGGGTGGACTGCCTTGTGCTGGCTCAGCACATGGGGCTCCACGCTTCGAACCCCCCACTGCCTACTCCAGGAGGTGAAGGCAGCTCTGCCCCCCGCCGCCTGGGCCTACCTCAAGCGGGTCCTGAGAGAGGGTACCTCCTGCCCCCCTCTCAGTCCTGGCCCTCCAGAGCTTTTGATTGGGCCCCAGCCCCACAAACCCCTCCAGCTGCCCATGCCCTAAGCCAGGTGCTAGACTTGCAGCTGGCCCCATTCTGAACGGCGCCCCTCAAATAACTGCACACGCTTGTGCTCCACACCATCCACTTCCTCGCTCTCGTGTCCCACCTTGACACTAAATGGCAGGACCTGATACCACCCGTAGGGGGCAAGGACACCTGGTGGGCCAGTCTGTATGCCAGCTTGACCCCCTGGCCCACCAGGGACATTAGCTGGTGGCTCCTACATGGAGCTGTGAGCACGGGCATGTACTTGGTGTGGTTCACTTGGTACCCAGACACCTGCTCCTTTTGCAGCAAGAGGGGAGACCCTGGTGCACATGTACCTAGAGTGGGCCAGATTGCAGCCCCTCTTCCAGCTCCTCCAGCACCTCTTATTGAGGTTCTGGCTGTACTTCTCCCCACACATATTTCTGTATTCACACCCCACCCGTGGCCCCACAAAGTCATGGGACCTCCTTACCAACCTCCTTCTGGCTTATGCAAAGATAGCTGTCTATAAGACCAGGGAGAGCAGGTTGGCTGAGGGAGGGGCCTCTGACTGTGGGGCCTATTTCCGGTCACTGGTCCATTCATGCCTCTGGGCAGAGGTCCTCTGGGCAGCATCCGCTGGCTCCCTCAACACCTTCTGGGAGCAGTGGCTGCAGGCCGGCATTCTCTGCTTCGTATCCCCCTCCGAATCCTTCATTTTAAACCTATGACCTCACACCCATCCCTGTTTTTCCATTAGTTGGCCCCCATATTCAACTGGACCTGGGCCTAGTGCCACCTCCTGTCAGGCCGGGGGAGAGGTTTTAGCAATGGGTAGGCTTACATCCGCCCACCATCTGGTCTCCAAACAGGTTGGATGGGGTTGCACTACCACTTCAACTTCCTTGCTCAGTCCTCTCAGTGCCATGGCAGGGTCCTCTTCCAGGTCACTGTGCCAACAGCCCTGTCCCCTCCCTGGCTGGTTTCACCCTAACACTCATACCTGGCTGATGTTGTGGTGCACACACAAATCAATCACTCCCACTCAATCCTAGCAGCTCTGTTCCACACCCCTCTGCTTCCTCTCCCAGCTCTCCTTCTGCTGTCCCTGCCTCAGAAGGAGGCTTTTAAGCAGTGCAGCAGGTTTTTTTAATTGGCTTCAGATGACTTAACCTGGAGTAACCCTGGCTCTATTACCCAGGGAATAAGGATCTACTGAGCCTGGGGCTAATTTATACACCTCCTCCTATAGTCATCAGGTTTGATCCTGTCACATTCAATGTACACTTCAATTATGCAAAGAAAGGTCTAACAGGATGCGCGGGCTCAAAGTTAAAGCTAGCAAAGTCAAACCAGAAATAAGGTGTACATTTTTAATAGAGTAATTAAGCATTGGAACAAACTTTACCCCAGGTTGTGATGGATTCTACATCACTGATCATTTAAAGTCAGGACTGGGTATTTTTCTAGATGATCTGTTCTAGGAAATATTCTGGGGACATTCTAAGGCCTGGGTCATATAGGACATCAGACTAACTTATCACAGTGATCCCTTCTAGTCCTGGAATCTATACATGAATGATTTGTCTGCACCATGATGCCAAAGATAACCCCCCAAATGTTAGCTGGTGTTATATAACTATCAGTTTCATCTTTTTGCTCTTCTGCTCCATGTCTGTCTGCTATATCCACATATTTATCTCAGCTTACACGTAGATCCTGAGTTCTTTGGGACAGTAACATTCTGTTATACAACTGTAAGGCACTTGGCATGGGCGGGGGGGTGGGCAGGCAGACGTATGTAGACAGTACCAAAATACAAATAAGTCAAAGTGCATTACAAACAAAAACCTCCAACACAATGCAGGTGTCTTTAACATGAGACTACTCCTGAATAGGAATACACCTCATTGTCAAGGGAGCTGATATAAAGAGGTCCAGCCCCACTTCATATTTGAGGGACCTTCTGCTTCAGCCCCATCAGTGCTACAGAATGCTCAGTTTCAGGGGCTATTAAGAGAATTATGACTGCAAATACAGGCATATACTGAACTTGTAGGGAGATGTGGAGAAAAGATACATGTTGACTAACACAATTTGTATTAATTTGGTATGCTCCACAACCAGCTTCTCTAAATTATTTGCGGAGTTCCACAGGGGTAGTCCTGTTCATCTCATTCAGGAAAAAAAAAATGTCCTGTGCTGCTTTTAAAAGACAAATTTATTTATCATGAGTGTTTATAGGAGAAAAATTGGATTTTTCTCCCACAAAAGCTCATGCAATAAATCAATTTATTACTTTAAAAAAGTACTCACTGGATTTCTTGTTTTGCTAAATTTGATTTTTTGGTCCTTTTTACCTTATTTTTCCTGCAGTTAAATACAGCTGTTTGATTAATAGTCAGTTATACATGAATGATACCTATAGCTTTGACTGATTATGCTATCCTTCACTCCCTGACTCAACTTGCTATCAATGTTTGTTATTTCCACCACCGGCAGTGATATTCCTGTGCTTTAATAGGTGCAGATAGTTCATCGGAATAGAAACCAAGATCACTTTCCTGTCTAATCCCCTGGCATGGAAATGTGCACCCACAAGTCTGCAGCCTGCATTTGTCCTGTATGTGAGCTTAAGGGAAAGCCTGACAGGCTGCCACACATCTATTAACATATATGAACACTGACAGCAGACCCCCCCCCCCATTCTGGGGAGATGGTTGCTCCAGAAGTGAATCATTTTAGGGAAGGGAATCTATTCCTGCTTCACAACCCCCAGCCTGCTTCTCAATGGGATCAGTAATTTTCCTTACTGCTGCTTCTGTTGATATTGAAACTGCTAAATATTCTGCATTGTTCCACTATTTTATTTTTAGTGGAGGCTTCAAATCTCAAAACAATTGACACAATATTACTGCAGCTTGTGGCTTACAATAAACTTTTGTTTTCCATCCAACAGAACACTGCTCATTTGCATTTTATTTCTGTGCTTAGAAGTGTCAAAAGATACTTATTAAAAGGACACAAGTTATTAAAATAACCATGTATTTTTTGTTCAACTGTGCCTTTCAAGGAAGATCAGCCTGATTTATTTTCTTTAGTCTAAACTGCAGTCATTGGTCATACCTCCTATACTGGGTTTTCTCTCTCTCCCCAAGTCTCAGTACTCATAGCATAGCTTGCTTTATCAACCAAATAAAGAATTGTTAAATTCTGAAAAAGTGGCTTACAAGTGAGAGACTCAAAAAAATCTGTTTAGTTTATCAAAAACAAAAATCAAGAGTTGACTTGTGTAAGTATCCTCATGAGGAGAAAATACTGGGTATCAATAGGGTCTTTGATCAAGCAAAGAACAGCATAATGAGAACCGATGGCTGGGTGTTAAAGCCAAACAGCTTTTAGACTGATCATTTAGGTTTTTAAAATTATGGGCAGCCAGGCAGTTATATCCTTGCCATGTCCTTTATTTATAATCTTGCTGTAGTTTCCATGGTTTCATATCTTTAAATACAATTTGATCCTATTCTGTCATTAGATATGCACACACAACTCTCACCATCTGCACCAGAGCTAAGCAAAACAAATTCAACTTAAAATAAACATCATGTGTCATGGACCCCCCCCCCCAATCTGAGCCTGTTTTTTGGGAGAGAAGTTTGGGGTTGAGGTTCTCTATTCCTATTGCAGACTATAGGCTGCTTTAATATTTTTAATTCAAAAACCCTTCCTGGGTTTAAGTTACAGGGTAAGAAGGAACTCAGGCTGGCTTTGGGAACCTAATCTAGTAGGAGATGTTTGCAAAAGCTGAAATCCCACAATGCTCCCCCCAGGCCTAAGTATTACAAGCCATATTTTGTGCTTGTCATTCACACAAATCTCCCACTAGGCTGCAACATGCAGTCCTTATTCATGCAAAACTCCCTCTAGTGAAAATACAAGTTGAAATGAATAAAAAGTGAACAGGTCAAAGAGATGCTTGAATGAAAATAAATAGAGTCTAGCAGTCTCACCCTTTTCCTGTAGAAAGGATGAGGTCAGCCATCTTCATATCACTGGTCTCAGACTCACAGGTATCCATGGAGGGAAAACACACTTCTCACACTACAGTGTGTTTAGCAGTTCATACAGAAATTTCCCAGCAAAGCTTCTTCCACAGTGTGCTTTCTGTTAGAAACCCTTGTTTTTGCTGCCTCCAGGAGATGCCCTGTCAATGTGGTGGCTTGAGCTGGAGGACAGCCACAGGAAGCAATGAAACAGAGCCAATCACCCAAGACTGGGGCACAGTTCAGTGACAGTTGGGACTTGAGGGAAAACCTTATCCTCTGCTTTTGTTTGTTTAGACAAGGACAATGCCCAACAACCCCTCCGCTGATGGGAGAATTCAGAAAATCTGCGGCATCCCCAGTTCCCTGCCATATGGGAGGTTACCTGGACTCAATTAAGGACCCATTGACTACAGGTGGAGTTTTGCCTGAGTAATTCCAACAGAATTAGTTCCTTTGAGGGACAGCTCACTCTCCACTATCATTTCTCCTCCTCCTCTTCTCTTCAACTCCTATTGAAAGGAACCTGCACGTACAAGCTAGTAATTCTGTCTTTTGGAAATAAAATACCCACACAGTTTTGGAGGTGAAATATTGCCACCCAAAATCCCAAAGCTTATGGAACCCAGCCGTCAGATGGGTCATTTCATATCAACGCTTAAACGGCAGCTGGAGCGCCACAGTCTGCAAGAGGCTGATATTAATATTGAAAACTGCACATTACAACTTGTGTTATTAAAAACAATTGGCACGAATCCTATAAAAGAACCACCTCCTGCCTCTATTTCCCTGGGAGATTCATAAACAGAAACCAAATGGAGGAAGAAATGGTGCTGAGGGCCTGATGCTTTCTTTACTATTCCTGTCCCACCATCATTATGCTGGATCTGTAAGTGCAAAAGGGAAAAGAAAGTTTTATTAATTTCCTTGCTGTTCCACAAAACAGATAGTAAGCATCTGTAACAGAGCATAGTATACATTTACCAGGACCATCCTGTTGTACAAGGTAGTGATACAAAAAACACATGCAGGCTTGCATGATGCACCTGAGGTGATATTGGTTGCAAAAAATAGCCATTAAATTGTCACATATAGCCCAATTTGCAAACTTAAATACTTATGATTGGCACTCAAATTCTATACACAAGTTTGAAAAACAGGCTTCTCTCTCTCTATGTACACCTCGACTGATTTGTCTCCCCATATCCTTTACTCGTGGTTGGTTCTGAATAAACAAAGAGATAAGGGATAAAGATTAACACCAAAGAAACAGGACCATGACAAGGCAGAGTTGCCTATCTGATTCTCAGGCTGGTGGCGGCAGAAGCCTGACGCCATATCGGGCCTGTGCACCGGATCGTGGCCAGGGGGCAGGTCTTTCCCTGGGACAGCAATGTTCCTGCTCCCGCCCAACACACAGCAGCTGGCCAGGAACCACTCCAGCATCAGCCCTGGCCCAAGTGGTGCAATGGTGGCTGCCTCCCCCTTCCAACTCAGCCCCTTTTCCTGGTCCCTCCCTCTCCCACATGAAGCTGATGCCCATGTGCCAGGTCCCAAGAACCCCCACAGTTCTCCAGGACAGGCCTGAGGCTTCCAAGATTGGGCCTTCAATACCTGCCAAAGCCAGACTTCTGTGGAAAGACTTCTGGGCATAATGCACCCAGTGAGTATTCACAGTGCTACCACCAGCCTTTTCAAATCAAGGGAACTATTTATTAGTCACTGGCCACACTGATTTTTAGGGTCCTTAGATTAGCATAGAGAGGCAGATGTTAACTATAGTCCACCTCAGGCAAACCAGTGCCATGATGAGCCAGCCAAGTTGTGATGGACTTTCTTTCTCTCTCTCGCTCTGTCTTTCTGCACTTTGTTCCTCCACAGCTTCCACACACTTCCAAAAAATTGCCACCGTCCACTCACCTGACACCCTATTCTCCAGCTCAGTTCACAAATCCTGGTGGAGTTTCCTGTTACTCAGCGTTTGTCTTCACTGATGGCAGTGAATTTACTAACAGATTTATTTTTTGCATGAGCTTTCGTGGGAGAAGATCCCACTTCCTCAGATGCTTCAAAGATGGGTGAACTTACAGAACCCATCTTCGAAGCATCTGAGGAAGTGGGATCTTCTCCCACGAAAGCTCATGCAAAAAATAAATCTGTTAGTCTTCAAGTGCCACACAACTCCTTGTTGTTTTTTTCACTGGACTAGACTAACACAGCTATCCATTTTAAAAGTGAATTTACTGTCATCAGATTTATCTCCCTGAACCCCACCAGCAGAGTCCCAAGCAAGACACAGGAAATTTGTATCAGAAGTACTCTGTGACTTGGGGGACAAGATATAAGCTTGGTTAATCCAGAGGCAAAGACGTTCCAGTGGAGTAGCTAACTGAAGCTTTCCTGTATGTTTTTGTGTTGTGCTCGGACTTGTTTGTGCCCTGCGAGAGAGAAGTAAAGGTAATGCTTGATCTCAGAGGGTACAGTGGGTTGACCTCCACACTGTTATGCAAGGGTGCTTAGAGCCTTGGTTAGCCTTTTATATTTTTTGTATAAGCTTATTTATTATTGTAATTCTCATCAATAGCACCCCCTTTAACTGTTGGTTTCATTCTACCAGTTATAACAGAATGCAATATCCTAAACTATTTAAGCACAAGACCAACTTTGCCAGTCATTATGTGAGATAGCATGTGGTAGATAGTGAACAGTGCACACATTTCTGAGCAAAGAGTGAAAATGATCAAATGCTATTATGTGTTGTTCAGATTCTTAGGCTTCATCCACCACTGTGGTAGTTCAAGCAGAATGCAGGGCCCTGGACAATTGAAACAGACACTACAGCATAATTGGGCCAGAGCTGCAAAGGCTGGACACAGAACCAAACCGTACCTCAGAGTTAAGGGTGCTTAGAGCCAGAGTGTTTTTTTCAAACCAGTCGCTAGTTAACTCCTGTACCCTTGCAGAAAAATCAGTCAGACTCTAATTGTTCACAGGTGGCTTAGGACCTCAGCTTTACACTGACTCCCAAAGATAGTACACTCCTACAACTGCATGGTACCCTTTCTTTAACAGTACTCTGGAGCACTGGTTCTATATTGACTCAGAGTGAAAACTGACATTTTTTGATCTTCAACAAAGGCTTTTGTATCACTCTATGTTTTCCTTGGATGTCTCTCTTCGAAACAGAACTTTTGATACTACTTAGCTTCTAAGATATGAGATCACAAGCTTGCCATGATGTTATAGCTGCAGCCTTTCCTTTAGCACAATCACTCTGAGCTTCCTAACTGTATGTGAGCTTTCAAAGAACTCTTGTGGGAAGTATAAACAGTAGTCACGAAGGCACCCTGAAAATTGGGAGGTCAGCATCTGTGGGATCCTTCTGTGTCATCCCCCCCCCCTTTTTTTTTTTTAAAGAAAGGAGCCCCCTTCCCAAAGTGAAGGATTCCAAGCTGAAGACTTGTGACCTATACCTGAAAGCAGGGTATGGTCCCTTACAAACATCTGCACAGGTGTCCCATTGCACCACCTGGTGGCGGCCTAATCAATTATGGACCATCGGGGCGAGAGAAAGGGGGGAACCCTCCAATACTATGACCTAGAGGGTCCTAGGTATTCACACTTGTGGCCTGGTGGCCAAAGCCCTGTCCCAGGCATGTCCTTGTAGCTATCAAGGGTATGGGGTGCCCAGAGGGTTGCAGGGGGCATTCTAGAGGAATGCTGCCCGGGAAGAGGCAACAGAACCTCCAAAAATATCATTCCGGGGGGGTGATTTTGCATGGTGCCCTGCTACTGAGTTATGCGGCCCCCCCCGACCCCCCGGGCCGGATGTTTCATTCCCCTATCGCCCTATGAGGGCTCAGCTAACATTATGCTGAAGGATACAAAGCCCTAGTGTCACGTTAACCCAATTTACCTTCAGGGATAAGGGGGAAGAGGCCCCAGGAAGGAGGCAGGGGATCAGGGTATCCTTCGCAGTCTTAGCTGGGGAGAAGGACCCTGAGGAAAAACAAACCATGCAGGGTAGAGAGATTGTTGAATGCCCATTACAGGCTGAGAGGGCAGCTAGTGGGCCAGGAGGGTAGCATGCCAAAATATTTTAGTTCCCCTTGGAGCTCCTGGGCACCACGGAGGGTAACATCCATCCCTTCCACAAAGAGGGACCCCTCCTCGAAAGGGAGGTCCAGAATGACCTGCTGGGAGGAGGGGGGCACACTTGCCTCCTGAAGCCATGCTGCCCATCTCAGGACCATAGCTGAAGCATCCCAGGCGGACAACAGCAAGTCTGGGGATGTCAGCCTATCCTCTTCAACAAAGGCATTATAATCTGACATATTCCCTTAGGGGAGTAGACGCCTGAATTTATTCATGTACTCCCATATGTCCATGATGTATCTGGCCAACAGAGGTTGGTGGCTGGCTATTCTGAGCTGGAAGGCAGAGGAGGAGTAAGCCTTCCAGCCTCATAGGTCTAATTCCCCCGCCTCGCTAGACCTCGGGAGAGGGCTGTGGGGACATTGTCAAAGACCTAAAGCCGCTTCCACCACCCCTTGAGATGGTACCGGGTGGTAGGCAAGAAAGTGACAAACTTCTGCAGGGACCTGGTACTTCTGTTCCACCGTATCCGAGACTAGAGCAATGAACACAGGAGTTTGCCATCATGCCAAGGCAATCTCTTGCATGCTAAGGTGCAGGGGACCTGTTATGGGCTCCAAAGGTGACATGAGCCCAAGGCCAAATAGATTTAACTAGGTCCCAGGAATGAATGAGTCTCTAACCCCACGTGAGCACACACGGCGGAGGAAACCAAAATGTGCTGTGAGGTCCCCTGTATGGGCTTGAGGCCTGGGGGCCAGGGCTCTGTCAGGTACCGGAAGGCATAGTGCCAGACTAGGCCGATCGGTACCGAGGGAGAGTGAAGGGGTCTCCTGAGGAAACCACTCATGGGGTTGGCACCGAGGCCCATGGGTGGGGACATTTACTCCCTCTCGAGGTCTCCTCCGTGGACTCGGGGATCGAGATGGTTACCGGAGCAACGTTGGGCTTGGCTTCAATATCACGGGAGCAGCTTTTGGTGGTGGTGGTGGTGCTGGTGAGGACAAAGTGATATGGCATGAGGGGAGGCTCTTGGGCTCTGTTTCCTAATGGTATCTGAGGCCTCTTCTTGGGCCTCTGTATCTGGTACCAGGGAGCTCGGTACCGAAATTGGGGTGGGCGTTCAGGACCTTTTTTGGGGTGACCAGGGACCTGAAAGGAAGGCCGGTTTCCCCTCTTTCTGGGTGGAACCAGGGTGGGAAGCATTGGCAGGAGAAGCAGTGCCTTGCTGCCTCAAAGGAGTAGTGGGAACCAGTACTGACTCCTGCCGCTCCCGGGGAGATGTGGAGTGGTGCCGACGCTTCAGTACCGAGGCTAGTACTGAGCATGCCTTTTGCTGTCTGGGGGAGCTGCGCCAGGACTGCTCCGGTACCGAGCTGGCATGTGATGCCGAAGGTAGTACCAAAGCTTCGGAAATAAGCCGCTGCACTTGCTCTGAGGCCAACGCATGGTACCTTTGCTCTCTTTCTTTTATGGTCCTAGGCTTAAAGGACTGACAGATTGAGCATTTGGTGACCAGGTGGGCCTCACCGAGGCAGAGAAGGCACTTCTTGTGGGGATCGCCCTATGGGAAGGCTTTGCCGCAGGCGGCACAAGGTTTGAACCCTGGCATGGCAGGTAGGAGTGGTGTTCTTGCTCTGTAGCTGAGCGCTGTGTGGGAGCACTTTCTGGTGGAATGACATCCACAAAGAGGTTCTCCCAATCGAGCGAGTGGCTCATAAAGAAGGCAAACAACAGGCTGCTTGCGTGATAGCAAGGAGCAGGCTGTTCTGATACCGTCGCTGAGGGCGGAAAAACGGCACTGAGGAGGGGCAGGGCTGCGGCCATATATATAGCCATGGGGTGACCAGGGGGTGTTGGCCACCAGCTCTGTTCTCACAGGCTAGGGCAAAAAGTTTTTGGACCAGTCATGTGCTGAGGCATGTACACCTGTTGCTGAATGTATCCGAGCAGCACTCGAAGAAGAATAGAGGATTTTAGTATCATACATTGCAGAAGATGCCTTTCTCCATATAGTATGGACTTGTCCCAGAATGAATTTCTTTGGAGCTGAAGGGCTGTGAAGCATTGTTGAAATATGGCTGAGAGCAGCAGCTGTTTCTGCTAGCTTTTTATTAGGTATCAGCTGATGATTTGTCAAAGTTAAAGTTTGCTCATGACATTGTAACCCATGTGCCGAAAAAGGTGCCATCTCTTTTTATGGCTGGGTTACATTGCTGGGCAGCTTTTGCAGCCCAGAAACCAGAATCTTCTGGTGAGAGGGTGTGGGAGCACATTGAGCATGCTCCACTAGTTTTATTGTTATGCCGGAGTTACATGCCCAGGGAGAAGCCTGAGAGGAGCAGCCTGGAGAGGAGCAAACAGAGAGCTGCAGAGTACAATGGCTAAGGGACTCAGTGAAAGGAGCTGAGCAGGAGTGGACTGCAGGATGTTTTCTCCCTGCTTTGAACTGTTTTGCAGGGGAGTTGTCTGCAGCAGAACTGAGAGCTGGGTGGTCAGTGACCTGATTGCATGGTGCTGGCTACACAAGAGGAAGAAAGGACTGCAGGGCATCTGCCTGAAGATTCCTGCAGCTAGAGAGGATAGGGATTGCTTTCCTTCTTTATTTAAGCCTCAAGGACTTAAAAGACTGCAATTGAGATAAGGGTGACTCCACCTGAACTTTGGGACTCTTGGGCTTCTTACTGTTTTGTTTAAATTCATCATGTTTTCTTAGAATGAGGTTTGTTTAGTTAGTTAAAAAAGGTCATTGTATGTTTATGCTGAGTGGCAGTTTATTGTGGGATGCGACCTCTGAGCAGTCTTCACTGTGAATCCTGTACAGACTGGATGCTGGCTCGCCAGCTGTTTTCTGGGGGTTTTCTCTGTGGGGCACTGGAGGGGGGCAGTTGAATGCATTTGAGCCCACCCTAGCGAGTTACAACATCAAAAGTTAATTACAATTGGTGTGACAGTAGCCAGTGGAAGGGCAGGTTTATTATGAAGAAATCCAAGAGCACTTTAATTTGAAGATTGGCTGCTGCACTGGTGAAAGAACTAATGGATTAGAGCTAGGAGAGATTGTGCAGAATGAAAAATACATATGTTGTTGTTATTTGCAGTGCTATAGCATCTAGAGGGCCCAGGTTTGTTGGGAACTATGCACGGATGGATAAGATGGTTCCTGCCACCAAGCGCTCACAATCTGAGGACTTGTTATGGGGGAGGGGAAATTGACTGGCATAATTATTGCCAAAAACACTGTTCTGCAAAACTTCTTGAAGACCATATAATGCATGGTCAAGTTTCTCAAGTAAACAAGGCCTAATCATATGATAGGAGTGTTTGTATATGTACTTAGAGCTTGCCCTTATAACCTTCACTTGCAAAAGTAAGCCTGGGGCTAGTAACACAAGTAAAAGTTCAGCCCTTAGTTGTTGGAGTCACATTTGAATCCAGCTTTCAAACTCCTCAAGTTCAGAAAAGCTCAGACTTCTGAGTTGGACTGATCCCAAACACAGCAATAAAACTGTTTGCTTACTCAGAAGATCAGTTGTAGTCATTTAATTCTCCTGTACTTTAGTTTCTTCATTGGTATTTTAAAAAACAAAAACAAAACTAATAATACTGGTCTCTCCAAAGAGTGTTTTGAGATCTACTGATTAGACCTGTATAAAAGCTAGATACAATTATTAACACTAATAACAAAGTCTATTAGGTTACAGATCCATTAATTCTTGAGTGATCTCTGGGTGAAAGGGTTGGAGAACACATCTAATTCATCAGGAGCTACAGTGTGTTTTTCTATTAATTAAATAATCATTTATAAGACCAAGCCCTTTTCAACAAGAGCTGGAACTATTAAAAAACCCCAAACACACCTGCACAAGCAAGGCATCACATACAACAAACATATGAGACCCTTTATTTATGAATGCTGTAGGATTTGTAAAGACTAAACCCTCTTGTGCTAACTATGGTAAAGAGATGGGCTTTGACCCATGCCAAATCATTACGAGTCTCTTGATATTTGGTATTTCACTTTAATCCCCAGCACCAGGCAACAGGGCTGTCCCTAGGGGCAGCAGGGCCCAGGACGAATCAGTTTATGCCCCCCCCCCTCCCATTTTACGCTTTGCAAGCAATGTTCCTTCTAAGCTGCTGCTGCTGTGCAAGTTATGGATGCAGCGGAGCAAATTCCCCACTGGTTCTCTGAGCCCCAGCAGGGCCCTTTCCCGCTGGCTCCCCAAGTACATCCGTAACTTGTTCAGTTCCATCATCAGCTTAGAGGGAACACTGGTGGCCATGTCACAATTTTTCTTCAATAAAATAAATAAATTTCTAGCCCTCAGGCTAAAAAGTTGCAGAGAAAAAAGCAGAAAAACATGACCTCACTTTATCCCAGGGGTCTCAAACTCAAATCACCACAAGGGGCACATGAGGACCAGTACAGAGCCACATGAGAACTAGTGTGTTAGCCTGAGAGCTGTGCCACTGAAACGTTTTCACACAATAATATTGCAAATATCAGTAACAACAATGTTACTACGGGTCACAGAAAATAGCTTTAGGGGCCGCATGTGTCCCACAGGCCTCGTGTTTGAAATCCCTGCTTTATCCTAAAGGCTCAAAACCCAGAAGTCAGAGAAAATGAACCCCCTATTTATTATTTCTTTAACATCTCAGGACTTTTAATGATATATTTAGGCCTGGTGTGATTATTTTTTAATGTTTGGGGTGGGCAGTACTGAATGTGTCATGGTGATGTTTCATCAGCCTCACAGCCAAATGGACTGGAGGATTTGGTGGTAACTCTTGTTTGTGGCTCTGTTTTTCTGTTCAAGATGGGCACACAATTCTACCAGTTTAATAAAAAAGTTAAACATTTTTCTTCGATCAAGTCTTTGTTAAATTGCAGATTCGGAGAGATGCTGTTTTTGGATGATATCAAGAAATAAAAGCAGCTCTGCTCTTAGCTTCAAGCACTAGATTCCAATTATCTAATGCATGTTATTTCCTTTATACTTTCTGACTCTCTCCTTTGCTCTCTTTTTTAATTTATGTATTCATACATTCCCCCATTGCTTTCCAGCAGATCTAAGAAAAGAAATTCAGGTACTGTTTGAGGATGAGAGGAAGAAACAACGGACCTTTGGCTTCCTCTCAGACACCCTGATGTAAAACAAACAAGGAGTCCTGGGGCACTTTTCAAAGCTAACAAATAAATGAATTTGTTAATCTTTATAAGTGCCACAGGATGCCTTGTTTGTTTTGCTAAATTAAACCCCCAGGGCCACCCCTTTGGAACTTGTCAACATGCTATGTATCAGTAATAGCACCAGGTTTCCCATTGCAGAGGATTAATCCCCTTCCAAAGAAATAAGGACATCTTCCCCTCAGTCCAAAGGGGTAGCCATGTTTGTCTAGTTCAGTAAAACAAAACAAACAAAGAGTCGTGTGGCACTTAAAGACTAACAGATTTATTTTTTTGCATGAGCTATAGTGGGAGACAATCCCACTTCATCACATGCTTGTGGGATTGTCTCCCATGAAAGCTCAGGGAAAAAAATAAATTTGTTAGGCTTCAAGTGCCACAGGACTCCTTATTTGTTTTTTCCCCCTCAGTGTTCACCAGGCTGCTTTCCTCTTTGCCATGCTTTGGAACTGCTGGGCTGACTTCAATCAATGACAATGGGGCATATTAACAATGCAGAAGGAAGGCAGGAAGAAAGAGTTTTTAATGTGTTGATTGATAGCCATTAACCCTAAAAACCAAGCATTTCCATGTAAGTACTAGCCCGGGATCTTCTCTCTTACCTGTAATGGATCATGGTCTGCACACAGGGGTTAATGTATAATTTGGGGGGCCCTGAAACCCTTCGGCATGGGTGGACCCCCCCAGTACCCATCCCCAGAATCCACCCGCTGCCCCAATACCCAGCCCCCCCCCCAACCCCCAGCAACACCCACCCCAAAGCCCTTACCTTGGCTGTTTGCAGGCTGCCTGACTGGCTGGAAGCTGCCTCCAGCCACAAGCTGCTCTGCCCTGCAAGGGGGGAGATTTACAAATTCCCAGCCTGTTGCAGCTGTCTGTTGGCTGGGCTTAAGGAAGAACAGGGTTTAAGGTGGAGTCACTGGAATGCTGTGTTCTGGTGGCTTGTGCTACTTTAGCGGATCCCCAGAATGCAGCATTCCAGTGCGTTCCTCTATTTTTAGGGCCTGGGAACGCTGCCTGCCCAAAAATAGGGGGCCCCAAAAGTGTGTTCCAGTGCATTCCCCCTTACTTTGATCCCTGTCTGCACAGAAAAGTCAGCTCAAAAAGCCATCAGTGAAGGCTGAATACACTGCCTCACTGGGCTGATCTTTCCTCCTTCTGGCTGCATGGGGCCCCCCAAAGCAAGGGGCCAGGGCGGTCACTCCTTTCAGTCCCCCCTTAAGGATGGCTCTGCCTGGAGTCATCAGGTGACAATCTCAGCTTAATTTTATTAAAAGCAAAAGGAAGTTCTAATCCTCATGATTGCAGAAAGCTTGAAAATATTCCCTAATTCTCAAAAATCATATGGCAAGTAGATAGAACTCTCTCTTTATATATATTAAAATATCACAATTTTAAAGAAAGTCTCATGATTTGAGATGTTTTGGACTATACAGCATTGGCAGTAATAAACTAACATTTTCCTATATGCTTTATACCTCCTCTTTAGAAACAAAACAAAAAGCCTCCCTCCAACTCACTTATCAGAAGCCTGAAAGTTCAAATATCAAGAAGCCAGGAACCGTCATTTTTTTATACACACAGTTTTGCACTGGTTTATCTTTGAGATTGTACAACTTCTGTACTAGTTGAATTGAATCAAACATGTTTATAGCAGTGCTTATGTTCTCTGGCAATTCAATTTTTCCTAGTTCCAAAGGGGCATCCATCTTAGTCTAGTACAGCAAAACAAAGAGTCCTGTGAAATTTTATCAATTTCCAAAGGGATAGCCATGTTAGTCTAGTCCAGCAAAAAAACCAAGGAGGCATGTGGCACTTTGAGACTAAGAATTTTCGCATAAGCTTTCATGGGAGAAAATCCCACTTCGTCAGGTGCTTCGAAGATGGGTGAACTTACCGAATGGAATGAAAATAAATGCAAGGGGGTGTAAAACATAGGATCAGCTCATACCATAACAGCAAATCAGAGCAGTTGTTAGGTTCAAACCCTGGGAAGGCTGAAGTCAAATTACTTTTTGTAATGGGAAAAGAACCCAGAGTCCCGATTAAGTCCTGCTTTCACAGAATTTAGCTTGCATATTAATTCGAGTTCAGCTGTTTCTCTTTGAAGTCTTGATGTCCCAGCCACATCCCTGACGACGGTCATTAACAAATCATTTATTGAGTGATTAGAAAGATGGAAGTGCTCAGCAACTGGTTTCTTTGTTCTTTGATTTCTGATATCAGCTCTGTGCTCATTCAGCCTCTTACGCAGCAATCTTCCTGTTTGTCCAATATATAAGGTGTTGGGGCATTTCTGGCACATGATGGCATAGACCACATTAGTAGATGAGCAGGTAAATGAGCCTTTGATGGAGTAGCAGGCTTGATTAGGACCTACGATGGTATCTGTTGTGCAGATATGTGGGCAGACTTGGCAGCGTGGTTTGTTGCAG
>ML681971.1:12017579-12216725 GCA_007922195.1 Podocnemis expansa
CTTGCCTACAGACAGCCACCAAATCTTAAACAGATACTCACCAGCAGCTACAGATCTAACAATAGAAACATTGAAGCAGGCACACACCCCTGCAACAAACCACGCTGCCAAGTCTGCCCACATATCTGCACAACAGATACCATCGTAGGTCCTAATCAAGCCTGCTACTCCATCAAAGGCTCATTTACCTGCTCATCTACTAATGTGGTCTATGCCATCATGTGCCAGAAATGCCCCAACACCTTATATATTGGACAAACAGGAAGATTGCTGCGTAAGAGGCTGAATGAGCACAGAGCTGATATCAGAAATCAAAGAACAAAGAAACCAGTTGCTGAGCACTTCCATCTTTCTAATCACTCAATAAATGATTTGTTAATGACCGTCGTCAGGGATGTGGCTGGGACATCAAGACTTCAAAGAGAAACAGCTGAACTCCAATTAATATGCAAGCTAAATTCTGTGAAAGCAGGACTTAATCGAGACTCTGGGTTCTTTTCCCATTACAGAAAGGTAATTTGACTTCAGCCTTCCCAGGGTTTGAACCTAACAACTGCTCTGATTTGCTGTTACGGTATGAGCTGATCCTATGTTTTACACCCCCTTGCATTTATTTTCATTCCATTCGGTAAGTTCACCCATCTTTGAAGCATCTGATGAAGTGGGATTTTCTCCCACAAAAGCTCACGCGAAAAATAAATCTGTCAATCTTAACGTGCTGCACGACTCCTTGGTTTTTTTGCTGTGAAATTTTAGTCTTTAAGTGCCACAAGACTCCTTTGCAATTTTTCATGTTGCCTTTTGATTCCAGGGCTGTCAAACGGGCTGTTAGTTCCCTCTGCTGGTTATAGTCTGACACTGCTAGAGGAATAATGCTGACAGACACTGCTGCAGCTTATGTTACTCCAAGCCGTTCTCTCCTGCCTCTTAAATTTAATCAAGACCAGTTGCTGAAGGATATTGAGTTCCTTGTCAGCATTATTCAAGGTATAGCAGGAAGGTCATTACTATGGGTAGAAAAGATTAGTTAGATTGATCAGTCCATATAGACTAGGGAAAGCTGAGGTACTTTTTAAGGACAAAAAAAAGCTCCTGAGTGGAGGAATAGATCCTTGTTAATCAATCATTTGGAGTGAAATTTACCTGTGCTGCTAATTGCATTTCTCTTGCATTTACAAATGCTACAAATTCTACTCTACTTCCTGCTCTAAATTGTCATACAATGTCGCTGCGTGCTGTCAAATGGTGCATGTCCCACCCCAGAGCTGGCTGATCAAGTAATCCCAGTCAATTTCACTACCTTCACAGAAGGATTGTAAAGCTTAACTACTTCATTTATGTAAGATATTCTGAGCTCCTTGGATGAAGAATGGTGAAGTATTATTAATTATTGTGTCATTTCAGCAAAAATAGATTATCTATGGGTGAAGATGGGCTGCAGCAGGAAATTTACAATTAAGCAATGTAGGTAGAATTTCCCCTTGATAGTACAGAGCAAACTGGTAGCAAGGAAGGATTAAACAGGATCAAAACAATTTAAGGATGGCTCCAGGCATGGGCAGCATGATGGAAAAGGAAGCAGAGATGCAGCCTAGACTGTACAGCATCAAAATGATGAGTTGGCAACACGGCTGGCTACATGAAGCTGCGGGTGTCGCACAAGGTCTGTTGATGGTCATGGGTTTTGTTAGGCTAGAGGAAAACTACAGACTTATGTACAACTTGTCCAAGAATGCCAAACTGTTCACTGCTTGCTAGCACAAAGCATCTATGGCCCCAAGAACAAGAGTAGCACAGAAAGATGACTTAGTAGAAAAACTAGAGGTTTATTTTTTTAATAAAATACATTACAAAACAACCATTTTCCCACCACATAAAATTACTAGATGTTGTAATTGACCAAGAGGAACAGCGTGGGCCTTGTCAGGAGGAGGCATTCCTGTATCAGGCCGTGACTTAGCCAGGGCTAACAAAGTCCCTACCAATCAGGCAGAGCCTAAAATAATCCAGAACATAGTTCTGAACAGTCTCTACATGTCATAGTCATCACAGAAGGCAGAGATGGTAGTAGAACTGTTTGCTGTGATCTCATTTGACTATGGCATGGTGCCTTATCGCATGCAGTCAAGGGACACCAACAACAGAACTAGGGAGCAGGAAAATGATGTAATCAGTACTGTTGGGTCTCCTCATGTTTGCTTTAGACTTGACATTTAATTTTGCTGAACCCCTCTTGCTCTGTCTATTGTATTTGGCCCTAAGAGGGTAGCACTTGAGAGGGCCTTTAAGAACAGAGAAACAAAGAAAAAGTTCCTGTGCTTTAACTGAATGGGGCTCAAACCTCTTTTTTGGAGTGGGTGAAGTCAGTGGGACTCTGCCATTCCAGGACAGTTTAAACAGTGCCTACAGCTGTGAGTAAATCACATCAATCTATTATCTTGCAGCCCACCTCCATTCCACTCCAATTTTGGGTGGGCTCATAAAGATGTGTGCTCCTATCCTAACAAATATAGTTTGCTCAAGACACAGACCAGATGTGTCAACCTAAGAACACTCTATTTAAGGTACAACATGGTGAATTCAGCCGGTATTTGGTCTGGTTTGGCTTGATGAATTGGGGGCAATTAGAGCATATCAGAAAGGGGAGGATAAAGGTTCTTCCTTCAGTGCAGAGACCCTGCCAAGAAAGAAAAACAAGTTCAGCCAAAGTCATCACTCACCACTTTCTCCATGGTAGGTCTTGCTGCCCATCATCTCCCCAGAAGACTCAGCACTGAACTCAAGTATATGTCAGCTGACTTTGCCCTCTAACACTAAATGCTACACAAGTAACCCATGACATTCGCCCCAGATTTTATCTGCCCAGTGAAACATTAACACCTGTTTAGATTTTGCATCCTGTGGTCCTGCCAGCTCCAGTCTGTCGATCAGGGATTTACTAGCTAATCAATCATAGGCCACATCTGTATGCCCACTACCATTTCTTGTTGCCCTCCCCAGGGAGTGGCTTAGCCAGGGCTATCAAAGTCTCTACCAATCAAGTAGAACCTAAAATAATCCAGAACATACATAGAAACAGTCTCTGCATTTCACAGTCACATCACAGAAGGCCAATGTTAAAATAGAACAGTTTGCTGTGATCTCGTTTGACTATGAGGCTGTGCCTCATGGCATGTAATCAAGTGATGCCAACATCCCAACTAATCATCAGGAGAGCAAAGTAATCAGGTTTCTTAAGTTTTTCTCTGTTCTCTTAACAGCATCTTTCTCATATTTTGTGTGAAACAGGAAAGGCCAAATGCAGCACTTCACCAAAATTCAGCTTTCAATGGTGTATCTCTACTCAGATAGGGGAAGACACTTACCTTTTACTGAGAGCCTGTCATCTTGTTCCTCTGATCATACATAGGGGATGGGGCAGCCTCTTCTTTTTCCTGTGTTCAGACCAAACCATATCAAACAATTATTCCTTCTGGGATTACCCCACAACAGCAGCTGTGTTAAAGACTAATCTCTATTGTGCAACAATAACCATGATCCAATTGTTCTCAATACATTTCACACCATGCTTAGTTTTTTCTTATACTGAAGCATTTCAAACTCTTTGGAAATTGAAATAGGCTTGTGTTTAAAACTATGCTAGAAACATCAATAAGTGAATGTCCAATGAATTATGAATAACCCCAGATCTCAATTGGAGTTCATTCAAAATACTCCAGACTAATTCCTTTCTCCAAGCCACCTCTTGTCCTATAGCTGGAACAAAAGATTTTAACTGCAATTCAATCTCAGGACATTAGAAATAAAAATAGATTTTCATACCAACCAAGGCAATATGTATACTAACTGCCCCTTAAAAATTAATTTCTGGATTAGGAGTTTCAAAAAACAACCTGGATTTGCTGTGTTAATATATATTATTCTAAGGGGATACATAGGGGTTAAAGTAAGCCAGGATGTGGCAGAACACTGTTCTGGGGCCCATTATTTTTAGGGGCTCAGCATTCTGGGGCCCTGAAAAATAGAAAACGGAGCTGAAAGAGTGCGTTCTGGGGCCAACCATTTAAAAATAGTGGTCCCTGGAACACAGCGTTCTGGTTCCATTTGCTATGTTTAGGGGCCCCTAAATGCGGAGCCCCTAAAAATAGCAGGTCTCAGTGTTCTGCCGCATTCTGGCCAGCAGGGACTGAGAGATTTTAAATCTCCCTCCCTGAGTTGGCTCTCACTGAGCATGCTCAGAACCTCTGAGCATACTCAGTGAGAGCTGGCTCAGGGCCGGAGCCTCAGGAGAGGGCCATGGCCATGGCCGGTCTACCCTGCAGCCAGGTAAGGGAGCTCTGGGGGGTAGGTTCAGGGGGCAGGCGAGCAAGACCTGTGGAGAAAGGGCACAGGGAAGGAGGGGGTTGGTCCAAGGCAGCAGGGGAAGAGGATATGGCATGGCAGGGGTTGTGGGACCAGCAGCCAGATGGGGGCCGAAGCCAGTAGCTGGGGTGAGGGCTGGCATGTGGGAGCAGGAGCTGAGGTGCAGCAGGGGGGCCCAGATGTGTGGGATGGGGGCCTGCCCAATTAGGAGGGTTCTGGGGCCCACCAAATTATATTTTAACCCCTTGGGATACAGGAGAGGTTTATAAAAGCAGTCACTGCTGGCTTAGCTCTGCTCTCACTGAAGGCAATGAGAGTTTTGCCATTCACTCCAATGACAGCAAAGTTAGCTCAAACACTCAGTGCTTTTGAAAATCTCACCCTAAAAGATCCCTGACTTTTTCACTGATTTATGATCTGGGCTTCTAAGGGAAATAAGCAAAGTGCTAATGGAAATTCTTCATACGGAAAAGCCTTTACTTCAGCGCTGAAGGTCATGGACTTACAGGCACAGAAGACTTCATTTCCGCATATTTGAACTTCTTCTGTTTGTAATAATCCCGTCGTTGGAGAAAGTGCAGCAGGAGCAGATCACAGACAACAGATGCCTTAAATCAGACAAAGTATAACTGAGAAACCAAACTTTGGTTATCGTTGCAACTAAACTATTAGCTCCTCTGTACCATGAATCCAAACCAGTCTCTTGAGTTTGTAACACACCATTCATCTCAAGATATTACAAATCACCTTGCAAACAACAGACACATCATCCACTTTGGAGCTGGAATATTTTAGCTTTAACAATGCATAGCCATTCTTAGCTTAGGACAGAAGGGCTATACACAGGATTCAAGCCTGGGGAATTAGGTAGGTAGGACATAATTACTTCAACTTCTGCTACTGCAAAAAGTGTCATGCAGTCTTTCATGGCTGCCAGGATCCCAGTGTAGGATCTCATTTCAAAGACAGGACCCTCACCATGCTGGGATATTGGTTCAGTACATATACAAAAGGAAGACCTCTACCTGTCAGACAGAATACTTGCTCCAGCATTTTCTTTGGAGGCTTCCCATGAAAATATTGGCCAGTCTTAACTTTCTGCAGCTTGACTGGGTCCAGCAAGATGGTACCTCAAGCTGATATGCAGACCATCTAACATCAATTCCCTTTGACCATAGTTTGTTCATATCTATGATCATGAGATAGATGACCTCTACTGCAAGCAAAATGTTTCTCTTCATTTTGCATTTTCCACATTTTAAGGGCCAGCTGGATAGTTTATGCAAAGCTGATATTTTGCTATAGCTCAAGGTCCCTTTCATTTCAATACCACATGCAAGCAGAATAATTTGCAAGTTCACATACAGGCTGGGAATATCAATGCTTACCACTCCAAATATACCAATTCCAGAGCCTATCGTGGTCATCGTTGGGATGATGTCAAATTTACCTGCCTGAATAAAATCAGAGAAAATAGGCACGATATCATAATAAAGTAGAGAAATCCTGTAGGAGGGAAGAAATTGTACCAAAAAGTAGGGCTAGGGGTGGTTCTGCTAAGGAAAGTTGCAGTGGCAGTCACTAGAAGAGTTCAGTCCCGTAGGACTTGTGGATACTCCTCTAGAGAAAGAGGAGAGATACTGGATATTTTCAATATCAAGTGATTATTTTCCTTTTGTAAACTCAATATTCTTGAAGACACTGGGATTTCTGTCCAGTCAGCTGGAGTTCTCTATGTAGGCAACAAACAGGAACAGCATAGGCAGTTCCATTGAACACTTTGCTTATGGTGCTCCAGCAATGCTTCATAACTGCTTATGACCCAGAGAGACCATCTTCTAGTGACTAGGGAAAATCCATCTCCACACATATGCTTGATGTCTGTACTGAGACTGCCAACCACACTACCATCTATACTAATGTGTGGGTGATTTTGTGCTGTGGGCTGCAGGAAAAGACAGACAATCAACTCGAAAGGGTTGTTTTCTGATTGGTCAAATCATTAGATTTAGCAATGACTGGCCTATTATCTTTAAACACCATCCTTAGAAAATAGTTTGCTCTACAGCCATGGTGAAAACTGTAAAGAATTGGTGTAAATAGCTGTACACAGAAAACCACTTGCAAAAAGTTATAGGTTCTACAGAATCCACAAACTATGCTTTATGTATTCCCAAACTGGTACTTATTAATATAAACTTACATCTAGAAAGTAGCTCTGATAGCTGGAGGGACCCAGGACTCCAGCAGAAATTGTCTTAATACATCGAAAGTTTGCTGAACAATTCAACCCCTCTGCTTCAGTGAATGAACTTTAGGGATATATCAAATGGTATGCACACCATCCTGATTCTCACTCACCCCTCCTTCTGACACTAAGGCCTTGAGATGCAGTAGGTTCAGATAGCAGGGCAGATTATATAACACATGAACTGGCAATGAATTTAAAAGCTAGGCTGACAAGAAATCTGCACGTTAAAATTAATTCATAATGGATATTACCTTTCCGTTCACCAGAATGTCAAACCGGATTCCAAACACCTTGTACAAATTTCTCTGGTCAGTTCCATCTTCTCTGTAGTATCTGGCATACCTTTCCAATCAGACAAATAATGTATTAAATGGCCTTTCATCATCTTTAAAAAAGAAAAATAAACCAAACTAATAAATTTAGCAACTAGAACTTGTCACCTAGTGGACAAAGAGGGAATAGGAACTTGGGAGACTTGGGCTGTATTCCTGCCTCTTGCCCTGTGAGTGAGTTTCCCCTTATGTAAAATGGGGCTAATAATAATAATCTTTTGTAAAGTGCTTTGAAAATGAGAGATGCGAAAAAGTGCTAGATAACATCTTGTTGGTTACTATTGTTTTTGCTCTAAAGCTGACCACCACAAAACCAAAGGCAATGAATAAATTGAAAATATTTAACTGAAAATTTCAAGGCTGGCTAAGGTGAGATGAGTTCATTTGTTACTATTTGAATAGTTGTTAATACTACTGCTTGTGTTATTTTATTACAGGAAGAATAATTAAGCATTAGGGTGAACAGAACTTGTTACATAAATCTTAAAAAGAAATAAATATAAAAAATGGGTGGCTATTTCAATATCTGTAGGTAGGCAACCTATGATGAGGCATTTGACTGAGAATCCTATACCACTAATGGATGAATGGCTATAGGGTGTGACTTTCTGTGATCTCTACAGTACCAGTTTAGAAGATATCTGGCTAGTCTTAGCAAGTTTGAACTAGGTTTGATTTAAACTTAATTTAGATGAAGATCTTGTTCCTGACCCTAACTATACTGAATGGGCTCATGATCTTGCTACACTTTGAACATATGCTGAAATTACTTAGCCTTTAGCACCTGTTGGCACGACACTGTCAACCCATGGCAAGTGGGGGTGATGAAGATGTTAGAGACCAAGCCTGCTTTGCCCTCACACCATGAAGCAGCTGTTCGAGTCTTATGGGACTAGCTCAACTTCCTGTTTTTGGCATTGCAGCATGGTGCAGAAGGTCACAGTGGCACTCAAGTTTGCCCCAGCTGCCCCAGTTACAACCGTAGGGCAGCTGGGCCAAATCTGTGACCCTACACACTGAGCCACAATGCTGCTTATTCAAATTTGATCCCTCCTCCCCCCAGTCATGAAGGAGGGGCAACAAATGATACTGACTACCTGTGTTTTGAGATCTGAGAATGTAAAGTGCTATGTAAGAGCCAGGAGTTGCTATGAAGTGCAGAGCCAACTGCAGTACTACCCAGCTATGGTATCTGCTAACCCCTTTTAGCAAAGGAGACACAGAGATGTAGTGTTGTGATTATTATGTTTTAATTTGGGGCATATGGGTAATCTGAAAACATTTTTAGTGCCCTAGGAGGATTTTGCTACAGTTCAGAGCTAGGAGTCAGAAATCAGTGTCTGTGAGGGTGAGAGGAGGAATAGGGGAAGAACAACTGATTAAATGGAGGAGAGGAATTGCAATGTACTTTTCACTTCCTGGCCTAAAGTGAAGGGTTGCCATTTGCTCATCCAAGGGTTATTTTAATAGCAGAAAGAGTAAACCATGCTGCTATAGGGTCAGCCAAGTGCTTTGAGATCCTGCAGATTGAAAGAAAGGATGTTATAGGGTCATCTTACCTAAAGTTGAAGCCTGGTGAAACACTGTCATCATTGTAAAGTCCATGAAACTGGTAGACAGGTTTACAGTATCTCACAGGCCAGTCGAGATCACAGTTCCAGTCTACGGTGATGCCAACAACCCCACCCTATGACACACGTGGTAAAATAACAGGAAATGTCCATGTCATTATCGTGCAGACATTTGTGCTAAGGACATTCTACTGACTCCTGGTCTTGTTGGTTCTTGAATTTGCAGAGGGATGCTCTTTCCATCCTTAATCTCACTTTCCACAGCTGTCTCCAAAGAGGCTACCAAGAGACCAGAGATCCAGCCATCGTCCATGATACACAGGCTTGCCATCTTATTTGCCTGTCTTCATCCAGGACTCTTAGTAACACCATCTGGTTTTATGTACAACATACTTGACGTGCTGGGTGAATAATTTATTGTTCAGTTCATTAGCAATCTCCTTTCTCCCTCTCCCAAACCAATTATTTTGAGTTGAACTAAAAACAATTTTGAAGTTTTTAATCAAATGAGGGGAAAAAAAGTCAGGTCAAAAATGAAACATTCTCCACCTCCTTCCTGTTTTGTCCATCTAGTCCTTTGCTCTTCTAAATATGCCTGAAAAATTAAACAATTTTTTTTTGGTCTGGTTGAAACTATTTGGCAAGCTTAATGCAAATTTGCAAATACTTTTGGGTCAACTGAAACTGCATTTCTGGAGGGCAAACAACATTTTAGTCAGCTCTACTGTCTAGTTTTGAGATGCCTGCCTAGGGCCCTGCCTTTTATGCTAGAGACATTCATAGACACATTAAGGTCATGGTGAATTCATGGAGCTTTCTGTGCCTCTCCTGCTATTCTGCTTCTCCATTGGGAACAGCTGATGAAAAGCTTCTTTGGGGGGCCCTAATGCTGGATGCAGAAGCACAGCAATGCTGGCTGGGGTGACTCTGGCTGGGGATGACTCTTGCTCTCTACACAGAATCACTGTAGCACTCACATCAGTGCCTCCCATTTATTCAGTACTCTGTCTAGAAGCATAACCCTCACCAGCTATGACCCCTGCTATGAAGTACTGGTCTTGCAGGGTTGACTTAAACTAGGGGATGGAATAATTGCATCCTGTGTACGTGCATTTCTGAAGGAGGCAGGACTTTTGCTTTTTGATTATTACAGATAGGTGCAAGCCAAAACCCTGCAGCTGAACAATTGCTAACATTTTCAGAACAGACTGGGCATCTATCCAAATTTTGGAGCTCATGCCCTTCTTTAGGGATGCTCCTTGTATTAGAAAGAGCTGAGCTTTTAAGTCCTTAAACAGACAGATTTGGCCAATCAAGCTGAAAAGCCAACCAGTTACAATGGGCTAACATTGGAAATACAACAACAAACAACAAGAATTGAACCAGGGAGGTAGTGTCTCCATGTATGGACCTCATTTCTGCACATATAGTAATCAGCTTGGACTCAGTGTTTTACTAGCCTTTTTAGCAAATCCAGTGGATCAAAAGCTGCTACCCAAGGAGTCCTGTGGCCCTTCAAGACTAGCAAATTTATTTACTGCATGAGCTTTTGTGGAAGAAAATCCCACTTCATCAGATGCAGTGGATTTTTCTCCCACGAAAGCTCATGCAATAAATAAATTTGCTAGTCTTGAAGGGCCACAGGACTCCTTGTTTGTTTTGCTGAACTAGACTAACACAGTTCCCCCTTTGGAACTTAGTTAATACCCAGCTGCTGTGGCTTCAAACTGTCACTCATGAGGCTATTGGAAGCTGGGCCTGTGCTGGAGGGAACATAACAGGTTCCTGTGGTTGGGAAGGGTAGAGGAAGAGGAGGCAGCACAGATTAGATAGTGCTAGACTCATGAGGTCATTTTCCATCTAATCCATGTGAGCAACATTGACAGGCCCCAAATTAACATCTCTTCCTCTTCCCCAGCGTAAGATGCTGACATGTAGACAGGTGGCTTGCACCTGAATTGTGCATGTGCACTTGTGGAGGCAAAGAGAGTAAAGTCAACAAAAAACAATAAAGAAGAAGAAAAAAAAAAAGCCTAAACCAAAGCAATGGTGATGTCCTTGACATTCGAGTGAAACAGGAAGAGAAGAGTGGAGAGAAAAGAATACTTTTTATTTTAAAAGCTTCTTAAAACAACATCCCAGCAATATGGCTAATATGCAATCATTGTTAACATGCCACAAAATGCACTAGCTTTCCTGTCCTTTTTGTGAAGATTAGACCATATTTCCTTGTAGTTTAAGGGTATGTCAGCACTTTGAGCTGGAGGAGTCATGCCTGCTAGACAGATATTCAGGGCATCAAGCTGCTGACACAGCCATGGCAACAGTTTTTTTTAAGCATGTTTGTTCAGTCAGAGCTAGCATGGATATGTCTTCTTGAGCTGCAATTTATTCCTCCAGCCTGAAGCGTAAACATTCCCTAAACCTGCACCTTGAACAATGCTGCAGGACACACCTGTCCACTCCTACACCTCAAGTCATCAGAGCATCTAAGAATATGCCTATGGACTGGGGACTCAGACTTTTCCATGCCATGTGCTGTGTTTGGGACAAGCCACAAGGCAAAGGGACAAAGTCAGCTGCACTATCTCTACGTTGTCTTCATTGGTACTTCCTACCTCTGGATCTATAACTGAAGCTGTGAAATAAAGGAGTCAGCCCTATCCAGCTACTGGCTGTACCAGTACCAAAACTGTACAAGCCTGCAAACTTCACAATTCTGTTGAGATTCTGACATATATGGACTGAAGTTATGTGTACATCTCTGATTGCTTTAATCACTTAACATCGCTGCTCTTGTTTCTTTCCTTTATAAGAACCCTTTAGTCTAGTTACTAAAGGACTGGCTGGCAGCATGGTATTTTTTGGTAAGATCCAAACATATTAGTCTGGTAGTGACACTGACTACTTGGGCCTCAGGAAAACATTTCTGGTAAAGGGAACAGTTTTTAAAAACCTCTTCATTTACTGACCTACTTGCTAATTGGGGGCCAACGACAAATACAATAAAGAGGGCTGTGTAACTCCTTGTTTCTAGCTTCTTGATAAAGATGGGGAAAGGGAAAAAATCACAAGCACAGTTTGTGACTCAGAGAGTAATTGCAGCATAAACCACCAGTTTTGGAGAACTGACTCTACTTTTGCAGCCTGCCCTGACCTTGAGATTTTCAGATGGGCTACCCAAGGCATGGATGGGTCACCCTGGGGCAGCAAAAAAAAAGTTTTATTCTGAGTCAACCAAAATATTTCATTTAAATTTCTAGGGTTTAAAAAAAACATTTTTAAATGGCTTTTTTTTTTTTACACCTTCAATCTATGTAATTCTGGTTTTTTTTAGATACCTTAAATATTTTACTTAATTTTGTGTGATGCAAAAAATTGCAGCACACACTATGCACTGTGGAAACAACTAACATTTAGTAGATTTTGGGGGGATATAGCTTAATTAAAAAAAAAAAAGACGGTGGCATTTTCCTTGTGTCATTCTCAGAGGTTGACTTTCAGGCTGAGATTTTCAGTGTCCAAATAACTGGGATTTTAAAAGTCACAACTGTATTGTCTATGGGGTAAATCCTACCAATTTTAGGATGGAAGATTTGCCCCAGAAAATGTGTCATTCTTTGATCACATGACTGAACACAGAAATATACCTACTACGGAGTGTCAGTATTCTGGACACAACTTCCACATCATCCATATTCTCCAGGATGGCTGCTTCTTTTAAAGGGAAAGAAGTGTCAGCTCACCTGTGATTCAGCTTATTTGCCTCACAGGTAGAGAGAGACTGAATTTATTTACATAGTCATCTGTAACTTAATTCATTCTGTTCACCTGAGGGGAGGTAAATCAGGTGTTTCCCATGTATCCTGAGACCTCTGTCCCTTTAAAAGTACCAGATATGATATGCCACATATCCTTTGGGTAGCACATCTCCTTTATCTCAATAGCTTGTGAGCAATTGCTATGCCGTTCTCACATGCCCGCTCATTCACATAACCAAAGCCAACATCAGTGGAAATCAGTGTACCTTAAGGGCCAGGACATTAAAACTTTGTCCAGATGCCTTCACTATGTATCCCAGGTCAAATATAGGACAAAAGGGATCTTCATCCTTGTGGTAGCTGCATTTTTTCAAATGGCTTGCGGTAATGTCTTCCACTATGTTGGATCTGTGAATAAAAAAGAATCTGGATGTCAATTGAATGACATGACAGTTTAGGATTAGTCATGATACAGAAGGTCAGATTCTCAAATCAGCTCATTACTCATCTCCCAGCACCTGATGTCCAGAGGCTCATAGGAGATCTGTAGCCAACGTGGCTAGCTTTTCAAAACAGCAATAGAGAAAAGAATGTTTTAAAATCAGCTACAGGAAAACAAAGAATTTATATTGTTCCAAAAAGTTTATAATTTAAGAGAGAGAAATAAGGAGCAAGACAAGACAAGTTTGTTTTCAAAGCAGTAGAAGAGAGGGTTACAGCTATAACCCATTGTGCGCGACAGTAGGTTTTATTCACCTTGATCCAGACTGTTGCTGCCATTACTTTTATTGCAGTAGTATCAATAGGCCCCAGTCAGGACAGGTCTCATTATGCTTGGTGCTGGACTAATGCATACTAAGACTTCCTGGCCAAAGGGCATCATGCACACTTCCATTGTTGTAAACCAAAGTAACTTCATTCAAGTCAGTTGGAGTTCCTCTGGATTTACTCTATGTAACTAGCCCCCATTTTCACTTTGTAAAAAGGTTTATCATGCAGAAATTAAAATAGTGATGGCAGAATGAGACAGAACAAGGATTCATTTAGCTGAGTTCTGTGCTTTTAACTTTATTACTGCTGTAGACTATCTTTTTTCTCCTCTGTCCTGGATGCACAGTCTCAGCTGAACTGCCAAACAGTGAACTGCAATGAACAAGATGACCTCACAGATTCTGCTGAATACATTCTGCTCCAGAAAGCCCTATGGATTCATGTCAGGTTACTGTGCATTAAACCTCATAAATAGTACAGGGAGAGTACAAATCTATTGCTTTTAGCACATGACTTGTGTTCCGGAGAAAATTTATAATCAGACCAGCAACAAATTTTCTTGAAGTTGTTTCTTTGGATAAGAGACAAAAGAGGGAAACCGAGGGAGGAATTTCCTGAATCAATTAATGTAATAGAAGCAGAAATCTTAATGACGTGAAAAGCTGTTGACAAATTCTATAAAATTTAGATTGCCCTGGTGCTTTAACTGCTCCCACTGTATTTTATTTTGTATTTCTGCCTTCAGAAGAATAACGAGGAGAGTTGTGTGTACCATGACAATTGAGACTGCAGACTGCACTGAGGTCTCAGCTTCTCTGATTTCAAGGCTGATGTTAGACACAGTTTACAGCCAAATCCAGCTGAATGAAAGCACCCAGGTTTTTCATAGCTGAAATGTTTCTTATAATAATTCCTAGCTCCTGTGCAGGCATTTTAAATCTGTAGATCTCAAAGTGCTTTACAAAGGAGATCAGCATCATCCCCCATTTAACAGATGGGAAAATAGGCACATAGAGGGGAAAGGGACTTGACCAAGGTTAGTTGTACAGCTGAGAATAGAACCTAGGTCTTCCGAGTCCCAATCCTGTGCTCTAGTTATTAAGGAATGAGTACACAGCAGTGAGATGCCAGCCTCCCAGTCTGGGTAGACATTAAGACAGATTTATGCCAATAGGGCTTGACCTAGCATGGTAAAAACAGCAGTCTGGATATTGCTGCACTGGCAGAAGCTTGAACTACACCCAGTCACCTGCATCTGAGCTTCGGTGACTATCTACCAGTGCAACAGAATTTGCACGACTATTTTAAACATCCTCACTTACGTCCAGCTAGTGTGAATCTGTCTGCCCAGGCTAAGAGACTCTCCACTCCCAACTGCAGTGTAGACATACACTAACTAGAGACATTCACTAAACCATGTTCTGTACAGTTAGACCCTGTTCTTGAAAACAGGTTTATAACTTTACTTGTGAGTGGTCTTGTTGTTTGGATGGTCAGGTTTCTGTCCTGTTTTTGATGAGCAAATTGTTTAAGGGCCAGTCCTGCTAATTGATTAGCTACTGAGTATTACAGTCAACCAGGTACTGGACTCTAGGATAAAAGACTGTATTTCTGCCCCAAATAAGCCAAGAGCTACAAGTACACTACTGCATCACTTTATATAGAGGCAGGGATCAAAAAAAAGTGATTAGGAAAAGTCTCAGATTTAACCTTGTAGCTCTAAAAAAAACATTTACTCACCTGGAGACTTTAAACTTGGGGAAGGTGATGCTGTTCTTAATAAATAATGTAAAATTTTCAGCTTCTAAGAGCAGCGGGGGGCTGAAAAAATACATGTGTTAACAAGTGCTTGTCTTTCCAGTAGCCAGCATCTAAAGTAATTACAATAAAGGGAAGAAAAATAGATGCAAACAAATTATATGAGATGGCATCCTAACTACCACATTCAGGACCGATTGAGATATTTGATCCAGCCTTTGCACTTTCTAGATAAGAAGATGAATTGCAAAGTATCGTAGGTAGGTAGAAGCGTGATAGCGAAGGGGAAATATTTGCCATGCAGACAAACTTTTCTTGTACCGTGATTAAGAATCTGCCTTTGATTAAATGCTGTGTTAACTGTACTGTGGAAAAGCAATAATACAGAAGCCAAACGTCCTCCGCTCATCCCTACTCACCCACACCTTTGGCTGGTTGAAAGACTAACCTAACACCCATTGGGAAGCTTTGTTTTTTATTCTGGGGTACTGTACAGCACATGACATTTTACAGTTAAAAAAGAGGAATTTCAAGTACCCCAAGAATTACTTTTCTGCTGAATGTTTGGCCAAATTTTGAAGTCTTTTTCCTCAGGCAAAACTCCCAATGCAGGCAACAAGCTCAAATCTCATGGTCAGTGGGAGGCCCTTGTTCCCATTGTCAGGCATTCATTACTCTCTGTGGTAAGATTCTGTGTAGCCTCAGGAAGTGGCAGGGAGCTTTCTGACCCATGCTCAGGAGCCTGGCTTTTTATGACCTTGATGCTAGGAAAAAGAGTAGATACCAAAATCCTGGCATTACAATTCATCTACTGGGCTGTTATATTGAGGCTACCAGGGAGGGAACTCCTGAGATAAAGAGGATAAGGATTCATTGAGCCATGGAGCAGAGCTACAGATCTACTTGACCCCTGGAGACTTGCTGGAAGACTATCTTTGTTTGGAACTTAGACTTACCCTGAAAAGGGAAGTACCTTTGCTGTAGTGCCTGGAAAACTCTTTGATGGATTTGGAGCGACTCTGTAATTTATGAATACAGTATGTTGAGGTGGTTGGGATATTTATTGCCTAACAATATTGATTTAGATTAATAGGAGGATATTGGGAAAAAACAAACAGAAAAGAAGAGATTGTCTGTGCTTAAGCCACTTCTCAAAAAACTTTTGAGATATATTAATAAATTATGTCAAAAATATGAAGAGGCATGGGAATGTAGTGAAGTTTAAAAAGGAACATTCTCTCAAGGGAAGAGTGGTAGCTAACTGGGACACATGGCATCTTGCTGGGAATATCTGAAGAGGTTAGGCCTGGTAAGGCTACCATCAAGAGAATGGGAAGCATTTGGCTAGGATAGAGACAATGGATTTTAAAAAGAAGTGCTTTGTTCCCATTGTTCAAATAAACAACACTTACATTTCAGAAAAGCCATGCGATCCCTGTAAACCACTGATCACAGATTCCCAAAGGGAAGAACAGATACCTTAATTTAATGGAATCTGCTGGATATGAACAGTTGCTTTACAGGGTGCTGTAGCTCAGGGCTTGTTTAAATGTGCAAGAATTGTATTTAAGGTAGGGTGTGACAAATGTGAGATCTGGGAAGCATAAGGAGTTCAATACTGCATAAGATGAGTAGAGACCATCCAGTCCGATTCCTTGTACATCAGAGGCCACTAACACCATCCACACACTAAACCCAACACTGAACTGTATTGAAATGTACCAGGCAGGAATAAACTTTTGGGACAGTAAGTGTTAATTAAGGTGATTGTCTAAGGAATCCCTGGGGAATGATTCATGCAAATTTTACAATCCCCATTATCCAAAATCCCAACTTTTTAATGCTGCACCCTGACAAAGTCATTGATGGTCATCACCTGGCCTGTGATACTGGAGATCAAAGGCCTGTGTTGTATAAACAAACAGCTAAGTTGTCCAGTTTGGGATCTGACCAAAAACACCTGACATGAACTTATAACCCAGTTGTGGGGTCTGAAACACCAACCCCTACCACAGGTCTACACTGACACTGGAGTGGTCTCAGGTAAGTTTTTGTACGCATGTAGGTTCTTCTGTGGTTTTTTATAGATTTTCTCTGTAATGCTCTTGCCCCAAGAATAATTGCTCTGGTAGTACAATGTTCAGAGCTCTCAAACAGAAAGAAATGCTCAGATGGTGGCATTTAGGCATATTGGTTTGCCAGGGATAGCAGAATGGCTCATGGGTGGAGTGCAGTCTTAAATCCCATTCTGAAGGGAGAGTGACTGGGTGTCCACAAAAGACGTGGCATCCAGGACCATGAAACCTTAAGTGGATGCCCTTGTGGGACATGGAGCGTGAATATAGGCGCAGTTACCCTAAAACTGCAACACAACACCACACCAGTCACTACACCCCACCAAGAATTTACTTACTTCTCTGCTATACTTTGATCATGGTCCAAGGACAGGATGTAGCTATGTCAGCATATGGCCTGTTAGAGTTTTGCCTGAGTAGGGGCTTCAAGATTTGGCTCATGAGCAGCAATCATCAGTCCATAGCCTTGTGCAGGTCTAACACGACATGCAATACCAGCAATAACCCTCGCAACCAAGGAGGAAATATGACCAAAAAGATGACAGTTTCTTACTCAGGAATGTGACTGTCCTCTTCTACAGGGCACCAGCCAAAAATCTCACAGGTTGTGCTATTGCTGTCAAAATTGACACACCTTCCAGTCATGATCCCTGAAGAAAAGAATTTAATGTTTACACAAGCAGTTGGATGGATAAAGCGCAATAGCTATAAATACTCACAGTCAGGTCTCATTTTTGAGGCAAAGGGCAACCTTGTGCTCCTAGAACTCAGGAGATTTGGGTTCAAATCACAGCTCTGCCACAGACTACCTATGTGACTGATCTTGAACAAATCACATTGTCTCTCTCTCTCGCTCCCCACCTGAGAAACAGGAATAACTTTCTTTTCTTTGTCTTACTTATTTGGTCGTAGGCTTTTTGCAACACAAACAGACCCTTACACCACTGGTTTTCAACCCATGGGTTGGGACCAGTACTGGGTTGCAAACCCTCAGGTATTGGGTCTCAGCACCCTCAGTGCCACTGTCACAATATTGGAATGCATTGGTGAAAGATGTAATTGTTGGGTCATGGGCATAAATAATTTTCTTCAACTGGGTCCTGAGGAAAAAACTTTGAAAATCACTGCCTTACACAGAGTGTTTCCAGTACACATGACAACAGGGCCCTGATCTTGGTTGTGAGTTGTAGATATTACTGCAACACTGTAACTAATAAATAATTATAATAGGCAGAGCTTGGTGGCAAAGATCACACACACTGCAGAGAAAACAATGCTGAAACAGAGTCTTTACGAGGCTTTGCAATAGGTTGGTGGTTAATTCACTCCATTTTAAAAGTTTGGGGGACAACAACACTGTGTACAGGGAGGTCAAATTCATCCCACGCAGATGGTCAGCACAAGGCCTAAGCAGAATGTAAGCCAGCAAAATAGGTTTTTTGCTGGCCCTCCATACAGGGGAGAAATCCATCCAAGAGACTGAGGCTAAGGGAATTGGATATGGCCAAAGAATGAGTCCATGGCAAAACCACAAACAGCTCCCAGGTGTTCTGACTCCCTCTGACTGCTCAAGCAAATAGTCAATTTTGATTGCTGGGAAGCAGGAAGGCCTTAATGATCAAGAGATTCTCTTCCTCATGGGTCTATAATTGCTCAATTTTCAGCAGACCTGTTGTCACAACTAGTTGAATGGCTTCCCCTAGACCAAGCATGGCTAAACTGTGGCTCGGGAGCCACATGTAGCTCTTGAATGAAAAAGTGTGGCTTGTGGAAGAACATCAGCAAATCAATTTAGTAAGTAAAAGTATATGGCTATATGTCTCAGTGTGGCTCTTGAAGGTTTAATAATCTACTTGTGTGGCTCTTGAGTTCCACAAGTTTGGCCACCCCTGTCCCAGACACTCCCCACACTGCTCTGAAGGATTCAACTGCCGAATTTTTTGAGCTGTAATGCTCCAGCATCTGAACAGAGTCCAGGTTCTGATTCTGGCATGGGGTCTCTAGGCACATTCTTGAGCAGATCCTCCATCTCACATCCTTCATGAGACCCTACAGGTCAATTGCTTGGCTCAGGAACTAATAAGAACCCTTCAGACTTGTCATTCTTAACCACACCCTATCCCAAAACTTCAGCTGTATTGATGCTCTGGGTTCACAGGTAAACTGCAAGAGCACAACAGGTGCAGCACACACAAGACAAATAGACACACGGCAAAGTTATGACACCATTACTCTTTACTTAGAACGAGAAATTCCTACACCTATACAGAAAAATAAAACCTACATGCATTTCCTGCCTCAGTTTCCTCATCATTTCAAAACATCATGTGAGCAGGGATAGGAGAATCCAGGGTGGTGTCCATGTCTCTCTTTTGCTGTGTACTGGTTCTCTTCTCAACTGTGGAGCCTCTTGTCCTCTCCTCCCCCAACCTCTCTGCCACATGAGCTTGCTTTTTTTCTGCCTTTGATGGGTCCTGCTGCTCCCACCACCTCCTATGATAGGATGATTGTCTCCTCCCTTTTCCTGTGTATGTTTCTTTAGTTATCTCAATGCGTTTTCCCACCCAGTCTCTATGGTTAAAGACTAGCATCAGTATTTGGGTCTTTTTTCCTGCATTTAGAGATTTTCAGCTCTCCCACCCCTTCTGCCAACTGATAGGAGAAAACTGGTTCTCCTGGGCTGGAGCTAACCCATTGTTGCAAGCTGCTTCCACCTGAATAGATAGGGGTTGTATTCCAATGATCCCCATTGGTCCTTATATGGAAGGGATATACTCCATGAAAGCCAGGATGCAATCCACATACACAGAGGCAGGCATTCAATGATACTGTGAAATTATGAAAATTGCTGTCAGCCAGAATTCATATACTGTATATACAATGACCCCAAATTCTCTATCCTCCACAAGTTCCCAGGTTTGCCCAAGTGACTTCTAAAAATACACAGATTGTAGTTGTTGAACAGTGATCCTCAAAATAGCAAGTTAAATGCTACTCTCTGGTAGATTTTGAATACTCCAGCAGAGAATATGGGAATTGGCTGGAGAAACCTTAATAGGGTCACTCATACTTCCTTCTCAGCTTCTCCATGCTTAATACCCCCTTTGGAAGCGATACAATTAACTAGTGTTCTGGAGGGATCTATATTAGTAGATGGAAAGACCAGTATGTCCCATTACAGTCTTTCATTTTTCCTTTCTACCTTAGTAAGCCAGTTTCCCATCAACTGGATTCATGAATTTATTTTCTTGTACTTAAAGAATGGAAGAAAAGCCCCCGAGAAGAAAATTTGCAATGCTAGTATTGAACCTGGGTGTCTCAATTTGTGTTGCCAGTGAGGCACTGCTGCAGAGTACACAGGCAAGTGTGTACGTGGTAATGAGAGCAAATGACCTTTTTTCTAAAGAGTGAGAAAAAGACAGAATCTTCTCATGTTCATGTGTGTCTGGCTGTTTCCAAATGGCTTCAACCTATCGCTGCTAACAGGCTGAAGTAGTACCACCTTCCTCATACTGTGAGACAGTAACAAAAAACATGTTTAATCTAATCTCTGCATTTCCAACACACCTCTCTTTGTAGACTAAGAACTGCTGGCAGCTTGTTAATCATGTGGTACCTGTGACACTGTTTGGGTCTGGGGGACTTCATGATCATCTTTCATATTAATATTTTGTATTTGCAATAATCCATGCAATATGCCATGTTTGGTATCAATAGAAAAGTTGTAATCTGCTAGGAATGACTATATGGTTTATATGTAGGTATCATATCTGAATTAGAAATTAGGAATCCATTTGTTTTATGTGTGTTCCAAGTTATTTGATTCTCAGGAAATCCCAGACTGGGTATCTGCAAAACTGGGTCCTCTTGATGGCCCATCAAGGGAACTCACAGGTACAGTGAGCCTAGGAAGAAACCTGTTTGACCAGTCACTCAGACTGACCATGTGACTCAACTCCATTTTGATTTGGCAAGGACTCTGAGAACATGGTAAAGCCAAAGGTGATAAAAGGCAGTGACCCCATCTCCATTTTGTCTTTGGTCTTCTGCAACCAACATCTTCCTCTGGAACTAGTCTTCTGGGACTGAACAAAGGACTGAGACCTGCCCAACTGCTGAGTGTCTACCAGAGGAATTGGACTAACCTGCAAACTACAGATTCTTCAAGGACTTGCTTTCTATGGACTCTAAATCACTTTGACCCCTTAACATCTCTCATATTTTGTTTGTTTTCTTTTTATATTAAACCTTCAGTTGTAGTTACTAAAGGATTGGCTGGCAGCATGGTATTTTAGGTAAGATCCAAGCCTATATTGTTCTGGGTGATGTGGCTGACCCTTTGAGGTCAGGAGAACCTATTTCTTTAAGAGACCCAGTGGCTAAGTGGGGACAAGAGGGGCTGATGTCCCTCTAAAGGGGGCTGTTTCTATTTTGTTATTCTTGGAAATGACCAGAGTGGGGAATCAAAAGCATGTTTTATTTACTGACTGGGAGACTGGTTTAAGCACCACCCATCAGTGGTTTGGGGGTCTGGCCCCTGGTTTTGCAGCTTGCCCTGATTTTGTCACATTCAGAAGGTTATCCCAGGAAGCCCTTCTTACCTTGCCCTTGCCGACTGTACTTCCCTTGGATACAATCGCTGTCACTTTTGCATTGTCCTGCATCTGGCAGCTGTCATGGGAACGAAAGCAGATATCTCTCAGTGGCTGGGCAGTCAAGGATCCTGCCATCCCTATGGGAAAGCCCTCTTCCACCCATGCAGTGGAGAACTCCAGTTGCCTTTAGAGGCTAAAAGGGCTTGCCTATACAGCATATCACTGAGTGGCAAACTAGCTTACTGCTCATAATATTCCACAGACAAGCCCTCAAACTATGTCTTTACAGCTAAGTAACAGCTGATCACCACTCAAGCTAGCCTAGCTCAAGTGAGAGCATCCACATGGCAGAACACCACTGGAGCTGCAAATTGGATTAGTGGCTGTCAAATTGTGCTCATGTGAGTTGTACCTATACCACCTGATGGGCCAGACACCTCAGGTTAAAAATCACTTAACTTAAGGGATTTTCTTTGTGGACAAGACTTGAGTTGGGGCAACAATGGACTTATAAACAAGGTAATTCTGAAGTGAAGGGAAGTCCTAGATTCAGAACTGTGCAGGTCTTCCAGGTGGCTGCTACCAGATAAGAGGGGGAAATCCTTAAGAGATCTAACTGTCTTCACTTTTGGGCCTAGGCTGACACTACAGTCCCATCCCTGCCTCACTAGAGATAGCATCTTGTAAACATAGGAAACAAGAGTCAATGCCAGCCAGCTACTCAACTGTTGCAGACATTCCACCCAATCCAAAGGCCCTGTATGGACTGTCATTTGATATATAGGCTAGGATTCTCAATGCTGTTCAAAGGGACTTGGACATTCAAATTTCCATTTAAAGATTAAAATGGAACTGGGCATCCAAATCCTTGAAATGATGATGAAAGTCTCAGCCACACTGTGGGGAGTTTTTGCAGGTGTCTGAGTACAACTAGCTATAGGTGATCCTGTACTGCAACACAAGGTTTCCTTGCAACTCGGATTTCTGAGGGTATGTCTATACTGATGGCGGCAAATTCGCTGGCATCGGTTCACCCTTCTGAGAGTGGATTGCAGCAAGTATGAACTCACTGTGCCACTCTGGGAGGCTGACCCCAGAAGTCCTGGGTGTCAGGGGGCGTAGGGGGAAAGCCGACCGCAAGTGATTTGCAGTCGGCTTTCCCCTAATGTGTAACAGTGGCTTAGCAAATTGCCATCAGTTACTCAAGGAATTTTATGTTCCTTGCATAAACAGTGGTCAACTGCTGTTAAATTCCCCCCCAAATGTAGACTAGAGCTGAGACTGCAAATCCCTTTGACATCAGGTAAAGGTAAGATGTCTCCACTAAGCAAATGCAGATTCTTTAGAGATCACGTAACACGAGTTATCAATAGCCACATTTGCTGGCAGGAGCATAGGGAAGGCTGAAAAGATTTGCTGAGGGCTTTGTTTTATTATGGAAACTACAAGAGTACATAATAGCTTTCCTTTGCATTATAAACAAGATATTTCTTTGCCAAGAACCTTAACATCCATAAAGCTAAAGATCAGATTGCTTGCTTCTAGCAATTTGGTGGGAAAGCAGTGGGCTTTGTTTCTCCCTGCATCTCTAACAAGATATTTTGCTACTACAGGGAACAATTCCACCTTAGCCTGCTCTAGTTTAGAGACTATCCATTAGGGAGGAACATAGCATGAAATTACTTGCCTACCATTCTCCATAGTGACTCCAGATGTCTTTTTGTAATAACCAGCTAAATAAAACAGTTCAAATGCCTCATTGTTGGTCCAGTAGATGGGTCAATAGACTGGGAGTCAGGAGAGCAGCTGTTCCCTGCTCTCACCAACTTTCTCTGTAACCCTGAACAAGTCTCTGCCCCCTCTGTGTCTCAGTTTTCCCATCTCTGAAATGGGCAATGATACATGATGGATTAATAAGTCGGATACATAAGAACAGACCTAAAGCTCTCACAAAACTTGGACTCAAACACTGCAAGTCTGATTGAGTTAACAAGTTATTTCATTTTTGGGGATTGGCTGGAATAAAAAAAAGCCCTGCAAACATAAGAACTTTATTTACCTCGGGGCAAACACCCTGCTTCTGTCCAGAAGTGATAATGATGTTGGTCATCACCACAAAAGAACTGTCCCCCTACAAAGAGGAAAGTGATTAGGTCAAAGGTACAAACTTATTTTCAAGTGAGGCATCATGGTTATTGGGTAGAATATAAATTCCAAAAAGGCAGCTGTGTTAATCTAGTTGAGACTCATTGTTTGTTGGGCAGAAGATGTTACAGTTGGACAAATACCTTTGGCCTGAAAGTGTTACCAAAATTCAGGTACCAGGATTGTCTTGGTGCCGTCAGAGCCAATAACCACACCAAGGGTGAAAAGGTATTTGCTTTATTGCATTTGTGATCACAAATGGGTCCCCTGAATAAAGACAGAGAGACCCCAATTACAGCAAGAGTTTAGCCTTATATTCAGTTATATGTAATAAGCCATATAAGGTTACAGACAAAGAAATGATACATAATTGGCTAAAAGAAATTAAGGGGAGTGGGGAGGTAACGGATTTTTAGGGAGACGGGAAGTTATGGGAGTTCACAGAAAAAGGGAAGTAAGGGGGGTTTCGTTAGTGCCTGTCTGGTAAACAACATGATGTTTTTATCCAAAGGAAATGATTTCATGCTATAGCTTACAGGGTTTAGCACTATATGTCAGCTTTCAGCTTATAGAGTTTAGTACCATAGATCAGCTTACAAAAGTGGGCCCAGAAGTAAAGAGTCCTGCCTAGTGCACATACTGGCAGAGGTTGTCCTTCTTTAGGCAGGCTCGTCCTTTACTCTCTGAACACCACCGCTACTTTACAGTATTAATCAAATGACTGCTTGTAGGAAGCAGGCATTCTCTTCCTTGGATGGCAGGGGTGCTACGATGGGGAGCAGGAGGAGGAAATGGAGGTAAGGTGTCCCCCAGCCAAATAAGGAGCCAACAGGACCACCAAGGATTATCTGTGATGGTTTGTCTCCTAGGGATACCTCCTTTTGTATGAAATGAGTGCTAGCCTCCCCAAAGTCACATGAGCAGTTTGGACACCCTGCTTTAGGGAGGAGACTAGAAACTCCCATCTCTCAGAAACACAATCTCTAAAACCCCAGTGACCAGGGAGAAGGGGTAGTTCAGAAGTTGGGGAGTGGAAGAGAGAGCATGGAAATGGCAGGGATGAAAAAATATATTATAATGCTTATCCAAACTGTTTCAGTCACCCCACAGTACTGGCAGAAAATGAATAGTAAATAGTCAGAAGCTGACCTTAAACTTGCAGTCTGATTTTCTTCAGAGGTGCCAAGCACCTTCAGTTCCTTTCGACTTTATAGAAAATGGCTGACCCTCAAGACCTTTTGAAACAAGGCCCTGCATGCATTGCAGAAGGGAAGCCCTTTTTCAGATAATGGTATCCGACCACATGCTGCCAATTCACAGAGAAGGCCATAGCACTGGGGAGTGATTTGCTGGCTCACTCTCCTCTGCAGCAAAGGACACTGATTAGAAAGAAAGGTTTTCCTCCGCCTTACCTGAGGTGGAAAAACATAGTCAGCCACATCCCAGACTTGTGGGCCCATCCCACTAATGTTAGTAACGGTTAAACCTTTGAGCTTCACGGAGACTGAGCTGATGATGCCGTCTTGTGACTGATAACCCTTTTCATAGAGGAAAACCCACCTAGGTAAACAAAGTCATCCAGATAAGTTACAGAACATCACATTAATTAGAAGCGCAGTGGGGTATGCATCTATCTAGTTACCAATTAACAAGATGAAGTGGACATAGAATGGGCCCCATCTGCAGAATGAGAAAGGCACAAGGAGATGGAAGCATTGAAGAGCATGGTGGTTAAAGGCCTGGATTCTGTTCTGGATTCAGCCCCTGGTTCATTATGCAACCTTGGGTTTAACAGAATTGCCTACATTTTCAAATGGGGGCCTCAGTGCTTTTGGGTCTACCACTGTAGAAAGCCTGACTTTCAGAGGTGCTGGGCACCCAGGGGTTAAAATAAGCCAGAACTGCCTGGAACACCATTCTGGGGTCCCCTATTTGTAAGGACTCTGCATTCCAGGCCCCCTAAAGATAGAAAATGGTGCCAGAACGCTGAGTTCCAGGGCCCACCACTGAAAACTAGTAGGCACCGGAACGCAGCATTCTGGCACCATTTTCTATTTTTAGGGGCCCAAATGCTGGCCCCAGAATGGCATTCTGCTGTGTTCCACAAGGCAGAGGAGGGGGGCAGGCTCCTCTCTGCATGCACAAGCTTTGCTTGCAGGCAGAAGCTACTACCGGGATGGCCCAAGCTCATGCTGGCGGGGTTGGGGGGGGGAGTATTGGAGGCACCTGAGCTGGGGGCAGGTATTGGGGGCAGTAGTGGGGCTGCAGGAGGGAGACCCAAACATGTGGCAGGGTTCTGAAGCCTGCCAAATTATACCTTAACCACTGTGTGCACCCCTATTCCAGGTCAGCTAGATACATGGGTGCTAGCATCTCTGAAGTTAGGCTTCTGAAATTGGAAAGTCCCTGAGGCAGTCACAATTTGAGGTTATACTAGAAAATTCAACTCTTAACCTCTATAGACTTTAATTTTCCCATACATTGGTGCTGGAACTAAAGGGGCTGGGTGCAGACATGCTGCTTCATGATCAGGCTTGAAGTAGTCATACCAAACACCAACTACGTGATTTCCATCATCAACACCCACACTATAAAAATTGTGCCAGTATCCAGTAATCAAATTAGGATACTAATTGAAGTTACCCATCTCACAGGGGTGTTATGCATCTTCACTCAGTCATGCTGCTAAAGAACTTTTAAATAGTAAAAGGAAGACATCATGGATAGATATGAAAAGCATTATTACTGAGTTATTTCTGGGTTTTGAAGTTCCTGCAGAAGAACAGGAATTGGTTCTCTCCAAACACTCAAAATTTGAATCTAACACAAACCAAACATTGGTGTGGGTTTTTTTGTTTGTTTTTTGGCATGATATAGAGCAAAAACAAAAAAACCCACCCTTTCTTTTTGCATGCTACTGCAAGTCCTGGTCAGAGCCTGGTTCACAACAATGAGCAACTAAAATACCTCCAGGAAAGGGTCTTCCAAGAGATTTTTCACACATCCAATAACTGCATCAATGTGTTGCAGATTTTTCAATTCTGCCTGTCACAGCCGCCTGAGCTCAGCCCCCCTGATAATGTTACTGGAAATGTGACTTGGGGAATTTAGCTCAGGTCCACCCTGCAGTGTCCAGTGCTTCCCATGTTGCCTTGCCCTTTCCAGGGTAGGCCAACCCTCCCCACCAAGGCCCTCAGCCTCCTCTCAAGTCCCCACAGTCCAGGCCCTTCTCAGTTCTCCTCCGGAGCCTCAGTCCTGTGTTCCCCCTGCAGGGCTCTTTGCAGGGCACAGTCTTTTTCCCCAGCCAGCAAGACATTCTGCCTCTAGTACCTCAGGCAGACTACCCCTGGATTGCCTCGGCAGCCAGCTTTTGTAGCCTGTCCTGGGTTTGGATTGGCCCAGCAGCCCTCCCACCTGATTGGCTGGTTGCTCAGGGTCCTCTTTAACCCTTATTCAGCCATTATGGGGCAACTGACTCCATGCAGGATACTTGCAGGAAAAAGGGTTGCAGAAAGAGACCTAAATCAGAATCCTTATCCTGAAGGGCCTTCCATCTCTTCCATAGCCTCTTTCATCTATGGGCCTCAAAGTGCGCCACAAAAATAACTTGTTCAGCCCTATAACATCCATGTAAAGTGGAGAAATATCACCTCTCCCTTTTCAAAAACTGTAATGTGTGATTGTTCCATCAAGTAAGAGATCTTCAGACTAAAAAGGCATGCTCCTTATTGATATGAAGTCAGCAGCTTTTGAAGGTGTAGGCACTGAGCTACAGTGGGCTGCAGTATTTGCAATCTGTGGGGTAAGGGGAGCTCTGCTTGGAATTCCCTGCTCTTAATTTGAACTTGACCTCATAATCAAGAGCGTGAGGGAACCCTCTGTCAGACATCATTAAATCAGAGCAAGACTTAATAGTCTAAATAGTGCTCTGCCTCACAGTGCAATGAATGGCTGCTGTAACTCAAGTTAATGATCAGTCAACATGTGGTCTCATCTGACAACCGGCAAATTCAGAATAGTGGCAGTAATCTGTGCATGATTAGTTAGTTGCCAAAATATTAGTTTACAGATTACTATGTGAATGGCTCATGATATTTACATAGACATTAGTAGATTTGGACATTAATGAACTTATTACATGAACAAACTGTATTTTAATTAACTCTGACTGCAAGAAATTATGAACAGGGCCATGTGACCATTTTGGGTTGAAATCCCAGACTTCATGGAGACATCTACAGAAGTGTCTGTAAGACTAAAAAAGGAGAGATCTGCTTTTCATCGCCTGCAGAATGTGGGCTTGGATCCCACAGCTCTGGCACAAAAAGTGAGTGCTCTGCTGGAGGCATTTGAAAGGAGAGCATAGACAAAGAGGTGGAGAGGCAAGTCACTGTCTGCCACATGACGATGGCAGCACAAGCCACATCAGACACTGTATTCTGTTCATTACCATGTGGTGTTTATAATGGGTGAATTTCATCCTTCCATTGTGAGCATCTGCTCTTGCTGAGGGAAGAAATGTGTGGTAGGATGTGCCCCTAGGCTGACACCTCATAACCAACCCTAATCCATTTAACCTTCATCCACTGAATGTGGTACTGTGGTCCCCTGTAGTCGTGGCTGAGCCACATACTATGTATCTGGGCCTTTTACCTCAATAAGTAAAATTCATGGCTGTAGATTCAGAGAGCCCAAGTTCAGTCGCTACTGCCACTGACCTAGCCTGAAAAGGGATGTTACACCAGCAGTGACTAAAAGGCTGGTCGTTTCTCAGGCTCATCCTGTTCCCTGAAGACAGATACCAAAGCAAAAATTCACACATCTATAAAATTTTCCTTTTCCCACTTTAAAACTGTCCTCAGACCAGGCTGAAGAGTGCTAGGCTTTTAGGAGACAAGCCAACAACAAAGGGCCTGAGAGCCTGCAGGAAGGTGTCACGCATCTTCAACTCCCACTGACGTCACTGGGATTTGAAAGCACCCAAGGTCTTAAGGAGCACGGAGACTGGTGGGCCCTCTCTGCCAGGCAGCTGACTCCTCCAAACAGGATTGCTGGATGCTGGCAGGGCTGGCCCTAGGGTAGGGCAAGAGGGGCAGCTGCCCAGGGCTCTGTGCTTTGGGGGGGCCCCCGCAGGGTTTCACTACTGCCTCCCCCCCTCCCCCCAATGCCTGAACAAGCCAGCCAAAAGTGGCAGCCTGGTTCACAGGGCTGGCTGTACTGTGAGGCCAGAGGAGTGGCTTGGGATGAAAGTTGCTTAAGGCACTAGATCAGCATTGCAACAAAGGTGAGTCATTAGGAGTAACAATGAGGTGCCAATTGTATGCCTCCTCTCTGAGTCAGCATCTCTTTGGGCTTTTCTCATTCATATGAAAAGGACCGAGGTCACTGGCAAGCAACCTTTGTGTTTTTTTGTCAGTAGACCCAATGAAGAAAAGAAAAAAAATGTGAACACCCCCTTATTCCATCATTTCTGAGATATGGGGCTTGCAGTTACTTTTGCAAATTAGGACTTGCCTCTTTTTTCAGTGGGTTGAGAATTCCCTCGATTGCAACAAAAGTTATAACTTGTAGATTTTAATTAAAACTCCAGAGGTTTTTTTGCCTGATGATTAAAAAGAGAAGAGAAAAGCAAATGGTTCTAGTAGGAGCCTGTGTTACAAAGTATGGTATGTTTTTTTACAGTTAGAAAGCTTAAGTAACAGAATAAAATCCAACTCAGGGATGGATCTGCTGGAAGGAGAAGTTATAACATGGTCCTAATCTGAAGGGGGAGTGGATAATCCCATTGTGTTGCTGCCTTATGCACACTGCCTGGGGTCACCAGACCAAGCAGAGAGGGCTAGCACCCCTTCAATCACAATATTGTGGACAATTGTGTGTTCATAGAAACTCATCCAGACTCAGGGAGCAGACGAAGTGCAGAAGTGAAAGTGGAACCCCGAGTGACTGCTTCAATTCCTGGGATTGGGCAGTGGAGAAGGGAGCAGGACCTGCAGGGACTTGGACAGGCTCAGCAGCAGCAGACAGGATCTTCCAGGACCTCTCTTTCCACCCTGGCATTGGCTCTCTTCTCCTTCCTCTGTCTCAGCACCTCCATCTCCACCTAGTTGCCCCCACCCTCATTTGCAAGGAGCTCCCATACACACACTCCAGGCTATTACATTCAGTTTTAGAGACTTGATATACTCCTGATTTGAGACAGGAATATGGCACGTGGGATCAGCCGCTGCACATTCCATGTAGGTGAGCTCAAATTTGATGTGTAGATTTCAGAGATGCAGCAGAAGCCTCAAAAGAAAGGATGAAAGTCATAAGGGATTGCCATCCCCCCAACTGCCCCTCCCCCTCGGCCATGGTCACTGTTCAATTTTCTGGCAGTGGCCGCTTTTTTTCAGTGGAGGGTCGCCACACGGCAGAGGGGTCTGAAGCTAGGTCCCGAGGAAAAAAGTTTGACAAACACTGGCTTAAGGGTGGCTGAGAAACCAGGCTCTGTATTCCTGTTCCACCGCTTTTGGTCGCCTCACCCAGTCCCTGGCATGGGACAGCCAGTGCAGGTGTCCGCCCATCCTCTGTGATGGCCAGCTCTGCCCCCCAATGCCCAGTGGGAAGTCAGTGAGGGCCCTGCAGAGAGGGATTCGCCCAGGGCCCTGCAACCCCCCTAGGGACAGCCCTGGTTGCTGGAAAAGCTTGCTCTGCAGCTGTGGACAAGGAATTTCAGCCATTTCCAGCGCTGTCAGCCATATGTAACACAGTCTCTACTGAAGTGAAAAACAAAGGCATTTAGCAAAAGAAGAGATAGATGCAGGTGAAGTGCTCCTGGTGAGATGACCCAGAGAAAGCAGGAGTCCCTGTAACTCTATAGCATTAAGCAGGTCTGAAATGCTTGCCCATTATTAACAGAAAGGTAACATTCCCGCAGTGACAAAGGACATTCCCCAGACCTGAAGAAGAGCTGTGTGTGGCTTGGAAGTTTGCTTCTCTCACCAACAGAAGTTGGGCCAACAAAAGATATTACCTTACCCACCTAGTCTTTAAAATGATGGTCTCTGCCTCCTGAGTCATAGAAAGCAACACTTGTGCAGGGTCAGCTCTACCAGATTTAGTAATTGAGTTTTAGTGCCTGTCTACTGCCTTGATCCATTTCCAGATGCTAGATAAGACAGAGAAGGGGGGCTTTCTTGCAGTTTTTCTAGGGCAGTAGAGGCTCTGAGTTCATGTTGATCCGCTTCAATGGATGACATTAGGTTCCTAGTCCAAATGCATAATGCCATCTGTAAGCAAACAGACAGAAAACAAGAATGCCTTGGGCGTGCTAAAATCTCCAGCCCAGGTTTCCTAATCTTGTCAGGCAAATAAATTGATGGGATCCTAGGCACATGAATGAGCATCCCTGTTCTTGCTGCCTGTATTATGACTTGTGAAAGCCAATTTTTAAAAGACCTTTTTCTAACTGCATGTATAGGAGGTAGGGTGGAAGACTGATTTTGAAAAACGAGCCTTCCTGGCAAAGGAATTAAGAATTTATGCTTGCTTATTTTTCTGCTGAATATAGACCAAGATTCTCCCAACAGTAGAGCAATTGCTTGTCTCTCTCTAGCATGGTGAGATGCAGGAAGAAGAGTCTTCCCTGTAATCAGACTTAGCCCCAGTGTATACTTAGGGCTTTTTTGGCAGCAGTTGACTGCTGTTTACGCAAGGAATGTAAAATTCCTTGCATAAATGGCGATGATTTTGTAAGCTGCCGTTATACATTAGGGGCAAGCCAACCGCAAATAGCTTGTGGTTGGCTTTTCCCTACACCCCTGGACCTCCAGGACTTCTGGGGTTGGCTTTCAGGAGTGGCACAGCAAGTTCATACTTGCTGCAATCCGCTCCCGAAAGCCCAAACTGACGACAGTGAATTTGCTGCCATCAGTATAGACATACCCTTACAGGCTAGTTTCTGACTTTGCATTAGACAGCTGGAAATCTGAAACTGTCACTTTTTCTTGGATGGTCCCAGAGTAGAGCAGGAACCTGAGCATTGCCTGAATCGCTCCCTTAGCATCCCCTGTTTGGATTTTCATCAAGAGTGGCTGCTGTGAATCTGGCCCGTGGCCTCAGTGGGAAGATCAATGCACAGGGGATGACATTTACCTAGGGCAGCTCAGTAACATTGACTGGCATCAATCTTATCCATTCACACCTTTGAACAAGGTGGACATGGGACGCATTCCAGGTAGCTGTGTTAATGGTTTTGCTGTTCTCTAACTGCTTCCCTCTTCAGATGTGCAACAAACAGAAGAGGGCTATTTATCAAGTGATCCATCCCTGTTGCCCACTCCCAGCATCTGTCAGTTAGAGGCTTAGCCATCTTAGCTAATAGTCATTGGTGGACCTACCCTCCCTGAACTTACCTAATTCTTTTCTGAACCAGGGTATATTTTGTCCTTTACAACATTTCCGGGCAAGGAGCTCCACAGGTTAACTGTGTGTTGTGTGAAAACGTACTTTCCGTTGTTCGTTTTAAACCTGTTGCCTGTTAATTTCATTAGGTAACCTTTACTTCTTGATATGTGAAGGTGTAAATAACATTTCCTTATTTACTTTTTCCATCAGTCATGGCTTTATAGACTTCTATAATATCCCTGCTTAGTCATCCCTTCTGCAAATTGAACAGCCCCAGACTTCTAATCTTCCCTCATATGGGAGCTGTTTCTCACCCTAAATCTTTTCTGTTGCCTTTCTGTGAGAGCTTTTTTTTGCAGGACCTGTCTGATTATGCATGTACAGCACCCAGAGCAGTGGGACTCTGTTCTTGGGCCCTCCTGATGGTACTGTAATATAATAACTTATTTAATATTTGGAGATGCTCAGATTGAGGATTTGGGTTCACTCTCTCTCTGGCTAAGACTCACTGTTCCTGGGGTTGGCTGGAACAGGACACATTGCATCTGCTACCTGTATTCTGTACACAGCACACACCAAGACAAACAAGAGATCTTTTTTCCCCCCCACATATATATTTGAAAGCTCACTTCCTTCTGAACCTTTCCCTTGGTAAAAGAAACCCCAGCAGAACAATCAGATGGAAAATACAAATGAAAAATCATTACAGTCAGAACACAGCTGGAAAAGTCTCTGCATGTACACTTGCCAGCAATTAAAAGACGAGAGAAACGCACAGGTCTCATGAAGCAATGACTGAATATGCATGGAGTGTATTGATAATTCTATTTTAGGATGTACACAGATAAAGTAGCGTGCTGAGGAAGAAGCAGCCACGGAGATATGAAGCTGCTTTTGTTTCTGTCAGTGGGCTAGCTCTCACTTTGCTTCTAGTATGATAACATACTAGCTAAGTGTGTGCAATCATGTCACAAGTGACAACCACAGGGATAGTTCAACTCCTATTGCTACTGAAAGCTAATAGTCCCAAAGACTCATAGATTTTAAGGCCATTATGATCATCTAGTTCTAGTCAGTGTGACCATCAGCACATTGCAGGCCACAAAACCTTACCCAGACACTCTGTAACAGCCCCACAACCCTCTGCTTGAATTACCAAAGTTCTCAATCATAATTTAAGACTTCAAGGTACAGAGAAGTCGCCATTTATACCGAAACCCACAACTGACCTATGCTCATGCTGCAGAGGAAGGCAAAAATAACTCTGCCAGTCTATATCCAGCTTTCCTAGCCCTAATTATGGGGCTTAGTTACACCCCAAACATTTCAGGAAGCCTAACAGCCAGACACCAGGAAGGAATTGTCTGTAGTAACTCAGAGCCCTCCCCATCTAGTGTTTCATCACCAGCCGTTGGGGGGATACTTAATTCTAGCCGTCTCAGATCAGCTATATGCCATTGTAGCTAGTCTGGTCATCCAATCCTCTCCCTAAATTTATCAAGATCAATCATGACGCTAGTTAGGTTTTTTTGTCCCCACAATTCCCTTTGAAAATGAGTTCCAGAACTGCTGTCTTGTGATGGCTAAAACCTTTGTCTAATTTCAAGTCTAAACTCATTTAGGTATATATCTCTGCTGCTATCTATATATATATATCAACCTATCAATGACCAATGTGCCTGATGATATACAGCAATGGATGTCTTTACAGTTGTTTCTTCCAAAAAGCAAGCAAGATACTCAATGCTATAACAATTGCCTTGCAAACACTTCTCCGTGACAACTAGACTTATTTGCATATTATATTTTAAAAAAAATCTGCCTGGGTAACTTGCTTATAGAGAAGAAAAAGACTAATTTCTACAGGCTTGTTTATTAAGGGAAACTATAGTTATGACCTATAGAAAGTTGGGAAAACATTAGGGGAAGGATTAAGTAATCAGATCTGTTTCAGAAAGTTGGTGCAGCCGATACACTGATCACCTGTGGCCCTTTGCAGCCATAATCTGGCAAAGATGACCAACAGTCTGCAAGCAAAAGCCTCTCACGTAGAAAAGGAGTTTTTTTGTTTCGGGCCTGGTACTGAGTTAAACAAGTTTCACCCACCTAGATATATAAAAGAAAAGGTTCTGGGTGGGGGAGGGCATTTAGGGCTACCCTTCTACCCACCTTCTTGCAATTTTTATTGCCTATGCAGTCAGCATACCAAGGGCTGTGCCTTTATTGGACATACCTGCTGAATTTAACAAAACCAAAAAAACTATTGGATTCTGCTTTGGAGCCATGGCAGAAGCTTTTTGGCCTCCTTGTCTCTGATGGACTGTTACTGTGGGACGTATTCCTCTCCCTTGACGCCTCTGGTTTGTGTTCATTCTTGATCCCTACATGGGTTCTGAAACTGTCCAGTTCTGCAGTGCCCTACAGATCACACCTGAAGATGCAGTTAGAACAAGTAGGACATGGGACGGACCAAAAAGCAAATAAACCTGTGAAAAGTCACTTCTGTTCTTTCTTTGAAAATTAGTCTTCATCACCTTTCAGCCAGGAAGTTTGGTGATATGGGGGCCTGTGCTGGTCTCGATTTTCATATCACCACTATCACCTGCCAGAGGCTGCTGCCATGCCCTTCAAGCAATAACTATTTGGGGTTGAAGAGGATGTACATGCTGCCCCTCCTGCAAGTGCCACCAAGTCTGACTAGGACAGCACATTCACAACCGTAGTTAAACAAAACCAAGCACTGCTGCCAGCCCTACCATATAACATTGATTAGACATATGAGCTAACACAAATCCTCTGCCGTGGGAAGCTAGAGCCCTCTCTAAGAAACCCAATAGCAAGTGTTTCCTAAAGGGAATTGAGTTCCATCTGTAAGACTTTACTCATCTTCAGTGTATGTGGGGGAAATCCCTATTGTCCCATCACAGATTACACCCCACTGGATCCATCTGCACTTGCACAAGTAGCTACAAGAGCAGAAGGTGGCTTGCTACTTTAATTCCACCACTGCTAATCACATTCAAGGCTTTCATCTTGGACACCCCCCAGGAGCGTCACCAGGAGAGGCTGCAACAGATGTGTCAAATCTGCCATTGCCATAGGTGGCCTGCCTCACACACTTTGGGTGAAGCACTGTGGCATAGAGAGAGTGATGAGGGAGATGGAGACTAGTACAAGGACTTTTCCGCCTACATTAATGTACTTCAGCATCTGTGGTGGGTCACGTGCACTGAGTCACATGCATGCTGTGTGATGAGATTATTAGATAGGTGTCTAGGCTCACTGAACACACAATGAAGAGATTCTGCCACCTTTTTCGAAAAACAGCCAAGTGCCCAGCTACAGAGTTTGGTGACTGCCTGGGGATGGCCAGCAGAGAAAAAGTTTAAAAATACATTTGTGATGCCCAGACAGTACAGGATGTGAACTTTGGCTGTGCGATAACTTCTGTAGTTCTGAACACCCAAGGATGTGGCTTGTGTTTTCAGGTCGGAGCTTTAGGTGCTTTTGATTTATTTACTCCCTGTTTAAAATAGTCTCTGTTGTAAACTAGCTGTCTTCAGGCCCAGCCTCAAGCACAAACAAAGCAAAGCAGATATTTGCACAGTGCTCTTTTGGTGACACCATATGCATGCTCATTTTTTAACCCATAGGCTGGCTTTACCTCCTTCTTAGGGAAAAGGACCAGAGAGGGAGAAAATGCATGGCCTCATTCCCCTCCACGCCTCCTTCCCCTTTCAGCTGCTTGCAAAACTGTGCCTGGCTGCCTTTTTTAAATAAATGTAACAGGAATAGCAGGCATTGAAGACCTGGTCTGATGATTGAATGGCCTTTGGATCAGGCCCTTATAAGCCTTTCTTCCAGTGAGTGTACAATGATTTACAAAGTTTGTGTACTAGGACTGTGTAACTCACCACTGATATGCAGCCACTTCTGGTGTTGAACACGGCACCTGTTTAACAGTGCAGTGCAACACAGCTCATCAAAACAATCCGGGGCAAAGTGAACACTGAATCCAGTTAAAACTGTTGGGAGAGTGTAGGATGCAAAATATAATTATCCACAACACTAGAATCTAGCTAATGCTCCTGCTCAGAGTCTTTAAAGACAAGCAGGCAGCTTTACGTCTCATGGCCTGAACAGAGATTCAGGTATGTGAACCAACCAAGAACTGACCATGTAGCAACACTAGGACTGAGATTAATCACTGGTCAGCAAGTACAGAAAGTTCAGAAGAGCTGCTGTTTGGAGTTGCTCAGTGAAGTGACAGGTAATGTAATGAGTTAGAAGAACCTTACCCTATGATGTAGCCAAGGACCACAAGCTGGATCAGCCGGAAAGTGAGTCCCACTTTCTTGTTCCGCACCAGCACCATCCGGGGGGTGTCATATTCAAACAAGAAGGAAGCAGCTTTCTCTTTAAGCTTGTGCTCCATGTCTGATACAGCAGGACTGGTGCTTGTCTATGCAAATAACTAATCCCAAACCAAACCCAGGCTCTGTCCCTTCTGACTGTAGTGGGTGGAGCTTCCTGATACAAGAGGTCAAGTCTTCTGTTTGCACAAAAAAAACTCTATTAATGTTTCCCTTTGCACAGCTTGAAAGTCTGGTTTCTTCTCTAACAGAGGTTGAATGCTTGCTTGTCTTATCCATTTACATCTGCACGCTGTGGTGCACACAGCATCTCCTTACATGGTCTGAGGGGTGGGGAAATGTGGGTTTGAAGGACAGCATACAAGTCAGGCTCTCCAGCAGCAGAGTAGTGGCAATGCAACACAAACAGGATGGCTTAACACTTACAAAGCATTTGAACTGAGCAGTGTAATGCATTGTAAAGTGTTGAAAATGATTATCCTGGGGCAGAAATGCTAGCAGGCATTGCCACATATAACATCTCAGAAAGCTGAAATCATCCCAGAGTAACACAAGTTGCCTGTTAATTAAAAGAAAGGGAAAAAAATAGAAGTTGTGAAATCATGATGCCATTGGCTATGGCAGTTTGTAGATTGCTGTGGCTTCCTGAAAGTGTATGGGTGCCTAATCCCTTTCCTCCCTTCAGCAACTCTATACTGGGAAACGGTTTTTATGTGTTTTTTCCTGTGATGTTTTTTGTTTCGATTCTATTATTTATTTTGGCTTTCATGATTACAGGCCGTGGTGCAGGTCTCTAAAAACTCACTTACCCACCACAAGCCAATACTACACTTTCCTAGTTCTGCTCATACTTGGCATCAGTATTGCTCTGAGCGGGCAAAGGGGGAATCATGAATGCAAGATAAGAACTCAAGGGAAGGAACATAGATCTCAGTGTTTGATGCTGTTTACATCCAGGAATTTGGCTTGAGCCAGAGACACAGAGACGAGTCAGCCATAATGATCTGGATTAGCACTTTCCCAAAGTTTGAGTGCTTGTGAGGGGAATTAAGTTTGGGCCTCTCCCTAGCTGATATGATAGTTTCAATAAGATTATAAAGGGCTTGGCTCTGTCTAGAAATAGGACTAGCAACGGCTAGAGAGAGAGAGACTCATAAAGGTTAATTACCCACATCACAACATATCTGGGGTGTGGGTAGTTCCCTCCTATTATATCTAGGCTGCAATTGTCTTTTTGTCTTGCGTTTATATAGCATCAAATGCAGTTGGGGTCCTGGGTCATGACGTGACCACCTATAGCAGGTGTGGGCAAACTGCAGCTTGGGAGCCGCATGTGGCTCTTGAATGAAAAAGTGTGGCTTGCGGAAGAATGTAGGCAAATCAATTTAGTAAGTAAAAGTATATGGGTCAGTGTGACTCTTGAAGGTTTAATAATCAACTTGTGTGGCTCTTGAGTTCTGTAAGTTTGGCCACCCCTGACCTATAGTAATACAACCAATAAATAACATTACTATAAATGGGAAAACAGATACTGAAAGGCTATGGAATATATCATGGCTACAGAGGGAGGGAATCTGTTAAAGACCAGCTAAGAATTTAAGATTGGGTCCTAAGCCTAGGAGCAAATGACTATTTTGTCTAGCTTATTGACTACCCTGTGAATTAAGTTGTCCAGCTAGTATAGATACCTCTGACTCCCCAGTCTAATGCAAACACCCATGTAGTTTAGGAGAGGCTACACCCATAGCTAAGCTGTATAGCTCAGGTGTATCTCTAAAAGGATAGATTTAGAAAGTACAGGAGAATCCACTTCAAGACTATGCAAACTAGGGAAAGTATATTTAAGAAGTCTCCATAAGTTCCTGATCTGATTCCAGTTCACCTGGATTCAGCGCACTAGTCACTCTGAATTTCGGGTTCAGATGCATCACAAAATAAAATGTAGGCAAAATTGCCATAGCTCATGTCAAAAGTTAGCATAATGGGAAATTTAACTTGTTTTCAACTGAAATCTTATAATCCAGTTCAGCTCAATAGCGAGAAGACTTTAGTGATCCATTGTGCAAACATTAACTCTCTTTCCAACCTGTAAATTAGAATCAAATTCAGACAAAGGTTTTAGTTTTGTTGAAAGCATTTGGAACAGTTCAGATAGTAATCCTCATGCTACAGAGCCTGCACTGGCGTCAGGAAGTTTTCCTTGTGCACAGATAACTCAAATATTAACAAGGCCAGAGTCTGGCACCAGTTGTATGGCTCAGATGAGATGGAGAACTACATAATAGGACATTTGAGGATTCTTTCTGTTTGGCAATATTTGAGCAGCATAAACCTGATGTAGCCAACCCTATGGTACCTAATCCTGATTGCCTTAGCACAGTTGGTGTTCTGCAGGTTTACTAGGGGAGAAAAAAGGGACATAACCAAGCCTTTACTCTGTCGCTTCTTGGCTGATGGAAGCATATTGTGCCTGTGGGGAGAATTAGAGGTGGAACAAAATAGAGCAGCCCTGATGTTGCTCTAGCTTGTGCTGGGAGACAAGTTGGGCTGCAATTGCCTCCCTGGTCAGGGTAGGGTAGTGGAAAACCTCTTAAGCCCATGCAGAGCAGAGCTCGAAGCCTCTTGAGGATCTGGTCCATAATACTAATTAGCATTCATGTGACATCTTCGCTGATATCAATGCACTTTATAAAGATAATGCTGTTGACTCCTCTCTGCTTTATGGCCGGGCAAGCTGGGAAAGAACTTGTTCAAGGTGATGCAGGAGAGGGCTACCCTTTTGCAATGTGATAGGAGGAGGAGGGGAGCTACAGACAGAGTGCCACAGCAGGCTGGGGAAGGCTTCTCAGTGTGACATTTATTGCTGTTAAACAAATGCCAGTAGATGAGTCTAGGCTGTTCACATCAGAGCGAGACTTGGGTCTGGACTAGAGGCCGGATTGAATGCAGAGTTTTCACTTAGCCTCGTCTCTGGTGTAGATACAAGCTGTAGATAAAATGCAGAAATCCCACCACAGGAAACCCAGAGACTTTTTTAATGATTTCCAATATGGAAGCCTTGAAGGTGCAATTCTACCAGGCCACATGTGCAAGTATGGTACAGAGGGAGATTCTATAATTATTGCCTCCAAGATTTCTGTGTCACAAGCGCTTGGTTCAACAGGGTTTCCCTCAACCTCCCGCTCCCATGGCTATTGGGGTGATACTGGGCTAAGGAGAGTAAAACATGCTTTTTAAAATAAACTTGTACTGTGAGCGGTTAGGGCTCTGAACATATGCAGGGTGCAGATCTGTTGAGACATGGCAATATTTTCACCTAGTCACTTTTCACTTTCAATTGTCTATAGCCTGGCAACACTTGGACGTGTGGGTTCAACAATTTGAAGGCTTGACAAGCAAGAAAAGAGCTGAACAAATTGATTATAACAAGATCCTTTCACGGGGTTACAGGAAGCCACGTGGTAGATTTAAAATAAGCTGACTGGCAATGTAGCTGAACTTACTTAGAAAACTTTTGGACATACTATACAACTTAGAAATCTAAATCAGATGGTACCTCTTTGCTTACTGCCAAGTGACATGATGTAATCCAGGCCCCCCCCCCCCCAAACCCCAGAGGATGTGGAAAATCATCAGATAGGAAGCCAAGAGCAAAACAAAAAAAATGCTGATACCTATTTAAGAGTGAAGCCTGATATTGCTGTTGAGCAGAACAGACAGACCATATAAGCTTAGCCATCGGTGGGTGAGGGGAGGGGAATAAATCGTAGCCGACTGTATGAAAGAAGGCCTTTTTGAGAAGGCAGCTGTTGGGGGAGGGCATTCGGCAGTGGGCGCAGTTTCAGTCTCTAGCCCCCCCCCCCCCCCCCACCCCACAGGTGGGGCAGGCACAATGGCGCAAGGGCCCCCCCGGTGGGGCAGGCACTTTGGCAGAAATTGGAGAAGCTCGCTATGTTTGTTCTGGGAATGGGGGCTGGAGACACAGGTCTGCTCAATTCCACCATGTCTCAGCCCAAGTCCCTGCCCAAGGCTGGGTGGGGTCTGCCATGGGAGTCAGCAGAGTTGCTACCACAACATGCTGACCCACCTCCTGGGCCACGGTCACCAGCCCACCATCCATCTCCCCTGGGTTATTTCTAATCTCCATTCCTGTTGGTACCTGGTCAGTTCAGTCATCCTCAAAAGGGGGAGGTTGCAGAGCCCATCGATGTTGTCAGAGGCTGGCAGATCTGGTAGCTCGTCAGGGCTGTCAGCATATGGCATCTCCTCCAGGTCTGGGCCCACCTGGATCCCCTCTCTGTCATCAGCAGGTAGTAACTCATCCAGGACACAGTAGCGCTACTGGACCTTGAGAGCTAAGTGTTGCCAGTGGCATCTGCGGATCCCAGGCTGCCAGTGCCTCCTCTGTAGGGGCCAGGTCCCTTGCCACAAGCAACCCCTCTTCAGGGGCTGGTCCCAGGCTGCAGGCAGACCAGGAGGGAGAGGTGGGGTGTCCTTCCCCTCCCAGAATGCTAGCCGGCTTGAGCTCCTGGGCTCTCCTTTTAGCCTTTCTGTCATGCTCCTTGACTTCCAGCCTGCTGGGCAGGCCGTCTCCAGCCTCCACCCCTTTCAGGCAGGCTGGTCCCTCCAGGTATGTCTACACTAGCAAATTAGTATGGATTAAGAAGGTTTAATCTGGACTATTTTGAGCCCTGTCTACACTAGGCTTTGCCTAGTTCAAACTAAAAAGATTTTTAGTTTGGCTGGTTAGTCTGAACTAACTGCTTAGTTTGAACTTATTTTGTAATTTAGTTCCAACTAGCACAATGTAGTCATGCTAGTTGGAACTAAATAAGATCGAACTAGTGGTTGGTTTGAACTGACCGTGTTTGTTTGTTTGTTTGTTTTTTGTTTGAAATTCAAACTAACTTTTACTTCTAACTAGCCACACTTTTTTAGTTTGAACTAAAAAGTTAGTTTAAACTAAAAAAAAGTGCAGCTAGTTCAAATTAAAAAGTTAGTTTAAACTAAAAAAACACAGTTAATTCGAACGAACTTTGAACTCCTTAGTTCAGCCTAAGGAAGTTCAAACTAAGCTTTTAGGTGTAGACATGGCCTCCTAGTTTCAGTCTGAGGAAGGCCATGCACCCCACTACAGCTGCACACCCCTGCCAAAGATATGGAGATAAGGAAACTAAGACGTCCAAATATAACAGCAAACTCGCTTGTAAAAGAGGAACTTGTAACTCTCTCCACGGCCTTGGATCCTACAGAACGGCTAATATTTCAGGTGAAGCAGTTTTCTTTGGGAAACAGGATTCATCTCCAATTTTAAAATTTCTTTAGGCAGCTATTGGCTTGCCAGCCCTAAGAGACTGAACATCTCTTGTCAGCAAAGAGCTATTTCTCAGACAGGGAGCATGAAGGCCAAGATTCTTCCAACAGTTACTTGTGGCTCTTTATTTTGGGTGCCAAACTTGAGACACCTTAACAGAGCCTGATTTTCAAAGCGTTGAGCACCTACTCTCTCATAACTGGGCTTTGGTAAGGTGTTGAGTCAGAAATCCCAAACGCTTATGAAGGTGTAGGCCTAAACTCTTTCTGCACATCCTGAAGTATCTTTATCCTTGCTATCCCTTGTGCTCATTCACTCCCCAGCGAGGCTTTGCTCACCCCCTTGTGCATTAATCATACTCCCCCACTGGAGCCCCAAATATGCCATCTCCAGACAGTCTTGAGTGAGTTTCACTCACACCACACCTTACCCTCGGCTCAACCCCATGCACCCAATAAAGCCGGTCCCCTATGGTCATAATTACTTTATAACTGGCAATTATGTTGCTAAGCTACCTGATGCCAAAATCATAGAGCAAGTACAGCTGGATAATGCACTGTGTTATTTATCTTGGGCAGGGACAATAAACTCTGCCCCTAGACCTTTAGTATACATGGCTGTGGATGTTCCTATCCCTTTCTAACATGCACCATTTACAGCACTTCCCTAGTTAAAGCTTTGGCTCCGTGTTAATAAAAGTCATGGTCTTATGATAGCGATCATCTCATCTACCATATGGTGGTATTATAAAAATGCTTTGTTTGGGGGTTTAAAGTTAAGCAATGTTTACCAAGGCTATCCTAATTTGCTGACTGCCTGATAAATACTTAATTAGGGGACCCTATAAGCCAGATCCTCACCTAATTAAAACCATCATAGTGCCACTGAAGCTCATAATAGAGAGATTTGTTAGCTGAAGTTGCTGGGCCTGTGCTGATCTGCATCAGCTGCAGTTCTGAGTCTATGAAGCAGCTTTAATACTGCATGTTAGCTTTGCTTAACATGTATTGATTTTACAAATCTGATATGAACAGATGCTTTTTCATAACAGATCTAAAGTAAAATGTCAGTGCAAACAGAGTTTTAAAAACACATCCATGCAGCTGAAACAGTGCTGCACAAGTATTTTAAGGCCTGGTCTACAGTCAGTTTTTGGCATAAGAACGGCCTGACTGGGGCAGATCTATGGCGCCCTCTAACCCTGTGTCCTGCTTTCTGCCAAGTGCATCAGCAGGAATGATCAGCGCAAGTAATCCTCAAGCACACCAGCTGCTGTTGCTTGGTTCCACTGACAATGGTGGGATAACAGTTCCAAGAGCACAATGTTGGTAAGGGGATGTGATTTTTTTTTTTTTCTGTATTCAGTTGAGTTATGTAGATCTAAGTCCTAATGTAGCTGCAATTAGTCTGGTTGGTACAAAGGTGCCTTATCTCAGTCTAGTTTATTCCCCATCCCAAACCAGAATAAGCTATAACATTGTCAGCACTTTTATAACCATGTCAATACTAAGGGAAGGTTTACACTTCAACTGTTCTGCTATAAAATAGCAGAATTTTCCAATGCAGCCTAGTACTAGGAACCAAAAAGAGAAACCAGCTACAAACAAAAGAGGCATAATGTTGCAAACAGTGACTAGTATATTAGCATATAAAGATTAAATACAGTTAGGTAGTGTTAGTAAGACGGTAGAAAATGAGGCCTTTAAAAACACTATCTTTAACCTACCGGGTACACTGGCACAAAATGCTCCTGCCATTCCAGCCATCATCTTTGCCCCACCTCGCCTGGATTGTCTGCAGTAGTGCACATACGTCCTTAAGGGTTTGTCTTCACCGACCTGATTGATCTCCCTGATCCACTGATTGGTGCTGTGAAGACCTGATCAGGAAATTGCTCAAGTAAGACCACCCTGGCAAGGCCCATAGTATTGAGGCACATGGAAGGGGTTTCCCTTTGACTCAGCCTATTGAAAAACACCATGGTAAGTAGGGGGTAGGAAATTAAGGGAGATATGCAAGGTATTTTAAGTACTTTGCATAGCTCTCTTGGATTGCCACTGATATCACACTGTGGCATAGACCAAAGCTAAGTGTTTTTCTGGCTCAGTGTCAAAGGGCTCGGCCCATAGTAGGATCGAGCACCATATTACTGAACGCTACCTTTCATTATGTATTTTGAGCAGTCCAGCATGTTCATCATCATCATCATCACTTCTCACAATCCTACTTATTCACAAGACGATTTTAAAAGTACAGCAATGTCCTTGTGAATTTCAAAAGGGATAGCTGTGTTAGTCTAGTCCAGTAAAAAAACAACAAGGAGTTGTGTGGCACTTTAAGACTAACAGATTTATTTGCATGAGCTTTCGTGGGAGAAGCTCCCACTTCCTCAGATGCTTCAAAGATGGGTTGAACTCACAGAAAGGAATGAAACTAAATGCAAGGGGGTGTAAAACATAGGATCAGGTCATACAGTAACAGCAAATCAGAGCAGTTTACAGGCTCAAACCATGGGAAGCCTGAAGTCAAATTACCCTTTGTAATGGGAAAAGAACCCATAGTCTCGACTGAGTCCTGCTTTCACAGAATTTAGCTTGCATGTTAATTTGAGTTCAGCTGTTTCTCTTTGAAGTCTTGATGTCCCAGCTACAGCTCTAATGACAGTCGTTAACAAATCAGTCATTGAGTGATTAGGAAGATGGTGTCCTTGTGGACTTTCACACTGCACAATGCTGGGCTAGGTGCTCAGAGTGGCTAGTTTAAAACAAAAATGCTGCCCCATCATCACTCCACTGTAACCCTCCTTAATAAATGCTCCAAACTCACACCGCTTACTACGGGCAGCAGAGCTGCTGCCTACTGGCATAGAATGTTTTTGGCATCTTGTAATTGGCAACCTACAGGTCTTTTTTAAACCAAACACTGCTCATAATCAGGAGCCCTAAGTATATTTACCTTTTAAAGATGTAAGAGACTGAAACCCTCTCACTAAGAAGCTGGCTCCAGGCCTCCTTTTACGGAAGACAAACTTGTGGTTAAGCTAAAATAAGAAATGTTTGCACCCACTGTAGGGTGGGTCTTACTTCCACAACTTGGTCTTAAACTTATCACCATACGTTAATGCCTCATGAGAATAAGTAGTAAAAGCCTGAGCCTATTTACAATGTCATCAATAGCAAAATTCCCATTCATTTCAGTGCTGCCCAGGCCAGATCAAGAGTGTTTGACACCCTACCCAAACGGTGAATTTGTCCCGCCCAACCCCCAGCATTAAAAGAAATCATATCATATATATTTTTTTCCTTCAAATATTTTAGCTTGTTACTTCTGGTGTGGTGTAGTGGTTAGGAGGTGTGCCTGGCTTGGGGCTGTCCTGGTGGCAGGGCCTTTGCCTTTGTGATATAATCTGGGGTTGGCTCCCATCCTTTCTCTCTCTTGCCTGGTGAAGCTGTTCCACTTCATGTAAATGTGCTTTGGGCAAGGCTGCTTAACAGCCTCATTCACCAGTTCAGTGTTTGGGGTGCTCTTCTAGTTTGCTGAAGCGCCTTGTTCAAATTCCCACGCTGCCTGCTCAGCAGGCTTTCGCACCAGACTTTGCAACTTCTGTGGTGACTGTCCTTTACGGTGCTCCACTCTTGTCTGAGCCCGCTATGTTTCTCAAGACATGTTGCTTTTTTGGGACAGAGAGGCAGTGCTAATAAGGGTGGACCACCAGCGACTCTCTCCAGGGCTGGCTCAAGGTGTGGCACCCCCAAGCCAAACTTTGCTTTGGTGCCCCCCCAGCATCTCATTCACGTAAGTTGAAAAAGGTTTTCCAAACTGCATTTACAACCTAAAATTAAAGTAGCAAGATCAATGCATTCCTTTAATATAAATATGAAAATAAAATATCGATGAATTTATATTTAATTAATAAGTAACATTTCTCATGTACATACTAACTAAAATTTCACTCTCTCTCTCAGTCCCTAGATGTCTCAATTTGACATCCAAAAACTGAGGCAATGTGGGAGAGAGGTGAGGAGGAGAGAATCAGTGTCTGCTTTTGAAAACTTACCTTGTGCACATGATTTCCCAAAGGCCACAGAGCAAAGAACAGCAAAACAAGTGGAGTTTTGTGGCACTTTTAAAGACTAATGTGCCACGCAACTCCTTGTTTGTTTTGCTGAACTACAGTAGACCAACATGGCAACCTTTTTGGAATTTGTCTTCAGGAAGGAAGGATTTTGGGATCTAAACATGACGTTTGACTCCTGCAAATTTGAACTTTAGCAGGGTCACCTTGGCTTGCTAGCCTTATGAGGTAACCAGGTGGAATTCTAGGCAATTTACTGTGCAGTAATCTTTCAGATGAAATCTTCAAAATCCAGCACACATTGTGGGCTCCAGACCAGCTCTGTCGCTCACCTCCTGGGAACCTGTGACACATCACTTCCTTTCTCTATACCTTCCCTGGTTAGCCTGTAAGTTCTTTGGAACAAGGGCTGGCTGTCTTTCCATTTGTGCGGTACTCTGCTGTCATGGGACGCACTGCTGTGCACCCTGGGTTATGATCTCTGTCATGATTTTCCTGCTCACTTGTACACTGATTGTATGATTTGTTGTCAATTACACCACGCCATGTTTCTTTATGGATGCTCCTAAACTGTTCTACATGATCAGGATGATACCATGTTTTCTACAGCTTCTTGCCTGTGCACAGACATCTAGCACATTTAGCATGGCTCAGAGTGTTGGTGAGAGGGAAACAGAGCTCTCTCCCAGCGACAAGCAAATATCTGAGGGAAGCAGCAAAAACAGGCCAATTAAGGTGGATCAGAAGAGACAGTGGGATTGCCTCTGCCTACAAAGAGGGTAGGGGAGGGTTTTGGAACAAAAACAAACAAGGAGCCCCATGGCACTTAAAGACTAACCAGTTTATTTATTGCATGAGCTTTTGTGGAAGAAAATCCCACTTTGTCAGACGCTTTGAAGAAGATGAAAACATGAAAGCTCATGTGATAAATAAATCTGTTACTCTTTGAGTGCCACAGGACTCCTTGCTTTTTTTTTGCTGAGCTAGACTATCAGGGCTGCCCCTTTGATACTTGGAAGTGTGTGTTTTCATTTCCCACCCCTCCATTCTGGCAGAGATGACTTCTTTGTCTCCTCTGAGCCACCTCAATCAGCATATCTTTGTAAAAACAAACAAGGAGTTCTGTGGCACTTAAAGACTAACAAATTTATTTATTGCATGAGCTTCTCCCACTTTCGGGATTTTTCTCCCACAAAACATCACGTGATAAATAAATGTGTTAGGCTTCAAAAATTCCACAGGACTCCTTGGTTGTTTTCAGTGAAGTAGACTAGTCTGGCTATTATGTAGTTGTGCATGTCAGGTTTGGTGGGGCTTTTTGCTTTTTTGTTTGTTTGTTTTTTTGGTTTTACACATTTACAAATGAATGTGGCCTATTGCCTTGTCCCCTGAAGAGATCCTGTTGCTCTTATTGCCGGGGGGGGGGGAAGTGGTACAGCTACCCTCAGCACCCCCCCCCCACCCGATTGTGATGCCATTCTGGACTTGGGGGTGGGGAGAAGAAGGGCAAGATCCCAGCCACACTGTCTGGGCTGTGTTGGGGGAGCCCGCCTCGGCCCACTTTTGCAAAGTGCATTGAGATGAAGAATGCTATATGGGCTAAATCTAACAGGAATGAGGGATTATTTCAGTGTCTATTTAGCAGTTTTCAGCTGTAGATCTCAAAGTACTTTTCAAAGGGAGGTAAGCCTCACCCTTTTTAGTTTGCAGGTGAGGAAACTGAGTCCCAGGAAGGAAAAGTGACTTTCCTAAGCAAGTTGGGGCAGAGACAGAAAGAAACCTTTGGTCTCCCCAGTGCTTTAGGAAATGCAGTCCATCTGTGTATAGTTTAACTTAAAACAAAACAAAACAAAACAAAACAAAAAAACCTAGAGACATGTCATTGATTTTAAACCAGATCCTATTACTGTAAGCAAGCTGTGGTATTCTTCTCCCCCACCCCACCCCAACAGCCACCAAAGGGACCTAGATGCCACAGGAAGGGAAAAGAGACTGCTGTCATAGCCCAAAAGTCTGTGTCCTCCCTCTTTTTTGCACTGACCAGATAACTGTGCTGAGATCCAACCTTATCTCCATAGAAGTGACTGCCAGAAGCTGAAAAACAAACAAGGAGTCCTGTGGCACTTAAAGACTAATGAATTTATTTATTGCATGAACTTTCCTGGGAGAAAATCCCACTTTGTCAAATGCTTTGAAGATGGGGGGGAAAAAACTTCTAAAAAGCCTGTGCCCCTTGCTTTCCCTGTACTCCTTTTTTCCCCCCTGACCTGGCCCTGAAACAACAATCCCAAGAACCCCCATTGAACTCACTGTCCTGGGTGCCACGTCGAGAAACAGGCAGCTCTGACCCTGGCTCCTCCTGGTCCGCCAGGGACCACTGCTGCTTGGGCTCAGAGAAGGGGAAGATGAGAGAGAGAGAAGAGAGCCCCAGCCAGGCTGTTTGAGTTCGAGGGAGATGGGGAGTGTTTGAGTTTCCTGCAACTCCTGGGCCACGCCACCTGGGACTAGAGCTTCCTGCAGCTCCCAATGGCTAGTGTCCACTCCCCCCCCCCTTACCTATTGTTATCGCTCCTGGACTGTGAGTCATTGTAAAGGTAAAAAAACAACAAGCAGTTGTGTGGCACTTTACTGGACTAGACTAACACGGCTATCCCTTTGGAAATTGTAAAGGTATGCATTCCTTTAAATCTGCAGTGTCTGCCTGCAGAAAGATTTTAAGTGCCCTCTGCCTACACAACTTAAGCTGCAGGCTGGCTAACAGTGCCTGCGCTGCTAGGAGAGAGTTAAAGAGGCAGGAGCCAGCCTGATTTTCAGGTGGGCTAGCAATGATGCCCCTAGGAACTGTCTCTTTCTTGCATTGTGGTAGAGCCAGCCTTGACTCTCTTAGACCGTGGGAGCCTCCAGCAGCAAAAGGGACTGCCCTGGGGTCTGCCACAACCTCAGTGCATATCATGATCACGATCACGATATATGAGATGGAATGTTTTTGTGTATAACCATGTTAATTCATTACCTCCACAACAAAAAAGAAAGAAAAAGCATGCTTCTGACTGAGACATCCCTTGTGCTGCAAGGACTCTCATCTTGTCAGAGGTTGTGCACACAGCCATGGAGGGGATGGAGAATTTGAACAGTGGTTTTTCACATGCTAGGCCAGCGTGCTAACCATGCAGCATGAAGCACCCTGCAGTGCCTCTTTGTTCTAGTTAATATTTGGTTGAAGAGGAGCAGCTGCAATGGAAAAGGGTCAGTGCCCTCCAGGGGCAGGGACTGAATCGGTAGCCACCCTCATGGTAGGGTAGGACTCAAAGCACAGGACCCGAGAAGACTGCAGGGAAAGCCCTATTCCCATTTAGGTAGGGGATGATATGGCTGGCCGTCAAGAGGAAACACTGAGGGAGCCAGCACCTTGGAATAGGGACTAGCTGGGGACTTAGGCCTTTCACCTGGCAGGTACCAGGTGAAGGGTCAAATCCCATCTCATCAAGCATCAGGAGGGTTTGAACCAGCCACCACTCACTCCCCAGCGTTACCCAAACCACCCCACAAGGAGCCACCAGAACGCCTACCAGCTCTGTAACGGAAGTGGAGCAGCTTCTCCCAACAAGAGCAAGGGAATCTCCTCCTCAGGATCCTAATGCTGCACCTAGGCTAGCACTTAGGCCAGGGGTCAGCAACCTCTGCCAGCCCTGCCAATTGCACCCTCAGGAGTTGATTAGGGGTAGGGCTGCCCCTGCTGCTGGGTGGCCACAGCTGGTTCCCGCACCCACCAGGGTCCTGGCTGTGGCTGGCTCTCACAACTGCTGGCAGGCAGCTTCTGGCTCCAAGTTGTCTGACCCACCCCACAAGCTTCTTTGGCCCTGCTGGTCTGGAACCCCAGCGCGTGGCCAGCAGGGGAGCCTGAGCAGCACCACATGCCACTCAGGCTCAGCCCCCATGCCATTTTTGGCACGGATGCTGGAGGTTGCTGACCCCTGACTTAGGCCATTCACCAGAGATGTAGGAAATCATTCTTCTCAGCAAGAGCAAACAAACACTGGGGATTCAAACCCCCAAGCAGCACCAGGGCAATTACTCACCTAAACCACTAGTCTACCGTTAGCCACTGGCTAGAGCCATGGCCCAATGGTTAAGTTATGAAAGTGGCATAGCTACAGCCAAACACTGAAAAAATGGCTTATTTTAATTTTTAGCATGTAATTATAACATTCATTGGTGTACAAAGATTGTACTTACATTTCAGTCTATAAACAGTGTAAACAACTCATTGTCTAAATGCAGTTTCAGTTTGTACTGACTTCGTTAATGCTTTTTGCATAGCCTGTTGTAAAACGAGGCAACACTGAGATGAGTTGATGTACCCTCTATAAGACCACCACATACCCCCAGGGGAATGCAAACTCATTGTTGGAACCAGCGGTTTGGACAATACTAAGTCTTGCCTCAATGAAGGAGGCCTTTGGTTCTACTGGAAATCCTTGGCTCAGATTGTAAATCCTTTGAGGAACAGCCTCAATGTATGTACACAGCACCTAACATGGTGGGTCCATAATGCCATTTGGGGCTTTAGTAAGGAACATGTAATGGTGATGGCAATAGGAAAAAAATGTATTTGCAGCCAAGGCTATGTAATGTCCTATGCTGAACAACAGGTTCACTCTATTTCCAATTTTAACTTGTCCTTGACCCTGCATCCCCCAAGCTGCTTTCCCATGGTTTTGGCATTCATCAGTGTGTGCGCTTTCCTGCTTTAGAGTATGCACCCTGACATATTTTTGATGGCATTCACTAACTATGTGGGGCAGGGGGAGGGGGGAAATAAATGGCATTGAATTCCTTAGCTGCCATGACAACTCATCTGACTTTACGAATAACTTGGCACTGACTTAAGCTGAAATTTTCAAGATTCCTAAGTGTTTACTTTAGAATTAGCCAAGGGAGCTGGATGCTCAGTTCCCATTAAAACTAACAGGAAATCAATTTGAGTAGCTTTAAAAACAATCTCAGTCTTCGGATAGGAGAGGGACAGTTGTAAATACACCAGCACAGCTAGCTAGCTATTCAGTCTCAGGGCATTGCCCTATGTACACTTCACTTACATAGCAGGAGGCAGATGGAGCCCGTAGCTAAACTTTATTTCTGAATAAATATGTTAATAGTCTTATAATCAGCCCCTGGCTAGGTGAGGAGATTTAGGGACAGGACAGGTGGCTTCACCTTGCTTTGAAATCAGGTAGAGGGACGACTTGTGGTTTTGGTCTAAAATTTAGGAACACCATGAAAAGGACACCCAGGCAACTCCCCCCTCCTCAGTCCTACCCTGCTATCCCTTATTTTCCCTCAGCATAATCTTCCCCTTGATCCCTTTGGTTAACCCCAGGCAGAACTATTTCCCAGGGTGTGACCTACAGCACACCTTGGTCAGGCCTGCTTATTGCTTCTGGAACAATATGGATTATACAGGCTCAGGGTTACTGTGTGATGGATAATGGGGGAATGACATGTCCACAAGTGTATGCCTGGCAGCCTTTTCTGCAGCAGTTGTAGGCCAGCTCTTCCAGTACAGGCTAAGAACTAGTTACTGGTCTGTGCTTGTTCTCCATTTCCAAAAGATAACCTGGATAGTCAGCTAGAGAAGGACTCTTATTAGAATGGGTTTGTGCACCCTTTTTCTTGCTTGTGTCAGGCCGTATTATAGACAGGCTATTTATGAAGCCTACTTAGGCTGCATGTCTCATGGTCCGTCAGTACCTTGCTGACAAGAATGGGTTCTCTAGAAAGGAAATACACAATCTGTTTGGGCAGAACCCTTAGCTGGTGTGTAGATCAGTGGAGACTGATTTCAGTGGGTCTTTGATTTATACAAAGCTGTAAATATAGCTCTTGAAAGTACAGCCCTCAATCACTTCACACTCCTAAAGGGGCAACGAAAAACACAGAGAGCTTCATGCGTACGCATGGAGGACGCTTTCCATACCACTTGCTGAGGACTGGGGAACTCCTTTGAATACATTAGGAAATAAGTTTTCTGTTACCATATCCTCATGTTGAATTTGAGCTCTAAAAATTCTCCAATACCCATCCATAGCCACGTGTCTCTCATTCCAGTTTCAGCCAAAATTGGAAGCAGACATACCACCTGCTGCCAGGCATTGCAGTCATGTTATATTTCTATTCTGGCTATCAGAACTCATGGGAAATTATGATCTGGTGGCATTAAGACCCATCATTTTCCTTTTAATCTCTTGGTTATATAAACAGCATGCTATGAAATCAATGACTGAATAGACTTTGGATCAGTAATTGATAAGTGTTAATATCTGCCACCAAAAATTCTCAAGTTAAGAATCTGAGCACATTTTTAGGAGCCATTACTATTCATAAATCAACCCTGGTCAGTCTAAAAAGAATCCACATTTCATGATCTTTAATGTCATGGATTAAGGGCTAAATATTGGCCATGGGCACTGTGTCTGACTCTCACTAATTCCTGAATTTGCCCCAAAGAGAATAAGCAAGAAAATCAGAGTCATCCAGTAAAATTGCTTTTATTTCTGTAATTTTTTTTAAGTATAAAACAAAATCAGCTCAATATTGTGCGAACGAAGTGGATCATACATATGTGACTACAATGACCCTTCTTAAGTCTTCATGATACACCTGGCTATTTACATCAGACAAAGTACACCATTTAGGAATCAGCAACTTAGTGGAAAAATATCTCTCATAATAAAATAGGAAACCTTGTTTGTTTCAATTCTACCCCCAAACAACTCTTTAAAAAGATTTAACAATTTACCTTTCATTACGAAGTGCAAACTCAACAAGGTTTCTAGATTCGGCTGTTCAGGCATTATACTAAAATTGCTATGTTCTGAGATTCAAGCCATGACAGTAATGACACCTGTACACAAGTCAGTGTTTTCTCTCTTCATAGCCTTGATACACTGACAAAACAGGGTACAGAGTCCGCATAGCATGGCCATGAATCTACTATACAGATATCCCTAAGGTAGGGTACATCTACCTATTGAGGCTCTTGCATATACAGAGTACAGAGATCTAGTCTAGATTGATTTAGTTTCCCATTCTTACATGGCCAAAAGCTGAATGGCACCAAAAGGAGACAATACAAGGGACATTTGCATCTCTCCCATATGGACCTTCTCACTAATTTTGTTCCTGCATACCCAAAACCCAGGATCATCCCAATCTAAGCTCAGCTGAAACCACTGTTGCAAACCTCATGGGGTCTAGAGAACTTTATTTAGGCAGCATAAAACCACCTTTCCATTGATTTGGAAAACAGACCCTCTGCTCTTCTCTTAAGCTGAATGGACAAACCGAAATACAATTCAAGGTTGCACTGAAGTGCTGGTAGGACAATCAAAAACTAGTGGGAAAACGTGGCAGTGAAGATCTGAATATTAAAATTACCTTGAGAATCAGTAGGTAGGCGATTGCTGAGACAGGCAGATTGATAGTAGGAGGTGATAAGTGATGATAAAAATTTTTGAACCATCTAGATTGTTATATAAATATATTATTAGAGCATAGAGGAAACACAGGTTGCAAGTATGCAACTCTGTCTGTGGAGAAGCATTAACTCTGGGAGTATAGGGTGTTCTTCACCCATGCCAGGAACATGCCCAACCTAGAAAATGCCCTAACAGAAAAGAAAATGGGGGTGGGAGAGAAACTGGAGGTGACTCCTAAAGAATAGGGAGGGGAATAATTGCCAGATACTTGCTAGAGGATCCACAGAGATGATAAATCCTGGTGTAGATCCTTTGTGTGCATTGTAAGGCCTTTCAATCAAATGCTCTATGCTTGGCTGCCTTTCTTTCCGCAGGACCATGGACAGCACCCAAAGCAACCCCTATGGAAAACACTCAAATTAAAAGGTTTTTGTCACTGGATATTTGTCAGGTGGGTCTAACTTGATTTCAGAATGTGACATTTTTAATAGTGGGGATGCAACAATTCAGTAATTTTCTACAGCTGCACCCATTAATTTTCCAGTCAGGAATCTCACAGTTTTTCTTCTACTTAAGATGGGGGCTAGTTTATGATAAGAAAAACAAAATCGAGGCCTTAATCTTGCATAGGCTTGTCTATTAAATTTTAATTTTAATGCCTATTTAATTTTAACTTGCATCAGTCTGACTCAAAGCCCAATGAAGTCAGTGGAACTAGCCTCACTGACTGCCATGGTGGTTGGCTCATGCTCCATATGACTAAAGGCCATACATGTTGGCAGTACCAGGGCTTTAAGTTCTACACAGCATAGTGGGACACATGTAACAGAAACTTGCCACTTCAGGATCTTTCTGTTGATGTGGCTTTTCACACAACACCCTTCCTCCTGCATTGTGCACCTAGACTGGATGGGGCTTCCTAAAAGCTCCAGGTATAAACCCTTTTCTCTGCTCCTCACTGGCCAAGTAAAATTCATCCCACTGTTGAGTGACTGAAGGGTCCTTTTAAAGGTACCCACCAATTCCTCCCACAAAAAGTAACACCTCCAGTTTCTCATTATTCTGACACCTTCTGGTACCAGCTATTTCTTGGATTGGTTGGGTATTAGAAACATGTAAGAAAGACAATGTCATCACAAAAGGCATCGTGCCAATCAAACCAACCACTTATGGAATCAGAATGAAGAACTTTGGCCATATTTTTGGCCAACAGGAGCATTAAGGGAGGAAACGTATTTCAGGTGTGATACTATTTATCCCTCCCCCCACCAATGCACACACACGCTACTGTTTCAAACTACAACAGTCTTTTCACATATATAATGCATCCTTCCCAGATGATTAATGTTCCATGAGAGAGTTCCTGGTAGGAGACAGTTTATCCTGTCACTGGCCACAAGGATATTTAGATCCTCAAACAGCATAATGTGAACTTCTTAGCCATTGTCTAGGGCTAAAACTTGGTGCTCTCCCAAGGAAAGCAAGCCTTTTCTTTGCTTCCCACCTTTATTTTACTGGTGTGAGCCAACATGTTGAATGGCCCCTGAGAAATTAATTTAAAGTGCTCATGGACTACCACACAGGCTACTTTTCTGGTGCTCAGGCTGTGATGCATGATGAATGATTTACTCCTTTTGTTTAAGAGGGATCTATTGGAGTGGCCTAGGCTGGCTGGAAGTCTTGTTGGAAAGAGACTAAACTGTGATACACCTGAAGGCAAAGATGTTGATTCCTAGATTCTGTTTTCCAACAGAAAAATGACTAGACAACTTTTCCTCACAGGCCTCCTTTTTCAATATGCAATCACAGGGGCAGAAAAAGCCACTGCAGCACACATCTCCTTTCTATTGCACACAATCAAATATTTCAGTAAGATGCAATTCAGACCTGATTCAAAACGCATTGAAATCAATGGGATTTGGTCTCTAACCACCTGCAAGTTCGCAGAATACTACTACAGCATCTAAAGCAGCCAGCACATTGCTGGTGACATACAAATAACAAACAACTTTTATGCAATTTATCCTGACCCTTCACCAAAACATAAAAAGAAAAAAAATTGATCTAAGGATATTTTTCTATTTAATTAAAATATCTGAACTACAACTCCACTCAATTCCAAAATGTCTACTGTAAAACCAGTCTGAAGCAGCCAGTCAAGTGACAAGCAACAAAAGAAAAAAAATGAAATGCCATTCTTCAGTTAGAGATCATATTAGAAAACAGGGATGCTTTGAAATAGGTCACCCTTAGTAGAGTGAATTCCTTCTGAAGCCGTCCTTAGTGCAGGTTCCACTAATTTGAGCCAGAGGCTTACAGCGAAAAAGGCAAACAATGTTAAGACAAAATCTGCTGCTGCTAGATAGAGTAAGCCTTTGGCGTGGACCACGGTTATGAGTTATTGCACTCTATTTGCTAACTTTCATATCCTGTAATTTCACAATTTCAATCCAACCTCATCAGGGACAGTGAGCCACCACAATATATTTTAACTACATTGAGTGTAAATTAAAACCAATCTAATAGAAACTAACACCGCCCCTGCCTCTTTCTTGCAACGTGCAATCACAAAAGCTTTTACCATAGTTGTTCCCACCACCCTGGCATTAGATAAGGCAAGGCAAAATAACCAAAAGGAATTTAATAGAAGACTTAAAAGTTCTTAACTTCATCTCTTAACCTGCACAACATCTGCCTAAGACACATACTTTGTAAATATGACAACTCCTCTTTGTTACAAAGTTTAAAACAAGATTATCAAAAGTGTTAGAAAACATACGCATCTGAATACCACAACAAGTCAGAAACCAGATCCTCAGCTGCTATAAATCAATCCAATTCCAGTGCATCAACACAGATTCAGAAGCTGCAGATCTGGTCATGAGGCCCCATTATTCAATATGGATCTCTGACGGATATGGACATGCACCAGCAGGAACAACTTACGGACTAGGTAGCCTGCAACTTTGGCTGGACTATGCTCCCTAGACCCTATCCCCCCACAAGAGGGTGGGCAGGATACTGAGGACCAAACTCAGCCTAAATGTTTGATTCAATTCCCACTGGTTATTTCCCAGGCTGTTCTGAAAGCCAGAGAGGTGGGGATCTTTGTACTAATACAAGGTGGAATCCACCTCTGTACAGAAGAATACATAGCTCAGGCACCACTTAAGTGCCAATTAAACTCTCTTTAGAGGGCTTAGGATGTGCCTCAGACATTCACTAGCACTCTGCTCAAGGATAAGCTCCATCCATAGTGAAAACTACTTTTAAAAAGGAATCAGTCAGCCACTGTAATCGCCAATCAAATCAGCTCACGTCAGCTTTAAAAACTGAAAGATACAATACATGTTGGAAGAATTCTCAAACGAAGCAAATAGTGAGATTTTGTTGAACAACTTTCCTGTAACAACACAGTATCTCTAAAGATTTTTTTAAAGTTCCATATTAAAATTCCTTAAGTACATTCTATATTAAATATAGTAGCAACATTTCATGCAATGTCTTCTGTACAATTAAATCAGCTCAGTAGTATAACAAGTCTGTACATTGCCATTGATTTGGGGGCGTGACCCATTTTTTTCAATGCTGGTGATGGAGAAAAAGGAAAGGATGACTTTTGGCACATACAGTATCTATGGTGGCCAGCTTGTCAAAGTTCAGCTAGGTGGCCTGCATGGAGAAGACACAAAAAGCACTGGGGATTTTTAAGCGATTAAAAAAAACAAAACAAAGGGGTCCTGACAGGAACAGAGCAAAACAACAACAAAGCAAAGGAATAACTGTCTCTGGTGCTGTGGCATACACCAGGATGAAGTTTAAAAAGTGCAGGCATCTTTTTTTCTTTCATCAAGAAAGTAAAATCCCACCACATTTACTGCCCATTTCTTTTCAAATTTCCTGACTCGGTTTCTAAAATATGATTATATAGGTGGCAGAACAAGAGCCCTCAAGGAGCTGTTCATTAACAATTTTTGGGAGACAATCTGTGCTCTCGATATGATGTTGAGGAAGACAGAGATGATCATGTGGAAGCAAAGGTTGTCTCCAAAACTTGACAAACTAACTTTAAGACTTGATTCTACCACTTACATAACCATATTTAAAACTTTTAATCTACCACCTATGGTATCATAGTTTTGAAACACACTGTCAGAAAATTTGACAAGGAATGAGCACTAGATGTGGTAGGATCCAAAGCTCTCCATTTCCTTTTTTCTGTTTTAGGTTGTTTATGTGGAGATGTGTAGCACAGGAAGAGAGCTAACAAGGTGTTATACAAAAGAGAAAGGACAAGAGTACTGGGTCATGCTTTGGTGTCAGATAAGCCTGCAAAGATTCAAAATTTTCACAAAAGGAAAATATAACAGCAAATAATATGATAAATAGAGGAATCTTCAGCTTCCACAACAAAAAATCTTTGCAAGTAAATACATGTCCACAAGATCTACAACACTGGTAATTAAACCAGGACATAGGTACATTGAAACCACCAAGGTTAGACATCTATTCAATGTGGCTACCAGGGCACTAATGTTGTTGCCTAGGTATTATACTTTAGTGAATATTATTTTGCTTAATTGGAAGTCAATTGGCATAACTTGTGGCATCCCATGAACCTTTCTTTGCTCACATCACTGCCCATTCACGCAGACAATCTTTCTCCTCAGTACTGAGATGTCGTCTGTTGTACCACCTCACGCCATCTTATCCAGCTCTGGAACGCACCTCTGTTGTCATTGCTCATGCACAGATACTGTGCAGCACTGTGAAAGCATGACCTTCCACCTACCACATTTTTACCAAACAAAAAATATGTTACTGAGTTCACACACTGGCACTATTTTTTTCAAGGGTTTCAAATGGTTCAGAAGTGGACCCCTCCCCCAAGGAGCTGTGTTACAATGACTCAGTTACATATAATTCCATTCCCAAACTATAATTTAGCTGTCCAGTAATTGCACCATTACGTACAGGGAAAAAAAGCTACAAAACAAAAACAAAATCAGTATTTTTCTTTTCGACGATTCACCCGCATTAGTCTGATAGTCGGACACATGCACGTCCTGCTGGCTTCTAGTGATGGTCAAACATGCAAGATTTCAGTCCGAGTTACAGCTTAGGGTTTCTTTATTTAGCAAGTAAGTTTCCTTTATGTCATTCATTTCTTGTCCTCTTCTCCTGCAAAAGAAAAGAAACTGGCTATGGTTAAAAAGCAAGCCAAGTACCTATCTTTTGTTATCGAGACAGACATTTCCCAGCTGGGTGGGACCCTGTATGATCTGATCGTTTGTGAAAAGGCCAATCTGTAAGGGTGTATCTACTCCCACCTATACAATCACAGTGTGTATGGAGCACGAAGTAGTAGAAGCTGCTAATTTTGCTCTTAATGCTTGGCTTCACTTTTGAAGTGGCAACCTCACAAGACATCACATGGGAATATATGAGCCTCAATACAACAGTGCACAATAGTACTACATGGGAAGTCTACAGCACTTTTCATCTAAGGATTCCAAAGCATTTCATAAACATGAAAGAATTTAGCCTTATAACATCACTCTGAGGTAGATACCACCTGGGAAATTGAGACAGCATGATTAAGTGACATGGCTAAAGACTCTCATTAAGTCATGGCCAAGCATGAAACAGAACCCAGGTCTTCTGACTCCCAGTCCTGTGCTTGGACCACGAGACTGTCTTTTCTCTCCCATTTCTTCATCCTGTCAATGGCAGGTCTAGCTGCTTGCTGGGATGCATTAAGTGATTTATATCTTAAAGGAAAGCTACAGTATACAGATACAGTGCTGGTGAGAGCTCAAATTGTTTTTAAATGACCATGGGTGTCCAAACCCTCTAGGTGGCTTTGAAAAAATCTCAGGCTAAGTAGGACCTTCCTCCTCGAGCAGTCGTAGTTACTTCAGTGGAACTACTTCAAGAAGCAACGTACTATGAAGCATGAGGAAGGATAGATTCTAGTCTGTAGGCAATAAGAATGTGTATTAAAGTTAATAATTAGAAATATTTGATGGTATTTCAGTTTCTTTATATATGATCGGGACTGCTATATCTCTTACAGGTGGCTGTTGTTTTAATGCTCCTGAGTCACAAAGATCCCATGTGATGACACAAAGTAGTACTTAATGACAGAAATCCAGCTTTACCACTAGATAACCAAGTTACTGTAGGGTAAGTTCTATAATAAAGACAGAACTCCTATTTTGCAAAATGTTTATTTTCAAAGCCTACTGACAGGAAAGCCAGCTCTTTCAGGCTATTTTGGGCTGAACTGTAAAGGTTGCAACTTCTGAACAGGCGATTCACTCACATTATACATAAGACACTTTTTAAAAACTTTGTTCACTTTTCTTTGTATTAGATTGCAGGCTGGATTTTCAAGAAGCTAAAGACATAGGTGCAAATAGCTGGTAATGGGACACTTTATGGGGAGGAGCTCTTGCGTTACTACAGAGAATTCCTTCCCAGGTGTCTGCCTGGAAGGTCTTGCCCACAAGCTCCACGTCTAACTGATTGCAGTATTTTAAGTCAGGAGGGAATTTTCTCCTACATCAGATTATTAGAGATCCTTGGGGTTTTCACTTTTCTCTGCATCATAGGTCATTTGCATGTTTAAACTAGTCTAAATGGTGCATTATCTATAACAGGTGTGGCCAAACTGTGGCTCAGGAGCCGCATGTGGCTCTTGAATGAAAAGTGTGGCTCGCGGAAGAATGTCAGCAAATCAATTTAATAGGTTAGGAGTATATGGCTATGTGCCTCAGTGCAGCTCTTGAAGGTTTAATAATCAACTTGTGTGGCTCTTGAGTTCCATAAGTCTAGCCACCCTTGATCTATAGCAAAGTCTCTAAAGCATAATTTCAGAGCTTCCATGACTTAGCCAGAGATTAAGGCCCTGTTGGGAAAATGGGTGGGTGAAGCTCTGGGGCCTGCAATGTCAGACTAGATGACATGACAGTCCTTTCTGTCCTTGAGTCTATGAGTCTGTGTGTCTAAGGAATAAAGCTGGGTGAAAGGGCAAGTATGATGGCTGATGGAATTTAGAGATGACAAATGAAAGGTAACTAAAGACCAGTTGAAATTAATCCTTCCAATACACTTCCACATTTTAAGTTAACTGAAATGACTCAGGAAAAAAGACATGGGCATTGCTCTGGGCAGTTCAGCGGAAACCTCTGTGCAATATAGATCAACAATGCACTCTCCCTTGTCATACCAAGCTATGTTCTGGTTACCCCAGCACAAAAATAATTAAAACAGAGATACAGAAGGTGTCCAGAGATGGGTGATGAAAGGAATTGTAGGAATGACAAAATGGCCGTGTGAAGAGATTGAAAAGATCAAGACAGATTAATTTAGTGGGGAAAATAAATAAGAAGGGACATGATAGAGATACATAAAATAAGGGTTACAGATATGACAGCTCAGAGGCAGCCTTTGGCAATTGGTGGCCATAGGCGAAGACCCATTGTGGGGCCCCTAACTGCCCCCATTGCTGCCCTCACCATGGTTCCAGTTCCCCTACCACCCTGACCGCCCCCACCCCAAAGTCCCAACTCACTGCCACTGCCCTGTCCACAGCTCTGTCCCCCCCAGTAGTCCCTTCTTGTGGCCCTGGCTTTCTGCCGCACACAGCCCCAGGGCCAGCTCCTCCTTGCTGAGCAAGGTGCAGCTTTTCCCACTTGCCCACCAGTTCTGCAACCCCCAGCATCTTTCTCACAGGTTTTCCACTGCCCCCTGCCCTTTTCCTGTCCCCGCCATCCTAGGGGGCTTCCTCCCCTTACCTGGCTGTCAGAGCCAGAGGCTGCACCAGCTGCCCTCCCTCCAGCCAGCTGCTCCTCCCCACTGTTCCAGGGGGAAGAGAGCAGCAGGTGTGAAGCTGCAGGTTGCGGGAGCGGGACCCTGGAGTGGCTGCTCTGAACAGTTCAGGCCACTTCACCCCCAGGCCCTGGATCGGGCCTGTTTAGCCCTGAAGTGGCCAGGTCAAAGCAGCCTGAACTCTTCGGAGTGGCCACTCCAGGGCCCCACCCTCGCAAGCCGCAGCTTCATGTCTGCCGCTCTCCTCTACCTGGAACAGTGGGGAGGAGCAGCTGGCTGGAGGTAGGTGGGAAGGACTGCTCTGGCCCCCCCAGAGGGAGGGCAGGCGGTGCAGCCTTGGGCTCCAGCGATTCGTGGCTCCCGCCTCCCCCACAAATGCTAGGGTTTGCGGCAGTTCACTGAGCTAAATGAAGCAGGCGACTGTCCCTGCAGTACACTGCAGGGCCCCAGGCAACCGCCTGCTTCGCTTACCCCAAAAGCCACCTCTGCACAGGATAAATACAAGTGTCCAAGCTTTCTCTCAGTACTAGAGCAAGAAGACATTCAATCAGAGTGACAGGCAACGAATATAAAACTGATAAAAGGAAGCACTTTTCCAACACAAAGTGTCTATCAGTGGAATTCCCTGACACCAGATACGATTAGTCCCTTGTCTTAGCAGGATTAAAAATAAGGATTGGATATTTATATTGCTAATGAGAGGAGCCAGACGTACATTATATAGAGTGAAAAAATTAGTAGCATTTTCATAAAATTCTTTACTCCCATTGACCTTCCTTGGGAACCGGAACCTGAAGTATTTCAAGTGCTTTTGACAATCCCACCTTATAAAAGATAAAACCCGTTATGCTTGAAACTGTACATCCATCACAATCTCACACAGGTTAAGATGACGTTTCCCCTGTGAACAAATGATTCCATCATTGTTCAATTCTCCTGAAACCTCTGGTGCTGGCCTGTCAAAGAGATGGTCCTGGACTAGATGGACCATTGCACTGATCTGGTCAGTCAGTTCTTACATTCTCAGAAGTGACTTTCTAGCTGTAAAGCATGAGGTTGAGTCTTTGGGACTTTTTCAGCCTTCAGAATTTGCACCAATTTATTTGTTTCATCCACATATATGAACTTCTGTCTCTAACAGTTTTAGCAAAGAAAGCCACTGAAGGGATTTATGGATCTTTGAAAAAGGGAAAATATCCTCAAATCTCAAAACAAGTTGTAGGAACAGACTCTTCTCTTTAGGGTATGAGTTATCAGAAATCTGAGCAGACTCTTCCCTTTAGGATAAGAGTTATCAGAAATTATGGAAAAAGTTCCTTGCTCCCTACGCCTGGTCCTTCCAGTGCACTAAGTCTATTTGAATTAACCTCTTTTGGCTAGCCAGCACTCTAGAATTCGCTCAGCACCACAAGTGGTGCCACATCTGATTAGAGAGCTCAGCTCCCATGGCACCAAAATAAAATGAGCAGATGACAAGAAGAGCTCAGCATCCAGTATTTTGACATCATCTGAAAATATGCCGATTTGTGGGTGCTGAGCCCGTCTGATAATTCTGACTGAGAAGAGGTTGTGAGCTGATGTAAAATGACTTCAATTGAGCTAAGCCAGTGTAAACCATTTGAGCCTTTCAGTGCTATGTAATATTATTACATTTTAGTTGTGAGAGTATGCCTGATAATGCACTTCCACCATACACAAACACACATGCTTTTCTTATTTAGAACAAAGCATAGTTCTGTGATTCAGAGAGGAACCAGAGATGTAGTCTGATCATGTTGGCCTATAGCTATCAAGAAATAATCACAGGCTAAACAATTGCTGGACATTTTCCTGAGAGGCCTGTGCCATCCAGAGGATCCACCTAGATGCTGTCCAACCAGGTCACCACAGCACATGAGAAAGTTTAGCAGATACGGGAACATGATGGACAGGGACAATATACACAACAGAGCCAACCCTGTTTGATCTGGACTCCTGCCGGTTTTCAGCTGGTGCTCCCCACTCCACGTGTGTCTTACTGTCCTGAGAATTCCTGGTAAAAAATGACAAGGCTAAATTTAAGGATTGGTTTATAAAAATGTATTCACAGGAATTAGGTGGAGTCAGTATAGGTTTTTCTCTTTTTTTAATGTGACAATTGAAGCACATGATTTTGATCTCCTGCTGTGATTAAATAGCAGCAAGAGAGTGTGATGCAGCGATCAGACAAAGTGCATTCACAGAAATCAGCATTAGCATGACGTAGCTCCGTGGCAAACAGTGCAGACAAACTGGTGAGTTGGCAGCATGACAGATGAGACCCAGCAACTAGAAACAGCAATAGCTGGTGCAATCATTTCTGGAAATTATTGTTGTTGGTATTCCAGATGCATCCAGTGGCCCCATGGCAGATGAGAGTCACAGAGGGAGTTTGCAGCAGAGCCTGGGAAATGAACCCCAAATTTTCCAAGTCCTTAATCACAAGACCATTGTTACATTTGTTTATTGGGCATTCAGGGTAAGACAGGGAGAAACATGAGTCTGATCAACTTTCTGAAAGACCTTACAGTTAAATGAATAGGAAGAGAGGCAGCACTTGAAGGAGGCCATTAGGAGGGCTGGATAAAGATGTGCGTGTGTAGGGGCAATTGTAGGACTATAGGATAGGACAGACCCACGAAATAGCAAGATCCTGATCTTCTCTGGCCAATATAGCAGTGCCACAGCAGTTCCAGTTACCAAACTGTAGGTCTTTGTGTACAATAGAGGAAGAAGATGATGGGCGGCTTCCAGCCCAAGAAGAATAGGAAGTCTTCGCCTGGAACTAGAGCAAGTGCTGAACAGGAAAGCATAGTAGGGCCTGATGTCATCCAAAGCTGGTGCTGTAATAACTCCAGATGGCTTCAGAGATATCGTTATACCATGTGTAACGGCCTCCCTCAGCCAATGTGGTAATAAGTGGAGAGTGCTTTGCTCTGAAAGCACAGGCCTTTACCATTTTAGCTGAATTTCCTTAGCAGTAGATGGCACAGCTGATGATGTGTCCTTCAGCAAGTCTGACATGCCATTGGCACACATGCCCTCACCAGTGAATTACATCACCTCCCACCCTCTGACACCTTCCAACTGGAGGAAAATCTAATCTCAGGCAAGAAAGCAAAGCTATCTTTCAAAACATCAGCATGTCTCAGGAAGTGAGGCAATGCAAGGATGCTCATGTTTTGGGTTGCAGAGAGTATCAAACCTTCATTTGCACATTTGCCATCACACCTACATAGGACTGGTGTCACTGTTTAACAGCTCCACAGCTGTTCAAGAGCTGGTGTCTAATCATCAAGTCAGCCCTGTTGAAAACAACACCTATTCTTATGAAAAAAATCTTTTAATCTTTATTTCTTGGTAGTGGGTTACCTGAATAACCTATCTGGCCCTATCACTCAGCCACAAGTAACAGCACCTGCATGACCCAGCAAATCTGATACTCACAAACTAAAACAAGCCAAGTGGAACATGTCTACTTAAAACCACCCACCCAGCCACACCACCCAGGACTGCTTGTACACTCCTTGCTGCTCTTGACAATCTTAGGGCATGGCTCTGCCCTAAAAACTTCTCTAAAAATAGTACTTCAGGGTTTCCTATTCAATATTTCCATATAAAAAGGTGCACAGCTTGTAAGTCAGAAGACTTGCACTTGATGACTTGGACTTAGTGACCTCTCATGGTTCCTTTCAGTTTCTATGATTTTATTGTTTATGACCAAGTTGTCCCTTAATGATTACAATCCCAAACAACTCCTTCTCAATAGGGCAGAAGAGATCCATCTTCAGGGATGAAATGTAAGAAATACTAAGAAAGGCACCTGAACACAGGTGCCTGTAATGGAAAGATTATTAGTATAGTCAAAATATCTACCCAGGGTGGAGAAAGAACACAGTTAAGCAGCTCTGCCAGGTCATCCATCATACCAGCGATGAAAAAGCAAGATTGAGGCAAGCTGGCAATGATGAGGAACAACAAAAGTAAATTGGTATTGGCCACGTAGGCTCCCTTCTTTTGCAGGATGACAAGCCAGAACCCCTTATGCCTTTTTTCTGCCATGGGAACTCCAAGAAGGATCCACAGGACAGGGTTCCATCTTTCTGGCTGTATATTTTCTCCTAGCATTGCTGGGTTTGGTAAATTCACTTTAAAAATCAGACTCTTCATTGATCTACTGCAATCCCAGTCATATTAATGTCACAGCCTCGATTCTGATTCAAGTTCTGAAGAACAGGAGTCAACTAATTAAGAAAACACCACATGTCTGTTTAGGATGATCAGAAGAAAGTACTGGGACAGTTTTGAAGGCCACTAGCTTAACTACTCAAAGACTAGAGCATTTAACCAAATAAAGGAAAGGAAAGGAAAGGAAATAAAGTTAAGATGCTGAGATCACACACTGTGATATTTCATTACAAGAAGAAGAAAATATTATTGTATTAAATATCTTTCATAGAGCTCTATAAATGTACACTGTACTTCAGAGTACAGGGCCCAAACCTGCTGCCACTGAAGACAGTGGGAAATCTTCATCTGATGTAAATGATGCAGAAGTGTATCTATACAATACTTCCCGTTTACAACATAAGGGCCTTGTTCTGAGAAGTGATGAGTATTTTCAACTCCTACTGAAATCAATCAGCATTTCAGTTGCTCAACACCTCTTGGTACTTTGGAATGACAGAGATAGAAAACAAAAGAGAACCAACATTTGGGGGAGAGGGATTGAGGAGAATAAAGCAGGAAGGATTCTTGGAAGACATAGGTTTTTATGGGAGGCTGATCCAATTCCTACTAAGAAGTCAGCAGAAAAATTCCACCAGAATTGGATCGGCTCCTTAAGGAGGAGAGAAAAGGGTGTCCAACTTTTCCATTTGACGGCCCACGCTATAATTTTTTACTCCTCTGGGGGGACCAGTGAACAAATTTCAGATATAGAAGGCACAGAAATTTATCTTAGAATTAATAAAATAATAAAAATCATCATATTAATAAAATTGTAATTAAATTAAATAAAATTTATGGGGGCTGCTGCACCTACCATCCAGCTTGAGACTGGAGGGAAGAGGTGGCTGCACCCCCTGCCCGACTGCCTTTGGGTTGGAGAGAGGGAGCAAGGGCACCTACTACCCCAGCTCAAGGCTAGAGTGGAGAGGTGGCTGCATTCCCCCACACTGCGTGGCTTAGAGCTGGAGGAGAGGTGGCTGTACTCCCTCCCTGTCTGGCTCAGGGCTGGAAAAGAGGGGCTGCTGCACCCCCTACCCCTGGCCAGCTCAGGATAGAAAAGAGGAGCCAGTGCAACTGACACCCAGCTCAGGACTGTAGAGGAGGGGCTAGCACTGCTCCCTGTCAGGCCAGAGAGCAGCCTTTGGTGGGCTGTATTCTGGTCCGTGGGCCACGCTTTGGACAACCCAAGAATAGATCATGGAGGAGGCTAGGGAAGTAATTAGAGTCAAGCCAATAACACGCCAACAAGCTTTTAGCCTCAACCATTGTAGGAACACACAGACAGGAACAGATCCTTTCAATATACCACACTGGGGGAAACCCAAGTATGACTGCATGTGCATGGGCCAAATCTCAGTTTCAGCAGAGATGCTAAATGACAGCTTGAAAGCACAAAGCAAGCACAATGGTAAAGAAATCAGTCCACAGTTACTTTGCATAGTATGCTCACCCTCTAGGTGGTTGCGGGAAAGGTATTTAAGTCCTTCATCAAGCAGGATAACAGGCAGAGAAATTTTCAGCACGACCACCCACTGTGGCCAGCTCAGAGGGGTCACCTGGAAAATCAGCTGCAAGGCAGGAAGAATTCAGTATATTTATTAATCAGAAAGGAGAGAGAGAAAAAAAATCAGACTCGTTTCTGTTCGTAGGATTGAGGCGAGAGGTATATTAGGGACTAGGCTTTCTGGATCAAATCATACGTGCAAAGACAGACTTCATGAAGGCTTATACAGAGATGCCGTGGAACTTGGCAAGGGACAATTAAGTATCATCACAATCCATTAATAGATAAAGAAAGTGAGGCATTAACAGCATAAGTGACCTGCTGAACATTGCACAGCAACTGGGTGGCAGACCTGAGACCAGAACCCAGAACTAACTCATGGTCCTGTATCCTTCTCTATTTCTAGCCTTGTTCCTGGAAATGCTTTGTGCTGGGAAATTCCACTGAAAGTCAGCAAAGATTTGGGAAGTAAAACGTATAATGAAGTTCTTTCATTTAAAGAACAACTAAATGAGTTGCACCACTTACAGGCAGAGGCTTCACATAGAGAATCAGAAAGTGCAGTGCCATGGACATCACAATTGCCCCCAGTAGCCAGATATTTAGCCATGGTGGCATCCTCAGCAGTGACTGGTTTTCAGATACACTGCAAAAAGAGGGCAGAGGTTAGATCAAATGACTTGCTAAACACCCCCACAAGTGTAACATGGATCAATCAATATACTCAGAGGCCCCTCAGTCAGTAGAAATATGTTGCATAAAGACTTCCACCAAGAGAACAGGCTACTTAATCATGACCAAACAGTGGCCACCTTCCAAGCTTTTTAGTCTCTGAAGAGAAACAATTTCAAGTTAATTTTATGCATTATCTCACTATTCGAAGGGAGACACAAGGTGGGTGAGGGATTATCTTTTATGGATCAACTTCTTTTGGTGAGAGGGGAAGTCTTTCACATTTACATAGAACTCTTCTTCAGGTCAATCTGCGAATAGCAGATGTCATTTTATCCTTTCACTTGCAGATTCCCTAAACTCATTGGGCAGGTCCACGGCCAGCATCAAAATATTACTCATTGCCAAAGCCAATACTAAAACCTTCAGTGCAAAGTCAAATCCAAATGTGCAAAGGGAATTATATGCCAGTTCTGGATCCAGATTTTGCCATCAGATGCAATGAGATTTCAGTACGGTTGTATCCAAACCAGAACACCAAACCCAGAATGAATCTGGTCCCAGATATTACTGGATTGCTAATTATAATGAAGAAGTCCATTAAGAGACCCAAATGCATTCACACTGCCTTCTCTAATGACAGTAACAGGTCTGCTTTGTACACACATTACTCAGGGCAGGATGCTTTCTTTGTTGTTCCCATATGTACTGTACCTGTTGAGAGCATTGCACATCTCAATCGTCACGAGCACTGAGAGCGCCATAGTGGTTGGGTAATGAGACTCAAAGATTTCACAGTCAATGCCTTCAAAGATGGGATTGTCCTCTGTGCATCTCATGAAGTTCCTCTGGCAGAAGAAATAGTAGCAGGCATAAAGCAAGCAAAAGTGGCAGGATGCCATAGAATGAAGCAGGCAGAAGTGGGACATAAGCCTTAATTATCAGTGTTTCTATTAAATATGTCTTGGTTCAGGGGGCTGATCAGAGCACATGAAGCCACTCATCTTCATGTTTGAACCAAGCTCACCTAGTGAGTCAGTAGTGATCATATGACAACTTCTGAGGAGTCTATGTGAATGAAGTTAGTTCAGTTTAGTTGCAGTTGAAAAGTGTCAGCATAAAAAAAAAAAAAAACCAACAAAAAAAACCACACACAACTATACTGCAACTGCCATTACTTTGGAAAGTCAGGAAACAAGGCTTCTGTTCCTCACTCTACACCAGTTATGACATCCTTGGCAAGGCCATTTCCCTCCCAGTACCTCTGCTGTTCCTCCAACTCCTCCATGCCATATATCCAAAACAGGCAACGATCTCTGGCAAATGCTATCTCTTCCTAGCACAATAAAGGTCCTAATCTTGGCTGGAGAGTCAAGGAGTTACAGCAATGCAAACAACAATTATCAGTCTCCATAGTAATCTGTCTGGCACTAGATGCACTAAATATATGCAAAATAAGGAGGAACTGGCCTATGTAAAGAGCCTAAAATTAATATCTTAAAGCAGTGGTGGGAAAGTTTCTCCTTCCCCATATACCTTACCTCTGCCTTACCAGAGTGGCAGTGACCACATAGAGTAACTGCAGTTACTGATGCAGTCCCTACAAATACTCCCTGACTCCTCAGAGCAACAAAGGTGGACATCTATGGGCTGTCCTGTCTGGGGACACATGCAGGATAGTTCTTCATGCAAAGTCACCATCACACTGACCACCTGATGGAAAAATGGGACCTCACCTTGAGGCTGTGGAAAGAGGGCTTTTGCAGTTGTTTCAGCTGGCACATTTTTCCTTAGCAACTTGGGAGCTTTTCAAAATGTATTTTTAGAAAGAGGGAGATGGGCAGGTTAGACACAGTCCATTCCCCTCCAAACGCCCCAGACAATCTTGCTGGGGAACCTAGAGACTTTGCAAAACAAGAAAGGAGTCCTATGGCACTTAAAGACTAACAAATTTATTTATTGCATTTATTTGCTGCATGAGCTTTCATGGGAGAAAATCCCACTTATGAAATAGCTTTCCCTTCTCCCTCCTGACACAACTTACCAGCTGGTAGAAGGTCACTTGTGGTCCTTCGGCATCATACAAGAACCACCAGGTAGCTGCCCCCACAGTTGCCAAGCCAACGTACACTGTAACCATGAGAAAGCAGGTTGTATAGCCCTAAGCACTGAATTCAATTGCATATTTCTTGCTAATGGTGTTGTCTTGTTGTGATCCTCTAAACCGAGGTTATGTACGCAGGAGGACTCCTTATATTTCATCCCAAAGCACTAGGAGCATGGGGCAATTCTGAGAATCCTTCCACCTCAGTTGATCTCCCTTCTCCTTCCTCACCTCACCTTGCTACAGCTTCACCACATGCCCTGGGAGGGGATTGGGGGGGGGGGGGGAAATCTGCTCCACTCTCCTTTCTGAAACAAGATTCCTTTCACCCAGTTTGTGTAAGTACTTGCACGGCCCCCATTGCTGTAGTATCTGAGCACTTCATGGACATGAAAAGGTATGAAAGGGACAGTCTCAAATGTGCAGATGGGGAATTGTGGCACAGAATAGAATAAGTGACTTGACAAGGCCACACAGGAGTTCTGTAGCTGGGCTAGAAATTGAATCCAGGTGTCTTGAATCCCAGTCCTGTGCCTTACCCGCTGACGAGAGCATCATTGCTGTTTGCTTCCTTTGCCCTAACAATGCTACAAAAATCTACCCCAGGAGATGGGGACCCTCCCTGCCCCTGCCCCTCCTCTTATACACTCTGGCCTTCTGTCTGGTCCCATAACTGCTATGGGCTCTCTATCGTACTTGCTCTCGCCATGCCCAATGCCTTCTTATGCTGCTAGCTGGGCCAGAGAGAAGAGTAGGTCATGGCTGAGTAGGGACTCGTGGCTGGCAGAGAAAGATGCTTCCTAGCAGGGGCAATTAAGTGCACACATTGCAAGAATCCTAGTATGGTTCTGCCACCCCTGCTCCCACCTCAGCAACCCCTGGACTATTTGAGGTAAAATATCTATCAGCTTTTGCCTGATGTTTAGAAGGAGGTGACTGAGCCAATTACACTTCCAAAACACAGGGTCTTGGAGAAAATGGATTCTTCAGGGGCTGCCTGCTTTTGATTGTATTAAACTCCTTAACTGCTACAAGGCATGGGTTTTACATATTTCTACATCCCTCTGCACTGTGAAAAAGCCTCCCCACTTTACTAGTTCTCAGGGATCAAAATGGACTCACTACTCCTGACACACACTAAGTCAATGTGATACATGGCACTACATCTATAGCCAGGAGCTCTCTCACCTCCAATGGCAAGGTAGCGGAAGAAAAGCCAGCCACTGATGAGGGGCTCTCTTGGGTTGCGAGGAAGTTTGTCCATGATGTCTAGGTCAGGGGGGTTGAATCCAAGAGCAGTGGCAGGTAACCCGTCTGTCACTAGGTTCACCCAGAGCAACTGGACCGGGATCAGAGCTTCAGGCAAGCCAAGAATTGCAGTCAAGAAGATACTTCAGGTGAAAAAGACACAGACCTCACTAGGTTAGAGACACTCTCCAGGGAGAGAGAGGACTGCACTTGTACAATTAGAGATTAGTGTGATCTAAAACTCTTGATCCAAGTAACCCTTAAATGCTGCTGCATACATGGACTGGATTTCACAGTCCATCCCAAGGCCTTCAATTCAAACACCTCCAAACTTCAGGGAGTTTGACTCTCAGGCCTGAATTTTGCCACTTTAACACATCTGGTAACCTGACTTGTGAATTTGTGTAACGAGCCCTTCACATAGCACATATCTGTTCAGTGTGTTTTTTTTTTTTTTTTTTTTTTTTCCAATCACCAGCACAGATGTCCCTGCTGAATTTCTGACATAAGGGGTTCCCCAAAGATAATTGTTAGTAATCAAGACATGGCCAGGATTGCTACAAAACACACTGATTCATTCTGCAAGTCTTTTTTCAGAAAATTGTCCACAGTGCAATAAGCTATGACCATTGTAACGGAGTCTTTAATTCATCCTGTCAGACACAGATACCCTCATAGGAGTCTTTGAACAACATACTGGGGTTGAATAAGGATGCAATTCTTGCAAGCTTGCCACTTAAAGATCAGCAGATTTGTTAGATTATGGTATTTGATCACATTGTACTGTTTCATGATGCTTCCTTGACTGCATTCAAAATTGGAAATGCTGTAAAATACAAGAGTTTCCTATGGCATGTCAAGGTGAAGGCTGGCTTTACAGTAGTAACCACTTTTCTTGCACAAATGTGAATGAAAGCATCCAGGCCACTTTTAACTGAGGCAGAGAGCACAGGACCCAACACGATGCTGCTATCTAAGCCCACCACCTCAGCTGATGCAAGGTGACATGGCTACCTTGCTTACCCGATTTACACAAATGGGGATAGAGCTCTGAAGATACGTTTATTATCAAAAAGAACACTTCTCTCCTGGTAATATTTTTCATCCCTCATGTTATCCTAGAGCAAGATATGAACAGGAAGCCCTTACCAGACAACCTCTCCAACATTAGAAGAAATGAGGTAGCGGATGAACTGCTTCATGTTGTTGTAGATGGCTCTTCCCTCCTCAACAGCAGACACAATGGTGGAGAAATTGTCATCAGACAGCACCATCTCAGCTGCCGATTTAGCTACAGCTGTACCAGAGCCCATGGCAATGCCAATCTCAGCCTTTTTCAGGGCAGGGGCATCATTCACTCCATCTCCCGTCTGCACAAAGGATAGGTGTTTTATTGAGGAACACATATTTGATAGAGGGAGAAAAGCCTAGGCATGGAACAATGGCTATGTCGACACTGGGAGCTAAGGGTAAAAATCCCAGGTTACTTCGATGTACTCATAATAAAAATAGTAAAGTTGCCAAGGTAGCACAGACAGTGGCTGACGACACCACGAACTCACTGTGCTGAGTGTGTACCCACAGGACCAAAGCATGTTTTACTCAACATAGCTAGCCTCTGCTACTACTGCTACACTACAAGTTACAGCAGGCTAGACTGATGACAGCTAAGGAGTATGCCTATGTGAGGTGGAAATCACATCCCTGAAGGTCCTAGTGTACACATAGTCTAAGATTGGGAAAGCACATCCCTTCTGCAGTAGAATTACGTTTCTGTCACATTCATTCAAAAGTGTTGATTGACAGGACTTCTACCTATCCATTAGTGCTTTAAATGCCACCAATTAGCACTGCTATGGTGCCTTTCAGAGGTTCTCTAACTCCTCTGATCACATTCAGCTTCACAACAGCTATGGAAGGTGGGTAAGTATTCCCACTGTATAGATAGGGAAACTGGGGTGTGTTCCTCAAGGCTACCCACAGTAAATAGAAGAACTGGGACCAGAATCCCGAAGTTCTGACACCCAGACTCTTGCTCCAAACCAATGGGCCACACTCCTGCCCTACAGCTCAGACTGGGAACTTGAAGTACTGACCCCCCATCCTCCTTTCTACATGGTAGAGATGACACTTATACGTTGATTAACATGAGTAAATCCAGATGAGGGGCCCTACATACAACTCACCATAGCTGTAATCTCATGGAAAGACTGTAGGTATTCAACTATCTTGGACTTGTGAGCAGGTTCGACTCGGGCAAAGCAGCGGGCTGAACGGCAGGCCTCACGCTGTGCCTCTGGGGGAAGATCATCAAACTCCCTGCCTGTGTAGGCCTTCTCTGTCACGTCCTCCTTCTCCGAGAAGATCCCAATCCTTCGACAGATGGCCACAGCTGTGCCTTTATTGTCCCCAGTAATCATCATGACCCGGATGCCAGCTTTTTTGCACATCTCAATGGATGACATCACCTCCTTCCGGGGAGGATCCAGCATCCCCACGCAGCCGACAAAAGTTAGGTTGGTCTGAGATCAGAAGGAGTGGAAACGCATTAACCCTTGCTATGCACTTCCCCTCCAGGCACAGAGCCATGTCATTTTCCTTACCTTTAATTCACCCCACATAGGGCAAATCTAAAGATGCTGGTAATTTTTCTTCTCTAAAGGCCTGACCATGTTCACAAAACATTTCCCATGGCAAAACCTGCACAAATTTTAATAGGAGCATAATGGGGCCTGAAGGAATATCACCCTCAAATTAAAATAATTCAGCTGTTATCCTGTTTGGTCCTTCCTGGAGACAGTTCCAGTCCACAGACCATAGTGGGTTGCCATTCACTGCATTCTGTTCAGATTCTTATGCCATGCCCATCACTGAGGTATCTGTGTGCCTCTTGGGAGTACATAAAGGCCCAGATTCAGCAAAGCACACAAGGATGTGCTCAACAGGCACTAGTTTTAACACAAACATAAGGAAGTACTTCTTCACAGAACACAGTCAGCATATGAAACTCATTACCAGGACCTGCTGTAAAAGTCAAAAGCCTAACTGGGTTAAAAAAAGAATACGACAACCTCATGAAAATCATGTTCATCAATGGCTATTAGCCAAGATAGTCAGGAATGCAACACCAGCTTCTGACTACTAGAAGCTGGAACTGGATGATGGAGAGTGGATCACTTAATAAACTGCCCTGTCCTGTTCATTCCCCCTGAAGCATCTAGTACTGGCCACTGTCAGAGACAGGATACCAGGCTGGATAGACCATTAACTCGGAATGGCCATTCTTATGTACTTAAGTCAAAGAGACAAACACAGTTAAGTGTTTTGCTGAACTGTGGCCTAACTGTCATGAGTAGCACCTGTCATATAGCCCTTGGCAGCTAGATTGTTTAACAAAGCAGGACTACTGGGCTATGTGGCTCTCCAACAGAAACTCAGAGAGAGCAGTAGGACCCCTCAGGTGTGCTAGAACTTCCAGTGGGACACCTTCTATTGGGAAGACACTACAGAAGGAGGAACCACATTTGCAGCCAGCATAACATGGTCCTGGAAGGCCAATGATCAGGATTAGGATCAAAATAATCTATGCTAGCAGAAGGGAGACTGAAAACTCTCCAGCTCCCAAGCATATGGAATCCAGGACTCCTAACACATTTTCCACATCCTGCCTCCCCAGCAGCAGCTCTCAGAGCCCTTCCCTTCAGCATCCATGCCAGGGGAAGGAAAACTGTAGCAAATCCTTCTTGTCCCAAGAGACAGCCCCCATGCCCTGCCCAGGGGATCACTTTTAATCCTTCCTCACCTCATAGTTAATGAACTTGGTGGAGTCTTCCAGCTGCATATCCTCTTTCCTGCAGGGAGTGTCCCGGGTGGCCAGAGCAAGGCAACGCAAGGTGTCAATGCCAGTCCCCCATTCCCGGATCTTAGACAAGATCTTTTCCTTAGTGGAGAGAGTGAGGGGGAGCCGGGCAGTGCCGACACGGATGTACTTGCAGCGTTCGATCACACTTTCAGGGGCACCCTTTGGAAATGAAAGGAACAAGAGTTATGCACACTTGCACCCTCCTAGCCTAACTTCTAAGCAAAAGCACAAGAGTGGAAATTTCCCTAACAAAGGCCAATTTTCAAACCATTAGGGTATTTAGTGCCTGCTGCAGTCACTGAGGACAGCATGTCACGGAGTGCAGAATGTCTGGGAAAACAAGATAACGTATTCAAGAGATAAAACCAAACCACAGCCATCCTGAAACACAGGCTATCTACACAATGCACCTTAAGTCAACTGTAAGTTAAATTGCTCATTGTGTGTGAATAAGCCACCCCCCTCCTCCAATTGTGTATGTTACACCACCTGAGCACCAGCGTGGATAGCACAATGTCGGTCCTGCTGGCCACGGGGGCTGGAGCAATTGAATCGACAGGAGAGCTCTCTTAGAACATCAGCAACAGCACCTTGCTGTGATACCACTACACCATAGAAAGAAGCAGTGAAGCCATAGCCTGCTCACTATCCTTAGCTCCCTCTTGGAAGTGCTATCTTGCCAGTGTTTAAAAAGACAACGTTTCTCAGAGAAAGCTTCAGTTCTCAAGCACCGAATCCTAAGTGCATGGAAAGGGGATGCGTGGTAAGATGAACTCACTTTCAGTCATTAGAAAGAAGAATCCAGACTGAAAGAGATATGTCTAGTCCAGGGGTAGGCAACTCCCGGCACATGTGCTAACAGTGGCACCCGAGCCCATTCAGAGCAACATGTGGCACCCTCTGTGGTACCAAAGAAACTGCCACTCCTGCCACTGAAAGCCACGCTGGGCGGCTTCTTTCTGGTGCAGCTGGGACAGAGGGGGTTCCCCCTCCCATGCCTATGTCTCCATGTGGCACAGAAAAAAAAAAAATCTGCTCAGAGTGGCTCCTCTTTGTAGGGTGATGCTCCCCAAAGGAGCCACTCCAGGCAGCTTCTTTCTGCAGTATGCCTGGGAACCCCAGAAAGGAGCTGCTTCTTTTTGTGACATGCCTGGGGACTCCTGTTCTCAGGCACACCACCAAGATGAGCCACTCTGGGAGACTTCCTTCTATGGCATGCCTGGGAAGCGCTTCCACTCCAGCCATGACCACTGCTGAATTTTCAGGCAGCCACCGCGTTTTCTTTTTTTTCCAGCAGAGGGGGCTGCAGGCACCATTGGAGGGTCACGGAGGAAGGACCAGCACAGGGTCAGCAAAGGTTGCCTACCCCTGGTCTAGTCCTAAAAGAAACATCTATACAGCATGTGGCAGCTAGTCTCAGAGCCTGGGTCAAGAGGCTGGGACTCATGGACCTCAGGCAACCAAAGCATCTGACAAAGTGGGATTTTCCCCCATGTAGGCTTATGCAATAAGTAAATGTTAGTCTAAGTGCCACAGTACTCCCTGGCTGTTTCATTTACACACAGTGCCTATGCTCTGATGCCTACTGACCAGGTTGGGCTTCAGTGCCTGAACTACAATGTCTACCTAGCTATTTTTAGCATGGCATCTCACACTCTGCAAGCCCAGGCTGAGACTCACTGCTGCTTGCTATGTAGACTTCCCCTGAATGACCTGTGTGCTTCCCTGGGTTACCTGACCTGGTCCTATAATATTGAACTCAGATTTGGATAAAGAGAGTCCACTGTTAGAGAAACAACGTGTCCCCCCTACTGGACACATGTGGGGAGGGAAGAATGTTCATAAGGGCCTAACTGGCGTAGGAGCAGAAGCCCCTCTGAAAATCCCACCCTGAATTTTCTCTCTTTTCAAGCACTGCAAGGCACATAACAAGGTGAATTCATAATTCTTCATAAACTTCTCATAGCCAAGCTACTTGTAACTGGCCACCCCAGAAGTTGACTTGTGGTGGTGTTTCAATGTGCCAATCATCCTCCCACTCCACCATATCATTCTATCTACTAACAAAAATCCCTCAAGGCCACTAGGAAAATGGCTGAGAGGTGACATTTGCTTTTCCATACGCTTGACTTGAGAAGAAAAAGTGGAGTAAGGGCATCTGTTTCCCTGCATAGAAATAAAGCTTTCCAAGTGGTCTCATAAGTGGCCCGGCACTTGGAGGAGCTCTGTTACATAGAACATACTGAAACTCAGGGCCAATGCTGCCCTGGAGAAAGGCACAGGGCCCTGGCCCCATGTAAGCCGCACCACCCCCCAATCTGTGGCCTGAGACTGATCTGGTCCTGGGGTCCCAAGCGGGTCCCAGATCAGCCTCCTACTGCCACCAGCTGGCAGCCCGGCCCCAGATTCCCAGCTGGGGACAGGGACAGGGGTGGGTAAGGTGGCTACCACCATGGGCAGCCTGGCTCTGGATCCCCAGAGGGGGATGGGGCTGAGTAAAGCAGCTGCTGCCATCGGCAGCCCGGCTCTGGATCCCCAGATGTGGATGGGGACGAGTAAGGTGGTTGCTGTTGCAGGCGGCCTGGCTCCAGATCTCCAGCTTGGACCAGGGCCAGATCAGGCTTCTGCCACTTGGGGCACTCACACTGGGACTTGGGGCACATGCCCCCTGTGCCCAGTGCTAGCAATGCCACTGCTGAAACCCACAAAGGTATCAGGAACTTTTCACTCAGCTTCTTTACCCCCTGAGAACACACACTCGGTACCTAGAAAATACCAAGAGTCTATGGACTGAAGTTTCACTCTCTTTCATAAAGAGGATATAAAGGTTTTCTGCATTAAAAGTCAAACCCTGCTCTGAGCTGCACAGACAGACATGATAGAAGACAGTTTTTGCTGTTCATATTAGTGGCACATACAGGCTCCCAAGTGAGATGAAGAACAAGTCCTGGCAGTGTCCCAGGGGTATGCTAGCTCCTCCCCACCCTCAGCCAGCACAAGGAACAATCCCAAGCTCTCCCCACTGAACTAATGGCACCATCTGTTACCTTGACAAACATCTTGCTGCCAGCTGAGTTGTGGCTGGAACTGACAGGAGTGCAATAGACAGACATGGACTTGCGGTCACGGGAAAACTCCAAGGTGCACTCTTTCTTCATCAGCTGCTTGATCACCTGTGTTGAGACAGATGTTCCAAGTTCAACAGGGTGCTGTTAGCTCTCTCAGATGAACACAAAGAGGCCGGCAATGGCAAAGCCCCACTTGATTTTATCTAATGAGGCCAATGAATCAATACACTGCACAAGTGAAAAATAAATACAAAACTAGTCAGGGTGGCAAGGCACCTTCTGTAATTTAAGAAATAACAGGAAAACCATCAGAAGGGATTTTCAGCCTGACAGTTTTCCCATGGTAATTTAGCCACCTACAACTTCAACTGCATTCAGGTGCTTTAACCTTTTTTGCTTCTGTATTCCAAGCTCAAGTGGCACCACAAACACATGCAGTATCTGGAAGTGAAATAGAGAGACCATCCATTTCTCCTCCTACAGCCACTTTGTGCTGGGTGGACTCAGTCCCAAGCTAAACTGCATTATTCTTTCCATTTTACTATACTCAGCACTAATCAACAGGTACAAACACACTTAATTTCAAAGCAGACTCTTTTTCTGAAAAAGGCCCAGCTTCCGTCTACCATTACTATGGTGATACAAACTGTATACACAGACACATGTAATGGGCTAGCTCTGCTTATCTGCTGCTATATTAGTGCTGTTGGCTTCCTACTGAGGAAGAGGTTCTATACACCTGTGACTCCTGAGGCCAAAACAGTCATTTTAAGTTCTGGACTGAGATGATGCAGTTGTAAGAGTAGGTTTGGGGGCTGGGGGGGGGGGGGAAGGGGGAATACCACAGGAGTATTTAAGTCTTTTAAAAATGACCAAGTGCATTCCAGTTGCAACTACTGTAATATGGAGGGGAGGGGGAATATAGCATTCTCCTCCAATTTTAATTTAGCGATAGACATCAAGAGACTTAAACCTGATCCAAAGCCCAAAGGAGCCCTTCTATTGACTTCAGTGATTCTGGATCAGGTCCTTGCCAGTCAACTTAACTTTTCTTCCCCTCCCTTCACATACCAGCCTACATCTTTGTGTATACCTTGAGCTATATAGTTTTCTAATTATGCTTATTTGGATCAAGTTTTGCACCAGACTGTCTTGAAAGCCAGCATCTGGCAGCTTAGTATTAAAATTCATTTGCACAGAAAGCAACTCACATTTTTTCTTCCAAATTTCAGAACAGAACGATAAAAATATGCAGCATTGGTGTGTATTCATGCTCTTATATGGACTTAGGCTGAGTTTATAAGAAGGCTTTGCTTTTAGTGATGTTATTTTGTGCACACGTACGCAGACACACATTTAGGCTATAAACCAGGGGTAGCCAAACTTATGGAACTCAAGAGCCACACAAGTTGATTATTAAACCTTCAAGAGCTGCACTGAGGCCTATAGCCATATGCTTTTACCTAATCCAAAATTACTAAGTTTAAAATTCATTGCACACTTTAATTTTACCATAAAAAGAGGACAAATATCAATCCTACTAAAGGTTACCATGAAAATTAGGCCTATACAGTAAAAACTTAGCTGCTGCTCGATGTAGAAGACTGCAGCCTAGTGGTGAGTTTTTTAAAATCCTGACCATGCTGCACTTCTCTCTGCCATCCCTGACCATGCTGCACTTCTCCCCACTGTCCCAACCCCACCTGAACTCCAAGGCTGGGCCTTCTTTTCTAAACTGATTTGCTGACATTCTTCTGGGAGCCACAATTTTTCATTCAAGAGCCACGTGTGACTCCTGAGCCACAGTTTGGCTACGCCTGCTATAAACCATTCTTACTGCATTGGCTACTTTAATTTATACACCAGAAAGATAGCTGCTGGGCCTCATTAGGTCCACTCCTCTCTGAATTTCAAAGATTTATGAATACTTCCTCTTACATAACTTTAATATTATGCCAGCCAAATTTGTCAGTTGCTTGACCTTGGGAGAACACTGATTTTATCCCACAAAAAGCCATTTATTTTACAGGATTTTGGGGAAAGGCTGAAACTGTTTCTGTGAAGCTGGTGAGGAAATGTTACAATGACTATCTTGCTGACTTTTTTTTTTTTTTTTTTTTTTTGCTTGGCTGAATTAATTATTTGTATTATATTAAATTGTTGTCACTGGTAATATTAAGTCTAATCATGAGGACATCTACAACTTTTATAATGATGCTCTATCATTATTTAAATCTACATAATTAAAGAAAAATGTCCCCGCCAACTTCTCTGTGCAAAAACATGCAGGTTTATAGCAGAAATTGGTCCAATTCCATTAAAGGGAAGTTGGATACAAAAGAGGCTTCCCAGTTTTCTTATGATGTTCACTGTACCTCAAGTGTCTAATAAAGTGGGATTTTCTCCCACAGAAGCTCATACAATAAACAAACTTGTTAGTCTTGAAAAGTGGCACAGGACTCCTTGTTTATTTCTCAGGACACAGAAACCCAATAGGGTGCTCTTGTGTGGAAACAACGGGTACTGCACCAGACTGGGGCATATTTACCACATGGTGCCCTCTGTTAGAGACAAGTGGTACTGTGCCTGCCTACCATAAATAGGGTGCCCTCTGGTGGAGAAATGCAGTACTACACCCACCTGGGGAGTACCTGCCACGAATATGGTGCCCTCTAGTGGAGATAAGAGGTACTGCAACTGCCTGGGGTGTGCCCACCACAATCAGGGTTCCCTCTGGTGGAAAGTAGTGGTACTGCACCCTGCAGTAATTCAGCTGCCTTTTTGTGGAAAGCAGCAGTACTGCACCTGCCTGCCACAATCAGGTTGTCCTCTGGTAGAGAGAAAAGTGGTACTGCACCCACCTGGGGGGGTGGTACGTGCCATAATTAGGGTGCCTTTGGGTGGAGAAAAGCAGTACTGTGTCAACTTATCATAAATAGGGTGCCCTCTAGTGGAGTGAAACAGTACTGCCTGGGGTGTACCTGCCTGGGACACATCTGCCATGAACAAGGTACCCTCCAGTGGAAAGAAGCAGTCCTGCACCCATCTGGGGCAGCCTGTCATAATTATGGTGCCCTCTGGTGGAGAGCAGCAGTACTGTGCCTGCCCGCCATAATTAGGGTGCCTTCCAGTGACGGGAAGCAGTACAGCACCTGTCCAGTGGTGCCTGCCATGAATATGATGCTCTCTTGTAAAGACATGCAGTACTGTGCCAGCTTGCCATAATGAGGGTTCCCTCTGCTGGAGACAAGTGATACTGCATGCACCTGACATAAACAGGGTGTCTTTTAGTGGAGACAAATGCTACTTACACCTGGTGTGGGTGCACTTGCCAGTCACCCACTGCTGTCACCCGTAGTTCAGTTGCACTGGCAACAGATCAACTCATTAGGAGCACTAACTTAGGTAGTGCTCCAACAAGTATATGATACACTCCTGCTCTGAGCAGGACAAGACAAGATGATACTGAGAAAGCTCGTGTTGCTGATACTGTGGTTCAGCTCCATCATAGGAGCAAAGGGAGCAATTTTATTTTATTCCTCCCCACCAAAGCCTGGTATAGACAGAGCCACCACTTCATGCTAGGACTACAGGAGCACAATAAACCCCATTAGTCTAGACTGACATGGTCAGCTCCATATAGTGCACCTAAAGGGGCACTCAGTTCAGGTGCCTCTGAACATCTAGGCTGATGATCATCAAAGCCAACTAAAGGATTTGGATGCTCAGTTCCCATTATGATTCATGGGAACTGAGTGACTAAATGCTCTAGCTTGGATAATCTCAGCTCTGTTGTACAGCTGAAGGGTTTTACCACACAGCGAGCGTGCACGAGCTCAGCAGCACTCATCCACTGTGTCGGTATACATTACTCTATCACCACACAGCAGTAAGCATCATGGAGAGCCCAGCAAGAGGCCTGGGGGAGAGGGGTGGGTCAGTGGGTCCTGTAGGATTGCACATGCCGCCAAGCATATTGCAACCTACAAAAGACTAAGAACCACTGACTACACGATCTAATCCAGGGGTCTCAAACATGCGGCCCGTGGGCCACATGCGGCTCCTAAAGCTATTTCCTGCAGCCCACAGTGACACAGTCATTACTGATATTTGCAATATCATTGTATGGAAAGGTTTCAATGGTGTGGCCCTCAGGGTACTGTACTAATCCTCATGCGGCCCTCTACTAGTCCTCATGCAGCCCTTGTGGTGATTTGAGTTTGAGACCCCTGATCTAATCTAAATCAAGCTATTGAGGGTAACAGTTGTGAAACAGTGCAGACTCCAAAGCTAGTGAGCTGAATGAATGTGTAGTGTCCATAGTGGACTTGCACTGTTGGGTCTCAATCTCTACTCACTAGTCCTGTTATCCTATATTCAAGCTAGCTCAGGTAAGCTAGTCTGTGCACAGCATTTCTTGTACAGATATATCCTGTGACACTAAAGACAAGATTTTCAGGCGTGGCTAGTGGCTTTGGTAGCCCAATTTGAGCTACTTTATATGGTTCTGATTTTCAGAGGGAGAATGACTCAGCACCTTCTAAGAACTAGGCAGCTTGACAGAGTCACTTTTGGAAATCTTGGCCTAGGTGGTGAGATGTTTTCTTAGTGAGCAGGTATCCCAGTTCCTTAGAGAGCTCCAGGGACTGAGAATCTGATATGGGTTGGTCCACTCCAAGCCATCGCCTCTATCCTGATAACTCAGGAATAATTTGTGCACAAACAGCCATTCAACTTCCCCCTGCCCCACCCATCACTGGCTGGTGAAAGGGACCACATGCATTTTGTGCTTTTTATTGTACTTACAGAGTTGCAGGCATTGGCTCTCTCCACTGCAGAGAGGTTACTTGTATCAGTGTTGAAGACATTCATCTTTTCTACCAGGCAGGTCAGGGCTGTTTCGGTTGCTTCTCCCACCTTCTCATAGGCTTTTTTTGACTGACCAGTGGCAAGAAAGGAACACAAACATTCAATGTAAAAGGAAAACATGGGCTGTATGACCTCTGTTTCCTAACCTGCACAACTAGGTCCAGGATGATTTTATTTACTGCATTATTTTTGAGATCCCAACAGCTTCTTTTTCACTCTAAGATTCCACTGCAAGTTGACTCAGACTGTGCATTAAATGTTGAAGATTGTAATTCAAGCTGAGTTGCTCCTCAAGTTTACAATAACCCTCTCTGTGTTTGTGTAACAATCTTCCTGTACGGTCGATGCACACAGTTCTGGGAAATGCTTTCAAGCACAGCAAGGCCCAGTTTCCTTTGGCACAATTTCAATCTGTATCTGTAATTTGTTCCCACAAATAACATTAGAGGGAGTGGAAGGGGGGCACAGATTTCTGAATCTGCATCTCTGACCATCTGATTTGCATCCACAATGGAGTAAGGATTTGAGTCCAGGCAAACAGCAGACCAACCTTCTGAAAATCTATGCATATATAGTTCAGTTCCATTTAACTGTAAAGACAGAGCAGTGGCTGTCTCTGTTATAGACACAAAGGGGCTACAAGTCCATCAAGAAGCTAAGGACCTCTGCACAGCAAACAAAAGCACAGAAATCTGTCTGTGTCAGTTGTGTATAATACAATATAAATCCAACAGTACAGTGGGACACTCTACAGGAATGTCTTGGCCAATACCCTCTAAGCCTAAAATAGGGGCCATGGGCACAAATTTGATATGGACACAAAACTCATTACCTGTATGCATTACTTTATGTGCATTGGGTGTGGCAGGAGGGCAGAAATGGGGTGTCTTCAGTTACTGTCAGCAAGAACATCTTAAAAAGAAACAACTGTGCAACTGGTTCAGAGACAATGGTTAAGGAGCCAACAATCTCACCTCATTATAATCCAGAGAGGAGTCGTTGCAGAGAGCACAGATGGTGGCTAGTTCCACCAGGCCATCATACTGTCCACACTGAATGGGCTTGTCATTCTTCAGGCTGGAATTAGAAACCACACCAAATCCCCAAAGTTTACCAGATTGAAAATTGCACCAATACTTAGTGGTTTTGCAACATCTCCTATGCAAGACCCTCAAAAAAAGCAGAGGATAATTGTGTGGCCAATGCACAGGCCTGGAACTTATTCCTGGCTGTGCCATAAAGGCCCCCAACTGATCCTGGCAACCTTGCAGTGCTACGAAAAAACGGGGACAGGAACATGTGCTACAAGAGGCTCAGTGAGCCAAACGCATGCCTGATGTAGCCCAGTATAGGAGAGGACTGATGTGTTCTACAATGCCTCTTGGGCCACACTGACCAGTAAACTAGGGTTGCTGTCCTGCTCATGTGCAGACATTCACACCACCTCCCACTGGAGCATAAAGAGCAGTGTAGCTGCAATAGGATGGTTTGTTGCAGCAGGCGCACAGCTGAGCTGTGCTGAGAACAAATACACCTGAAGCCAGAGGGGTACATAACCGTCTTGGCTCACCAATGCCTCCATGGCTGCTACGCTACTACATATGCTGGTGTTTACTCAGCAAGAGCTTGTGTGAGAATGCACACGTAGGCAGAGGGATCGCATCCCTTGCTTGGAGTGTAGACGTAGCTTTAGATTAGCAAGGCCAGATGGGTCTGCAGGCCTTCCACCAGGCTTAAAATCAAGGCAATTGAACTAGGATATGAAGTCCTTTGACACCTTTATTACTATCTAAAAGACTATTGTGCAAGCATAAAAAAACCCGAAGATTCAGCACCCATGTGAGATAGGGATATTAGCCTCCCTCTAAGCCTGTTTCCTAATCCATAAAATGAGGACAAATGACCTGTTTGAAGTTAGGGGCAATGAATGGGAATCCAGTTGTCTCTGAATCCTAGCCTGTATTAGACCATCCCTTTTCCTTGATCAGATACAAAACAAAATAGAAGGCATACAATTAAAAAGTGTTATTATTGGATGCTAAGGGACTGGCTATGCGCCACCGTGGAAAGAAAAATCACAATATGCCTTTGCCAACCAGATTTGAACAGCAGTGTTAGTAGGCATCCAAAGAAAAAGAAACTGCCATTCTAGTGGCACAGGAGATCAAGATTCAAGTGCAACCATCCCTTTATTCCAAGGGTAGATAGAGCATAGCTGTGTTTGAGAGAGAGCTTGTTTGGTCTCAGAGAAAGATACCAGCACTGGTCTCTCAAGAGTCTGTAGCCAGGCAGGGCAGAGAAGTAACCTCAGACACACGGTGGCAATGAAGAGACCTGCATTGTTGACGGTAAAGTGCAGCAATGGTGAGTCATACAACAGCACAGGTTCTGATCCAGTGTCAGTGAGCATGGTTTAGGCCCACAGAAAGGATGAGGAAATATTAGTGGGGTGTAGGAGTAAAGGAGATAGATGGAAGAATATAGTAGAACATGATGGTTGAATGTGCAAAGGTGTTTGAGATTTATGCATGCATTTTGAAGTGAGCCCACGACTAGTGGGAAAAGCCTCCCACCCACCCCAAGCAATATCTTAGAGCTAAGCAGGGCAGAACTGTGCACACAGGATTGCTTAACAAGGTTGATTAAAACAACTCTTCTCAATTAGCTGTTCCTAAGTGGAGACAAACTGTACCCTTTGATGAGAAATTAATAAACATCTCTGCTTAAGTATAGCTGCAATATACTAGTATGCTGCTAATTAAAGGACTGCCAACATCTCCTAAAAATTAGGGGGTGAGAGGACAGATGTGTATATAACCAGCAAGTTCAACACTTCTACATTCAATCCCAACAGCTTTCCATCCCATTTATAACACACATGGATACAGCTCTCATCAAATAGGTGCCACAAGTGCTTTATAAACTCAGTGTGTTAGAATCACCCTGTTCATGCCAGAAGTGCATCCACAGAAGACAATGTGGTACCACTGCACAGCACTTTGACACATGGAGTGAAGGAGAATTACTTAATCAAGAGGAGTCTAGGTTTAGCAGAATGTAGCTACCCAAATTAGAACATAATCAGTGTACCCAGACACTAAGGCCTTTGGGGTTATATATTTTTGCTTTTAAATGCAAGTCAGAATGATCTGAATAGGGCAATATGCTAGGAGAAAAGAGACCTCAATTTTATATTCTCTGCCACTCACATGCTGCACCACCAGGGACAAGCTGTTTCCCTTTATTTATTTCCTCCATCTGCTACTTTTATCTAGATTGGGAGTAATTCTGGGCAGGACAGTCCCTTGCTACAGTGCACAGTGTCACAACAGGTTCCGAGTTCAGTTGGAGCTTCTAAGTATTACTTTAACACAGACAAGAAATCCTGACAGGCAGAGGTGCTGTGAACCCATGAGATGAAGTGAATGATCTCATACCAATAGCGAGAGCCCGGCAAATCTGTGGATATCTGCATTATATCCATGGATTCAATGCAGATATCCATGGACCATTTCTTGTGGATGCAGACTGCATGTGGATTCACACATTTGTATCTGTGTAGGGCTCTGCTGCTAAGAACAGACAGATATGCTTAAAGACATAAAGGACTAAAACAAAAAATAATTAAACAATTCTTCAGTAATACTTCACCAGCTTAGTCAGAGTTAGGACAGATCCTCTGATGATCTTAACTCTGTGAGGGAGAAACTGGTAACTCTCTGTGGGTTTCAGAGAACCTATGGTGAAGAGTCTCTTTCCTAGCAGTAGGTGGCTATAACTTTACTTTCTTTAACCCATTTGCTTCTCTCCTATGATTTACTATTTTGTCATGAGGGGCTTCTCTTAGCCCCTATTCTGGGTGTGAGAATTTGGACACGTCACTTGGCTTTGCTTCTGCTTCCCCACCTGTTGAATGGGATTAACAATGCTGTGAGACAATTAGCATTGTAATAGTTCAAAGCATTCCAGTGTTCACAGTTGAAAGGCTCCTCATCTTCAAAGTGCCTGATGAAGTGGGATTTTCTCCCATGAAAGCTCATGCAATAAATAAATTTGTTAGTCTTCATGTGCCACAGGACTCCTTGTTTGTTTGTTTCATTATAAAAGGTTAGTTCCATTAGTCTCCATGCTAATCCAGTTGCAAAATTCTCTGTTCAGACTGCCTGCAAGGTTCCCAACTGTGGGGAACAATGCCGGTGACAACCTTTGTCAAGTGCTTTGAGATCTACTAATAAAAAGCACTAGATAAGAGATAGGAATTATTAATTCTGTCAGTGAGGTGCTAGAAAGTCCCACATTTCATTTCACATAGGACAGAAAACATGCATAAGCTGGGAACAGCTCTCCAACAGAACAGACTTCTAGGCCTGTGAACTTCTTGAATGGCCTGTGACCATCAACAAGAGTCAAAGCTAACAGAGGAAAGGCATTAGTCACGGCCGTGCATAATTGCCATTTAAGGAGCCAAATGCCATTTTTCTTTGTTTGAGCAAGCTGTTGCATTATGGCAAAAGAGAGCAGCAGTCTTCAGGGAAAACAGGAAAATTATCCTAATTCAAGCAGAGGTGACTGTAGGTTAGGGTTGTGTAAACTTAGCTGGTCATTTTTTAGCTGGAAAAATTATTTGTCAGACATTCATTATTATCAGTTTATTCCACTGCTGGTTCCTAATGGAAAGAACATTCTGGAGCCCTTGTTACAGCTTGAGAGTGGAAAGCAGGCAAGGGCCAAGAAAGTTGGAAAATCTGTTTTCATAGTGACAAAAGGCTGTTCAGTTTAAATACACGATGCAGGGAAAGCAGGGAAAGCCATACTCCTGGTCAGCAAAAATGAGGGATTGCCCAAAGTTCCTAAGGTTGCAGGAAAAGAAATTTAAAAAACGAAGAAAAGTTTGCTGATATTTAAGATTTTTAAAAGCAATTAAGAAAGCTTCAAATATAAATACAAGCTGGAAATGCTAGAAATCCCTTTAGAGGAGCATGGTTCAGAGGACAGAACTCTGGACTGGGAGCTGGTACAGCTGTGTTCTAGTTCCACTTCTGCCATAGACTTCATATAATACCTATGTCAAATCACTTCCCCTCTTTGTGCCTCAGTTTCCCAATCTATAAATGGGGATAAAGAACCCATGTTTCCTTTCCCAAATGCTTTGAAATCTATCAGTGACAACAGCTGAAAGAATACCTAAAATGATTTCCTCACCTCAGCATGTCTACAAGTCCCATCACACATCTGAAATTTGTAAGAAAAAAAAAAAACTACCTTAGACAGAAAATTCATTTAACAAAACCTTCAGATGGACTCATCTATATTTATCTCACCAGAACCGGGTAAAAACAGAAGTAATCCCACAGGCCCAAACAATCCATCAGTTGGATGTCTAAGGTCTTCTTCCCTGTGAAGTCCATATGCCAAACTTCTTCTCTTCATCCTGACTTTCTTCTCATTCTGGTGTAAACCACATCTCTTTTTGGGTCCATAGAACTAAACCAACGCAAGACTCCTATGACCGAAGTTAAGAGTCAGGCCTGTAGATCAGGCCCCTGATCATTCAGACAAGAGAAGAATTAGAATCTTCCCAGACATGTAATAAACAGACATTGCCTGACAGCATCTTGGGAGTCATTTTTGGAATGGAAGCAAGGATATTTTAAGAGCTGCGGAAGGGATGTGATTGTTTTCTATGGACAAGACATCCATAAAGGCAACTAATCAGCACTGTACACAGGATGCCAGAAAACCTCACAGCGCCAGTTCTGAAAGTTCTTGGTTGGAAAGCTGTTCCTTAAAGTATTTAATTCCAGATAGTCTGAGGAAGACTGAAGGGGCAGATTTTGTGCACTTAATTACTAAAATTATTAACTTCATAGGAGTAATTTAAGTCCAGTGCAATACACAGACAGAGCAGGGAGCAAGGTGCTAAAAATGACAAAAATCATCTAGCTCCAAGTGTAGTTTCCAGTAGACACTTTGGTGTCACCCAGTCCTTGAAAGACAATTTAAGGGGTGATCACTTACACAGGACCATATCCTCAGTGGGTTAGTGGAGTCAGAGTTGCATTGATTTACACCAGCAGTGAAGTCACATTGATTTACACTAGCTGAGGACTTGGCTCATAATTTTTTATGAAACTTTCTATCAAAGGATCTCAGTGGCTTTGCAAACATTAAGCCGGCAAGCTTGAGAAGTGTCATACTCAGTTTTAACATGAGAAAGAGAGATGCAATGAGGTTGAGTGACTCACCTATATTCACAAAGGAAATCATCTGGAACAGATCTCCCAACTCCCAGTCTGGTATTTAACCTTCCTGCCCAATTGTCAGATTGGCAGGAATCAATGCATCCTGTAGGCCAGGGGCTACTAGTGGGGTTTGCCCTATGAAGTGGTGAGCTATCAGCTGACTGTATCGCTTATGGGGGAGGGAGAAAGGGTCTTTTCCCCCTTCTCTTCTTGATAGCCCAACTGGCTGCTGTCTTATCCCTCTCTATCTGCTACTAATCAGGGCCCCGGCTCCCCAATGGAAAGCTGTCGAGTACTCTGGCCCCATAAGAGAAAGGTCCCCTTAGAGTTTTCAGGGCCATGAACATGTCACACTCCAGTTAAACCTAAATTACCAACATGATTGCATTTCCCCAGGCCTTCTTCCACAGGTGGAGCATTACACATGCATAAGGAGAAAAGAGGTTTGGTCAAATATATTAAACAGGTCTTAACATGAATTAGGAACAAACTGGCTGGAAAGTCTGCACATCTCTCAACTCAGTTCCAAACTTGGGGACTCCTATTCAGAAAAGCCCAGCTTTACCCTGAAGCACTTTGATGGAGTTACTCATGTGCTTGGCTGAACCAGCTCCTCAAGGAAGCCCATGCAGCACTTTCTTGCCTGCTCCTTGCTGAGATATCAGTACATGTAGCAAGCCTCAGGACACACAGGTATTATCCCCATTTTACAGGTGAAGCACAAGAGGAAAGGGCATGGGAAGTGATTGTCAGCTGAAGAACAAGGAATAGCACTCAGGGCTCTTGAATCTCAGTCTGCTTCCCAAGTCATCCCACCATACCGGTGCCTAAAACAAACCGCTTTGCATTATGTTTCTGGTTTTGTCCCGCATACTGGTGGAAACAGTGCCAATACGCTGTTACTATATAACTGATTAAACTCAAATGCGAAACGATTAAAAAAAAAAAACACATTGTAAAAAACCTCATCCAATGTGAAATTATTCCATACCACCTGATGTTTCCTGCTCTACTAATCTCACCGGGTCATCATGAGAATCATTTGATTATTTATTCATTATTATTGTCATTTATTAAGGTAGCACATAGAGGCCCCAACTGAGATCAGAGCCCCTTGCGCTAGGTGCTGCACATTTCACTGTAACAACGAGCCCTTGCCCAGAAGCACTTACAGTCTAAAATAGGCAGAAAGAAAGGGTCAGGAAAAAAAAAAATCGTTTCTCAGAGTTTCAGTTCTCCATCTATAAAATAAGTCATCTGCCCAAGGTCACACAGCTGGGAACTGAAGCCAGGTGTTCCTAATCCCAGGCTAACAAGTTAACCACAAGATCATTTTTCCCATTTATTTGCATCCAAGACCACATTTAAACAATGTAGCAAAATCAGAGTGTCTCATTTCTCACTACTCTATGGTACATGGAAAGCTCTTTGCATAAATAATAAGAAAAATAACCTGTTCCTATTCATGGTTTTGCCTTGGTAGATATTAAAGCACTTTACAAGTAAACATCAGTGTCATGGTCCTCATTTTACAGATGGAGAAACTGAGGCATAGAGAAGTGAAGTGACTCATTTAACAGGCCAGTGGCTCAACTGGGAACAGACCCCCATTTTCCTGAATCCCCTTTCAGTGCTTTACCCACTAGGCCACACTGTAGAAAATGAGTTTTGCAGTGACTACCAGTTGGCTCAGCATCTAAGGATTGTTAAAAACTTTACACAGCCCAACACTGCTCTGTCCCAGGTGTTGGTACTCACATCTGTCCCTCCGGGGCATAGGTGGATCCTGTGACACTGAACTCATGTAGACTGCAGTGGATCCCCTCAATCTTCTCAATAATAAACATCTGCAGGAATCAGAGACATAATATTAGGAACCTTAAGCAGCAGCCTTAGTTCTAAGCAGCCATGTGATTATGTTTTGTTGACTAGTCCGCTCCGCTGAGTGTAGAGGGAGATATGTCCGCTATAGTTAGTGTCCCTCCAATACCAGTCTTGTACCAGTGTTTGCTCTCTTCATGGACCCAGTTTCAGGCAGCTTCTAGGTCGTTCCAGCCACACACTGAATTTTCATGTTCATCTCCTCTAGTGCATGGTCTCTCTCTCCGACCCCACCCCCGTCTCAAGCAAGCTACAGAGCCAGCTTCTAAGGTGCTGTCTGTATTTTTCTTGGAGAGGAGAGTGTTATGGTTTCTGCTCTGGCATGCAGTTTGCCCAAGCCATTCAGGAAACATGCAGCCCTCAGGAAGCCACTCAGAGAGACCAGTCCAGAAGGGTCAACTGCCATGGGAAGAAACGAGGGGGCTCTTGGCCATAAGCTGGAGCAGGGATTACAGAGACAGCTCAGATAATAAATCCCCGGGAAGCTGTGAGAGGCCCACATATTTTATTTTTCACTAACTTCATCTTTGAAACTCCTTCCAACTCCTCCCTCCCTGAAGCAGCAATAGCAAAAGGCCAGAGCCTCTAAATCTCTTCTACTCCCCCTGCCTGCTTCAGTTAAGGCTTTTCTGTGGCAGCTGCTGCCTTTAAGAAGAGTGGCACCCTTTTCTCTCTGCATGGACTTGCTAAAGGGTTTGTTGATGCTCACTCTGCCTTGATTATTATTTAGGATTTACATAAGGACAAAAAAGGAACTAGAACCATTCCTTGATCTCTTCTTGAATTCTTCAAAGCATCTGACGAAGTGGGATTTTCTCCCATGAAAGCTCATGCGATAAATAAATCTGTTAGTCTTTAAGTGCCACAGCACTTCTTCCTTTCCTTGACCTCTGTATCACTGGGGAACAGTGCCACCTGCTGGGAGTCACAACTAAGAGGTCAAATAAGGTAAAATGCTTCACTTAAAATAAGTGGTGATTGGGGGGAGATGTCTTAAGGAAATCACTGTTTATTTGGACTGTGTCTGAGATTGCTTTGTAAAATGGAGAGAGGAGGAAAACAGTAAATTAGGCATATCTCCTGCCTCCAGCACTGGCAGAGATGGGAGCCTGCATTTCCAAACCACTTGTAATACTTTATAGACTCAAAGCACTGCATAAACATTAACTAAACTAACACAAGTTGTTCTAGTCTCGCTTCTTGTATTACTCTGCCTTCTAAATCATTATTCCAAACAGTTACATTGCAGCAGCATCTAGAGGCCAACAAGGGCATCTCATCATTATGCTAGCACAATGCAGACATACAGCAAACATCCCAAAGAGCGGATGGCTTCAAAGCACAAGACAAAGCAGGTGGAAGAGACCAACAAATAGCTAGGGTAGGACCCTCTCCTCTGGATGTTTTATGACAATGAACCAGAAGGAGGCTTCCTAAACACCCAGTACACAGCGTGGTTTCCGCTGCAGCACGAGTGCTCAAATACTTTAATTGCATGGAGCATGGCCTATCTTGTGGACCCACCTCTCCTCCTGTTAATAGACTGTGTGGGAAGAGCACCCCTCTCACACGGGTAAAAGCAGCCCTGAACTGCCACAGATCTGACAGGCCAGAGTTCTGGGCCCCAGATTCCAGAATCTAGAAAATTTGGCCCCACACATGCATGAAGGGGCGGGCACCGGACAATACAGGAAGTGGGCCCAGAGATTAGGGAGGTTGCAAGACCCCTCAAATTATACTTTAACCACTGCCCTCTCATTCTCACCCACATGACATCACCATTACAATGGAAGCAACTGCTTGCTTGCACAAAACAGCACTAACAAAGTGACAAGAGGTGGCATAGTTTAGTGGTTCTATTCCCAGCAGGGCCACTGACTTTCTAGGTGACTGGGCAAGTCACTGCCCTGCTATTTCCACATACATGAGAATGAATGAGGAGCTGTTTTTTTCCACCATCCTACTAAACAAGCTGCTATAAAACTATACAAGGAGTCATGCGGCACTCAGAGACTAACAAATTAATTCAGTGCATGAACTCATTAAAGCCCATAAGATAGATAAATTTGTTAGTATTTAAAAGTGCCACAGGATTCCTTGTTTGTTTTGCTAAACTAGATGAACACAGCTACCCCTTGGAACATATAAAACTCAAGGCTCTGTGACAGGGCTGCAAACGGGCTATTTGCTAATGGACCTGACTCAAAAGCAATGAGCCAAAGGACAAGCTCCAATTTTAGGCCTTGCTTGGACAGGATGGGGTGGGTACCAATGAACATTATCAGGAGGGTGGAAATTAGAATTTAGGGCAGTGAGGTATTTTGGTCATGGCAGAAAATGGGTGGGGGAAAATAGTGCTAAGTGATATATGCCCAGAAAGATGTCATAGTCAAAGTACTGAGAGCTGCTTTACCAGAGTTACATGACATTTCATCAGGGGATACAGACGCACTTGCAAGACAGATTAGAACTGGATTATCCATTCAGGCCATTTATCAAGTCTTCAGCCCATGTTCTAAGTCAGCCACAACAACTGCACAACTTTCACTACCCTGGCCCCATTGAACTAGAGTCAGCAAGCACAGTAATGCAGGTGCCCTGCTCAGCAGGGAATAATTAATACTTACACCATTGTTAGTTTTCAGCATTATCATCACATTTAAATGAAAGCCTGAAACAATGGCTTCTAAGAGCATTTCTGCAGACTCCAGAACACAGCACTTCATCATCAGATTGCTTTTCTGAACCTTTCTTCATGATTCAAAACTTTAAATAAAAATTATTTAAATACTGCATAAATTGATGCAAGACATCCGCGAAATTCTGATACAGCCATGTCATCTAATATCAGCTCAATCTATTCATTCAGCATATCAGCACCCTCTGGATCACACCTCTTGTGTAAGAGAGGACATCAGTTGCCAAGCTCTCAATCCAGTGCCCTGCACCAGTGCTATATTCATGCCAATGAAAACAACAAGTGAGTTTCTAATGGCTGAAGCCCATGGTAAATAGGTGCGCAAGGCTCTGCCTCAAGAGTACAGTCACTGTCACCTGAATGATTGGTTCCTTCCTCTCTCCCCATCCCATCAACAGCGACCTGCTCATTAGCGGCACTACCTACATTAGTTTTACAAGTCTGTTTACTGTAGTAGCCACACAGACGCACAACTGAAGTTACCTTGACAACTGTCCTACCACATATTCTGCCAGTGGGTGTCTAGCAGCATTAGACATTAACTATGCTTTGAACTCACACGTTTCCAAAATTAGGATGCTCTCCACCCACCCATGCACAGCAGATTACTTTCCCTGTGTTTCTAATGTTTTTGTGTTAATTTTAAGAAGTTATTAACTATTAACAAAGCAAAGTAAAAGGAACATGACTAAGGAATTCAGGTCCTAAATGAGAGGTGGTGGAATTTACAGGAGCCATCTCAGTCCTTAAGGATGCTGGTGGCTGCTGCAGCTAAAACCTGCTGCTTATCTGTCTGGGCTACTGGCCACACACAATTTGAGGTTCATTTCTCTTAAGGATGCATATTAAAATGGCACTTCTATGTAGAAACAGGCCAGTGCCAGGGAGTTCTAACCTGGATCTGAACTTTTGAAAGCAAAGGTGATTCAAGTCTTATGTCTCAGACTCAGTTAGGGCCTGAATCTGCATACCAGTTGATTTCTCCATGCTCAATGCTTGCAGGAGCAGCCATTACAATACAGCTCAGCTGTGCTGTCAAAAACTAGTGGTCAGTAGCAGAGAGGAGCATCCATGGTTATTTCAGTGTTGTTTCCTTATTAACTGTGAACAAGTACATGGCTGCCAGCCCTACAAACTCATCCTGGGACTCAAGAGTCAGGTTTGGCTCTCTCTTTTTCATGTGGAAGGACAGAAGTCTACAACAGTGGCTGCTATCTGAGATGACGGGAAAAAGGATGACTTGGGCTGGCTGCACACCAGTTCCAGGGTGACAGAAAAGGACTGAGGAAGCCTGGGAAGTTCTGCTATTTTAAATTATTTGATCTTCCTGCTAGAAACAGTATCCTTGAAGGAAAAAGCCCAGCTGCCTATAACTGAATTTTTCCCCAGGGCAATTCCATCAGCTTAGATGAGGTCCAAGCACTTTTCAGTAGGAAGACTTGCATTTTATTTCCAGCAGAAGCACAAGTTCTTCTTCAAGCGCTGCTTGCATCATTCAGTTCTAGGTGTCTATGTACTACAGCACATGATTGGCCAGAAACTTTTTGCCCTAGCCTGTCAGAGCAGGATCAGTGGCTAACGCCCCCCTCTGGCCACTCCCATGGATATATATACGGCCCCAACCCTGATCCTCTTCAGTTCCTTTTTACCACCCTCAACAGTTATGAACAGCCTGCTCCTTGCGTTGGAGCAAGTGCCTGCTCTTCCGCTCTGCTTATGAGCCATCCATTCACACTAGAAGACCTATTTGTGGACATCGTCCTGCTGTGACCCAGTGTTCCTACCGAGTCCTCGCAGCCAGAGCCTGAACACTGCTCTCACCCACCACCCATCATGCCAGGGGGCGGGGGTGTGTGTGATCCCCATGAGAAGTGAAACGCCTGGGTGAATCTCACCAGGCAAATAAATGCTCAATCTGTCAGTCCTTCAAACCAAAGACTTTGAAGGACAGAGAGCAGAAGCGCTGTCCTCTGGCTATGGAGCAAGCAGTGCAGCCTACCCACAATATAGTGGGGCCTTCCATAAAGCTGCCGGCACTGCATGCCAAGTCAGCACTGGGACCCTCTTGGTGCTGTTCCACAAAGAAGCACAGGAAACGGCGTTTAGCACTGAAGCACCAGCGCCACTCCAGCTTTTCCCAGCCAACTACCTCTCCGAGACAAGGCCCGGAGCTCATTCCAGTGCCATCCACTCCAGAGGCCTTCAAAGCTGCAAAGGCTCTTCTGCTCCTGCCCATGCCCACGACTCCCAGGCCATTGAAGTCGAAAGGGAAGCCCACCTTCCTTTCAGGGACATGGGCTGCTCCAGAGCAGCTCCAGTCCCCATCTACCCTGGCACCGCAGGCTCCTCCATGCCACAAGGCATCGGAGCATGAAGAGGTCTCGGGATCCTCCCCTTCCCTGGAGACTTCTGCCTTTCCCAGTGCCTAGCTGGGTTACAGGAGACTCACTCCCTCCCCCACACCAAGGGGGCCACAACTGAAGTGCTCCCATAAGCCCTCCCCTTCACTATCTCCACACCCTAGTGCCTCACTGGTGCCACCTACCCCCGCACTGGCGGTATGTGCCTCCATGGTGCAGACTTCATCTATCCGGCACTGAGGGAGAGGCTGTTCCGCAAGTCTCCGGGAACTGGCACCTCACTCACCTGCCCATCCCAACCGACGGTGGGATTAGCCTGACCATGAAGGGCCACCGGGACTCGTCCCTCCCCAATACTGCCCTCACAGTCGGTCCCTCTCCTCGAGGCCTCTGAGGAGGAGTATTCCCACGGCACCATTGAGCTGAGGGATAGCAGCCTGGACCAGGCTGTGAATCTTCAGCCATGGTCCTACAGGGAGGACCCCAGTATCCACTACGACCTCCTCCGCTGGATGACAGCGCACTCGGGCATGGAGGTTGAGCCCCTCCGTGGGGGATCTGGATCCCCTCTTCAACCTGGGGTTCATGGCTCCCCCAGCCACAATCTTGGTGCCACTTCATGATAGTATGCACGACCCTGCCTCTATCCTGCTGGTCTCCCAAGTTGCCGGTCAGAAATACCACATTCCTCTAGAGAGCTTCCCATTCCTGGTGGACTACCTGGTACCAAACTCCCAGGTGGTAGAAGCCACCTACAGATGGGAGGGGCATGACAGACCAGCCCCTTCTCCAAGATCTAGGGAAGCTAGAAAGCTCGATTTCCTGGGGAGAAAGGCTTATTCAACCTCTGCCTTCCAGCTTCGCATTGCCAACCACCAGGTGCTGGTTGAATATACCCTTGATCTCTGGGAGTTTATGAGGCACTTCTGAGAACTCCTCCGCCAGGAACACCTGGATGATTATGACTTAGTCATAGAGGAGGGTACGCTGGCCCTCCATGACACCCTCATGGCTGCCTGGGATGCCACTGACACAGTTAGCCATGGGGTCGCCTCAGCCATAGTCATGCAGCGAGCAGCTTAGCTCCAAGAGTTGGGCCCACCCCAGGACTTGCAGCAGGCCATGCAAGACCTCCCCTTTGAGGGACGGTCACTCGTCACAAGAATCATCAATTCCTTGCTGCGCAGTACGAGGGACTCTAGAGCCGACCTTAGGTCCCTGGGTATGCACACACCTCAGGCGCCCAGACGACCGTCCAGCCCTCAGCAGCTGCAGCAGCGTGTCTGTCAGGGACCCTCCCCACATGGCAGCAATGGAGAGCAGGGTTTACGGGGACCTAGAACCTCTTTGTCTTATGGGGCTCCCTGCTAGTGAGCAGAGAACCCTTCCGCCTCCTGAACAAGCTCTCCCCAAGCCAGACGCCACACTCCTCAACCCGTGCCTCTGGTCAATTAGCCCTCTCCTCCTCCCATGGGCCCCCATCGCACCAGCCCTTGGGCCCACAGAACCGGTATCCAGGGACCGGCAACCTTAAACCACCCCCCTCACAGTCAGTCTCAGGATCCCTTTCTTCTCTTATGGGGCAGTGCCAATCCGCTAACCTTTGTCAGATGTATCACTAAGGGGAATAACGTCAAAGGATTGATGATGGAAGAGAAACAGCAATTTGTATGTATACATATGCACATATTATATATGCATAGAAATCCTAGGGCCCTAGCAGAGAAAGCCCAGAAGGGAAGGGGAGGAAGGTGGAGGCCTACTGCTACCCCCTCCTTAACCTACAAACGGCATGCGCGGGCATCTCTCCCGGACAGGAAAACAACCAGGGTAGACAGGGGAAGGCAGAACAGGACAATTGTACCCTCCCCCAAACCCAGCCTGCCTTAGAGCCTGTGGCTGGGTCACCAATGCTACCCTACGACATTGATCCTGAGCAAGCGTGTGCCCATCAGATGACCTTCCTGTACTGGGGTGGGAAAGAAAGTGGCTAACTTCACCCCCTCACTTACGAAGGGAACAAAGAGAGGATTACTGCTCACCTCTAGCCTCGGCCTCAAGGGGAAGGACCACAAGGCTGTTGTGTTGGTGTACAGAGCTGTATGAGGATGCAGCTTCCCCTCGCTTGTCTTGCCTTTATGCCCCCCCCCCCCCACGACCCTCATGAAGATTCTATGGAGCCCCACTGAAGTCCACAAGGGTGAATGACTTCCTCCCCCAAGCGATACAGTCAACTGATGGCTCACCACTCCATAGGGCAAACCTTGTTAGTAGCCCCTGGCCTACAGGACGCATTGATTCCCACTGATCCAACAATCAGGCAGGGTCTTTTTCCCCTTCTCTTCTTGACAGCCCAGCTGGCTGCTGTCTTATCCCTCTCCATCTGCTCCTAATTGGGGCCCTGGCTCTCCAACGGAAAGCTGTCGAGTACTTGGGCCCCATAAGAAAAAGGTCCCTTTAGAGTCTTCAGGGCTATAAACAGCTTTGGCTAATGCCCTGACTAGGAGCTGGACTACCCCCCTCCCCGGGGGATCCCTAAACCCAGCAGCATGACCTACCTCCGCGTGGTACGAAGCTCACCAATGTGGAGGGTGGGATCCCCCCACTTTTCTTTATGCAGGGAGGTGGATTCTGCCCAAGCTTCTGTTGAGCAGCACAGGTTATCTCCCATACAGTCTGCCCTGGGGTACCCACCTCCCCTTTCTTTCCCCAGCAGGATCCTCAGCCTTTGGGAAATGGTCCAAGGCCCCTCTACTAACCCAGACGGGCCTTGTCTACAAAAGAATGGTGTCGTACACCCTAACAAGAGGACCGTTATGTCTCAGGGGTCCCCCTGCATCTTTTCCAATCTGGGATTACCCCATTTTCTGATATACTAGTGGAATAGAGACCACCTTCTTCCACTGAAAGAAGGGACATGTTCCCTCCCCAAACACCCCCGCACCCTAAGAATCGCTTGGCAATTAAAGGGGCAAATGTGGACGCCATACTGTTGATCCCAGATCGCCTCAAGCAGCTAAACTGAAAAACTCCCTCCCTACTCTACTCCACCACCTCCAACACGAGACAGCTCACCTGATTCAAGAGATGCTTGCCATCTTACTATCTGTAGGTCAAGGAAGGGGATCAAAAACCAGTCACATAGGAGCTGCTTTCCTACCAAGTGCTCCCCGGCGAGCAAAGTGGGCACGTAGTGATGACAAAGCTGCCTTTCCCAGAACAGTGTTTGTAAAGGTAGCCCTCTTCTCCTTTGCTCCCTCTCCAAGGAAAAAGAGAAGAAGCAGTGCAACGGAAAACCCACAACTAGCTATCCAATTTGTGTGAATAATGGCTAGGACCTAGGATAAGGGATCCTTCTATTTCCTTATTTGACATATACCTGCCCTTGCTCACCAATGGAGTAAAACGGGGTCTTTTCAACTGCCTCTCTACCTTTCCTCCAGTCTTCCCTCCCCTCTCACCTCATCCTCCTAGTCCAACCCCCTCTTTCCTTCCATAAAGGGCTTGGGGAGATTTTTTCTGGAACTCAGAATGGGAGTTGTTTCAGGGGGACCTACACCCCTGTTGCAGTAGTTAGTAGAAAGGATTATTTTTACCCGGTGGGGCCCTCCTGTTGGCCGGCCCCCCCCCACAGTCCTCCTTCTCCAGATAGCTATGACCACTGGGGCCCTTCAGATGTCTGAAGGTCCTTTGGATCAGGCCTTACCATAGACAGATGGGTCTCGAACCCAGGAGTCCCCTACCTTCAAATACCTATAGGACAGGAGAATGGGCCCCTCTGTTTGGAGCCAAATCCCTCTTTCCATGGATGTCTGACCCACATGTCCTTCCCCACTGCAGCAGGACACCCATCCCCCTGCTGTCTCCTACCAGAATTCCAGATACAGAGAACTGGACTAGTGTATCACATGCAGAGGTGACTAAACCCAGACCATGGATGATGGAGAAGCCACATCCCCCTCCCTCCTTTTTTTGGACACTGCAACTAATTGCCACATTGCGGAATAGTGGAACATTGCCGGTGACAATGATTTCCTTTTCTGGATCAGCTAATGATTAATAGTGAGGGCATCCACAACGGGTCAAGCTCACCCTCCTACCAGAGCCTCAGGCTCTCCCAATAAAGTGGCAGATAACCTCTTTGGCATCCCTTGAGCAGGTCTTCTCCTGAAAGGATCTGCAGGTCAGTAGCGTGTTCGTCAGTGTAGGCTTGATGACCCACTAGTCTGTTGCCCAACCGTGATTTGGGGATGCTGCTCTGAGTGTAGCCATGCTGACAGCAGAGAAAATTAAACTCTGACAGCCATCCAAGGTACAGCTAGTAGTCACCTAGAACTGAATGATGCAAGCAGCACTTGAAGAAGAACGGTGGGTTACCTGTGTAACTGTCCTTCTTTGTGATGGGCTGCTTACATACATTCAAGTCCCTCCCTCTGTCCCTCCTACTCAGAGTTAGCAAAAATAAGGGACTGAGGAGGATCAGGGCCAGGGTCATACATATAGCCACGGGAGTGGCTAGAGGGGCTATTGGCCACCATGCTCTGACAGGCTACGGCAAAAAGCTTCCAGCCAATCGTGCACTGTGGCACGCAGATGTCTAGAACTGATTGTATGTGAGCAGCCATTTTGAAGAAGGATGGTTACATAGGTAACCCACTGTTCCAAAGGAGTAGCTGTGTTAGTTTAGTTCAGCAAAAACAACAAGGAACTCTGTGGCACTGTTAAAGACTAACAAATGTATTTATTGCAGGAGCTTTCATAAGTAAAATCCCATGTCAGCAGACACTTGAAGATGGAGAACTTACAGATTTTACATTGCAGGATTTTCTCCCACAATAGCTCATGTGATAAATAAACCCGTTAGTCTTTAAAATTGCAACAGGACTCCTTGCTTGTTTTGCAGAGGCACAGTTTATCTGGCTGTCACAATGCTTCTTATACATAGGTAGATTAGAATGATGTTGGAACAGGAACCTTACCATTAAAACAGCTGTTGCTTCCACCATTGACTTTTTTGTCCAAGTACCTTAATGTGCCACAGGAAGGTAACAACTGACTTCCTAAACGGGGACCTGTATTTATAGATCATGTTTGGCTCCTCTTCATCAATCAGGCTATTTGCCCTCTCAGACACATTATTCCAAGGAATTATGCTGAATAAACGAGCAACCTGAAAGTGCCAGGCCCAAAATAGCTCATTTAGGGCTCAGTAGAGTGAACACACTATCAGCAAAAGAGAACAGGAAAGTCCTGCCCTAGGCAGGGTGGAAACACTTTTAACTGCACAGTTTCCTATCCATGCGCTAACTGGCAAGGGTGAACTGAGGGAATTTCACTGGCACTGCAGTCAATAGTATTGTACTGTCGTTTTGACATGTGGACTAGAGTCCAGTAAGTATTAACCTATGTAACACTAAGCTTGTTTTCACTTCTTCCCCAGATGGTCACTCATCTTTCAAAGGCACCCTGACATCTAGCAGCTGTCAGATGAACTTTAAAAGCTCATCAACGTTCCAGTCCAATTTTTCTCCTTCCTATGTTTTAAACCATTTGCTCATGAGCAGATGAGGCAAGAGAGTTATCTCAAGGATATCTCCCTGTGGCCACTGCACAGCTTTGCAACCTTTGCCAACCCCCTGTGCCGGCCCCTCCTCCTCGACTGTCAATCAGTGCCAGTGGTTCCCTCCACAGAAATAAAAGCGGTGGCTGCCTGAAAATTTGGTGCCAGTCATAGCTGGAGATTGGGGGGCAGGGAGGGAGGTGCTTAAAGGAGCCACTTGCAGAAAGAAGCTGCCTGCAGTGGCTCCTCTTGGCAGCATGGCTGAGAATGGGGTTGCCAAGGATGCCATGAAAAGAAGCTGCCTGGAGCAGCTCCTCTTGGGGGGTCCCCATGCACACTGAGGAAAGAAGCTACCCAGAGCAGCTCCTTGGTGGCTGCACACCCTGGAGAGAAGCCATTCCAGGAATCTTTTCTGCACCATGCCTGGAAGATGGGCATGGTGGGGACCCTCTGCACCCCTGCAGGAGCTGCGCAGAGTGGCTTTCAGTGGTAGGAGCCACAATTTTCGTGGCATTGCAGATGGTGCTGCAAGCCGCTCCAAACAGGCTTTCATGCCACTGTTGGCACACATGCCAGGGATTGGTTAACACATCTGCCTCTAGAAACAGAGTTCTGCCTTGTAACCAAAGGGTAGTTACAGTTTGCTCCCTCAGAAGTCAGGAATCCCACAGCCTAGCAACTGGCCCCTGGGTTCCTACAGGTACTCACTGACTGCATACGTGCAACCCCCTTCCTACTCCATCATGAGAGCTTTGCTCATCAGAAGAAACCATGTGCAGCTCTCTACCTCTTAATGATGGGATTAATTCAACTGCAAACTTTCCTGTCTCCCTGCCATCACACAGCTAACTGGGATGCTCTCATGAGTTTCCCAGCCTCCCTTGCACCAAAGTAGTTCAGACCTAGTCAGAAAGGCAACAACCAACATCATTCCTAAACTGTTCTATTTCAGTGCCCCATCCTAGAATACTCCTGGCTTAGCCACTGAAGTGTTACTAGCTCCTGTAGAAATTGAAGACTTCAAGCATCAGGAAACAAAGCCAAACATCTAAAGACCAGAGTTTATAAACTCAGCATATGTGCCCGTCATTCTCTCCCACAAATCCCAGGCTACTTCCTTTTGGATCTCATTCGGTATAGACTGCCTGTCAGCACTGGCTAAGCCTGGTTTATGTTCCAGATCTCCCCAAGCACTTGGGAAAGTGTGTTAATAATCGGAGAAAGCCATCAAATGATCATTTGCACATGGGTTGAAAAACAGCTTGTGAAACCTTTCAACAGCTAACAATGAGAAGTAATAATGATGACATAGAGTTTATGTTCTGCTGTAGGGAAGGTGGAGTCATGGCCACGGCCTAGTACTGCATGCAACATATACACACAGGACTTTTTATCCAGTACATGCTTCCCCCTGAACACGTGCAAATAACACTGAATGAGTAGGGGTGTATTCTGCTCACCATAGTACATGGCTAAATTACTTGGCTTCCATGAGACCCTTTGGGTGGAGAAAGAGGGTAGAATTCAATCCCATGTTCTCCCAGGCCAGGATTCTACTTACCCATTCAAACAACCATCTCTGCACACCACGGGGCCAGCTCCCACCTCCCTTTTACATCCCTCTGAAAAGTCCATTTCCCTCAGGAGGCATCCTGTCACCAAGCCACAATGATATAGGGCCATCAATGCTCCCTTTGCTTTGGTTAAAAAAAAAAAAACAAACAAAAAAACAAGTTATCACTTTCAGCCAGGTCTCCCGGTGAATCCCTGGCTGTTGAGTATAAATTTTTTCAGGAAAGGAGAACGTATTCATTGACAAGGAAGTAAGATCTTCAGGCTGAGACATTTTACTGGGACTCAGGAGAATGGGGTTCAGTTGCTGGATTGCCAAAAGGAAGAATGGCTCTGTTTAGATTGCTAGCCAATGGCTCAGAAAACCCAGTTTCAATTCCTAGCTCTGCCACAGATTTGCTCTGTGATCTTGAGCAAATCATTTCACTTACTTGGGCCTCTATTTCCCTACCAGTGATACAGGCAATGAGAACTCTTCCCTACTCCAGAGGGGTACTGTAGGAATCAGTTTATTGTTTTTCCGGGGGGGTCCCTGTATAACACAGTGATGGGAGACACATAAGCACTTGCCCTTTTAGATGGCTAGCTTAGTGCATAACACAGTGTCAGCACTTCCATCCTAAACAACAGAAGGCACTGCTGCAGTATGGTAGAAGTATTTTCAGTTTCTGTGAAGTGTGTATTTGTTTCAAACAGAAGAAGGCAGCCAGGCACAAAATCAATTTTAAACCCTTAAGCTAGTAAACAATTACAGTGGACATTCTGAAGGCTCTGACAGCGTCAAGAGGAGAAATACCTTCAGTGCCCTAGTCACACTAAATATCCAGAAGATACAAAATGTTTAAAGCTGCTCATCAGATTTTCCTCCCTCTCTTTTTCTCCTATTGCTCTCAAAGACAAAAGCAGACCCCTCTCTCACCCTCACAGCACAAAGACCACAACAGAAATGGGATGCTTTGCTGCTTTTCACTCATTAACGCCTGTGACTTATGAGACAGGACTTGTTATAACATGCAAGGTTATCTATGTGATTCTACAGGGAATTCAGTCCTACCAGGGACCGTAAGTCTTGAAACATGGTCCCCTGCCTGGGCTCTTGAGAGCTATATAATCCCATCTCACCACTACAATTTGATGACAGAGGACTGCAGTCCTGGAATCCGATTAGTGGAACCCTGGGGGTAGGGGCATCACTGTTGCCAGGCTTATGGGGCTCAAGCCTTGAGCCTCGGCACCAGAGCCCTGGGTCCACTGTGGTGGCAGAGCGCTTGAAGTTTGTGAACCCCAAGTACTGGCACCCAAGCTCCAGGTCTTTTTCTGAGCCGGGGTGCTCCTGCCTGGCATCAGGTCCTCACTGGTCCCCAGCCTCTGTTTAACCCAGGCACATGAATTTGCCCATGTAACTGTTCTTGCTGCTTAAGGCTACTTCCCCTGTAGTATCTACTCCCACTGTCTGATACTGATGTCCTGACCTAGTAACCTGACCTTGCCTGTTTCCTGACACATGACTTCCAGTTCGTCCTCTGGCCACTCTTGGACTCTGATCTCCTGGCATCAGACCCAGCCTGACTCACATCTCTTGCTCTGACCCCTCGGGTCAGACAGCTCATGTTCAAGTCATGACAAGCTCTCTCATCTTTGGAGATATACTACTGCAAAAACAAAACCAGAAAGAAAGATCCATTTGCATGGAGAAGCCTTTTCTCAGTTTGTTAGACAGTGGTTCTCAACTTTGTGGGTCGTGACATTGTTGGCAGAATGTTGTGACTCTATAGGACACACCAGCCTACTCCCTCCAGGCCAAATCCAACCATTTCCCCGGCTCTCCGTGACACACTTACTGCTGTGCGGTGACACAGTAGTGTGTCTCGACACAGTGTTTGAGAACCACTGTGTTAGAAAGTGGTATAAAAAATGCCATGGTGTTTCCTGCCACCCTGAATACAGATCAGCGCCCCCCTTTAATCTGAAAAGAGACAAGCAGTTCATCTTCACAAATGTATTGGTTCATACGGTCAGAGTCTTAGCTAGGGTGAATCAGGGTTGTCCACTGATTTTGCTTTGCTGATGTATGCCAGCTCAGAATGCAGCCCTAAAGACTTCTAATGGACCAATATGGTCATATACATTGACCTCCTGCATCTCACCAAAGAAATTCATCCAACAGCTGCTTCAGAAGAGGGAATTATTCCTCCACTCTGTGTAAGTGGATGTTATCAAACTAATGGCTAAACTAGATAGCACCTTTTAGAAAGATATTCTGTCTCCGTTTAATCACTCCAAATGAAGATTAATTAGCCATTTTCTGCAGGGATCTGTTACATTGATTAACTGTTTTCATGGTAAAAATATGCAGTTTATTTTCCATTTGAATTTTTCTAACTTCAAGTCACATCATTTAGAACCCACTTTAGGGACAGACCTTAGAGGAATTTGTTCTCTTTAGGTTCTTATTCTCTGCCCATTATAACAGTCTCAGCACCACTGAAGGACAGCAAAGAGAATCATTGACCAAGAGACTGTGAAAGAGCTGAGTCTGGTCCCTCTGTGGAATTATGTTTTAATCCTTCCCTGGGTCAGAAGATAGTCTGCCTTGCCTAGCCTGAGATTCAAGAGCCAGTGCAATAAGGACTTTGCTAAGAAGGCTGATCGATTTGTGTGTCCTATGACTGGCAAAGATATCATACAGAGAAATTTTTGGAATAGCAAAGAACACAGCTTGGCCAATGACAATCTAAGGGGCAGTTCCCTCTTGGCAAGTGCTCAGAAGCCACCGTGAAAACAGCTCTTTAAAGGCCTTGGTAGATAAATGGAGCAGATGCAGGAACTTAGAGCAAGATGTATGTACACATGGTTGAAACTTTCAGAAGTGACTAGTGATTTTGGATGTCTCAGCGTTTTGGAGCCCACCTTAACAGGTGGTTGTTGGAGGGTGGGTGCTCAACTCCTCCTAAAATTCAAGGCCCTTTCAAAAAAAGTGTTTCAAGTTGAGTAACCTCCCCTCCAAAAAGGGGCACCAAAAATTACTGGTCACTACTGAAAGTTGAAGCCTATTTACTGAACAGATACTGTAGGCTGTACTTGTTCACATCAGGTGCACTTGCTATTCATCTTCAAACTGGTGCTTCCATATATCCATAACCCCCTCCTAGACAGTTCTCACTCGCTGCTTGGCATGAATTTGCCTTTCTAAAACTCTCAAGGGTGTGGAGTAATTAACACTTTCACAACAGCAAATAGCTTTTTTTTTTGGTAAATTGGCCACAGGCTTTATTTTTTTAATTTCCAAAGGGGTAGCTATGTTAGTCTCATCCAGCAAAAAAAACTGAGGAGTCGTGTGGCACTTAAAATAAATCTGTTAGTCTTTAAGTGCCACACGACTCCTTGTTTTATTTTTCTAAACCTATGTAAAAACGGTGTTCTGTAACCCATGGCAACCAAGCGTTACATACAATTTCCTACACTAGGTTGTGCTCAATGACTAATAAAATACTACAGAATCAAGAAGGGTGGGGGGGTGATTTTGATTGAGAGATCTGAAAGGCATTGGCATGTTTTCAGTATTACATTATGGCGTATTTCCAGATTGAACAGAGGGGTATGTTTGCAGTAACTGTAAACATTGAAGAGGAAATAGCTGGAGGATAATCCATAAACAGGACAGATAACTTTTCACTTACAAAAAAAGGCATAGAAACCTAAACCTATCTGCACCAGCAGTTTAAAGGGCCCTTCTGCAAAAGGCTGCTCGAGTGGAGCCCGCCAAACAGATCTTCTACATGAACGGCAGCTGCACTGTTTACCTTATAAGGCTGGAGGGCGCATACTAACTCGTGTCAAACAAGAAGGAAACTCAGTTGGCGCCAGCCCAAGTTCTCCCTCCAATATGTACCTCTGTGTTTAACCCTTTGAAGCCAAACTTGTGCCAAAAATGAACTATGAAACATCTGAAAAAAATAACCCAAGAACTTGCCACACACACATATATGCACCCTGCTCCGTCTGCAGCTGCAACCTCCTTTCTTCCCTTGGGGTAACAGCACTAATCTAGACACATTTTGGAAAGCAATAAGATCATAAAAATATTTCTTTTTAAGTAACTCCGGACACTTCTGCTGCAGGCTCATTCGAAAGGAGAGAGGCAAGATGATAAAAATTTAGATTCTGGGTTTTTTATTTAATGGTATGTATTTTCTGCCCTATATGAAAAGAAATCCAGAAAAATTGTGCCAAAATGGGATGTGAGGGTCCCATCAATAACCATGATGAGGTTCCTAACAGTACTTGCTTACTTTGCAAAAAAGAAGAATACACAATTGGGATTAAAAAAAAAAAAAAATTATTCATATCTTCCTGGGACCCCTAACTGTGGAGAAGTGTGTTCAATGGCATAGGAGTAAGAATGAAATTAGAGTGACAGTGAAAGAGCCAGGAGATCTGGGTTTGCATCCCAGTTCTGTTTTTCAGACTTATTAGGCACATAACTCACTTGCTCCTTGACTCAGTTTGCTCATCTGCAAAATACAACAGCCTACTCTCTGTGCTTTTAGAACTCTGAATGGATTTTGCACTAGAAAAGTGGAAATACCACAACATAACTAACTAAAGATTTATGCACTCCTATCAGCTGGTAGTCATCCATTTATACTTTCACTTTCATATTTACTGGGAAGCTGATCAAGACCCCAAGTGTCTGTCAGGTCCCTTTGTCACTGCCTACTTTGGCTGGATTCATGCTGGCAAACTACAGGTAAAAAAATGTCTTTGGTCCTAAAGATCCAGAAGGAGAGGAGGGGGAATCCCTGAGCAAGAGAATCCAACGAACAAACAGCCTGTGTTTGTTTTAGATAGAAGCTGCCAAATCAAACTGTAATCTGTATCAAAATGTAATCTATAGACAGGCCTCAACAAAGGCACATTCAAGCAAAGACCACATAAAACTCTAGGTAAGTCATTCTGCATACAGCATTTTCCAGGATACTCATTTAATTGTTCACTTGTCTGTTCTCAGAACTGCCAAAGCAACTCATTCAAAAGAGCCTAAAACCAGGCTATCTAAAATACAGGGCAGACAAGCTAGGAGGGATGTGAAGATGCTTGCAGAACTGACTCCCACAGAAATACAAATTCATCTGCCTCCTCTATCCAATGGGTGATTCACGTAGCCAGAATCAACTGTGCTTCCCTCTTAGCTGTTTAAGAGCCATCCTTTCTCTTTCCTGTGTTCACAGAGCACAAGATATGGAGAAGTCCGCATGGAGTGCTCCACCGTGTCTCCCCATCACTAGAAAGGCTGACAACTGGCCATCTGTAGAGCAATGACAGAGTTATGGGACTGAACCGGCCAAGTGCAGGCACACGCTAAAAGCTGTTGAGCTTTCTCAGTACCCACTGATGTTAAAAGCTGGAAGGACACACTCAGCATATCAACAGGATCAAGTCCTGTGCCAGTCTTATGTTTGCCTAGCCCAGTGCCAATTGTCCTTATTTAGAAGGGACGAGTCAGGCAGTGGTTTTATAAGAACATATTCTTCTTTGTCCCTTCAGGAAGTTCAGCTATTACCATGTTGTTTCAATGGGCTATGAGGCATGTACTTATCTTTCCCAACGCGCCCATCAGATCATAACTTCCAAATGTCATCCTCTGAGTCTTGGCCTCCTGCTGTATTAAGTAATGGAGCCTAAAAAGGTGCCATATGCCAAGTTTTAGGAGACTATAATTTGAGCTGAATGTCAATTTCAATAACTGTTGTTCAAAGGCTCCATGATGATCTTAATTCAGAGTTATTAACTTATTACACATATCCTGCAATCTTCTATAAAAAGGATGCAATTTGCAAGGACAGAGGTAAAACATTTCTCTTCCCCTCCCCCATGCCAAATAATGCTTGTGGTTAATGTAATTACATAATGGCTTCCTCCATATCATCTCCCTTGTCAAAGCAACAATATAGGAGACACAATAACCCATACAGACAGAAGTAAGCTTCTAAAATTATCCTTTCCAAGATCTGCTTTCAACACAAACTTGGACTGGCACTAGCATTCAGATGGTTTTGACTACTGTAGGCTAAAGAGGAGCACTGAAACATTTACTGTTCATCCCCCCACCAATTCATTTATCATACAAAAGGAAAAACTGGACTGCCAGTCATTCTGCTGATCAGCTCGTGGGTGAGGAAGAGGGAAGGCCCATGTGAGGACCCTACTCATCCTGGCAGAACTTTTTGTCTTGTTTTTTTCATTAAGCAAGTGGCAGGCTTATAAACAGGTCCAGCCTGGCTGATTGGAAGATTCAGTCATCTGTGTACATAACCATTACAACCCAGACAACTGCAGTGCAGCTTGACTCAGACACTGGTCTCAGTGTCACGAGACTTTGGACACTCTTCTAAGCTCTATCAGTGACCTGCTGGGTGACTCCTGAAAAGTCGCTTCCCCTCTCTGTGCTTGTAAACTCCCCTGTTGTCTAGACTTGTCTGTTTAGTTTGTAAACTTTCGGGGGTAGGGTCTGCTTTTTACATGCATTTACACATAGCCTATCACATTGGAACCACTCCTGAAGACAGCCTCTAGGCCAGGGGTCTGCAACCTGTGGCCCTGGAGCCGCATGTGGCTCTTTGGCTGCTTCCTTGCAGCTCTTGCCTCTGGGTCCTCCTCATCCCCCTCCTGCCCGGGAACCTTGTGGGGGGCCTGCTCATGGCTTGCCTTCCTCCCACCCCCTGCTACAAGGGGCCCCTGTGGGCAGCCTGTGCTAGGCTCCAGGCTTCCATTTCCCCACTGGGAGACCCTGTGTGGGGGCCTACTCCTGGCTCCAGCCCCCCCCCCCCCCCACCAGGAGGCTACATGCACTGGGGTTCTCAAAACACTTGCTTATTAAAGGATTTTTTTTTTTTTAAATTGACTCACCCTTTGGGTTGCTGACCTCTGCTCCTAGGCACTACTGTATGACATGTAGACCTCAGTGACTACAAGGGTATTTCAACATCTGCTAAATGCTCTGCTGATTCAGGTGGGGTTTACACACATGCTGACATTCTGTGCTGAATAAGGGATCTGAAGTGATGCTACAGTACCTGAAATAGACTTGATTTTCAGTGGTGAATTAGGGATTATAAGAGGCTGATAAAAATTAACTGTCAACGCTTGACCAGAAAGCCCTGAAGCAACAGCAAGAAACACAGGCCAGGAAAGCTAATGGAGGCTCCCACATGTCATTCATTATTGACCACTGATGGGAAGATAAGATTACCAAGAGGAAGTTATGAGACAGAAATAAAGCACAATAATCTTAAGAATTGAATCAGGACAGAAAAACAGAAGAAATGTCATTAACTCCTATCCATATTCTGCTGGTCACAAAAAAAGCTTTTAGCTCAGTCTCTGAGTGGAGAGCAATGATTAATATGAGTTGTCTAGTTCCAATTAAACTGGGATAGAATGGGTCAAACTGGAGATTATATCGCTTCTGTTGAAGATGCTTATGTCACAGTGAATTTCTGTGGCCTTTATTATGCAAGTCAAATGGAACATCATACCTGCTCTTTATGGCCTTAAGATCTGTAAATCTAACGTGTTGTTGTACCCTAACTCTCTGCAGTGAAAGAGCCTATGAAGATAAAACACTGAAGTGGGGCAGCTGAGTCACCCATTGTAGCTATTCAGTGCTGACCATAATTTATAGGATTAGGTAAAAAGTTCAGGAAACACCGGCAGCAGCACATATCAAGCTGAGAAGAGAAACGTCTCAACAATTACCTCTAGGCTCTGAAAAATGAAAGTAAAAGTATGCATCAGATCTGTGAACTCACCAAGAAACCCAGTTCCAAGGCTACCATCATGACCAGGCTCTGGATTTATCACACCAAACAGCAGCTGAGAAAGCTTGGTGGTGAAGAGAAAGAAATACAAAGACTGGAAGCTGGTTATGTTGTATATAATTCTTGTTATGAAATAGGACCAGTAAAAGTGTCAAGTTGGTTGGACAGCTCTATTGAACATTTGGCTCTCCTTAACGTGCACGCCTTTAAATGCGCGTCTTAAATTATGCACAGACTTGAAGCCATTTCACACACTTTTGGTTAGGCACATGCTTAAGTGCTTTGATGGATCAAGGCCCAAATACTGAAGTCCGTAATTATACACTATCATATATAAGTAATTTTGTTATGCCCCAGTGTAACAACTGAGGAAATAAGAAATTCAGGACTTGGCCTCAAGTAGACTTAGAAAACCATGAATGGTTGGATTCAACTGGAGCAAATTTGCTCAGTCATATTTCATAGAGACTCCAGGAAAGCTGTCTTTTAAGAAGGTGTTCAGAAGATGGGCAAATAAATCATCTGTGCAGTAATTCAATAGGGAAGAAAAGTCGGGGAGTTACATGACAAAAGCATCGAATATTATCATTGGCTTTTTGTTTTGTTCTTTTAAGTTTTGTCAAAATTTGAATTTTGAAACCAAGTTTGAGAGAATTTTTTCCCTACATTTTTGACCACAGAAAGTTATTTATTTGGATTTCAAACTTTTCAAAATTGACAGCTAAAGGGGAGGGGGGGGGGAAGAGCACAGAATCCAAAACAAATGAAAGATATTTCCAATCCAGCCGGAGTGACCAAAAATGAGGGATGTGGGAAAAAGGACAGAGCCACGTCATCAGTTCTTACTGATGAAAGGCTGCATGCCCCAGCTACCCTGAAACTAACAGTTAACTTTTGTCCAGGATATTGACAGGGTTTACACAGCTCCCACTCAGAATGGAGCTGGTCTGTTTACTGAAGGGAACACCTATAGGATAAGTAAGTGCTCAATATGTGTCATGACCACCCAGTGTAAATATTTAACAGGTCTGCAAATCTGTGAACAATATTCATATTCCTTCCATTAAGTAATCTCCTTATTTAACCAGGGAACTCCCAAAGGTTAAACATTAACAAAATTTCCTTAAGGCCCCAAGCTAATGGGTTCTGGAATAATGTTATCCAAGAAATTCATGATTTTGCTGACTGACATTGAAAAAGAAAGGGCTTAATATGACATCTCATTTTAAGTTTAAGCTCAGGCTTGGTTTGCCAAAGTTTGCTCTGAGTTTTGAAGGAATTGTGATTACTGACAACATCAAACATTCTTGTTATTGCTGCTCTGTCCTCCCTCCCCCCACACCACCCCATTCAACTTGTTTGTTTCACACACCTGTTCTGTCTTGCCTTTTATGGTTAGATCCTGTAAAAATTAAAAATCAATAGGACTCTTGTGTTGACTTCAGTTGGATCAGATTGCAAGCTCTTTAGGGGCAGGGACTGACATTTACTACAGCAGAACCTCAGAGTCACAGCCACTAGAGCTACCAAATGACCTGTCAACTACACACCATTTGGAACAGGAAGCGCACACTCAGATAACAGCAGACAACCCACCGCCCCCCATCCCCACCCCAAAAGAGCAAGTACAGTACTATAGTAACTGTAAACTACTGAAGAAAAAGAGGCTTTTTTATTTTGTACACTAACTTTTCAAAGCTCCATTCAGTCAATGTTCAGTTGTAAACTTCTGAAAGAACCATAATGATCAGAATTACGAAAAACGTCCGTTCCCACAGTGTTTGTAACTCTTGAGTTTTTACTGTATAGATGTTTGTACAGTACCTAACACAATGGGGACCAAACCTGACTGAAGCTTTTAGGTGCTTCCATTATATTAAATCAAGAATCACCTGAACCAAGTTATGACTTTAGGTGAAAGCCAGAAGTAGTCCCCACCATTTTGATTGAGAGATGGGCTTGATATCCTACACCCCAGAACTCAACACACCGGAATGTAGTGAATCAGGCCCTTCCTTACCCAAAGCCAGAAATAACTCGGTGGCTTTGGTTAAGTGTGGCTTTGAATTTCTGATTTGTCCAAATACAAGATGTTTGGGTGCAGATGCGCATGTGGACCCAACCCATGTGGAGAAGTATGCTTGCAGCCCTGCAGCCTTAATGAGCTGTGGTTTACACAGCTCATTTTGGGAGTCCTAAAATAATTAAAAAAAGAGAAGACTTCAAGAAATCAATGGTCTGCCTAGTAAAGAAATCTGCTGGGAAAACAACCTTAATTGTATTTGCTGTATGAACAGATTCCTGGAAAGATAAGGGCTTCTCCTGCGCTACATGAGCTGGTTGATCAGAAAGAGATGTTTCCATATCTGTCTGCAGAACCATCAACTTCACACTTAGTACCTTTAGATCTCCACACATTTATTATGCAGATGAACATGGGTCACTCACTCTGCCACATCATTAAGTAAACAAGAACCACTACAGAAGAGGAACAGGCTGCCAGACATATTCCTGAGGCAGGATGTTACTTGAGCTGGCTGCCTGTAGAAGGGGATAGGATCACTAGTCTTCCCATTTATCTGCTTTACAGGAGGGATAAAAGGAAGATGATGTGAATAAAGGTGTTTGTATGTCCCTTCTTTCATCCACATTTTTGAAGCAAGAAAGGGAAATGACATTTTTTTAAATGGCTAGCTCCAGTGCTCTCTCATTTTAAGTAATTTATAGAACAGAAATCTTCCCATGATTTATGACTTCAAGTTAACCAGTCAGTGCTCAAAACATATATGGACATACCCACAATATGTTGTCTACTCTGGTCAGTTCTAACAAAGTATTAATGCTGGGGGGCTTTGGGAAGAGCTGATGGGCAGGTTTATTTTTCTCCTCTAATGAAACGTATTTTACAAGGTTTTCATTTAAAATCTGAATGCCAGTACTCAGGCAAAAAAATCTCTTTTTTTTTTAGAAATGAGGATTAATGGGGAAATGAGGAATGCTTGTATTATTCAGCTTTTCTCACCCTATTCAATTCTTATCAATCTTAATAGTGTCAAGTCCCACAGGGGAAAGGAATGAAAGATGCTCCCAAGAAATAGCTCCCTTTCATACCAGATAAAATTGATAAGGCCATGAGGACCTTAATGTTTATCCTGTGTGTTTATCACATATTTAGATTCCAAACTCAGCTGTACAGGACTGCTGACCAAAACTTTCCTTCAACAAATCATGGATTGAAAGAGAGCGCGCGCGAACGTGAGCACGTGCGCAGATTAACCAGTTGGCATTAATTTTATCTTGACCCCTGGATTTCTCAGGGTGATTTTTTTTTTATATAATACAAACAAGGAGTTACACTGATCCCCAGTTTTGACTTCCAACAGAAGTTCAGCTCTAAAGTTTATAATCTCTTACCAGCTTGGTTAAACAAGCATGGGAGATAAACACGTGTGCCTCCAGTAGCTCTCCTTTCAAGTAGATTCTTACCCTATGCCATGGGAAATATCCAGGATAGAAGAGTCCTTCAAATAACTTGTGATAGCCACACCTTTAAACACGTGTCATTTGTTTGCAAGGAGCAACAGTGCAAGAGTGAGCTATACAATTGCAGCCCTAAAGCCATGCAAAAATAATAAAACTAATTTTCACTACTGGTAGGGAGGAAGGGCAGGTTTATACTGGGTTGCAAAAAAGCTAAACGTCTTCACGATTTCCTTGAAATTCCTAATTAGCTAAGTTTCTGCAAGGAAAGACAACATTTTAGCCTTGCAACGTGTCTGTGGGGAAAGGAATAAGCCCTGTGCTCAAGAAAGTCAGTGGGACATCAAGACTTCAAAGAGAAACAGCTGAATTAGAACTGCTATACAGATATGATTGTGTGAACTCGTGACTATGGCTTCTTTTCCCATTACAACAGGTGATTTGTTTTCACCCTTCTCTAAGTGCTGTTTCTCAGTGTTTGAATCTTAACAACTGCTCTGATTTGCTGTTACAGTCTGACCTGATTGCATGACTTGCACTCCCCTGCATTTATTTTCCCCCATCTTCAAAGCAGCTGATGAAGTGGAATTTTTTTCCATGAAAGCTCATGATACAAATAAATCTGTTAGTCTTTAGAAGTGCCATGGGACTCCTTGCTTGTTTTGCTGAACTAGACCAACATGGCTGCCTCTTTGGAACCATAACCCCTATTACACTGATAAACTGAGGCACAGAGGGATAATTTACCCCAAGTCTCAGACAGGAACCAAATTCAGATCCTCTGATGCTTATCCTTCTGCATGAGCTCAAGAGTGTCCATCCCTGCATACCTTACAGAAAAGTAAAATGGTTTTTATGCTTTTGCATCACTCCAGAACTCACCCTGCAGACAGACATCTGGTTGGTGGTGAGAGTGCCAGTCTTGTCAGAGCAGATGACAGAGGTGCAGCCCAGTGTTTCCACTGAAGGAAGGCTCCGCACAATAGCATTCTTCTTGGCCATACGGCGGGTGCCCAGCGCCAGACAAGTGGTGATGACAGCTGGGAGACCTTCAGGGATGGCAGCCACAGCCAAGGCCACAGCAATCTTGAAATAATAGATAGCCCCACGGAACCAAGAACCGCCATGGACTGGGTCACTGAAGTGGCTGATGTTGATGACCCAGACAGCTACACAGACCAGAGAAATGACCTTGGAGAGTTGCTGGCTGAATTCATCCAGCTTTTGTTGCAATGGGGTCTTCTCTGGTTCAGTTGCAACCATTTGATTCCTGATCTTCCCAATTTCTGTATATACCCCAGTAGCAATGACAATTCCAACAGCCTTACCAGCTGCAATATTGGTACCCTGGAAAAGGGGAAAAAAAAGTCAATTGTACATACTGAAAATACAAATATCGTGAGCCCGATCCAGCAAGTAATAGCTCATTGTACAGAGACAGAATATGGTCTGCCAATTACAATTCAGGATTTGGAATCAAGGCTCCAGGGTTCTTTCCTGAAACCTGTCACTGAGTAGCTAATTTCTCTCCAAGCTGGACTCAAATGACTCCTATTTTTTGTGGTCCTTGGACAGGCCTTTCTACTTTGGTGATGTTTCACCAGAAGTAAGCAAAGGTTTCACCAAACTACCATGAGCTACTGAGTCTTCTCTGATCTTCAAGATGTGCGTGGTTTGGGCTTTTTTTCAAACTAAAAAGGACCTCAAATGTAATGCATACTCTTGACCTCTAAGAAGTGTGGAGAAGTCCATGATGCTGGGTCCAATAGAAAATGCCAAATATAAGGACTGTTCTGTCCTTCCCCAGATTCCTCCCTAATGGGTTTTAAGGTATAGCAGCCTTGCTTCACAAATTTCTTGGACTGTTTTTCTTCTGAGGATGCTAGAGAAATCGGATGTTGAGTCAGTAGACAAGTCTCAGGACAGAACCCAGGAGTCTTGACTCCCTGTCCTCTATTCTAATTGGCAGGTCAAATTCTCTCCCTAGACAATCAGTTACCTGTTTTCTTCTTGAGGCTCAAAAGTCTGTATTGAAACCCCATATATAAACTCCATATGCACAAGTGTTAGAAATCTGAATTTTTTTAGATAGCCCCTTAAACAAGATGAAGCTAAACACCATGTTGTAAATGGAAACATTCAAATTCCAGACACAGATTTTACAACCCAAGTCCATGTTCAGTTCTGCTTTTTCAAGTTTCTACTTGGGAATGAAAAACAAAATTCCTGAAGAGAGGCAAGCAACAGGAGAATCTGCAGAGCTTCACTTGCATTTGCAAAGAAGTAATGGAAAAGAGTCAGTTAGCATCTTATGATTTTAATAGGAAAGCATAATACAGCCCCAGGCTGCTTGAAACTGGCTCAACCTTTATCACCAGTTTTACACCAATATAACATTACTTCTCACTGAGCTTAGGAACAAGTGGGGAGAGTCTGAAAGCAGTTCTGTATACTACTTGTCAAAGTCTGGAACACCTCTAGTCCATGAGTTCAAATGAAAACCATTAACATGAAGACTAGGATTTTTAAAGGACTTTGGTGCCAAAACACAATGAGATTTAGGCACCTAACTTACTTTGGTTGCCCCCTTTGAAAAAAACTCAGCCATCCACTGTGCAGTGATAGCTGCCCCAAGGAATAAGCCTTGGTGGAATAGCCTTTCACTAGCAGAGTGAGTGGTAATGCCTGGGGGCAGGTTTGAAGCTAGTCCCCTCAGACATGCCTCTGCTACATTGAATTCAGTGATCCTGCCACATCTCACAACAATTGAAAAGGTCTGGCTAGCTTGGGGTTTTTTGTTTTTTTTTTTCCTCTCCCTTAGCTTCATTTACAAAGAAATGTTAATTTAAAAATCCCCACTTGGCTCATGGATACAAGTGTATCTCGAAGACCTAAGGGACCTACAGAGTTGTTTCTATATTGTATACAAGATCCAGATACATAGCATGGCCATTGTAAAATTCCCCTCCAGTTACTCCCTTGTAAGTACATGCTAGTGCACCACAAACAAAACTCAGGTGTTCCTGACCTGGTGAGTAGAGGACAGGCTAGCTTTTGACAGTATGTGAACTGTTAGGTGTGGGATTTTTTAACAGCATCAGCACTGACCTAACTCTATTCCCACTGACATCAACAGCGGAGTTAGTCCAGCACTGATCACTTAAGAAAAATTCCACCTTAAATTGTCTGTGTCTTTCAGTGAACAATAATTATCCTTTACAATTTACTGCACAAATCTATACACTCCCATACCTGCCTATCAGGTTCTCTACCCTGGAGCTGTTTTCACAAGACACAGGAGAAGAGGTGACAGATGTGAAAAGACTTACAGAGAAAAGCATATTCTTTTTGTCCTGATTGACAGCCCTGGGGTCAGGGATTGGGTCAGCATGTTTAATCACAGAGACAGATTCACCTGTAGAGACAAAAGGAGAGAGAAAAATCATTTACAAGGTTTCCTGCTGAGATTCTCAACACAGATCCAGTTCCGACAAAGGCCTGAAGACTCTGTTGGCGACAATACATAGCCTTGAAAATAGATCTTTGGCACCAAGTAATTTTGTTTGGACATTCATGAACAAGAGGTTACAGCTGATCCAGTCATCTGTTCACTTCAGAGAGCATATTTATGGGAAAAGAACTACCGTATATCATCGCATATAAGCCGAGAATTTTGTGCCTGAAAATTGGCTTCGAAACAGGCACTCGGCTTATACTCGGGAGAATACGGTAGACAGCCCCAGCCAGCCCTTTCCCTGATCATGTGGCAGGGTGGAGCCCCAGGTTTGCCAGGTGGCCATCTTGGGCAGTCAGCCAGGGCTGGGGCTGGAGGAAGGAAGGGAGCTCGACGTCTGGAGCGGCCAAAGTAAGGGGGTCCTGGGGGGGGGCAGCCTGGACATTGGGGGGGGGGTGTTCAGGGAGGCCAGGGAAGCCGTGGCAGGGACTGGAGGTTGGGGAGGGGGTCAGGGAGTTGGGGAAAGTGATGGGATGGCCAGGAGGGTTTGGGGGGTGGGTCAGGGAGACCAGAGAAGGGGTGGCAGGGCGACCCAGGGTTTTTGGGGAGCCCAGGGAAGCAGCAACAGGGACCAGGGATTTTGGGGGGGGGTGAGGGGGAAAGGGGTGGAAAGAGTGTTGGGGAACAGGGGAGCAACAGCACGGAACTGAGAAGGGAGCAGGGGGGCGGCAGTGAAGAGCCGAGGGGCAGCAGGAAACTGAGAAGTGAGCAGGGGTAGCAGTGAGGAAAGGGCAGCAGAGAAGGGGACAGCAGGGGTGATGGAAGTGAGGAAAGGGCAGAGCAGGTGGGAGGAGGAGGGCAACAGTGAGAAAAGGGTGGCACAGGGGGGCAACATCAGGAAACAGAAGTGAGCAGGGGGCAACAGTGAGGAAAGGGCGGAGCAGGGGGCAACAGCAGGAAACTGAGAAGTGAGGAAAGGGCAGAGCGGGGGGGGGGGCAAGGGAAAAGCAGCAGTAGAGATTTTGGGGGTAGGGAATCTGTCAGAAACTCCAGAGGAAGCCAGCAGCAGTGGGTGGGGGGTTAGGGGCCAAGGCCAAAAGGGGACCTAGGCTCATACTCAGATCACCAATTTTAGCTTCTTGTTTGGGCTCAGAATTGGGGGGGGGGTCGGCTTATGCCCGGATCGGCTTATACCCGAGTATATACGGTAGGTGAAGCTCAAGTGCAAGTTATCAGAGCCAAAAAGCCCTTAAGCTAACAGCACACCCTAACAGGGTCAGGCCAAAATTCTGAGCCAGAAAATGTAAAGTTAAGCATCAAATTCCATATTTAGGCATCTACATAGTCTGATACAAGTTTGCCAGCTCAAGTCCCTGGTCCTACCCATGAGTTGCTGCCCCCACACTCCAACACCACCACATTGCTGTATGAATTAATGTAGTTTCTAACATAGTAGCATACGGAAGCCCCAGCCCCAGTAGGCCAGGCACTGTACAAACAATCAGCAAGAAATTTTCATGGTTCCAGGTGAGTTTTAGTTGCTACCAAATAATTGGTGAGGACTTCTAAAGAGGAACTGGCACCAGAGACCAAACGTCAGTCTGGTGAACCTCAGCCAAGTTTCTCCTTAGCATTAATTGTGTGCGCGATAGTTAAAGGGAACAAGGATTAATATTTTTGTGCATTGGTCGGTGGGGTCTGAAGGGCTCTCAAAACCTAATCCTAAATTGTGAGTCATTTTGCAATGGCAGGAGACTATCACTCATAAGTATGACAGTGGAGATCATACAATCTGTTTTTCTATTTTGACGATATCCTGAACAAACAAAGGCGTCTAAAATTAAATAGTCTTCAGACCAAAAACTTTCTTTTGCTTCTTGTAAGGAATAGTTCCACGTTGGCAGGGAGACTGTACCTCATTACTATCGATTATTGGTACTTCAGTAGCGCTTAGAAGCTCTGATCATAGACCAAGATCCCACCGTGCTTGGCACAGTGCAAAAACAAAACAAAAGATGTTCCAAGAAGCTTACAAGTATTGGAGGAAACAATTTAACTTACTCAAGGACAACTCAAAGACACAAAACCTAATCAACAGTCTCAAAAGGAGGTGGAATCCCTTGTGGAACATAATGAAAGTAACCCAAGTACTACTTCTAAAGGCCTTTGTTTTGCACTTGGAGCACTAAATAATTCTGTTTCTCCACTGCATCTTGTGTCACCTTGTGTCATAAACCATGTCTCAGGGAGATTGTGAAGATTTAATTTTCCCAATTGTTTTTCCTTGCCTTTTGCCACCTTCTAAGCTAATGATTTTTTAAAATTAGATTAACAGGGGAGCTGGAGTGCTAGAAGCTCTTTTTTGGACTGACAGGATAATGACCAACCTCCCATACCCCCCGATAATACACAGTTTTTAAAGCTAACATATTTTTGAAACTTCTTTAACCCCTATTTTAACAAAATTGCCCTCCATTCAATGACATCATCTGATTCTAGGAAATATCACATCTGAAACGAATTCTTTAAGAAGTTAGATATTAATATTTGCTTTCAAGCCACAGTTCAGTACGTGTGTAAGATGTTCTGCAGCATGATGGGCAGCTATCACTAATAGAGGATTGGCCTGTCAACAAAATTTTACACACAGAAGATTTTGGGCACTTCTTGCTGAGAGTCAATTGTGGTCCAGTGGTCTGAACATGACACATGGAGCCATGGTCTCCCAAGTTCTCATCCCACCTCTACTAAAGACTCCCCTTCTGGATGAGTAATGTAGTCTAATACAGCGTAATTCTGAAAATCTTGCCCCACCTCTGCTCCCACTGAAAATGCTCACTGAGCTGAATGGGAGCAGAATCAGGCCAATGCTGAATGCATTTGAAAACCCCACCTTTTGACCCTTGGGTTTAAAGTGTGCCAGCTGTAAAAGGGATGGTAAGAATGCTAACAAACCAGCCTCACAAGGATGTGGTAAGAATTGGTTTGTTAGGTGTTTGGATTAGTCAGGTAAATGTTTGAAAAGTACTGCAGAGCAGCTGGCTGGTTGGCCATCACAGCCCCACCACACAGGTCGGGGGGGGAGGGGGGGGAGTTAAGAGGAGAACCAACCTCTTCCCAAGACTTAGAACATCTGATATACATTTCACTGAAGTTTCTGAGGGTGTGAAGACTCCTGAAGGGCCAAACCCAATGCAATCCACCTCTGCCCCCATGCAGGACACGTTTCAGTTGCAGTAGTCCTGTACCAAACCACCGTGCTCACAGTAACACAATACTACCGCACATACCTGTGAGAATGGACTGATCAACCCGTAATGTTGTGGATCTGATCTCAATGATCCGGATATCAGCTGGCACCTTGTCACCGACTAAGAGAAGGAAAGTGGAAGAAAAATGCCATAAGTTAAATGTGTTTCATCTGTGACTAAACCCAACCGTATGTAGTAATGGGATTATATAAACTAACCATGGGACTAGCAAGGAGGACAGTTAAAGCATGGACCTTGGACTTAGAAGAACTGCCTCAATTCCCACTGCCACAAACTTCAACAAGTCAGTTAATCTACCTGTGCCATCCAGTCTTTAAAATAAGGATAATGTTGCTTTCTGATTCTCTATTTACATCGGAAGCTTTTCAGGGCAGGGACCTTCTCTCACTACAGGCACATGTAGCGCCTGGCACACTGGGGACCTGATCTTGGGGCTTGAAGGCAAATCTCCCCAGCTGTAGTATGAAGAAGGGCTGTCTGTTAACTCCTTTTCCAACCTATAGACCAGCTCTGAAGTCTACAACTCCTTGTTTCATAAAAGCTTAAGAGATGCAATTAGATGCAAACTACCTGTGGTAACACAATGAGCCCTCCACTGAAGATGGCATTTAATTCTATTTATTTTATACATATGTTTCTATAAATACACAAGGTGGCACTGAGGCTGAGAAGGGGCAGCCAATTGTGTAGCAAGTTTTTGCTCCATCTCTTCCCTTTCTCCCAGAAGATCTATGGGATGTTTCAACTGTCCCTGCCACATACAAAGTCTGGCTTAAAACATGGAGAGAGACAGTAGGTAACAGGGCAGAACTTGGAGAAATCACCAGGGACCGCACAGATGGGTGAGTCCCATAACATTTTTGAGGGAAAGGAAGAGATAATCCCACTGTTCTCATGTGTAACTAACCTCATCTGTCCCAAAGAGGTTCTCTTACTCAAATTATTGTTTAAGCATGAATTCTGACATCAGTCAGTGTAGTCACGGGGAACAGCAGAAATGGGAGACTTCATCTGGAATGCTGCACTGCAGTTCTGGTCTGTCTTATGAGAGGAGACTCAAGCTGCTTAGTTTGTTTAGTCTAACCAAAAGAAGGTTATGGGGAGATATGATTTCTCTCTATAAATACATCCGAGGAATAAATATGGGGAAGGGAGAGGAATTACTTAAATTTAGCACCAACATATCCACAAGAATGAAGAGAAAAACTGGGCATCAGGAAGTATAGAAGGCTTCTACTACTGGGGGAGTCAACCTTCTCTTCCCTCTTCCAGGAGCCAACAGATTGGGCTGGAGAAGAAACACAAAAAGAAGCTGTGGTTTTTATGACAAAAGTCTCTGCAGAAAAGCAGAGTATCCTGTTGTCTCTTCCCATGCAGGGCGACCAAGGCTGTGACTGGAGTGTTTGCCCTCCTAAAGCAACTGCTGGCAGGGCATTTTCCATGAAAGGTCCTGTCTCTGTTGCATGTTCCCCTGCCTAGGTCTGCCGGAGATGGGATTTACAAACCTTCAGATTATGCTCCAACAGTAGCCATTTCTCCTTGGGTTGCAGATAAAGAGGCAGACAGAGGGTTTTCAATTATTTGTTACCCCGTTTTTACTTGTATTGTTGCAGAACTCAAGAGCCCTAGTCATGAATCAGGACCATCTTGTCATAGGTGCTACACACACACACACTTTGAGGGTGATTCGTTTTTGAGATACTTGGGTTGGGCTATGAGCATTACATTTAACTTCATGTCTGTAGTATTAATGCATAGAACATCACATAATGCAACACATAAGCGTTCTGTAAATCTAAATGTGCTCTGTGTACATAGTTTACACGATTTAAGTTGAAACATCTGTATGATCTTACTTTTCCCATGATAGTTACTAAGTTAGATTAAATACAGCACATTCTCTCCCCTTCCAAGGGCTAAAAATATCCCCATACTTAAACAAGTCATTACAATCTCAGCGACCCTGAACTGCCTTTAGAAACTAAGTCAAAATGGTTGTCTTCCGCCTGCAAGTGTATTATCCCATCAGAACAGGGTGAGCATCCATTAACACCAGAAGGCCTGTGGTGACTAGGGGAAAAAGGGGAGTTCAGAGGAACCAGGAAGAGCGCTCTTTGAACAACCACAACAAAGATATACCATCCACACTGCCCTTTTCATATTCTCAGCAGAAGCATCAACGACCATGTGCCATAGACACAGAACCCCTGTTCTCAAACTCTTGACATTCCATACAGTTATACAAATAATAAGTATTCAAATGGCCTTCATCAACACAGTTTGTGAGCTCCACACAAGAACACTTACTCTCATAAGGCCCCGGGAGGTGAAGAATTACCACCCATTTTGCAAATGATGAGAAGTAGCAGAGGGTATTTAAGTGACTTCCCCTAGGTCACAAAGCAGGTCTGTGGCAGAGTCAAGAACTGAATCCAGATCTCTTGAATCTTAGTCCAGGTCCTTAGCCACACAACCATGCTCTTGGATCCAGAAACCTAAGCTAAAATATGAATATTTCTTGACACAGTGCCTAGCAAAACACCTAGAGAGAAGAATGGCATAGCCATCATTTATTACAAACAGAAAATAACTAATTTGGTGTAATACACACCTATAATAAATTCCCATACAGGAGCATAGGTCAGGATGTGAGGGAAGAACCACTTCCTGTCCATGAATTTATTTAAGTGCATTCAGGGCAGTGACTTGATAATTCAGGAGTCAACAAACGTAAATGGCTGAAGGAAGGAAGAACAGAAAGAGGTAATCAATATTCAGAGGGGAGATACACCTGATCTGATACTATGGGCCTCCTGCTACCTTCTCATTTGTTTCAGGACTGAAGGTCTGATCTAATGTCCATCGAAATCAGTTGGAGTTTTTTCCACTAATCTCACTGGCACAGAATCAAGACCTATTGGCTGAATGCCAGACGACATCCTATACACCGAATAGTCAAAGCCTTTGGACTAACCTAGAGATTGTGGAATCTCTTAAGGTTTGCAGATTCATTTGGAATAAGTACGGCCTCTTCCCAACCCTCTCGGGTTTGTCACACTGGGCTGCCAATACCTCTGGAGAACAGATTTTCTCAAGGTTTTGGGAAATTCTGCTACATACACCACTTGTACATCATCTCAAATGGTATCTTGACTTCTCTACTTCTGGTCCTCACTGGAATCCAGACATATGAAAGACCAAGAAAACCTATAGTCTGGCTCTCTGTACGTCCCAAATGGCAGGGAAAAAGATGAGGCAAAATCAACATCCTCTCTTTACCTGCATTAGTATAAGAAAGATGAGAACATTTGACAGTTACATGAGGGAGCTCTGTTCTCTGAAAGTCTGGCTCCAATCCCCTAATGTGGCGAGAACGAATGAGCATTAAGAGCAAACGAAAAATCTTCAAAACAAGAGACACTCCCACTAGGCTTGGAGCCAGTCAGATAGCACATGAGGACTTCTGATAGCCAGTTCATGCAAAGGCAGTGGCTAGGAGTTCCAGAGCCTTTCTGGACGGTTTTACAAAATCTGCTCATTTGTATACTCACATACCTGATTCATCTAAGATAACCACCCTTCAAAAACCTTGTAGCTTGTCTACACGCTTTTTGTGTGCTGCAGCTAATATGCTGGCTGAGAAACTAATGCCATTAAACAAGCACTACCATCTATTGTGGAAACAGTTATAGCTGTATAAAGGTAATGTACACCTGTATTGTTTATTCCCCAGAATGAATACAAATAAACCTCCTGGCAAAAGCATCTTTATACAGCTCTAACTGCCCTTGCAGTAGGAGCATTTGTGCTGCTTTAACTACCATTCATATTAGACTCTTCCCCCTACCTGAAAGCATCATAGTGGTATAAAAACCACATACAGAACATGCCTTTGATTTCTGTTACTGTTCAAAGGTCAGTGTGTGTAACAAACAAAACCCACATGAGTTTGTCGTCATGTATCAGCCCAAAGGAAGGCTGTGGTACATGATAAAACATCTAGTGCAAGAGAACAGAAGCTAAAGTGTGTGATCCTGCTTTAAAAACAATCCTTCCCACACCTTCTTTAAAGTTGCTTTTCCTGCTGTATTCCTCTCTTCCAGCCTGTGTATAAGCTGCTCCACTTCTGACTCCCTTATCACCTGAACACCACAATGCTTAGAGGCTTCAGGAAATAATGACGTAGACAGAACCCTTGGTCACAAGCAACTAATCCCACAGTACACAACAATTCACACCTGGCCTCCTAGACACTAAAGTGCCTTTCCCCTGGATTCTTATAAAAAAAATCTCATACCTTCAACTGGAGTAAATTGCCAGGAACCTGGTCCTCTCATTTTGGGAGCCTTTATACAATGTACACCTTTCAGTTAGAGGACTTTCATGCTCCCCACTTTTACGTATGAGTAGGCATCTCCTAATGTCAAGGCAGCACCACAGCTAATTCTATATTAAAGTGCTCTTCTGCCTTTACACTGTGAAATGCAATTTATTACCAGATTAAGGGACTATGCTCATAGACTCTAAGGTCAGAAGGGACTAGTATCATCTTCTAGTCTGACCTCCTATAGAACCTCACCCACCCACTGCTGCAATAAGCCTCTAACCTATGACTGAGTTATTAAAGACGTAAAATTGTGATTTAAAAATTCATGGTACAAAGAATGCACCAGTATGTGAGCCATGCCCCGTGCTACAGAGGAAGGAGAAAACCCCCCAGAGCCCTAGCCATTCTGCCCTGGGAGAAAATTCCTTCCCGACCCCAAATATGGTGATCAGATAACCCTGAGCATGCAAGCAAGTCTCACTAGCCAGTCACCCAATAAAGAGATTCTCTGTAATAACTCAGAACCCACCCCATCTACCCTCCCTTCAGAGGCCACTGGCATATCCACCACCAGTAGCCAAAGATCAGTCAATTGCCAACTAGGCCATCCCACCATACCATTCCCTCTATAAACTTATCAAGCTCAGTTTTGAAGGCAGTTATGTTTTTTGCCCCCACAGCTCCTCTTAGAAAGCTATTCCAGAACTTTACTCCTCTGATGTATAGAAACCTGTGTGTAATTTGTAGTCTAAATTTCCTGATGGACAGTTTGTATCCATTTGTTCTTGTATCCACGCTGGTGCTCTACACAAATAATTTCTCTCCCTCCCTGATGTTTATCCCTCTGGTATATTTATAGAGAGCAGTCATATCTCCCCTCAACCGTCTTTTGGGTAGGCTAAACAAGCCAAGCTCTTTAAGTCTCCACTCATCAGACAATCTGAAAAGAACAGAACATGGTCCAACACAAGCCATCTCTATTGCTGTGACTGGTGCTTGATAAATGCCCAGGAGCCAATCACTTGATTGCAAAGCTGATGCACATGACCTGAGCACTAAGGCTGATCTTGCTGGACCCTCCTCAAGTGATGAGAAAGAATGGAAATCTTTAAAAGCTGCTGTTGATGGCTGCATGGGAACTGAACTCGTCTCATGCAGGCGAATCTGTCCACTAGCCTGCAATGCACTTCACCAGATGAGTTTTTTTTCCATTGAGTGGGTAACAGTTAATGCTCTTTCAGGTGAGAGATTTATAACTACTGGTAGTTTATTTATTTAAGACCAAAACTTCATTCTCCCGCGGCTAACAAAGAGTTATTTTTCTTCGAGGCATCAGTTATCCTTAGCCAGCTTCTAAATAAAAGCTAATCGCTACCAAATCAAAGGCTGCAAATTTCCACTGAGACGAAGGCCAAAAGAAATAAGTTTGCCTGAGGCCAACACACAAATGTGACTAATTCCATAACAGACGAGCACAAAGAAAGTGAGAAAAACACTGGCACCAAGTAGTCACAACTGGTTAGTAAACCTCACCAGGGACATTGCCTCTTTTTTTGCCTTGCTCAGCAAAAAGATTCAGCCAAGGCTGGCTCAAGCCACTATTTATGTCTGTAAAATTGTAGCTGAGATGGGGGTCCTATTTTGGACCCACAGGGGTCCTTCCATACATGTGGTAGGTAGCAGATTACTCAGCATTGTCAATAGCACAGGAAACAAATCACCTTAACTAACACCTTGCAGTTATCTCTGTTGGTTTAAAACAGCCCTCATCACCACAGCACCTGTAGACCTTGTGATCTTTATTTATTCACACATTACCATGATCTTCATTTTCCAAGTGAGGATCTGAGCCACGGAAAGGCTAAGTGACTTGCCCAAGATCCCAATGAAATCTGTGCTGGAGCAGGGAAGTGAATACAGGTCCTAACTGGCCGAGGCTAGTGCCCTAACCACTAAGGTAACCTGCTCCTCTGCACCAATACTCAGTTTAATTTCCTGCTGTGAACTATACCACCATCCTCTGGTACAAAAGCAAAAGACATGGGAGGAAAGAGCTGAGGCCAGCTTTAAGAAATCTGCTATTAAACGAAAATGTCATATTTAATGGCATCTGCACAAATTATTTAAGTTTTCTTTATTTCATCCACTAAGCAATGATTTTAACAGACCCAAATCCTACACTAAGCTAGACTCTAATGAGCCATGACAGCACACGCTCTGAATCAGGTGGCCCATAGCTGTATCCCACTCATCAGATCAAGGAATGAACCACACACTCAGTCACCAGTCCACACTTCCTCCTTGCCCTGGGCATGTTCTAAATTCCTTCTCCTCCTTCACAGGGAGAAATCTGCCATCCTCTATGCTCCTTATCAGATAACTCTGGCCAGTAAGTGGAGGAGCTGCACCCATTCACCAGGGCTGCACCCATCTACCTCCTATATGACTGCAGAACAGGTCTTGCATGGTACATTGTGCCTTCTTTCCTTGCTGTCACTGCAGTACCAGCCTGAACAGGGAAATCAGGGAGTATTTCCTCCTCCTTCCCACTCCCCCATGTGAGCACTGAAGTGCTGTGGCAACAGCTCACTATACTGAGCTGTACAATTTAATGGTCCACAGTCATGACAAAAATAAACAAAGCTCACACCAGAGAGGCTCATTTTAAGCCATCAGTGCATTGTTTCCCGTTTTAAAATTGGCCGTGACTCCATTACCAATTTGGAATCTCCCAAGAGGACAAAAACCAACACACGCACGTAATTACTCACTCAGGGATAGAATCGCCTCCTCATTGACACAGCATGTGAATGCCTGCACAATTTAGTCCAAGGCCAACAGAATTTACTCATGCAGAAGGCCAGAGCATTAAATATAGAGGCAAGGATGAAGATCAAGAAGCAGAAAGTGTCATTTTACTTGCTAAACTGGAGAATCAAATACCACTTTTCAGAGCACCAGCTAATTGTAACAAGGGTCAAGAAGGAATTTCTCGCCACACATATGGGGTGGGAGATGGGATGTGCATGTACCATAGCACAACATTGAAATAACTAAGTTTTTCACCTTCCTCTCCTCAATCATCACGTAGACGTCACCACCAATGGAAAAAACATTGGACATTGGTCCTAGCTAGCATATACATCTGTACCCCTTTAAGATGGGCAAAGGTCTCAGCTAACAGAATTTAAGGGCTTATCTCATTTTATACAGCAATGCCAATCACGCTCGTCAGCCTATTAAGTTATATGAGTTGATACTCAAGCCGCATAACAGCTAGTCAACACAATCTGACAGTGCACTACTTAGGCATTACAATGTGCTAAGTCTGTCTCAGTTAAATCATGAATCCCTACAAAATGGCTCAGCTGCTTATCCACCACTTTTGATGTTGGTGTAGGCTGAAGGAGGCATCAAGATGTTATTTAAATAAGTGCCCTATGCAGTTAGAGGGGGAGGGAGTTGGGAGTACTGTAGCTGGCAGTAGACTGGCACACGGAGTTTATGGGAGTGATAAAACAATTTATTCATATTATTGCAGCAACACCTACATAGTTCTCATTCAAAATCAGCATTGTATAGGAGATCTCATCCCTAAGCTAACAGTCCTATGGACCATCAATTCATTTCTCTTCATTCTTTGTTTCAAGTTCTATTTTCTGAAAGCTTTTTTTTTAAAATAAACTTCATACTTTTTACTTCCAGTAGAGTGGTGGGTGTGTGCTCCTCTTGTGTCAATGGAGGAGACAGAAACAGGGTCCAAGTTATGCTGCAGCCCACTTTCGGCACCAAACACTTAATGACTTCTGACTGTTAAGAGTCAGCATTCTCCTAAAATCCCACAGAGACAGCCAGACCACATGGCTTCAGATCCTAACAGGACAGTCCTGGCTGAGACATTTTCCCCTGGTGGAAAAATCTTTGAACTGTTTGGCCTGCAACAGCCACACTTTACAATTTGTTCTTTTCAAAGGCGGCGTAAGCCTCCCTTTTCCACAGAGCATCTTGGCCAGCCAATCCCTATAGCTCACTTTGCCCACACAGAAAAGAAGCTTTATGGAGCTGAAAAACTGCTCTGACCTGTTTTTCCAAAAGGAACATCCCCAGAAAACCAGACTGGATGAATGGAGCCACAAACCTTTCTCCATTGCACATGTCCCTGATGTGCAGTTTCCTCCCACCCAAAAAATTGGGAAGCTACTCCTGACACCATCAAAACACTACCGTACATTTTCAGGGCTCACAAAAATCAGATATCACCTTGTGTCCAAACCATTCACGGCTCCTAATCTGCACACAGTTCAAGAGCCAGTTTATACTAATGGCAGGCCAGATCCTCAAGATGGCATTCATTGATGTAGCTGCACACTGGAGATATGCCAATTTACACCAGCTAAGGTGCCGGTCCATGATCGCCTCCTTTATCCTCTGCACATTATTTTTAGATATATCTATCTTCCAGATGAAATACAATTGGAAGACTTAAGTAACACAGAATTGGACCAGTGCACAAGGAACTGCAGCTTTTTTCCACTAGCAAGTCCACAAAGAGGGAGAACAGATGAAGGTCAGGGACTTGGAGAATTAAAGTGGGTTTAAAAAAAGAAAAAAGATTTGCTGGCTAATTGAAATATGCCGTTTGGGGGAGAAGTGAGGTTTAGCAAACCCTGAACTTTAATCTGTATACAGAACACCACGTTGAGCCTAAAGAACAAATACCTTTACTTAATGCTTCAGCGCCAGAGCCTTCAATATCAAAGGGTAAAGAAGAAAGAACAAAAGAATACAGTCCTTCAATAAGTCCTAATAAATATAGGGCTTGATTCTGGCTGGCTCTGCTCTGACTCTCAGAGGAGCAGGGGACAGGAACAATTAAGGAGGCACTGAACTGAGATCCAGAAAATCTGGAATGTATTTCTGCCTCTGCTACATACATATTGTGTGACCTTTGGGTTTTTCCATGCTTCAGTTTCTGCATTCATAGAACAGGGAGAATACAAGAGACGCAGTGAAAATAAACTCCCTGATGTTTGTGTCGTCACTGAAACCCAATAAACATATAGATCACTCGATTCAGTTAGTTTCTTACTTGTAGTGAGATATCACTTATCCCACCCACTTAGTATTCTTCAGCCTGCATATTCCAGCTGTCTTGGTTCACTGAACAAAATGCACTAAGGAAGAGGGCTAAAGGCAACAAAACAGAACGGCCAGTAAGGCTTCTCCTGAGGATTTGCTTGTGATGGCTGGGAGAGTAGAAACCTATGCAAGTCATTTCTCAGGCCAATGCAGAACAGATGAAGACAGAATCTGTTTAGCACCTTAATCCCAACAGCTGCATGTGCAGGAGAGGGACAGGAGCACAAACCATATGATAAAAGATACATGAATGCAGGTGGAAGCAACCCAACCCCGACAAAGGACAAGTCTTCCTAGTGCTCACAAGAAGCCAACGCTTATCCCTCAGTTACTGCCACTCTTGGGCTACCTGTCTTCCATGAATAACAAACCAAAAACTACCAAGGACTCCAGCCCACACACACGGATCCAACAACATTTTCCATGACATTAAAAACTCAATTCACATAAGAGTTATGCTTGCATTGTCTGCACATTGTCAGAAGCTACTGTGAGGTGCTGTGGTCTGGCCTTTCAGCTCAGTGTTGTTAGGCTGGCAGGTGTGCTGTGGGAAGAGTTATTTAAAGTACATATAAAATTAAAACACTCTTACTGATAACCAGCTTCTTGACAAATCCTGCACTAAAACTCATCCCTGGTGCAACCCTACTGAGGTCAGTACATTGGGATGCATTTGGTTCCTGTTTTCCAGTGAATGTGAGCCTGGACTGGGAGTCAAAATACTTGAGTTCTACTTTCCCTGACTTTAGCCAAGTCGCTTCACCTCTCTGTATCAGCCTCCCCAGTTGTAAAACACAGATCATGATGCTCCTCCTCCCTCAGAGATCTGTGTCTTATCGCTCCAACCTGTCTTCCTGGCACAATGCCTCTGGGCCTGCAGCTTGAAATCCTAGCAATTTTTGGTGCCACACGTCCTTTTGCAAGCTCATGTCTAGCTGAATGTCTGCTATCTCTCAGCGGTCTCTTTTGGCATCAACGCTATCTTCCTGTCTCGTTCCCAATCTTATGATGTTTCGAATTTAGATAGGAAAAAATGAAAGCATGCATGAAGCTTCATTTCCCTCATTACAGAGGTTCAAGACTCAAGATGTCTACTGTCGCCCCACAACTCTTACAGGAGACATTTTCTTCAACAGAAAGGCAGGCTGATCAAAGCACAACTTACTTCAAACAGTCAGCACAGTTTAAGCTAGCTAGCATATAATGCAGGAGCAGTTCCTGTTTCAGCTCACTACACTGTGACAAGGTTGCTACAAACAAAGTTGCTCAAAAAAAAAAAAAACAACCAGGGCAATGGCTGAGTTTTGCTGCGTCCTCAGTTCAGCTCTAAACTAACTTAGGGTGGGGTTACTGTACTGGCAGACCAGTAGAATATTTCATACCTCTGCATCCAGTGTTTAACCAAGGAGAGAAGAGGTGGAGCCTGTTTCCTTACCTGCCACTTCCACGATATCCCCAGGAACAATATCCCGAGCCCGGATCCTCTGGACTCCATTCCTGTCAGCACGGATCACTTTTCCCATTTCTGGCTCGTACTCTTTTAAAGCTTCAATAGCACTCTCTGCATTTCTTTCCTGCAAATGCAACATACAGCAGAACTCCAGGCACCTGTACAAGTTAGGTGGCAGTGACAGCAGCGCGTTTAAAAAAAAAAAAAAAGCAGCACCAGACCTCAAGCAGTGAAGTGCTGGGGCTTGAGCGATTATATAATTGATGTGACAAGCCCAGAGGGGCCAGGGCTGAGCAGTGGATGCTGGGGTAGTGGCTGATAAGCAGCCCGTATCTGATGCATACCAAGAACAATAGTTGCGGAGTTTAGTGACCAAGTGTTTGGTAAGTGTTCTGAACATACAGAGGGGCATTAGTATTTGGGAACTACATCAAAATGGAACACGGTCTTGAAATAAAACACTGAAAACAAATTGTCCTTGAGACTAATTGTGTCTTGCTCTTAAGAATATGGATTTTTTATCTCAACACATTTAGGCTTAATTAGCAGCATCACTAAGCACCGGATGAAGCAATTGTAGTATCTCAAATAAGACCAACCAAATTAAACAGCAGCTTTAAAATAAGAAGTAAACCCCCACAAGTGTCCTCCACTTAATCAGAGTGGATGATACCTTGCAAGATGTTCCAGGGAACAAAAACAGGCAAACAAAAGCATCCAACAGTGATTCCTACTTCACTTGGGGAGCAATAAGAAGTCTGCTTAATGAAAATGCCACTGCCAAGAACTAAAGTGGCTTTTAACTAGGTGATAGATGAGTATGACATCCTCAACTCTAAACTATGTAAGTTGCCAAATAAATATTAATGGATGACCAAATAATTAAATGTAGCAAATGTCACTCTTACTTAATTTTTATTCAGAATGGCATTTTATATCATTTTAAAGTTCTTGCAGATTTTTTTAAGTGAGTTCCACAATGAGAAATTCACCAGCACAGGGTTTATGTCCTATTCATTAGTTATCAATTTTGTCAATACCTGGCAAGCTGAACCACAGTTCTCAACAATTTTTTTTGACAAGTTTTCTTTCCCATGTGCAGAACAGTCTCCAACTGAAAGCCTGCTCCTCATATTAATTACTGTTCGGCAATTAAAAGGCTGCTTTAATCTGCCTTGAGTTAGTTTCATGTTTTCCTTACCAGAATTTCTCCCTCCCCTCAATGCCCCACTCTCTCATTTTTATTTTGGGATGCTGCATAATACTTCTCTCACCATTTGGCTGGTCTTATTTGAGATACTATAATTGCTTCATCCGGTGCTTAGTGATGCTCTCAAGTTATAACTCAAAAGTTAATCCTCATCTGAGCCCCTTTCACTTGAGTTTCCTGGTGATTTTACCTCACACCAGCTGGCTTGAAAGAGGGTAAAGGCTACAACTTGAGTGAATATACCCTGCCAGCAGTTAATGGGACAACTATGTGCCACTCACATAATCTCTCCATACAGTTTAAGTGCCACTTCATAGTGTGACCCCTCTCACTCAGGTATGGCTAGCTCAAAGAAGACTGACCTGGACTGTAAGTAACTTGAGTTAGTTCTGCAGTGAAAACCTAGCCATGAGACACAATTCCAACTCATTACCTCCTGTATGCAGTTAGAGATTGGAGTTCATTCCCACAGACTGTACAGTTCCAGGTTCCTGGCAAAGAGCTCCACTACCCCAATCAAGGTTACTGCTTGCTGGAATTAAAAAGGGGAGACAAAAGCTGGTACATACCTGCCACACCCCCACAACAGCATTGGCTATGAGAATCATGATGATGACAACTGGCTCTACAAATGCAGTGGTTGTCTCTTCACCTTCTTCAAACCAGGCCAGGATCTGTATGTAGGGTGGCATGACAGAGAGTAACTCTAGGAACTGCTTGCTGTTTACGGCATGATTCAAGCCACTCTGAAGTTGATGATACTCCTTTCTTTGCCTTCAGATTATAATTGTGAATGCAATTAATGTTAAACCACCAGATTCAGCAAGGTATTTGAGCATGTGCTTAAACTGAAAACATGATTGCCTGCATTACATTCAATGTATTCAAAGCTGGGGTGGGAGGGGGATTCACCTTCTTCTGTAGTGTGGAGCAATGCTCTTTTGGTGGTGGATTCTCTGTACCTTAAAGTCTTGAAACCAGGATCTGAAGATTTAATAACTCAGTCAGAGATTAGAGGTTCATTACAGGAGTGGATGGGTGAGGTGCTGTGGCCTGCATTGTGCAGGAGGTCAGACTAGATGATCATACTGGTCCCTTCTGATCTTAGACTCAGTCTCTGAATAATGGGACCTTCAGGAGCTTCAAGTAAGCCTTGTGTGTGTAAGTAGCTTGCCGAACTTGATTTTTTTAAAAAAACAAGTTTTTACAGTCCCAAAGCACTCAGCAATATGAATGAAATGACCAGGCAAGAAAAATACAAGTGCTGGTGTGAAAAAAACCCTCACACCCATATTTTCACTCCCTATAGCTGCTTGTCTAAGCATTTTTATGCCGTAACAAGACTATGAAGCAATGGAATGTCAGCCCATTCAAAGGTGTGTTTACATCAGAGGTCCCCACTCCCATGTTGATCTTTCAGGAGGGAAGCTATCTGCAATACCTCCTGTCAGAAATCTGTCCCACCTAGAACTGATGAAGGACAATTACATGGTACAACGGTTTTCTTGCCAGCAGTCCATAGCTGCAAAGTCTGGCTTAAAACACTGCTGCCAGGATTTGCTGTGTTATGTGGTAATGGGTCAATTTCACAAGACAATAAAAGGCAATGCAGAGAGGGTGAGAGATTTGTCAGATGGTTGTTTATTCACCTGAACTGGAAACCAGTTGCTAGCTCACCAGCTCATGAATGGCTTGTATTATGGTTTACTGACATACATCTGGGCTTGAAAGGAATCGATATTGTATGTTTTATTTTCACAGAATTGGAATGGATTTGTTTATTTCCCCCCCTAGATTCTCTCTTTATCCAATTAAGATTTTACTATAGCAGAAAATAAGATTAAGACACTAAAAGCTTCTTATTTAAAATGTTATGACTGTGCCAATCAGGACTCAGAAACAATAGCTTCTCAAAATTCTACTTAATATGAGGTTTCTCACATGGCTTGCCAGATACCACTGAGAACAGAAGCATGTACCATGAGCTTGACCGAGAGGGCCCTCCTCCCCTGCCCAAAGTTGATGGAAATAATCCTTTTGGGTTTAGCTGAGTTTGAATAAATCACCCAACATATACCCGGTACAACATAATACATGTTTCTAATTTTCCCTCTCTGTATGCCTAGTATAGCTATGGAGCATTTTTCCCTCTTGGTTTTGAGAAGAGAGAAATCAAGGAACCTTAATATATACTGATTAAGACCTATTCTTCCACATTTGAATATAAGCCCTCCTGTCTCAGCCAGTAAATAACCAGTGCATGACTCTGGGCTCTGTTCTTAAGTTCGACCCAGCAAAGCAATTCATGTGGTAACTGGGAATTTAAGATTAAGGAAAGTGGAGCTGAATCTAGGCAGCAGGGTCTCCATATTCAGAAGCTGAGAATCTATTACAGGGTGTCAGGTAGCTGCCATGGGAGGTCAGGAGAGAAGGGTCCATAACAGGTATGGTACTTGAAATCAGCAGGAGGTAGTTTAGGAGTTCAGACCAGAGCTGACTTGTCCTTTCCTTTCCTGCCTTGATGACCAACACAGCGCATCGAGAGGAGTGATCATTTGTATCTAACTAAACAAATGCCTGAGAATCAAGCACCTTTAAGAGCAGAGGACCCCTGAATGAGCAAGTCTAGCTGAAGGAAGTAGCAGCCTATGACATCCTATCAGCTAATGCATGCTTACTGACAGACTATGTTTGCAGAAGTCCATCTCCAGTTACATCAGCCTGTCCTATCCTATCCCATCCCATCCCCACCCCCCACAAAACAAGCACAAAAAATTCATAGCTGTCATTTTACAGAAGCCAGGAGTTTAAGCTGACCAAAGCAAGAAAGATGAGGGCCGATGCTGAAATCCATAATGCCCAGCACTGTGTGCAGGTTTCACAGCCACTATCACTCAGAAACCCAGACTGTAAGGGCACATTATCAAGTACTGCACGTGGAGATTACCAGGCAGATGTGGTCACTGGCACGTGGCATTGCCACCATCAAAAAGGCAGTCATGGGTGCAAATTAAACATGCAAAGTGACAAGCACTTCTGTGCAGGCTGTCTTTCTGGAAGACTGCTTTAGCTTTTCAGACAGGCCACCTGAAGTCTTTATAGGAAAGTCCCTCGGTCACCAGCAAAACCAAGCAAGTCCAACAGAGCATGATGCAGTTGCCTAATCTGCACATCACTCTCAAAATGCAGGCCCTAGGCTTTTGTTTTCTGTATTCAAAGAAGAAAAGCAAACTCCCACCAAATTTAATCACAAAAACAAAACATATAGACTTTGTATTTATATGTATGCATGCAAAAGTCAGTTTCAGATTCTAGCACAGCCTGCAACAGCTATAACATTACACACACTGCAGGTAGTTGTCTGGGGACTTGCAAACATTTTCTTGCCTTTTTTTTTTAAATAAGGAAATTCAGGGGAAATTTAGGTTTTCTACAGCTCAATCATACAGAAGCTAAATATGGACCTGGGGAGGCAAATATTGCCCCACAAAGTGCCTTAAAGAAATATCTACATGTACTTTTCTCAACAAGGAAGAACACACCATCCAAGGAGCACTCAGAGGAAGCCCTGATATCTGTTTAGCTATATGAGACATTTCTAATACACCCTGCACTGTAGTTTCTAGTCACCACAAAGTATGTGAAATCACTGACACAGATCAGTTCCACTAATATGAGAATGAACAGTATAGTTTCTAGATGCCACTGATAGTAAGGATATCAACAAGAGGGCCAGGAATTCCTATTCCTATTACGCAGCGTGATACAACAACTATGCTAATGTATGGACTTTGTTCTGGTTCACTATGTATTTGTTCAGAACAACAGATAAGGGAATGGTCACTAAGAGGATGCTTCAGGATGCATAAACAACCAGGGAGAGTTTGCATACAGGTGTAGTTACTGAGCACATTCTGTATCTGGCAAGAGGTGTTGCAAATGAATCAACATTCCACTCCAGTAAATAAAACACAGGTTTTTAAGCTTCCCATTGAAAAATTAAATACAGTGGGGTGAGTGGAAAGAGAAGAGAGAAAAGATTGAAGATCTGTCAGTATTGCCAAGAAGGAAGAAGTGACAGATAGAGCTAACAACCAACTCTAAATCCTTTCCCCAAAACTCATCTCCAAAACAGAACCCACTTCACTTCCATTTTTCATTTTTGTGCCAAAACTTCCCACAAAAAGCTGTTCCTGTGGTGTTTCCAAGCTGTCCAGGAAGTATTAGAAATCTCACAGAAAAACCTGTTCTCATAAGACTGCCATCTCAATTTTGAATAAGCAACAGTCTTTTGCACATTTACAGTGCGCTGCAGTTTACAATGATGGGCGTTATCCTCTCTGTTTACAGGAAGAGGGAAACAGCAGTAAAAAAAAGTGAGATGATGTCTCAAGAACTCACAGCAACTCAGAGCAGAACTTGGGCATTCTGACTTCCAGTGCCCTAATCTAACTGCTAAATCATGTTATCTCCTTGCACGCCCAAACAAGCCTGAGTGAGATCACATAAGCATGCCCAGTATTTGGAGGATCATTTGCCATGACAGCTGAAACCTCAGCTTGAAAGGCACATGGCACCACCAGAAAAAGCCAAGTTTTTAAGATCTGTGATGACCCATGGACGTGAAGCTATACTGCAGGTACCCATAACCAATCTAAAATTTTTCCTATAGCAGCAAGACATTTCCTCATCTTCCTAAACAATTTGGGATCTATGGATGAAAACGTGCTGTAAAAACGCTAAGACAAATAAAAGCCATCCACTAGAATCTACACTTAAAACCGAGATTCTCAAAGATATGCAATATATTAAAGCACAGAGCAATTTAGTAGTAACTTACACTGTGTTTTAGGGAGCTACATAATTTAGTGGACAGGACAGAGAAGAATAAGTCAGAAGACAGGGGCTCTAGTCCCAGCTCCACCACTGATCTACTACATGACACTTCTCTGCTTTGTGCCACTGTTTCTCCTCTCACCCTTTGTTGTCTTGTCTATATAAGCTCCGCAGGACAGGTACCTTTTTACTATGCATTTGTGTCACACAGGGACCTCAAAATCACAGTCAGGGCTTTTTGGCTGACATTTTCTGCAGCATGTCCTTAGCACAGAATTTCAATACAAAGTTTAAAGGGAAGAAAAATGTATATATTCCAAATAGCATTAGACTCAGCTACACCATTAAACACCATTCCTGTAAGGACAAAACTCATAGCAGTGAGAATGTGAAGTTTGCTTCAATATCTCAAACTCTCATTCACTCATGGCTTGGAATCAATAGGCTCTTTAAACAGAAAAGGCTTAGCTAACAGCAGGTGTAAGACAACTCCTACACAAGAGAGCATACTGATGAAATTCCAGCTCAAGAATCTAACTGGTGAAAAATAATATAAAATGCTGGATTTTATTTTTTAAATCAAATGCCTCTCACTAATATTGAAGTGGCTCTCAAATTCCCAGACTGCCAAGAGAGGTGTTTTATTTTAAAGCAAGAGAGTCCAAACAGGTTTTGTAAACAATTTATGGACTCCTTACTTGATTCAGACAGCCACATGGATTAGGTCCCTGCTGTTTAGATCAGAATAGTAATGAATATTGTATGTGAAATTTTAAAATAAGCTTCATTTATATCAGAAAAACAAGCAAGGATTCCCATGGCACTTAAAAACTAAAACTGATATAAGAAGTTCCCTGTCCCACCTCCAATTACCTACTTAATTTGTGAATGGGCATAGTTCTCTCACATGCACCACTGGGTATTGTTAAAATAAGCCCCACCCTCCTTCTTGCACTCTGCCTGTGTTCTTAAATGCAGTCAGGCTATACTTGCCAACTAAAAAGGGCATTTTGTCAGCCAGATTTCACATCCCTCCCTCTAGCTCACTGTTCCTCAGTAAGTCACTCAAGCCTTTCAAATGCCAGAGCTGGAGCTATAGAAATCGTTTTGATATTGCTACAGGGTGAAGCAGCAAAATCTCTCTGCATCTCCCTATAGGGGCCCCAAGTTTCACACCTAATCACTCTCTTTTCATCTCTTTCCACTGATCTCACTGTGCCCAAGGTGCATCTCCAATAGTCTTCTTTGTATCTCTCATGACATAGCTCTTTAATAACTGGAATACCTGTCCAGTCCCCAAGTCGTAAATCCTTCCACCCTCTCCTCCAAAAGGCAGTTCTTTAAGAAAAAAAGTCCATTTCCACCCCCTGTATAACAACAACAACAACAACAACAAGAGGTTCACACCCACCCACCCTCTGATTTGAATGTCCACAGCAAAAGTATGTTACTTTAGGTACACAAATGAAGCTTCAAAAGATTTCTTGTACTATTATTTTCCCACCCTTCTAAAAATGCACTCCACTGCTCCATATATATATTCCTGACAATTCAAACTGGAAGAAGTCTGAATATTCTGCTTGGCACAACATCCAGTCAAACTTTCAATTTGTTGTCTCATGGACACTTTTCCTGGCACTAAGGAAGTCTTCATTGCAGATGATGGGCACCTGGGTCAGGATACCAAGGTTAGTTTACTCCACGTGTGAGCAGCCAAATACAAAAGACACATTTCAGGTAGTGGGGGTGTAGTGCCTCTGTACTTCCCCCAAGTGTCACTAGGGCATCTGGAAGCACATCCCTTAGCTCTTGACACTAGAATTAGCTGAGCTGTTCTAAGCCACTTTCCTAATGAATTGTGAGCAATCTTGTCTCTCCTGGGCACACAGGAGGAACTGTGAAAAGGCACTGTGGGAAAGCCATGAGGGACCCGCAGCTCTTGAATGGTTTAGTCTGTGTCCTCACTCCCAGTGGGCTGGTTCTACCAGCCAGAGTGAAAAAAAGCATTTGTCTTATAGCCCAGGATAGTCAGCTGGCCCAGGATGAAAGCACCACCTAGCTCAGAGGAGACATTGTGTGTATGGATAGAGACTTAGAGACAACCATCCACTAAGAGCCCAGGTTCACTCTACAGTGAAGACACTCTCTGTGGTTAGTTCTACCCAGGCTAGATGAAATGATATTCATGAAACTCACAAGAGAAGCTGAATTTAGTTTCTTACACAAGACTTGCAGCAGAACATTACCTACGAGGCAATACCTGAACTCAACGGGAGATGTTAAATACAACCTTATGATCTTTTCATGCAGTAACTTGGAATTTTTGGCAAGTAATAAGGAGAAGAATCTGTGTTTGTGACAGGATTATCTACACTTTCCATCTTAGCCTTGTAGTCTGCACACAAGGTTAACAACCTGAAAAAGAATGTTTTAATGGACATAAGGCCATTAGACGATAACCAACAGGAAAAATGTCGAGATGTGATGATTCAAAATTGAGCTTGCCCAAATGTCTTCAAGGGCAGACTGATCAGGTCCCCAAGTACCTAAGCACTTTGGCACATACTTACCGTGACAATATGCTGAAATGCTTTGCTAAATTGCCATCTTAGAACAGCATTTCCCAACCGGTGTGCCATGGCACATGGATGTGCCATCAGGCCCGAGCAGGTTTGCTACAGATTTTTTTTTTTGAAAAAAACTACTTGCAGAGTTCTGGACCAGCTCACAAATATTTATGGATTCTATTGGAGACTATATGGCAGCATGCCTCAAAATAGTTAAAGGTATCAATGTGTGCCATGGCAGAGAAAAGGTTGGAAACCACTGCCCTAGAGAATGCAAAATCTCAGCAGCTGTCACAAAAAACCACCATATCAATGTTATTTATGTCTTTTTGCATATTAACCACTCTTTGGTTGGAGCTTTGCTTACTGTTTAATATACACATCCTGTCCTTTATTCTTCCTTGATGCTTATTGAACAACATGCTTGTACATTAATTCTTCATTCACATGGTTAAATAAATTTACTGATTTGCCTACTATGCTCATTCATTAGAAACAGCTCATACCTTTGGATCTCTCATTATAAAGGGCTTGAACTTATGGAGCAAGGGGACTGTTTAACTTAACACTGAGTTACTCAAACTCTTTTTTGCAGTTCCTCCATCATAGATTTTATAAGTCTTATCAAAATTCCTCCTGATTATAGAGCTTTTGTGCTATTTTCACATTTCATACTCATATTTCTTAGGCTTCATGCAGTTGAGATTGTAGAGTCTTTGGGCAAGAACTGTGTTTTATTTAACTTGTACAGCACCTAGCACAATGCAGCCTCAATCCCAGCTGTGGCTGACCTGACCATAATGTACAACTATCTAGGTGGGGAACAGAAATTTGATAACACAGGGCTCTTCAATTTAACAGACATGGGTGGAGTTGAAGCTAGATAAATTCAAAATAAAAATAAGACAATTTTAAACAGCAAGGATAATTAATGACTGGAATGACTACCCAGGGTTTTGGTGGATTCTTCATTGTTGAAAATTTTAAAATCAAGATTGCAAGTTTTTCTACGAGATATTTTCGAATCCCACCACAGTTATTGGGACTTGAAGCAGGAATTAATACAGGGAAGTTTATGCAGGCGATCACACTAAATGATCACAGTAGTCGGCTCTGGCCTCAGAATGAATCAGTCTATGAACAGTTGGTTACTCACCAGTAACCGTCAACCTTCAAGATGGGCTGCTCACATATATTCAGTTACAGGTGTCTACATGCCGCAGTGCACGGTAGCTCGGAAGGTCTTTAGCATTAGCCTGCCTGGTCAGGGTGCATGGCCAACGCCCCCTCCACACTGCGACTGTGGCTATAAAGGTGACCGTGACCCTGACCCTCTCAGTCCCATATACCTTTGCCAACTCCATTAGTGGGGACGGTGGGAGGGACCTGAATGTATGTGAGCAGCCCATCTCGAAGAAGGATGGTTACTGGTGAGTAACCGACCATTCTCCTTCAAGCGCTGCTCACATCATTCAGTTACAGGAGACTGCTAGCCATACCCAAGGATGGTGGGAGGAGTTACAATCTACCCACACTGAGTACAGCTCTGCCCACAGCAGCAGCATCTCTCGTCTGTTGGGCAATGGCATAGTGCGTCGTGAAGGTATGTATCGATGACCACGAAGCAGCCCTGTAGATCTCTTGGATCAGGACGTTAGCGAGGAAGGCCGTGGAAGACGCCTGAGCTCTGGTAGAGTGGGCTCTCTCAGTCTCTGGGAGAGGCGTGTTTGACCTTCCATAGTAGTCTTTAATGCAGTTCACAGTGCATTTGGAGATGCATTGGGAGGATACTGGAGAACCTCTCATGCATTCCGTGACCACCACGAACAGTTGGGAGGTCTTGCGGAAAGATTGTGCGCTCAATACAGATTAGGAGCATTCTCCTCACATCCAGGGTGTGCCACTGTCTCTGGTTTTCTGTCACCTGCGGGTCTGGATAGAAGACCGGCAGGCAGATCTCTTGATTCATGTGAAAGGGAGTGGCAACCTTGGGCAAGAACGAGGGATGGTGACGCAGGACCACCTTGTCTGGGAAGAAAACCGTATATGGGGGTTCAGAGGATAGGGCTCGTAGCTCTGAGACCCTTCTGGCCAAGGTAACAGCTACCAGGAAAGCCACCTTCCAGGACAGCACGAGCAGGGTGGCCGAGTCTAAGGGCTCATAAGGCGGTTCTGTCAAATCCGGCAGCGCAACGTTCAAATCCCACTGCGGGGTAGGGTTACGGATGTGGGGAAAGTTTTTCCACTCCTTTCATGAATCTATGGTAGATGGGGTGTGAAAAGAGTGGAGCCCCATCTACTTTTTGGTGAAAGGCCGAGACTGCCGCTAAGTAGACTTTTAATGAGGATAGGGATAGGCCTTTCTCTCTTAGGTCAAGAAGGTAACCTAAAGTTGCCTGAATTGGTGAGCAGGTAGGGTCTATGTCTTTATCATGGCACCAAGTGGAGAAGTGATTCCATTTTGCCACGTAGGTGGACTTGGTGGAGGGTTTTCTGCTATCAACCAGGACCTTTTTAACCCTATCTGAGCAGCATCTCTCTTGCTCGCTGAGCCAGAGAGCATCCAGGCTGTCAGGTGCAGAAGGCCCAGGTTTGGGCGCTGAAGGCATCCCGAGTCCTGTGTCAGAAGTTCCGCCCACCGTGGGAGGCGGAGCAGGGTCCTCACTGACATATCTTGAAGGAGATGGAACCAGTGTTGTCTGGGCCATTTCGGGGCTATCATAATGATCAGTGCCTTCTCGACGAGCACCTTCACGAGCACTCGGTGAACCAAAGGAATTGGCAGGAAGGCATACGTTAGGGCTCCCGACCAGTTGAGGAGGAAGGCATCGCTGAGAGAACCTGTCTCCCGACCTTGGAGGAAGCAGAACCAATGTCATTTGCGGTTCTGCGCTGTGGCAAAGAGGTTGATCGGAGGGGTTCCCCATCTGGTTGTCAGCAGGGAGAATACCTTGTTGTGGAGGGACCACTCATGATTTGCCAGGGGCTTTCTGCTGAGGGAATCCGGTATACCGTTGTCCACCCCGGGTAGATGGGCAGCAGTTGGTGTGAAGTGATGGTCTGTCGCTAGTTGCCAAAGCTTGGTAGCTTCCTCGCATAGTGCCAAGGAGCAGACTCCCCCTTGACAGTTTCTGTAGAACACGGACATTGTGTTGTCTGAAAGGATTTGGACCACCCTGTCCTGGATCTGGTCTAGGAAGGTCATACAGGCCAGTCTGATGGCCCTGAGCTCCTTCACGTTTATGTGGAAGAGGCTGTCCTCGGGGTTCCAGACACCTTGCATGGAGAGGCCTCCCAACAGGTGGGCACCCCATCCCGAGTCGGAGGCATCCATTATCAGGGCCACTGAGGGCTTGGATTCCCTGAATGGAATTCCCCCCATCACGAAGTCAGGGTCCCTCCATATTTGGAGGGACTCTAGGGCATACCAGGGTACCGAGATTACCTTGTCTAGGTGGTCCCTTTCTGGTCAGAAGCTTGTGGCGAACCAGAGCTGGAACGGTTGCATCCACCGGTGGGCTGTTCAGATTACCGATGTGGCCGCTGCCATGTGCCCCAGGAGTTGCATGCATCTGCACTCTGTGGTCAGCCCAGGCGCCTGGAGCTCCGTGATGATGGTGCAGATGGAGCGAAACCTTGAGAGGAGCAAGGATGCGGTGACTTGCCGGGCGTTTAAGCGTGCCCCAATAAACTATGTCCTGAGTGGGGCAAAGCTTGGACTTCTCCAAGTTTATGCGGAAGCCCAGGAACTCGCATAAGTTCATTACCATGTCAACATGGTCTTGTACTTGTTGAATTGACTTGCCCACTATGAGCCAGTCGTCTAGGTAGGGGTAGATTCTTACATTACTCCTGCGTAAGAACGCTGCAACTGGTGCAACACACTTTGTGAACACCCTGGGGGCTAGTGATAACCCAAAGGGGAGGGCGGTGAACTGGTAATGGTGTCGTGCCACTACAAACCTGAGAAACCGCCTGTGGTGGGGCTGAATGGCTATGTGGAAGTAAGCATCCTTTAGGTCGATGGCTGCAAACCACACTCCTGGGGACAGGGAGGAGATGATCTGTGGTAGGGAGACCATGCGGAATTTTATTTTCTTTATGTTTTAGTTGAGTGCTCTGAGATCTAGAATGGGTCATAGGCCCCCGTTGGGTTTGGGGACCAGGAAGTAAAAGGAATAGAACCCTTCGCCGCGATCCCCCTTGGGAACCTTTTCGATGGCTCTGAGAGAGAGTAATTTCTGGGATTCAACCTCGAGCTTGCCTAGCAGATCTCGGTTCTCTGGGATTATGGGAGGGAGCAGCTTTCTGTCCCGGGGTGTTGAGAGGAACTGGATGCGGTATCCTCTGGCCACTGTGTCGAAGACCCACTGGTCTGACGTGACCCAGGTCCATTGTGGAGCGAAGTGGCAGAGGGAGAACAGGGCTTGTGAAGCGCTGCCCTCAGGGGGACCATCAAAAACGCTGTTTGTGGCCTGACGAACGGTCCGACCCGCCCACGCCGTCCCGACTGGGAGGCGCCCAGCTTTACCCCCTTTACCTGATCGGCCTTTGTTCTTGTCCAGGTCCCCGAGGTGGTGCTGGAGAAAATGAAGAGATCTGGGAAACTGGGTCTGCAGTTGCAGCTGTTGTTTCAGTTGCTGTGCTGTTGTAGCTGGTGCAACCTTGAGGAGCGCCTACCAGGTTGAGGGGTGTAGATCCCGAGGGACCTCATTGTAGCCCTCAAGTCCTTCATACCATGCAGCTTCGCGTCTGTGGAAGGTGCAAAAAGGTTGGGACCTTCGAAGGGAAGCTCCTGGATAATCTGTTGCATCTGCATGAAGAGACTGGAGTTCTGGAGCCAGGCCAAATGGTGCATCACCACTAACAATGCCATTATACATGCTGCTGTGTCCACAGCATCCCAAGTTGTCACAAGCGCATGCCTGGATGCTCTCTCTCCATCGTCCAGCATTGCCTCAAAGTCCCTCGCGATCCTCGGAGATTTCATAGAGCCTCCCACAGGTTGAAGATGTAGCACAATATCAAGGCTGAATGATTTGAGATGTGCAGCTGGAGGGCAGCAGAGGAGTACAATTTCCTGCCCAACAGGTCAAGCCTCCTCACCTCTCTGTTCTTGGGCATGCTGCTAGGTTGACCTTGTCTCTCCCTTTGGTTAACTGCATCAACCACCAGGGATCCTGGGGCCGGTGATGAAACACGAAGGGGAATCCTTCCGGGGAGACAGAGTATTTCTTATCCACTACTTTGGATACTGGCGGGATCGAGGAAGGCATTTGCCAACATTCCTGGACGATGCAGAACACCCTGGCGTGCAAGGAGATTGTGACCTTAGCCAGTGGGGCTCTATGGCATGCGTCAAAGAGAGAATCATCTTCCACTTGGATCACCCCTAGGTTGAACTTCAGGTTCACTGCCATGTGGCAGCAAAGGTCCTGTTCCACGCGAGGATCCCCTTCACAGTCAGCACACATATTGATTAGGCGCTCGTCAGGCGACAAAGATGATGAGGCCCTTGATCTGCTTTGTTGGGTAGAATCAGGGTCTGGCTCATTGTCGGAGAAATCCTAAGACTCCGGTGCTGGCAAGCGGGCATAGCGGAAAGAGGTATCATCTGCCGTCGCGTTCAGCCAGTCGAGGGTCCACTCATTGCATGGAGACTTCAACGGTGGCATAGGCATCGTGAGGGGAGCAGGTGCCTCCCCTGATGGGTGCCTTCCCCTTGAGCCCAGCAACACAGAACTTTTCCGGGCCCACTTTCTCGGGCACTCCTCCTAAGGGGGAAGAAAGGGGTCCTCTGAGGACGAACTAGATTACCTCCCCCGACAGCCGGCAGTCCAGTACTGAGAGTTCCTCGGAGGAGCGATGAGGCGGGGCTGTAGAACTTGGGCCTGGTAACAGGTTTGACAGTGCCGGGTCGGACAGGAGTGAAGAAGCCTGCAACGGTACCAGTACTGGTGTGGGCACTGTCGGTGCCAAGTCCGACGGTACCAGAAGTGGCAGCACCGGAAGCGGCGTTATCGGCGATGGTGCCAAGTCCAGCAGTATTGGGCTTGATGGCGGTGCCGTATCCAGCGGCGCCAAGGGAGGCAGTGCTGCTGTGGCCCATTTCTTCTTGTTCTGCACCGAAGCCGGGTTTAAATGCCGTTGGCGAGCCGGTACCTGAGCTGCGGCCCCACCCGGGGTGGCTGGAAGGCTACTGGGAGACCAGTGAGGTTGGTGCCAAGGAGGGTACCATAGAGGGCCGAGCCCGGTACCGGAGATCGGTGGGAATCTTGAGTCTGGGCCGATCGAGGATCTGGTGGAGTGCTGGTGGCTTGGCCGCTTTCGAGCAGAGTGGCTCCAGTCCCCGAAAATAGGCAGAGTCGATGCTCCCTTTCCAGCCAAGTCCTCCACTCAAAGGATCGGCAAATGGGGCAGTCTGCTGAAAGGTGGGACTCACCCAAACAAGCGATGCATTTCTCGTGCAGGTCGTCTATCGGGAAAGCCTTGCAGCATCCCAAGCATGGCTTGAAATCTGACATTTCGAGTTTCACGTGAAAGACAGGCCCTTGCGTTTCGCAAGATAACGCTGATCCAAACTGACGCTGATGGCGGAAAAAGGAACTGGGAGGGTCAGGGTCACAATCACCTATGTAGCCATGGTCATGGTGTGGAGGGGGCATTAGCCGTGAGCCCTGACCTGACAGGCTAACACTAAAGACTTTCCGAGCTACCGTGCGCTGCGGCACATAGACACCTGTAACTGAATGATGTGAGCAGTGCTTGAAGGAGAAGATGAATTGCTTTATCCAAGATTACTCGAGGGTCAGAGCTGCACATGGTTTATCTGACTCTCAATGCAGTGCAGTACCCACTAGATTGTACTGTCTCTCACTACACCACAGGGACTTTGCTATTCTGCAGGGACTGGCTAGAGAGGCACAAGTACAGTAGAGGAGGACGTATTAAACACACAGGCTCACAGAGCCTTCTGACTATAAAATTATTGAACTAGTTTGGTGGGAACTCAAGTTCTACCACAGGGGTGGCCAAACTTATGGAACTCAAGAACCACACAAGTTGATTATTAAACCTTTGAGAGCCGCACTGAGGCATATAGCCACATGCTTTTACCTACTCCAAAATTACTCAGTTTAAAATTCATTGCACACTTTAATTTTATCATAAAAAGAGGTCAAATAGTGATCCTACTGATGTCAGCTTCTAATAATTACTTAAGGTTACCATGAAAATTAGGCCTATACAGTAAAAACTTAGCTGCTGCTCAATGTAGAAGACCGCAGACTAGTGTCTTGTCAATTTCTAAAGGGATAGCCATGTTAGGCTAGTCCAGCCCCCCCACCCCCCCCAAACAAAACAAAACAAAAAAACAAACAAAAACAAAAAAACAAGGAGTCGTGTGGCACTTAAGACTAACAGATTTATTTTTCGTATGAGCTTTCATGGGAGAAAATCCCACTTCATCAGATGCTTCGAAGATGAGTGAACTTACAGAATGGAATGAAAATAAATGCAAGGGAGTGTAAAACATAGCATTAGGTCACAGTAACAGCAAATCAGAGCAGTTGTTAGGTTTAAACCCTGGGAAGCCTGAAGTCGAATTAATCAATCAAATCATAGGGTTGGAAGGGACCTTGTGAGATCATCGAGTCCAACCCCCTGGGAATTGAACCCAGGACCTTCTGCATGTTAAGCAGAGGTGCTAGCCACTACACTATTTGCAGGGCATATACCTTTTGTAATGGGAAAAGAACACAGTCTCAATTCAATCCTGCATATTAATTTGAGTTCAGGTGTTTCTCTTTGAAGTCTTGATGTCCCAGTCACATCTCTGATGATGATCGTTAACAAATCATTTATCGAGTGATTAGAAAGATGGAAGTGATTGATTTGATGATAAAACAAAAAAACCAGTTGCTGAGTACTTCCATCTTTCTAATCACTCAATAAATGATTTGTTAATGACCATCATCAGAGATGTGACTGGGACATCAAGACTTCAAAGAGAAACACCTGAACTCAAATTAATATGCAAATTAAATTCTGTGAAAGCAGGATTGAATTGAGACTATGGGTTCTCTTCCCATTACAAAAGGTAATTTGACTTCAGGCTTCCCAGGGTTTGAACCCAACAACTTCTCTGTTCTTCGAGCACTGCTGGATGCATTCAGTAATAGGTGTCTCCGTGTCGGAGTGCTGGATTGGTCAGAAAACTTTTTTCCTAGCCTCTCAGGAAAGGGTAGGTGGCCACGGTCCCCAACATCACCCAGTGGCTATATATATGGCCATTCTGTAAGATCACCCATCTTCGAAGCATCTGACGAAGTGGGACTTTCTCCCACGAAAGCTCATGTGAAAAATAAATCTGTCAGTCTTTAAATGCCACACGACTTTTTTTTTTTTTTTTGCAGGCTAGTGGCAACTTATTTAAAATCCCAACCATGCTGCACTTCTACCCGCCATCCCCAACCATGCCGCGCATCTCCTCACCATCCCAACCCCTCCTGAACTCCTACGCTGGGGCTGCTTTCTTAAATTGATTTGCTGGCATTCTTCCAGGAGTCACAATTTTTCATCCAAGAGCCGCATGTGGCTCCCAAGCTGAAGTCTGGCCACACCTGTTCTATCACAAGTGCCCCATTCCTCCTTTCTGTGCATGCTGTGAAAGTTAAACAGCTAAACAGTTCCGGCTTTTTTGAAGTCTGACCTGAATTTTCAGAATGAATTATCCAGATCAAAGGTTTAACTCTGCCAAATCATCATTAAACTCAATGGGAGAAACTGGAAATGGCAAAGTTTCACTGTACATAAGTGCTGTAGGGTTTCTAATTTGGTGGATTTTATTGGGATTGGCTTTAAACATCTAACATGTGGTTCAGTTAGCAGCATTTGCCCTCCTGAGGTCCTTTCTGCCCATCGCTAGTAGAATTCTGTGTGCAATTTAAAGAACCCAGGAGATTTTGCCATCACATAAGTGGCTTGACCAATATTCCCTAATATCAAAGCTGTGTTCAAGCTATTGCCACCTCTCTGCACAGTTGCTGCACAGTGGGTATTATTGCTTTGTAAAGCACCTAGTTCACTTAGCATCCTGTATGCCATTTCTGGTTAAACTCCTATGCTCTTTCCCCTAACCTATGCATGCTAGGCTTAGCACAGACGACTTACACTACAGTAGGCATTCTCTGTTCCCTAGCCATCCGAATGACACATATGCTACCGCAGCCCTGAAGCTGCATCAGATTCTCTGGTTCCAAGGAGAGTGCACGGCAATGAATCCACAAATGCTGCTCTCTCCTCTTTTCCATGGCCTTTTCACTCATCAGCACAGACTCCCACCACTACTGTCAGGATGTAAGCAACTGCTGGGGGGGGGGGGGGGAGGCACCATTATCCTTCATTTTAGAGCATAGGTGACACCAACTGGGATTCATGTATTTGGGACCATCTCATTGAGAGAGACGAAAATACTTACAAATGACACAAAAGCAGCCAAAAGAAGAATGCGCACAAGGAGATCCTCAAACTGCTCCAGCACCAGCTCCCAGAGCGACTTTCCTAGCAAAGCAAAACACAGATGCACCATAAGCGCTACGCAAGTGCTAAAAAGGAACTTAGAGAGCTAAAGCTACTACGCCTGAGGGCACACAAGGATGCTGTACTCTGATTTGAGGCTGGACACACACGCGCTATAACTAGAGCCCTGCACGGATACAAATACATGGATCCATATCCAACCTGCATCTGCAAGAAATGGCCTGCGGATATCCATGTTGTATAATGCAGATATCCGCATATTTGCAGGGCTCTAGCTGTGTGCAGGTAAAAATGTGTGGATCCGTATCCGATCTGTGTCCACAAGAAATGGTCCGTGGATATCTATGTTGTATCTGCGGATGCGGATATAATGTGGATATCTGCAGATATCCATGGATTTGAAGGGCTCTAGCTATAACTACGAGCATTACCAGCTGTGGGCTTGACTGAGGACAGCATCGCTATTCAGGACAGCACTTAAATACATGTTTATGGCCCAGTGAAGTCAACAGGACTCAACCAAGTGCTTAATGTAAAGCACCATCCTAAGCGCTGATCTGAATTGGGACTCGTGTTACTGCCATCTCTGATCCAAAGGCATGCACGTAGCAGCCATTCTGTCACCTGAATGGACAGGGGTAAGTCCAGCAGCATGAAATACAGTCTTGCCAAGGGTTATGTGGGAGACAGGCACCCAAGAAACAAGGCAGCATTGCCTGATAAAGACTGTGAGTAGCTTGGAGAGATAAGGGCCCTGTGCCTCAATTAACAGCTCAAGCACAGGGGTACCAATAGAAACTTATGTACCTGAATTACCCAGGTCTGTTTTTTTTTTAAAAAAAAAAAAAAAAAAAAAAAAAAAAGAAAAACAAAAGAGACACTTTGAAAAGTCCAAGGGTTTTCTTTTCAGTGAAACTAAGGATAATGCAGATGTAGGCATTTCTTTAACTTCTGGATGAGTACAACCAACCTTTCAATGGACTGTGGGAAGGATTTTCACAGCCAAAATTTGACCTATCTAAATATCCTCAACAGACATTGAACTTCCTCCTGTCCAAACAGATTGTTGCGCCCTTTTTTTAAACATTGCAGCAACTGATTCTCCCCGCCCCCCCCGGCAACTGTTGGAAGAAGACACACACTTTACTTGACTTGTGTGCAACTGGTGGTTACTGCTGGAAACATCCATTACTTTTACACTTAAAAAAGTATTTCACTGCCCTGCTCTACAATCCCCCACGTTACAGAGAAGTGCAGAATAAATGCTTTTTAATCTGAGAGCCAACCGGGTAGTGGTTGGAGCAGGAACTGACCTCCAAATCCTCAAAAATATTGTACAGTCTAATTCTCACTGAAGTCAATGAGAGTCAGCCACCCAAAAACCTTTAGGATCTTGAGCTAAGGCAACACTTCGACTTTCTATTTTTGAATTTCTTTGACACAGAAGGAGTCTCTTAAACCTCTCTGAGGCTCAATTTACTCACCTGCCCAAAATGTGTAAAACTGTACACTTTATAAAATGCACAGGCATACTGTAGGCCCTAGAGGGCCAATATTTACTGTCCTCATCTCCCTCCTCCACTGTGGGGGCAACAGGACTGGGAGTGACAGGGGGCAAATGCTCCTGGGCTGACCAGCTGCAGGTGAGGGGGAAAAGGTATGACAGGTTCTGCCCCAGAGCCCCACCTCTGGCTGCCTGGCCAGGTCTCTGTGGGTCCCTTCTTGCACACATGGTACAAGTGGAGGGACTAGGGGGATGTTTTTTTTCCCCTGCACACAGCAGGCGCTCATGGCTGCCAGGGAAACTGTTAAAGCCTGGTGGCCTCTGGTGACCTGTGAAAGCAGGGGGCAGCTCCTCCTTCCAAGGCCTGGCTGGTGCCCCTGGAGGCTGGCTCCTGGGAGCATTCCCTTAGTGGTATGCCACTGACACAGAGCCTTGAGAACCCCAGGGCGCAGGCTGCCATTAAAGTGTAATGTAGTACTATGACAGCATATTAGGCACAGGCCTGGCATAAGATACCTTGTATGTCAGGTTGCTCTGTGTATGTAGGAGCTGCTTTTTTACATTTCCAAATTATGAACTTTTGTGAAAACCTGCTGCACCAGAGTCAAAATGATTTTTTTTAAAGTTACTTTTGACACAGCTTTCAAGGTAAATTGTTCAGCTCAAGATTCTTGACAGCATTTTGCAAGAGCATGAATTCATCTTGCCTCCCCTTCCTAAACCTGATAAAGGCGTGCTTTACCTTCACATAACCAGGGCTTTCTTAATTCTGCAATTCACCCCAGGGACTTAAACAAGAGCCCACTCAAGTTAAAAATGTCCCATAGGCATTGAATCAGGTCTCCTTATGAGCTTCCCAGAAATTTCCACTGGCTTCCATTAAGCCCTTCAGAACACCTAGAGATATGCTTCAAGAGTGAAGGGTGGTTGAGAAAAGATAAAAGCAGAGCCAATACTTTTCTACTTACCTTCTTCAGCAGGTAGTTCTGCAAAATTTCCACCAACAAGTCAAAGAACAGACATGGATAGGGAGAAAAAGAAAAAAAGAAGAGACATATTAATCCAGGACCAGGACCAGAGAGAGACAAAAATTCATCACTGGAAACAAACTGTTTGGTAAACTAGAAAGCTTTGAGTCAGTCATATATTCTTATTTAGACATGTACCCCTCAGGCTTCAAGAACTTTGGAAGGGGTGGAAAAAAGGCATCCGTGAACCAGCAAAACAAGAGACAGCCTAACAAATCTTAAGAGACATGAAATGCATGAAACCTCCTAGGTATATGGAAAATGCCATGCTTTTTAGAGAAAAAATACAATTCTAATTTTTTTTTTTTTTTACCTGAGGATAATTCTTTCCAATAGCATCAGTGTTTCTCTTTCTTTGGCCTTCCTAAAATTATTTTTAAAGAATAAAAAGCCAATCTCCATTCCCTACTACAGTGCAGCAGTCAAGTGACAGCAAAGGGAGGAGAGGACATGGTTGGAATTACCCAGGGACTAATCAATTTCAATAAAAATCACCACCTTTCAAAATTGAAAGCCCTGACAAGAGATTAAGCTTTCTAGCCCTTACTTTGCTCATAGAATTCGACCTCAGTTATCCAAAACTCCCTGTGACCCAAATAAAGTCACCTTCCTGACATACTGCTGGTTACACTGAAAAGTTCCTGACTTATCTGAAACCTTGATGGACACACAAGGCATCTGAAAATCCAACCAGTGTTGAAAACAGTCCCACACAAGAAGGGAGTCAGTTACAGTACCTCCTGCAAGCACTGTATTTTAATGGAACATTTGTTTTGATGAAAATTTCTGAAATTAACAAAGCATGTAGGTAGGCTGGGAAGAAGGGGAGCTGAACAGATAGGAATTAAATAAACCAGATTTTTGTCACTCATACTTTGCTTCCCAAAGTAGCTATATGTTTTTGCCTCCTCTGAGTACAATGGAGAAGACAGCAATGATTTTTTTTTTTAAAGACTCAAGGCTGGCTTAACTCTGTTCCAGGGGAACTTCCACTGCCTTCCATGGGAGCAGAGACAGTGCGCTGAAAACTTTTGGCCTACCTGTCAGCGCTGCCAAGGTGCCCCAGGTATCAATCACCCTCTGCCAGCTTCTGGTCTTAACCTAATATTGCCTGTTGGGGCCTTAGCCTAGTATTGGTGTATTGCACAAATACACACGGATTTCATCCTCAATACACCTGTGAAGTGGAGAAATACTGTCTGTGTTTTACAGGAGGGGAACTGAGGTACTGTGAGACCATGTGACTAACCCAAGGCCCCACCGGAACTGAACCAAATCTGAGTCCTCAGTCAGAGCCTTAACTTCTAGATCCTCATTTCCCCTTAACTAATTTTAGAACTTGCAAGCTCCTAAGAAATAAATAAATAAAGACAAAAGAGAACTCCATCTTGCCCAAATTATTCTTCCCCCATGCCCCTAGTTGGTTCTCTCATGGGACTTAATCCCTGTAACTCTAACCAGAACACCTTCCAGCTCACCATGAAAAAATCAGAACTAACCTTTTTTAAGAAACAATTCTGTACACTTGCCCTGGACTTCATGAGAATTTACTCCTCCCTGAGAAATGGTCCTGGCTATTTATTCTTATCTTCTATTTTTAGAGCACATGCTTGGAAGAATCAGAGTAGATTACTCCTTCCATGAGACAACCTGCTGGAAGGAGGACTCCTAGAAGGTTCCCCATGCAGACGTTCTGCCTAGCTCTTCACCTAGGGGAAGACATTAGGCAAAAAGCTGACAGCTCCAAAGAGTTCTGACAAAACCCCTCAGACAGATGTACTTACATGAGTGGAGCTGGATGTCTCCCACATTCTGGATATTGATCCTAGCATATTTAATGTGTCCAGGGGATTGGAAGGTGCTCATAACAAATTCAGTTCCTATGGATCTGTAATGATGGGACTGCTGGAAGAACAGTTTAAGTGCACCTGTTATCCTTTTTAGATAGGCACCTCTCTCTTCATGGATCTCACTAGCATTTTGATATGCCTGGAACACACAAATGCTGGCTGATGCTAATCACCTGCAGCTTTAATATCTGTAATTTCTATTGTGATAACACCTGCAAAGCAGGGCCTGATCATGCTGGCCATTGTACAAACAAGGAGTTCGAGAGAGCTCACAGCCTACCACTCTGATGATATGCAGCAGGACTATGAGCAAACCAACTGGACATGGAAGGGCAAAGTAACCATAAAGACTGGTGAGTTTGCAAAGTCAGTAATGACACTGATCTCAGTATTTACTATGGGCTGCTCTCCAGTACCTTCATTCATATATTTGACTTTACCTGGACAGCAGCCCCTGTCTTCCCCCTCCCATTTCACATTTACATAAGCTCCACCCTGCAACACCTACTACTGGATGGGACATAAATAAATCACAGGTCACTGAAGTTTCTACCAGTCTCTTTTGGGTGCCTGGAGAAGAGAAATCCCATAACAAGCACTTATAAATACTCATGCTCAATAGATGCCATGAGCTTCCTCAGTAACACAGTGTATTATTTGATTTTTTAACAGTCACCTGCTGCTCCACCAGTCAGAAGAAAATCTGTCTGTTCTAAGGAGCACAGCCCCTCATGGATCTGTCCACTACAGCAAAGCTTTGCAACTTAATCATGGCAAGAAAAGCTGAAAGTTGCCCCAAGGTGAAAATAAAAGCCAGCAAGGAAAAAAACTACGAACCTGAAAATGCCTGACAAGGAAGACTTCCATGAGAAACTACAGGCTTCAGAGACTTCTCATGTATTCTTAAGGATAAAAATATGTAACTGTAGTAATGCAACAGGAAAACAAATTCCCTTAGGACTCACAGATACAATTAATAATCTAAAGTTTCTACTGTCCGATGGAACAATGGGATAGGTAACGGGCTATGCTTTATTAGGTGTTGTGATTATACACTCCCACACACAATCTTAAGAAAAAATGATGTTCTTTATATTCCATATATTTATACGCACATACAGAGAGAGTGAATCTTGGTATACACAATATGCATACAAATATGCACAGTTTGTCAGAAGTGGCCTTTGCCACCCTCCCTCCCCCAAACACGCACAAGTACTGAGGTGACATCCAAGTGATAAATTGCAGAGCTGAACGATAAATACTTTTATCATGCATTTTTGTCCACCTCGCCTTCAGCACCCTCTGGGATTTACTCTAACAGAAAACAACTTTCCACTGGCACAGGGAGTACAGTGGTGACCCATTAACACGCGGGTGTCAGCAGACAAGCCGCTGCAACCACGTGTTAAACGGACCGCACGTAAACGGGACCATGGTGAATAAATAAATAAATAGAATTCTGTTCGGCATTAATAAGGCTCACTCCACCTGTTTCCAAACCCAGGCCAACTTCCACTGTTAGATACCACGCGGGACTCGTTAAGTTGATAGCGCACCCCCAGGGCTGGCACAACTGTAAGCTGGGTAAGCGTTGCAGGGGGCACCAAAATGGGGAGTGCACTGTTGCGGGGCACTGACTTGACTTGTCTGCACCAGCATCTGCTGCACTTGCAAGGGGTGCCAGAGACGCTAGCGCTGTTACTGCCACTCCATGTGTTTTCCTGCCCAGGCCAACTTCCGCTTTTATATACCCCACGTTACTGAGTCCCACACGTTAACTTGGTGTCTTTGGGGGACATGACCAGAGCATGCATTAACCAGATCTGCACACAAACCGGCTGCACGTTAACTGGTCCCCACTGTACTCATTTCCAGCTCTGAGAAGTCCAAAGGCAATGGATCTTAAAGCCCTAACTTTTTATTTTTCTTTGGCCATGATGGGGTTACAATAACCTTTCCTGCTGTACTTCACACAAGGGGCCAGAGGAGCGAATACAATATAAGGTTGGCCTGTGTTTTGATTTTTTGTTCTACAAGCAAACAGCATGTTCTAGATGCATCCTCTGGGGATCAGGAAGGACAGCAGCTTCTGCTACACTAGTGGTTCCCAACCTGTTCCTTTATGTGGATTATTAAATCATCATCAAAAGCTTTTGCGGACCACCATGTAAGCAAGCCATTTTAAACATAGCCTATGGCTGATGAGAGTCGAACTTACATATCAAGGCGTATTAAAAATGCAGCTATTTAATAATTTATTATGCTCGCTCAAACATACTGCACTCGTCACAGTACGTATTTACCTGCAGTAATTATCTTTCTTTTTCCCCTCTCACAGACCACCTGCAGTATCATCGTGGACCACCAGTGGTCCACAGACTACAGGTTGGGAACCACTGTGCTAGACTGTACTGGACTCCACAACAGGGCATTGTTAAGGATTCTGTGGGATCTTCCACAGTTTGACAGAGCTAACTAGGAGCCCGGCAGAGCTCATGCACAGCATGCATTTGCCCCTGTTCACTACACTACAGCTAACAGGACAAAAGTTCTTCTAGCTGACAAAGGCATGGAAATATGATACAAATGGTAGAAGGGCTCTCAAGCAAAAACACACTGTGTAAGATGGGAGGAGAGGAAAGGAGAAGAGACACATTCCAATTCTTCCACCTTCCCTAGATTCTGAAGCTTTCTGTCAAAATGCTGTAAGGACTTGGCACTGTTATTTAATCCTTTGTACACATTTCAGTCCAGGCTGGGAGCTAGGAAGCCAGCCTACACCAAAGTTGTGCACTTCAGGGTCATCACAGCACAAATTTGGTCTACTAAAGCATAGTTAGTTTCAGCCCAGACAAGTATCTGTGCTTCCACTGAGGAGGAGGAGGAGGAGAAAGAGCTGCACTGTGAAGACATGTTAAATTTTTCATGCAAATAGCTGGATCTCTATGTCACGGCTGTAGCTTAGGTCTTCGTCCTCTCATGCTCTCTCAAGAAAATCATTAACATTCAGTGAATGAACTCCCATTTCATAACAAAGCACTGATGACAACTGCAGACATATTTCAGGGGGAAGAAGCTTTTTGAAAGGCAAGAATACAAACATCTCACACATAAGCTTCTATTTCTCCTTTTGTGGAAGAAACAAGTAGAACCCAGCAAGACAGATAATACGATAAAATCCCATACGCGCACACAGTCTAGCTAGGCATTTATACTAAACTTTAACGCACTTTAGTTCTTAGTTATCCCTGTAAAACATGCATATACAGAGTGGGGGAGGGAATAAAACATTGCCTCTGTCCTCTCAATTCTCATTTTGTAATGTCCAGATCAGTAAGATCCAAAGGGGCAGCAGTGTTAGTCAAGTTCAGTAAAACCAGACAGACAAATAGTTAATAGGGACACTGGATTTTTCTCTCATTACAGCAGGTAATTTGACCTCATCTCCCTCTGTATGCTGTTCCGCAGTGTTTGAATCTTTACAACTGTTTTGATTTGCTGTTATCCTGTGACCTGTTCCCATGACTTACAGAATGGGAGGAAATAAATGTAGGCAGTGTAAGTTCTCCCATCTTCAAAGTGTCTGATGAAGTGGGATTTTCTCCCACAAAAGCTCACGCAATAAATATATTTTTTAGTCTTAAAGTGCCACAGGACTCCTTGTGGGTGGGGGGTTAATAAAACAAATCAGTAAGGAGTCTGAGACACAACCCCAGATCCAAAACACCCTTGAATTTGGGAAAGTTCAGCTATAAACCTGAAGATCAGACACACTCCTCTAACAGAACAAACAGAACAACCCACATTGAAAATGGTCACTTAAAATAAAAACCTGCATTAACAGGTATTTTTGTACAAAGGAGTATTTAAACATGAGGACTGGAGCCATTAGCCGATGGCTGTATGAAGGCAGTGAAGGGACTTTTGAAGGCTTGTCAAACTCTGGTTGCTCTGAAAGACTTCTGCAAAAGCTTTTTGCATTTTCTTCACTCCGATGCCCTGTCAACTCCCTCAGCAGTAGGCTGTTCCTTCTACTTTTAGTACTAAGCTATTTGCTGACCAAAATAAAAATCAATTAAATCCCAGTTACACAGATTGAAATTCTCAAAGCAGACTAAGGGATTTAGACACATCTTCCATTCAATGTGCCTTGAAAGACCCAAGCCTAGTTTTCAGTCTGTTTTTGTTGCTAGTGAAACAATGAAATAGGTAACCGATAGTGACTGCAAGCTTCCCTTCCAAACATTTGTGCTCATGGATATAAATTAATGGACTAAATTAGCATCCAGTGTAAATTCACTGGAGTTTCACCAGAACTCCTCAGTCAAATATACTTGAATTACTCTACATGCAAATTAAGGTTAGGTATAGATAAAGTAAAAGGTGACTCAAACCTAGCTTATCGCCTGTGTATCATCAGAACAGTACCACCAGCATAGAGCTGGTGAATGAGAACCAGGAAGCGAAACCAACTTCTTTTCCATTATCTAGTTTCATTCAAAGAACAGTGAAGAGTAATGACCAAAAAAATTAAACTTGCTCAGCTTTTCACTCAATACCATCAGATCTCATTAGTAACAGACACAGAACTTTGTTATTATGTTTTTTAATGTAACTGCATCCCCCTTCAAATAAATGCGTTTAGCTAGGAGGGATTCTATTTTTATTGGTAAATGATGGCAGATATTGGTTTCAGCACCCACTCAAACCAACAAAAATATTTCTGTCAATAATAATCAAAATTTGAAGATATACAAAGCAAGAAAAATGTGGTTTGAGAAAGTATGATTTAGGGATATTCACTTTATCTATTTTTACATGTGATGTTGACAATGTGTGTTTCAACTATTAAAAATCTAATTTTTTTTTTTTTTTACTCAACACCTTGCTGTCATCAAATAATTGTCTGACCATTCCCATAATTTCCCACAACCCTGAAAATTCTAACATCAATAAAATTTTTATAATGCTTAAAAAGAAGTAGAGGTTATCTATCAATATTATAAAAACAACTGAATTCTGTTGATCTCCGTTACATTTGAAAGTCCTGTCTTTTTAAAGAGCAGGCAGATGATACTTAATGCCTACAATTACTCCTATAAAAATACTTGGAGTGACTTTGGCTTTTGGAATAATTTTGAACAGTCTGTTAGAAATTTAAGTTCCTGTTCTCCTTTCCCATCCCCTCCCAAAAATACCCAATCACATTAAAAAAAACCAAAAAAACTAGCAGACAGCAACAAAACATTTTACATTTGGCTAGACTGCAAGGGTACAATCTTGAGCAGTGCCAACAGCCCTCAGTTGCCACTTAACATCAAAGAGTGGAGGGAGCGCCAGCTCCAAACCCACTGAAATAAACAGCAACTATAAGAAACATTGCCAGGGTTCATTCACTCTGCTCTACTCATCATACTATCAGGTCTGGCCATAAACACATCAGCAGTAATGATAACTCTCTGGGACCCAGGGTGACTGAGCCAGGGGTGCAACTTGCATTCTCCTCCATCTTGGGGGGGGGAGGGCGCGAGGGAGAGGGCAAGGGCCTAGATAAGGACACACATCCTGGAGATGAATGCCTGGCTGCATGTTGCCTTTCCTTAGTCTTAGTGCTGATCACATAGGTTTTTTCTTTCACTTAGGATTATTCTGCTTGCTACTCTGCCACCATATATGCAGTAACTGCTGCACTAGCTAGGCTGAAAAATATTGACATGACCTCTGCTAAAGGTATGTAAAGAGACTGGTTATCATGGGCAGATTTGGAGCTGGCTCTCAGAATATTACTATTATTAACTAGTATTAACAGTTCAGTCCTTTGCCAATTAAAACAAGCTTCCTTTGTGGGGCAGACACCTTTGGGCTGGCAACAGAAAGGAATAAGGGCAGAATAGTTAAGAGACAAAGAAGAGCATCAGCAGAGGTTGCACCCAACAGACTGCTTTGGCAAAGTAACACATGGATAACGTGGACTGGCTTTATAAAAGGTAGATTGTGTCAGACCAACCTGGTCTCCTTTTCTGAAAATGTAACAGATTTTTTTAGACAAAGGGAAATGCAGTGAATCTAAATTTGCTTTGATTTCAGTAAGACATTTTGACACAGTTCCACAAGGGGAATTATTAGTTGAACAGGAAAAGATGGGGATTACCATGAAAACTCAAAAATAGATAAGGAACTGGTTAAATGGAGACTACTGAAAGATGAACTGCGAGGCTGGAGGAAGATTACTAGTGGAGTTCCTCAGGGAATCAGTCTTGGAACCAACCTTGTTTAACCTTTTTATTAATGACTTTGGCACAAAAAACTGGAATGTGCTAATAAAGTTTGCAGATGACACAAAGTTGGCAAGTATAGCTAACACAGAGAGGGATTGGGATATTGTAAAATAAGATATGGATGGTTTTGTAAACTGGAGTAATAGAAATAAGCTAAAATTCAATAGTGGAAAGTCCAAGGTCATGTACTTAGGGTCGACTAAGAAGATGAATAAATGAATCAGTTAGAAGTGATGGAGAAGGAGAAAGACCTAGGCACAGTGGTTCATCCCAGGATTACTGAGAGCCTCCAATGTGATATGGGCATGAAAAAGGCTAATGTGGTTCTAATATGCAGCAGAGGAGGTATTTCCAGCAGAGAAAGGAAAGTGTTAGTACCACACTATATGAGGCATTGGTGAGACCTCATCTGGAATAGTATGTGCAGTTCTGGTCCCCCATGATTAAGATAGATGAATTCAAACTCAAATAGATGCAGAAAAGAGCTACTAGAATGATCCATGGTATGGAAAAATTGCTTTATGAGAGGAAACTCAAGAGCTTGGCTTGTTTACCCTAACAAAAGAAGGTTATGTGGTGATACGAGTGCTCCTTACAAATACATCAGAGGAATAAATACCAGGGAGGTAGAGGAATTGTTTAAAATTTAATGCCAGTGTAGACAGAAGAACAAATGCATATAAAGCGGTCATCAGGAAGTTTAGACTTGAAATAAGATGGAGTGAAGTTCTGGAATAGCCTTTCAAGGGGAGCATGGGGGTGGGGAAGCCCACAAAACCTAGCAGGCTTCAGTCCTAAGCTTGATACTTTTCTGGAGGGGATGGTATGATGGGCCAACCTAATTTGACAAATGACTGATTTCTGACTACTGGTGTTAGATATAATGACGACCTGTGATAAGATGTTTGACAGGCTGGGTTCTGAGTTATTACACAGAATTCTTTCTTGGGTGTTTGGCTAGTGAGTCTTGCCCACATGCTCAGAGTTTAACCAAGCAGAATATTTGGGATCAGAAAGGAATTTTCCCCCAGAGCAGATTGGCAAAGGCTCTGGAGGTTTCTCACCTTCCTCTGTAGCATGGGGCATGGCTCACTTGCTGGTGGATTCCCTGTACCTTGAAGTCTCTAAATCATAATCTGAGGACTTTAATAATTCATTCAAAGGTTAGAGATTTATTAAAGGAGTGGGTGGTTGAAGTTGTGTGGCCTGCATTGTTCAAGTGGTCAGGCTAGACAATAATACTGCTCCCTTCTGACCCCACAGTCTAGTCTATGAGAAGCCTGTGGCATAGGCAGCACTGACATAAGAAACTCACGTTCATCAGCAGGTTTAAAGAGCTCCGTGTCTTCCCTAAATCACATGTACTGCAGGAGCACCCAGCAGCCCTCATCGCAGGACCCCATGGTACTGTACTTCTCCTTATCTCTCATACAGCACTTTCATCCTTTGACTTCAAAAGGACTTGATAAATCATCATTAGTCCCATTTTACAGATAGGGAAAAAGACGCAAAGAAAGGAGAAGTCACTTGCTCAAGGTCATCCAACAGACCAATGACAGTCAGATTTAGCACTCAGGTCTTTACATCTTGGTTCAGTGCTCTACCCACTAAAACACATTATCTTCTTAGACAATATTATTTGTAAATAAGCTTCCCCCCTACCCTCTGAAGAATGTCCTTAAGAATCAATTATTATCCTTCCCTTACAAGAAGTATTTCTGCTGTTATAAAGTGAAATAAGGAACATATCACAATTGTTCCCACAAAGGCTCACGAAGTGGTAGTCCCACAATGCCTTTCTTCCTTACCCAAGGCATTCGCTCCACTGAACTACTCTCAAATTCTAATCACCCCTCTAACTTACTGAAAAGTGAGGTCAAGATCAGCTGCCACTGTGAAGCTCACACATGGATCATAAAGATATATTGTCCACCTAATATACCTGCTCTGTGGACTAATGACAGAGTAGTTATTGGTGTGGTACTTTTCACAACATGAAATTCACCCCAAAGAGAACATCGCCAGAGAGGGAAATGAGTCAAATCATTGTGTGATAAGAACGGCTTACTGAGAAAGACAAGTACCATCTCGTCTCAACATTGTCCTCTCTCAACCAGGTATGAGAGTTCAGATATTCATTACATGCCACAATGACACTTATCCAACTGTTACAACCAGCTGTCTTTAGGCCATAATTTGTAAGGTTTCAATTTTTTTTTTTTTTTTTTAAGCATTTGGTTGAATTGGCCCTTTTTAATATTGCACTAAATGATAAATTCCCCATTTTTTAGCTTCTGCCATCATCAAATTGGGGGGGGGGGGGAGGATTCCCCAAACAACAGAAGATCAATTGAAGGAACAAGAATCCTTAATCTATAATCAGCCAGGATGTAGCACCCTAGATATGACAGAGAAAAGAAAACCAGACAGCACCATCCGGAGACACCGCTGCTCATCAAGACGCCATAAAACATAAATTGTTATTTTAACCAACTAAATTTCATCCCATTCTTAGGCTTGAAAACCCTCATCACAAAAATTAATCTGCTGTGTTTCAAGCTGTAGTGACAGTTTACGCAATTTCAGATTGGCAGCTTTTCACTGTGTGCTCTTGAGAAAGCTTTTGATGGATTCGGAAAACCTTTTGCTGGTTTGTTTTAAAAGCAAATGTGTCTGATCACCACTCTGGAGACCATCCAATAGGAAGACACTGAGGAGTTCCAGGGCTCATCACCTCCAGTAGTTTCACCAGTTACACAGAACTGCACCCTCACAGTAAGGCCATGGTGGAAAGGGAAACTGTTTTTTAAAAAAATTAAAAATTAAGTGCATTCATAGAATCATAGGGTTGGAAAGGACGTCATAGGTCATCTAGTCCAACCCCCTGCCAGAGGCAGGGCCACTCCCACTAAACCATCCCAGTCATGGTTTTGTCCAGCCGGGCCTCCAAAGATGGAGATTTCACCACCTCCCTTGACAGCTCATTCCAAGGCTTCACCACTCACCTAGTAAACAAGTTTTTTCTAATACCCAGCCTCGACCTCCCTAACTGCAACTTGAGACCATTGCTCCTCGTTCTGTCCTCTGTTATTACCGAGAACAGTCGAGCTCTATCTTCTTTGGAGCATCCCTTCAAGTAGTTGAAGGCTGCTATCAAATCCCCCCCTCAATCTTCTCTTCTGCAGACTAAATAAGCCTAATGCTTTCAGTCTTTCTTCATAGGGCTTGTGCTCCAGCCCTTTAATCATTTTGGTTGCCCTCCTCTGAACTCTCTCTAGCATGTCCCTGTCCTTTTTGTAGTGGGGAGCGCAAAACTGAACACAGTATTCTAGATGTGGCCTCACCAGTGCAGAATAGAGGGGAATGATCACATCCCTTGATCTGCTGGTAATGCTTCTTTTGATGCAGCCCAGTATGCCATTGGCTTTTTTTGGCAGCAAGAGCACACTGCTGACTCATATCCAGCTTCCCATCCACCATGACCCCCAGGTCCTTTTCTACACTGCTGCTACTTAGCTGAATGTTCCCCAGCCTGTAGCGGTGCATGGGTTTTTTTTCATCCCACGTGCAGGATTTTACACTTGTCCTTATTGAACCTCATAAGATTTCTATTGGCCCACTGTTCCAATTTATCTAGGTCTCCCTGAATCCTGTCCTTGCCCTCCAGCATGTCTACTGGTCCCCCCAGCTTGGTGTCATCTGCAAACTTACTGAGAGTGCAGTCTATTCCATCATCCAGATCATGGATGAAAATGTTGACTGTTGTTTATAATTGGTTTAAAACAAATCTGGGATCAAACACAACAATCCGCTGTATTGTTAATGCATGGCATTGATACATCACAGTTAAGGTCATCTGAGTGCTGTAACTGAATATTTCTTACAATGCTTCAGTTTCTTTTTTCTGAATTTTCTGCTCTGATTGAGGATAATTATAATATGCCTTTAAACATCCCCCCACCCATTACTCTCACCCTTCACTCCATTTTAGCTAAGTTTTTCATCTTGGAACAGTCATACTTCTTTCACACCCATACATTTTCCACTGGTGAAACTCTGCTGACCTGGAGTTACTCTTGATTTACATTGATGTGGAAAGGGAAGTAAGCTGAGTGACACTAGACGGGAAAGAATATAAGGGCTATGTCTACACTGGACAGCAGAGTCAGTAAAGACATGGTGAAAGTTTCCTGAGGAGTAGCTGTTTTTGCATGCATACAGCAAAAATGGAGAGTCCTGGGGCACCTTAAAGACTAACAGATTTTTTCAGGCATAAGCTTTTGTTGGCTCCAACCCACTTCAGATGCAACTGACTGCATCTGATGAAATGGGTTCAAGCCAATGGAAGCTTATGCCCTATGAAATCTGTTAGTCTTTAAGGTGCCACAGGCCTCCCCCCCGTAAAGACATGCTCAATCAATCCAGAAATCAAGCTAGTAGTAAAAGTACTTCCTCAGGTGGTGTAGTGTTGCACTGATGGTTACACATTTCCCATTCATCTAAACCAGGCCTGGGTCAATAGTGCTTCTCCAGAGACTGTTCATGATTGTTGTCTGTAACATTTTCTCTGGTGGAACTTTTACACGGTCAGGTCTCCTGAAAGCTGTGGTGTCTCTCTGAACAACATACGAAGCCATAAAGCTGGCTTCAAAGCAGGAAGTCTCTAATTCTTCTCAAATGAGTTCATTTGGGTAGCTACCCTGCGTTATTTCAGAAATCTGTCATTTGCTGGGAATGTTTGATCAACAGGTGCTCCCATCATGTAAGTCCACCTGGTATTAGGTTCACTCTGTGAGCTACACCTAGGGGTAAGAACTCAAGAAGAGACCCACATAAATGCCTTTCTCTGCACTTTTCATTTCATACAGAAGGCTGGCAGGGCACAGCAGGACAGGGCACACAGGAGTACATTCTGCACCATACAACTGATTCACTTCTGGAGTGTCACGTGGAAAGCACCTCTTCCTGAGATGCAGTTTGAGTGGGGAGGGAAGAAAGGGTTAGAGGGGCCTCTCAAAAGCAGCAGCAGCAAGAATCATGTTTCTTATTACACACCAGCAACAGAAAGAGATAAGGGATACCACAGCATCAAGTTAGCTATTTACCAAGAAAGTCCTTGCACAGTAAACACCAGTAGTCATAAAGCAGAAGTATAACAAAATGGGGTGGAGATTTGATTCACACAGGAAATGCTGACACCCTATCAGATCCCCTTATCTCTGTGTGTTAGGGCTCTCTCCCATGTGCTGCTGCAGGGCAAGGTTGGGGGAGGGAGGGGAAACAGTCCAAAATGCAATTTGTTGCATAAAAGGAAGTTAGTTTTGTTTGCTGCTAACTGGCAAACAGACCCCAAGACAAGGAGTTGGAGCTCAGAACCCAAACTACCTCTGTTCTGCAAAGAAATTATAAACCACAACAGCAAACTTGCTTGCATTAAAAAAAAAATGTTAACCGAATACTGTGCAGATATGCAAAGCACATGCATATTTCATGTGAGGAAAGATAGACGTCTCAGGATGAGAGTTCAACAGCAACTACGATTTCAAACAGTGTTAAGTAAGATAACACACAAAGACGACATCAGTCAAGTGTATTTAAAATGTGTCCTTCCGTGGCTTGATGGCGGGGATTGGCAACGCAGGCTCAGTGAGCCACCTGTGGCTCATTGAGTGTCCCCTTCTGGCTCCCTGGAAGTCTCTTTCAGGGAGCCAGGTGTGCCCGGGGACTCCTCGCTTGCCCCCACTCCTAGCCCAACCACATGAGCCTGAGCTGGCCAAGCAGTTGCGCTGTGGCTCCCTAGCATGGGGGGGGGGAAAAAAATCGGGCAGTACACACTCCCTCCCTCCAGTGGTGTGGCAGAGCAGAGAGGCCCAGTCTACCTCCAGACCAGCCATCCCTCCCAAAAGCTGCCATGGGAGAGCTGGCTCAGGGAGGTGGGGCCCCGTCCACAGATTTCAGGCTGCTTTGACCCAGCCACCCCAGGGCTCAACAGGCCCAATGCTGGAAGAGGTCTGGTGACTGCTGGGGGTCCATGGACCACAGGTTGGGAACCACTGTTCCCTCTAAGCTATGTGCATGTGCGCGCGCACACAGGTTATGAAACCTGCACACACAACAAAATAAAGTGCGCACAAAAAAATTCAATAGTGCTAATATTGGTGCTCACAAACAAATGTTCTTGCACGCACAAAAAAATTGTTTGCACACACAGTCTATGAGTAATTAGAGGAAACATTGTTGGGAACCCCTCCTTCAGACTCATAATCATCAGTTAAAATTCCCTCCCAAGACAAACATATTATATGATGAACTCATTCAGCCAGCCTCACTCCAAGAGCATATACTACATGGTAAAACACCAGTGTACAACCTAAACTAAGGTCCAATAACTAAAACATGAGTATTAGTAGCTCTCTCACTTTAGAGAAAAATTGGGTTCATTGATGTTTCTTTACTCTACCTGAATGTAATACTTTACCTTATGCATCGTGCCTCACAGCATACAGTAGTAGGAAAAGTTGTATTCCAGACCTGGGACAAGGGTTCTCAAACCACGTTCCCTGGACCACCAGTAATCTGATTGCAGAGTACTTGCTAAGGGCCCAGAAAGCTAGCTATGTCACAGGCATCTGGCTCCTTTTCTTCTTCGTCAGCTTAATTTCATTAAGAGACAGCTAAAAAAACCACAAATACTTCCATCATATTGCTTTCCCACTGAAGAAATTGCTGCAGCTGCCACAGGGATGTTACGAGATGGTGAATGGAGGGGACATGTCTACAGATAATCTCAAGATTACACCAGAACAGAAGGTCTGCCATAGTAAATGTTAGGACTTGCCTACAGTTTAACAAATGATTTTTTAAGCGCTTTATAATGCATGAACTTTACTTTGGATTGTCTTCAAAACTGCAGTGCCTCCTCAGCATCAGGAGAGAGTGTTCAATTGTCCAAATTTGGAGGTGTTTGATAAAAGATATGATACACAATTCCCACTAAAAAACAAACAATCACAGAATCAAAATTTTATTGTCTTGTAAGTTCCTAAGAATCACAGGATTGATGACCTGTGATTCAAGCATTAGACTAGGCAAGACTCAGGAGATAGTGGATCAATGCAAAACTCTGGCATAGAATTCCTGCGTGACCTTAGGCAAATAACTTAAATGCGCCTTTGTTGCCCTTCAGTAAAATGGGGATAATAGAATTCCCTTTCTCTCAGTGTTTGCCTTGTCTTTACAGGCTTTATGCCAGTCAGAGCAGGAACCATCTGTGTGTGTATGCAATCACCTTGTTTGATGGGACCTTAATTTCAAGTAATACCTTCAGGTGCTAAGTTTATAACTACTACTACTAATTGGTCAATGACCAGAAATTATGGGCTGTGCTCTGTGGTAGCCAAGGCAGACATATCATGCCCCCAGTCACAAATATTTACTAGTAGATAGATAGGAACTTTGCTTTCTGTCCTGGGTTCCTTCCACATATGAACCAATACAAGCCCTGCATGATCATATGAATTAGAAGTAAACTCTCAAAACCTTCTTACTTCAACATTACAAACAAAACAAAATCATATGCGTCACCCCAAACTGATTAAATGACTTGCACAGGGAGTTTACAGCACTGATGGGGATTGAAATCAGGTCTCCTCCAAAGGTTAGAGTAGGTTGGAACGCCCCAGAACAGCAGAAATTTGAGGGGCCAGCATTCCAGGGCCCCTAAAAATAGAAAAAGCAGGCAGAACACATGCTTCAGGATGCCCTGGCTGCCAGCCTGGGATGCTCCTTCCTGGAGAAACCACCTCAGGCAGAGCCAGTTGGGAGCTGCCTCCTGGGTCCTAGTGCTGGGTGGGTTTCCTTTGTGTGTGTCCTGGGCTGCCCAGCCTACACAGAAATGAAATGCTTTCAGCACTAGGAGCCAGGAGGGTGCATCCGACTACAGCACAGCAGTGGAGCCCATGCAGGAAAGGAAAGTGAGGGAAGCTACATAGATCTGATCCAGGGGACCCCTCAACATCCTCACCTGCACCTCTGCCATATGTCGTGAAGGGCCAACCCCATCCCTCCTCACCTCTCCCCCCTCAGGCAAGGGGGTGTATGAGGCTACCCAGCTCCAGCCAGGGACTGGGGTCCCAGCCACAGCAGGAGACAGTAAGTTATGGGGGTGGAGGATGCTGGGCCAGGTCAACCCTTCAAGGGGATAGGAGGGCAGAGGGAGCAGCACATGAGGCCATGATCGTGGCAGGGAGGTCATGGGGGCAATGTGTGAGGCCAGGATCAGGACCAAGGGGCAGAAGAGACAGAGTGTGAGGCTGTGATCAGGGAGGTGCAGATGGGTGGAGGGGACAGTGTGTGAGGCCAGGAGCAGAGCCACTATTTTTATGGAGCAATAACCGATACATATGGTACTGAGAAGTGGTTGCAAATGCCTACCTGTGCTGGGGCCTGCACATGCATTAAGGGGGCCCAGACAATATGGGAAGGGGGCCCAGAGATTAGAAGGGTTAGAGAGCCCCCCAAATTATACTTTAACCACTCCCTAGCCCAGTGGTTTTCAAATGTCTTTTTCTCAGGACCCAGTTGAAAATAAATCATTTATACCTGTGACCCAACAATTACATCTTTGAGCAATGCATTCCAGTCTTTTGGCAGCAGCAGCAGAGGGTACCATGACCCACTGCCTGAGGTTCTGCAACCCATAGTGGGTCCTGACCCTAAGTCTGAAAACCACTGTCCCTAGCCCATTCCAAGGCCTTAACAAGGCTGTCCTTCCAGTAGTTCACCTACATTAATCCATTGCAAACATACAGTACATGTTGACTACTCCCTTCCCAGTGTCCCTTGCAAATGTATGCTTTCTCCCCACAGTGCTGCCGAACTGGAAACCTTTGCTTGGCATGCAGATTTGCAAAAAGTCAGTAAAAAATTTATTCCAGTTTTTCTAGCAGTAGGCAGCATATTTCATTCCTCCACAAAGGACAGTCTGCAGTTGGAAAATAAGCACATTTCCCTTCTGCACTACAAAAGGCAATAAAAGACAACTGCGCGACTTGTTCTCCATTGCTGTGCCTCATCCAGGTATAAAAGCCTCAAAACCAGCATGGGACATTCCTTTTGGAGACTGTTCTCCAACTCTTCAGTCCTGCACTAGTAAGATCTAGCAGGGAAAAAGCAAAAAGACTCAAGGTTGAGGTGTAATGGCACAGCTGTATAAGTAAAAAACTGCTGCACTATGCCTGACTGTAGACATCACTATTTAGTCCAGTATTTTCCATTAGCAATACGTTTTTGAGGGAAAGTAAAGGTCAGATTTTTCATGTTTGATCTGTACAAGAGCGAACACAGATCACTGCCAAACAATCAGCCATGCTGCATGCAGAAACCTAAACTTCTAGAAATATGACATTTGATCTTTCGATAACATCTGGATTCCACTGGTTCCGTAAGGTGCGGGGAAGAGGGAAATCAAGTACAGCCTAAATCTGTTACAAAATGACCCTGCCATATAATCACTTGTCTTTGAGAATATGGTAAAGCTAAAAACTCAAGCAGATTCCTGAAATCTCAGTGACTATATCCAAGCTGCTTTTGTTCACTAATTTGTCCTTTGTCACCCCCACTGGATGCCATTTTGCTGCTAGGTTCAAGCCAAATTATCAGTCTTGAGTTCAAAGGCTTAATATTGTTTAATTGCTAAGTATTGTAGAAAAAAATCCTTTCCCTTACATCTCCATCTCAGTTGGGGCACAGAGGCCAACATCCATCAGAGTTAAAACATCTGAGCTAGGGGCTGAGAGATCTCAAGGAGATAACCCCAACTCTGTGACTCACCTCCCAAGTGCTCTGGTGCATCCATTTGCATCTGTACTAGCGTGGTTGGAACAGTCCAGTGCTTTGCAAATAACTTAGCTAATTTTACTCTAAGTCAAAGACCCCAGCCTCAAGCAAACTCCTGAATTGTGACTGGCCCTCTTCTTTTCTTCCCCGGGGAGCCAGAGGAGCTCAGTGCCAGCAACATGCCCTTGCTAACTTGGCATCAGGATATGAAGGCAGATGTTGTGGCAGAAGCTGAGAGATCTCCAATAGCTATGTAGTCCGATGAGCTCACCACAGCCTACGCAAAGAGGACAAGCCCCAACTCTTCACATGTGCCTACTTAAAATTTAACATCTTTTTCTAGTTGGGGTAGGGGTAGTGAGAAAATTTGGGAAATAATCAGCCACAATGTGAAATCTATAACCCCAACACAAATCCACCACCTGACAGTGGTTAGGGGCAAAGTGCCCCTACCACCCTCTGAATTCCAGCTTATTAGGGCTGGCTGGTTTCTCAGATTTGCTCTGTATCTAATAAATGTGCCTTAGAAGACAGATGGGATCTTCATATTAAAGACACAACATCTACACAATCAGAACACAAGAGTGGCCATACTAGGTGAGACCAATGGTTCATCTACCCCAGTGGTCATCAAACCATGGGTTGTGACCCAGTGTGGGACACAGCACTTTGGCTTGGGGGGTGGGGGGCGGCAGCATGGGAGAGTACATGCTGGGAGCAGAAGCTCTGAGCAGCCAACGTCCAGAGGCAGCCTCCCCCAGCAGCACCCGGCTCGCCTCTCCCTGTCGCTACAGACTTGCTCCGCCGCCACCCTGGGGATATTACTCCACACTGCCACTGCTGTAACGCTCTGCTTTGTTCCAGCACCCACGGCTCCCTCCTGGCTGCCGGCACAGCGTGAGTGGCTCAGCTTGGCTCCACACCTCTGGCATGTCAGCTGCCCAGCATCCTGCAGGGTTGAGCTGCATTCCAGGGGTGGGGAGGACAGAGGGAGCGATCATCAGGCACACATGTGGCAAGGGCTCCAGCTGCCTCCAAGCTCCCCCAGCCCTTGGAACGCAGCTCAACACTGCAGGACACTGGCCGGAGGTGCAAAGCTGAGCCAAGCAGACATTCAGGCTGGAGTGAAGCAGCTCTATACAGCAGCAGCAGTGTGGAGTGATATCCCCAGGGTGGCAGTGGGGTTGGGCAGCGGAGCAAATTTGTAGCAACTGGGAGAAGCGAGCTGCGTGCCACTGGGGGAGGCTACCCCTGGATGTCGGCCGCTCAGAGCTCCAGCTCCAGCCATGCCCTCTCCTTTGCTGCCCCCCCCCAAGCCAGAGTGCAGCAAGGAGAAAGGTGGTAGGGGGGCAGCGAGCTTTCAACACTCCTGGGCAGCCAGCATCCTTTTTAGTTTCCCTGGGCTGCTACAGCTAGGTGAAATTTGAAAGGATCCCAGGGCATATAGCAGCAGCAGGCTGTTTCGCTGCTACCAGCACCCAAGGCTAGGGTTACCAGATGTCTGGCAAAAGGAGGATATGTCCTCCTTTTCACCTTCATGCCCTCTGTCCAGCAAGCATCCTAAAAATAGGTGATTTTGTCTAGCTTTTTACTGCTGATGAGTAGCATGTTTAGGAAAAAAAAAAGAAAAAAAAAAAAGAAAGTGCCCAACACAGGGCCCTGAGGTGAAGAGTCTGCTGCACACACGGGGAACAAAGAACAGGCTGCAGAAAAATCAAGAGAGTGGAGCATACAGTTTCCCTTACTCCTAGAGGCTTTTCTAACAGCAGCCTATGTGGGTCAGGCAGTAAAAATGCAGACTTTTAATCTCAGGGTCATGGGTTTGGGCCCTGTGTTGGCCACTTTGATTTTTGCCCTGTTGCTCTCCACAAAAGGGCTAAATTAGGGGGAAAAAATATAGCAAACACTAATAAAATGAAGAAAAATAAAGTATACCGTGAATGAAATTACTGAAAAGGACCAATTAAGTAAAACAAATAAAGGGGCACATTTGAACTAGCTAGAAACAATTTAGGACAAAATTTTTTTAATCGTAAAATAGGCTGCTGTGGAAAGTGAAAAAACAAGAGGCAAGTTAATAGCTTTTTTTTTTTTTAATGTAAATCACGTGCTTTTGAAGTTTATATTTGTGAATTTAGTTTAACTTTTTTTAGTTTCATGAACATTAATGAAAAAGGTCATGAAAAACTTTCACTTACTTTTATACAAACTCGAAGATTATTGGGTCACAATCAAATATTTTTTTTCAACTAGGTCCCAAGAAAAAAGTTTCACAACCACTAATCTAGCCCAGTATCCAATCTTCCAGCAGCAACCACTGCCAGGTGCTTCAGAGGGAATGAAAAGAACAGGTCATCAAGTGACCTGTCCCATCAGCCATTCCCAGTCTCTGGTAAAACAGCAATGTCAATATGGTTATCTTGGAGAACCCAGAAGTAGTGACTACACTGAATCCACTTGCATGAATAAGGTCAGAACCTCAGTCCACAGAAATGAATGGGAGCCTTTTTCACTGACTTCTATGGGCACTGGGTTAGGTGCATCTTGTGTATCTGTTTAGAGGTCCTCATCACTGACATGCACCCAGCATCTATTTAACTCCAGCTCTTGCTAAAGACATGAAGATAAGACACTTAAAATAGTTAAGGCTTCCCAGTTCCCGCTTTATTTGAAGGCTGAGGAAGGACAGATACAGTTTGCTGGTTCTTTAAGCAGCCTTCCAGCAAAATAAGGAATAAGGTAAAACAAGCAAACAGAAGAAAAACACATAGTTGGGGGGTGGGGTAGGGGAGAAGCAAAGGAATGAATTGTCAAACTTATTGGAGGAGAAGGAACCACACACATCTTTATGCATCCTAAAAAGCTCCTGCCTCCCCAAAAAGTATGGGGGGCAGGGCTTTCTCCTTTAAGAGAAGGCCAGCCAAAAACATAGCAAAGCCTTAGCATCAATTGGTTTTTTTTTTTTTTTAAACAAAAAAAATAAATCAGTTAATTGGGCAATGAACTGGTTAAGTCTGGGTGAGCAGAGAACGGAAATGAACTACCTCAGCAGACAATAATTCTGACAAGCTGAATTTTCTTATCAAGCCAATAAGTTTAAGGTTAGAAAAAGCCCCAGGCTCCAAAAGCTTTAAGCCTAACCCCAAACAAAATTTGGCTCTCTCACAGGTCAGGATTTAACAGTAGGAAGATAGATTGGTTGATACGTGCTTTTGGTAGTGTGGAGACTCTCCAATGTTTGTTCTGCTTCTCCTCCCCCTTTTTTCCATTCCTCCCTTGTGTTTGCACAGTTGCAAGCTACAGCAACAAGTGCCTGACGCAAGACTAGCCCTTGGTTTCCTAGCACTGCAGTAACATACCCACAAGCCTGGGGTTTCCTTTCATGCCAGATCAAGGGAATCCCCTTGGCAGTCAGATGTTCCTGTCAACCAGGCCTGCCCAAGCACATTCCAAGAGTCAGACTATTTTCTCCCCGACTATACACATAGGGAAGTGAAGAGAGTCAATCCTCGAATCGTTAGCTGCCAGATGCAGAAACTTGTCTGGCCTGAGTTTTAATTTTTCCCTCTTTGGAAAGGCACACTCCTGATAGTTTATCCCTCTTTCCAACAACTGCTTTGACACATATGTGGGGTGGGGTGGGTGGGAAGATGGCATTCAAAACTCTCTGCGACATCCTAAAACATATTCATTAAGAAAACTAAAAGGGGAGTTTTGTTCTCTCCTGAACTGACACCATGGAAAGAATTTACCACTAAATCCCCTGAGCTGAAAAGCTAAAAATCTGCATTTAAATGTTAACAGGTTTTGGAGAAAGTACAACCCACATGAGTTTGAATAAAATAAAAAACAAGCAATTTAAAACGAACATTCCCTCTCCACCAGCAGATAAAAACTAAGCCGCCGTAAACTCTGTGATAGATGCATTATTGAGGTGCACATTTTGATGAGTACTTTCTGGCACCCGATCAGCGAGAGAATGTTACCTTATATTATTTTACAAGATTTTCCTTTGCGAATGTATTGATCTAGCTGAGAAGAGTTTGGAAAGAACAGACAAGAACACAACAGAAAGTCTTCTGAGAGAAGCAACTTCTGACCAGACCCTGGAGGTGGAGGGAAATTACAAGAAAAGCGCTGCACTTCTAGACCTTAAGTCTGAAGTAGCACAGCTGTTTCTCCAGGCTGGCAAATAGAGTTCAGACAAACAGTGAAACAGCCCTGCTCAGGAGAAGAGGGGGCCAGGCACAGCTGTCTTGGGTTGTCCAAGGCAACAATCTGATACAAAGAGGCTCTACAGAGAAGAAGTCTATAGGATGGTTAAATCTATCAGGCTCCTCAGGTGGAAGATTACACACCTAGTAGGCTAAATATGCATATGGTCTGTTTTTAAGATCAGTTTTCTCTGAAAATCTAATCAAGTGGTATTTTCCGTTTTGACGGCTATACTGTTCCCATAGGCAACAGAAAACTGCAGGTACTGAACATAAACTGGACCTGCTAAGATAATCCAGTCAATACAGAGGGGACTACAACCTAAGGCCCAGAATGAAAGGGGGTAATCATGAGATTTCTTCCCAAGAAAAGCGAAAACCTGTAAACGGGGGGGGGGGGGCTAAAATGCAAATCTGCCAAGAGTTGGTCAGTCCTCTGCAAAGCAGCCACTCTGCAACAGTCAGCTTTATCTACAGGTACAGCCATTAGCACAACTGTCTTCTCAGCATGTATTTTTGATACAGGGCTTGTGGGTGGAGTCTGCATTTGGAAACAGAAAAGGGAACAAAACAAGAACAAAAAAAACCTCTCCACTCGCCGGGAATCATGAACAAAACCTATGGGTCATCTACCCATCTCCACCTCTTGCCATCTCACCCCATCTTCCAACCAGTGCCTCCTTAATATTTAAGAACTTGCTTCAGTCCAGTTTTAAGTGGTTCTATCAGCTGAGCTTCCACTTATTCCCTTTTAACACCTGCACTATCTAACAAAACCTCTCTGTTCAAAATCCTCTCCTCTCCCAACAAATAGTCTTGAATATGTCTCTAGTCAGTTTCATCTCATTTTATTTCCAAATTGTTTAGGAAAAATCTGGCCAGATTATTGAGGTCAGCAAGTTACCAAAATCTTTTACCAAAATCAAAAGATCATAAAGGATGATATAGAGAGAGGCTTGTTTGTTGCCATAAATTTTATTTTTAATTTTAACGCTGTGCAGCGGTGAAATGCCTCAAACAAAGGCAACATATTTAAAGCCAATTCTACTGAGTTCTAAAACAGAAAAACGCTAAACCATAGAAAATGCCAAGCAAAGGGTGGCATGATTACTCAATGGCCCTGAAAGGTATGCAGGGAGCTGCCAAAATGCCACATTGCTGAAGGAGATTCACTCAGGCATATGGCAGAACATGAGGGAAAGCTTCTTAGATGTGACCAGCAAAAGAAAATTTAAGTCGTGTTTGGGGTCTGTTTGCTCCCCTATGATGTGAGAGGGTGGCTTGAAGGATAATTTTCCCTTCTCTGCTTTGCTTATTTTTAACATTAGAAATTCCATTCTCATCTACTTTGTTTTTCCTGAACGGCTCCATGAGCAACTGGAGAACTATGGAGGTTTATGGAATTTAGAAACATCAGGGAAATAAAACCTGACAAGGAACACAGTTTTTATTCAACCTGATAAGACACTGAGCAGAACAAGTGTCAGTAGAACATCCAAAGAGACAGAGGATGACCTTCTGTTAGAGATCTCCAAAGGAACAATGAATTCCTTACATTTCCTATGTTTTCAAGAAAAGTGAAGACACAAAAGGGGGGGGATCATTCACAAACTTCAGCACAAAGATGAACAAAAAAAAAAAAAAGGGTCCAAAAGCCCATTTTCCCCACTTTACAGGTCACCCTTGAAAATTATTTCCCTCCCTAACTCTCCCATTACCCCCTCAAATCCCTCATCAAAAAATTCTCATAGAATGTTGCACTTTTGTTTCCTTTGCAAAGGAAGTGAAGTCAGACCTTCTCCTACCCACCATTTAATAATACTTAGCTCATACACTGAATTTGTCACCGGTCAGTCTCAAAGCACTGACAAAAAGGTGGAGAGAGATTCCCCAGATTTGAAGGGGATCTCTTTTTTTCTCACTACACTGCATTTCATTTCTTATAAATAAAAGCTAATGGAATTCAAAGTTAGCCACGTCGTTAACTTTCTCCATTAATTTCTATTAAGTTGGATTTTATTGTTAACTATCTTATTTCTTACATATTCCTCAGCTTTTTTTATTCTAAATTTACTGAGGACATTATACCAAGGAGTAATTTTTATCTAAATTGTTCCCCTTTTTAATAATATTTCTATGTTCTTTCTGGGAGCCATGGCCAGCCTCTCTTTTTTTAAAATTGACCTGATTTTGTGTGGCCAGCTTGAACGGACCAGAGTTTGTAACATTCTGAGCACCATTATTTATGAAAATCGAGCCTGCCAAAGGGCTCCCAAGAGGGACCCACGAGTCACATTTGAACATTTAGGCTAATAAACTAACTAATATTAACTTGTTGATTTTGTGACATCACAACATAGACTGGAATGCTTCACCCTAAGGAGGTCACTTACAGTAAACCAAATAGTCAATTCAATAAAAGTTTCCTGGCAGATTCGGGGAGCAGTTTAGGAAACAAAACAAAGCCAAATATAATTAGGATGCCAAAAACTGAGTCCTTGCAGAGACATTTGTCACTGAGGTAGATCAGTTTGACCACCAACTTTGCCAGTCACTTCAAAAAATAGCAGCTGATTTTGAAAGCCACAAATGGGGATGTTTAGGGAGAAAATCTGAAATCATTTGATGCAGATGTGCTCGATTTGGGACAGATACATTGAATGGTTGGGTATAACAGTAATAATAATTAAGGACTGCCCCTGCTAAAACAGGTATGGCCAGCATGTGTACTTTAAAAAATTTAAAACCAGATTAACACAGAGACTCTCTCTTCTTTTATAATAAATCACAGAATATTATCTGTTTTTTAAGCTGCCAAACAGCTCCAAATAAACAAACAAAGAAATAAAATACCAACTCCAGAAAACAGAGCCACTCCAAGACTCAGCGAAGGTCTCCTCCTTGCAGCCCTTAGAAGAGAATTAAAGGCGGAATTGTCAAAAGTGCTAAGCATTGGCCTAACTTCCTTTACTTCAATGGCAGGACAGCTGAGCCAAAGGTGCACCCCTCTGAAAATCCCACTCTAGTGACCTGATGAAAGCAAACTTCCATGTACTTGAATGGCGTTTGGATCAGACCCTGTGGAACTAGTGAGGACATACTGCTGACTTGGCATACGAAACAAAATATATTAACTAAAGCTTTCAGTAGCCAATTCACATGGAAATGGCATGGAATCTTTTTGATACTAGAAGGTAGCTTTCATGCTGACTGAGGAAAATACAAAATGTCTTACTGGCTACCCACCCCACAACATATACTCAAATTGTTTAGGCTTCAACCATTCTTGGCCACTAAGAGAAACTGGAAACAGTTTTTAAATATGGTCCACTTAAGTTAGTTTGATCTTGTACTATGAATTACTTAGGTAGAGAGCCCAAAATGTGTTTGGGTAGTAGCCAATAAACAGAGGCACTATTTACACACACACACACACACACACACACACACACACCCCCCCTCCTATGATCCTTTAGCATCTAATTGGCCAAACAACTGCTTTCACAAATGATGGACTAATGGAAAAGAGTTTTCACTTCAACAGTCTTATTTGTCTAGGAAGCCCTGCTATGGTTAATTCCAAGAGCCAGTCTTTCAGGCAACTACCTGGCCATCTGCATGTTCTAGCAGAAGTATAGCACAGAGCACCATTAAACAGCACTGAAACACTGCATTCATAATATAAATTTGTAATTAATTTTAAAAACGTGCCCTCCCTATTTTCTTCTCCTAGAAAAACAGCATGTTTTCAAAAGCTTATCATAAAAAATATTTTCAGACAAGCAAATCAATAAACATTTCCTTTTACACCTTATAATGATCATGAGACAATAGCAGGTTGAAAGATTAAGCAAAGTACAGTTTGAGATTGTGTGTGTGTTTCTGGATAGCTTTGGCAGGTATCACATTTGATGTAATGTTCTCTTTTATCTTTAATTTTTCCAACTTTGAAATGTTTCATGAAATTCAACTTTTCCCAGAAAGTTTTCTGTAAAATCTGAATTTAAACAACAAATCAATCTCTGCATTCCATCTTCTAATCCACCAGTTGGTTAAATATCCAGTTTGGTTCCTGAAGTAAAAATGCAGGGGTACGGACAAAGGAATAGAAGAATGGCAGTGCCTGGACAGGAAGTATACAAAGGTGATGGTAAAGAAAATAGCCATCGTGGTACATTTTCACCATTGAGAGTTATGCGTAATCCAAAGCAACGGACCCAGCATCTGGTGCCATCTGAGTGGGGCAATACACAACTTATTCAGGAAACCACTCTATATCCAGAGTGATACAATTCTTAGCTCCAGGCTGGAACTTAAATGAAAACGTGACCTGCTGAACACTGTGCCAGGGTGACTCATCAGAATGATCACAGGAGATGCAGAACTTCTACATTTCCACAACGTGGATTGCTTTCTCAGTGTGAATTAAAAACCTGGTTTTTCATCTGGCTGATGGTTGTTGCAAAGAAGGGAAGTAACTCCTCCCAGCCCACATAGACATGCACCTTGCTGTAGGCTGTGTGTTTGTTGTCAAAGATAAAAGTGTCTCCTGGATCTGCTGGTGGTTATGCTCTGAATCATCAATTTTTGTTTAAAAGAGACCTGTTCTCCATGCAGAATGCTGACTCTGGTAGAATGGCTCGTCCAGGGAAATGTAGTCAGTCTGGTTTGGATCCATAGGCCTCTTTGCCAAAAGATTTAAGGAACTGTTCTCTCCTTTTGCTGCAGACTTTATCACTAACTGCTGTATCTTTCACCATGCAACATAGAACCTGTGATGGGTGAGGCAGAAGATAGGCAAGTCAAGCTCTTTGGGGAAGATCTCTGTTCCCCTTCTTCTGACATGCTGTTAACAGGGAAATTAATTATGTCTCTTAATTTTATTCAGATCTCTTGGTTCATACATCATCAGTGACCCAAGGAGGAATTAAAAGATCCCTCAATCTTGTTGTATGATGCAGTATCTTCCACCTACTTTTCACTATCACAAGCGTCCGGGATCTAGCCTCTTCAAAGTGAACTTCATTGCAATCTATATTGCTCCGCTTAAGGATTTCCATAAACAACCAATCGATGATGAGTAAGACTAGGATTTTGGCACAGAGATAATAGCACTCATGAATGTGAATAAAGTCCAGGACCTGTGCTGCAGTAGCTGCTTTTCCCTCCAGGCCCACATGGCCACGGCAGCACTCAAGTCTGGCACGTCCACCCCATGGCAACGAACTGCACTCAGCAGGAAGAGAAAGAGATTCTACCAGCAGCAGGAACTTAACAGGTGCAGGGAAAGGCTGGCCTACACCTAGCCCCAGCTTCTAGGGAGAGCCTACTTCACAGACCACTCCGTTGCTAGGGAAAGTCTGAGGGAAGAGGGTTGGGGGAAAGTTAGCCTTAATCCATCAGGAGTGGTTGGAGAGAAGCAGTACACAGACAAGGGAAAGTCCATTGATATCATAGAAAGCCATCTTTCCCCTGAATGCAGGTGAAGGAAGGTCCCACACACATGAAAATAGATGCATCCTAGCATTTGCTTGCATACTAGAGAAGGGGAAATTTACACACATATGTGGACACACATGGTGGGAGGGTTGATTTGACACAAGAAGGGTTCAGTCTGGAATGTCTTAATATACAGCCATGCCAAGAGAAGGCCATGTAAAGCACACAGACACAGCGGTAAGACAAGGTGGGCTTTTGCTCACTGGGAAGGGTGGTGGGCAAGACGCTGATCCCACAGAGTCATTTGGAAACTGCCAACAAGGGGGGGGGGGTCATTCCACTTTTCTTTACCCCCCTCTTCCACCAGCAGAAATCCTCTAAGATTTCAACAACATTGATGAATGTGTAGTTACATACAGATCTTAAAATAAATTGATTAGGACAGGGTAACTTGGGAAAGCAGGCTTGGGCAGAACATTAGAAAAATAAAATAACTGAATGGGTTTCTATTTAGAAACAAACCCCCCAAAAACAAAAACAAAAACAAAAACACCAAGAAAAGTTATGAGTCATCAATGTTCACGAACTGTTGTTCCTGTTTACACCTCTGAACATCCTGCTCTTGTGTCTGTAGAGTGCCACTTCTTAGACAATTACCTAGAGCACCTCCAAATGCATTGACAAGTAACTGTCACAGATGCCTGCACACCACAGTAGTGCCTTCCAACCAAATGGAGCCAAAACCTGATTTGTTGGCAGTAAGATGTCTCTGTTGACTTTATCAGTGGATTTTCTAAGCACAAACTCATAGTCTTATTGTAATTATTATTCCAGGAGGCAGTGCCATATAGTAAAGCAAGGGATTGGGAGCCAGAACTCCTAGGTAGTTTTTCTGATTCTGTCACTAACTTGCTGTGTGAATTTGTTAGTCACCCATCCCTTTGCCTCTGCATGAAATGGGAGTAATGTCACACTTCACAGTTGTACAGTGAAAATGGTGAAACCCTGCAACACAGGGACAGTAGCGTAGAAATGCAAAGTATTATCAAAGAAACAAAACTGCAGCCTACAATTATGAAGTTTTCTTCCATGATGATCCCTCTCTTTGCAACATGAGCTCTCCCAGAAAGAACGGGTTAACCTCCCAACGTATTTATATAATGGACTTTTGTGTTAAACCTGGTAAGGAAAAAGCAAAACACAGTACATGCATGCCACAAAAATGTAGTGCTGCAAGGGTAAGGAGGCCACTGTTAGATTCGGCACCTGTTCTGAAGGCTGCTAGATCTTATCAGAGAGAGCTGCTTGTGCTGGCAGACAGTTACAAACACAACCATCACACTGCTCTAGTGAGGTTGGCAAAAAATACTATTACGTACCCTATTAAAACAGATATTGATAAAAATTCTAAGCATGGAATCTTTACTTGTGTTACTAACACTCAATCTTGTTTTTAAAACTATTTTAAACATCTCATTTGCTCTCTCATGTTTCTGTTTGTTGATTTTTTGCATTTTACAGAGCTTGGACACAAATTAAGTGGGTCAATTTCAGCAGCTCACATGGACTCAACACAAAGCACTTGTGTGGGGGTTCGCAGCACTGCTGAGTAGTGTATAATTTAAAAAATATTTCATGAAAAAATAATTCAAAACTGATCTCGCACCTACTCACACAAGCAGTGGCACTGACTTACTTTCTGTGGCATCTCATTGACTTTACTGGGAGCCTCACCTTCTGACAGTGTCTAAAGCTTCTAGAACCAAATCATTTAATAATATAACTACATTTAAAACCCAAACAGCTTGAACAAATTTCTCTCCTTCACCTGCCAAAATCAGGACTCAGCATTTCTGCTATTACCGATTATATGACTGTTATTAAATTATGTGAAACAGTGAAAAGAATTACTTAAGGAGCCAGTAATGTCATTAACTATTGCAATGGAAACGGATACCACAGCTTAAAATTTGCCAGAAATGGAAGGAAAAGATTATTTTTAAGTACTGTCATTTTAAAATTTATTTATTTGCATGACTAAGCAGATTCCACTTACACATTGGGTTTTCAAATAGGGATGTAAGCATCCTGGGTTTATTTGTTCCATGAGAACCTCTATTTTATGGGGGGGAAGAGGCAAGAAACTATTTTTCCCATCAGTTTAAGATTGTGAAATTTGAAACTTGGCTGTTCTCATCTCTAGCTGATCCCCATCTGCTGATAAACAAAATTAGTTTTTACAAAACACATCCACTCTAACCCTCAATGCTAGGCACAGTCCAATTCCTGACCTACATGGGAGTTGATATGCTGCTTTTAAGTTCACTACAAATTTTAATTTAATTATTTTGAAGAAGTCCTTTCCCCCACCAACTGACCTCCCTCCCTACACACATATGCTTGCTTTTTCTGGTATCTGTTCTCAGAACATGGTCTATTTTCAGCAACCCTCTTGGATGGATTTGCATGGAAAATGAAATATACAGCACGCTTGGTTTAGATGATATCAGATGAAAAACATTCTGTAGGATATGAAAGATCTGTTCTCTTGGAGCGCAGGGGAAGGAAAGAGAGAAGAGAAAAAACATTGTAATGGACTGATTCTTTGGGGATCAGATATCTGTATAGTTAAGACACTTCTCTCTTGTGGCAAGATGCCTTGTAATTGGTGAAACACTATTCCATTTGGTTTTGTCTACATTTGCCTTCCTCCCTTCCCCTCTTCCCCCAAATTTGTCACTACAGTTTGGTGGTAGTAACAGTAATTGCAGGACACAAGGTTATCTAAACGCTCAGGGGAGTGCAGCTAAATGTTGGGAACTTATCTGCACTAGCAATCACACCAGTGGAATTGCACTGGCCAGAGAAAGAAACACAAATGCTAATGCACCTAAGTAACTGAGCAATGCTGTACATGGTATGGGGGTCTGAGACTGCTTTCTGAAAGCAGGTGGCCACTGGATCACATCCTGGGGCAGGAGATCTAACAAGTGTAAACATTATTAGTGTTAAGATTATTCGGTCAATACTGTGCAGTATTTTCAAAGTAATTTCCGTATTTTAAAGTCCTACCTTCAAAAGCTAATACTGTTTAGATGCCACTAAAAGGACAGTTCTGCAAGGGAAGCCTGTATTTACCTCTAGATAAAATCAAAAGCCATTAGCCTCTAAAACTGAGTGTAAATCTTGAACTTGTGAAACACGTAACCCCTCTTATCTTCTGTCCAAACCAAGCAGGTTCTAAACAACATTCTCACTATCCCCACAGAGTCAGATGCTCAAGACAAACAGCACATGAACATTGGGGGGCGGGGGTGTGGGGGGGGGAATCTGCGATCCAACGGAGGAAAAGAGGGATCTGTAGAGAAAGTCAGTTGTAACAGAGGCTTTTGTGGGCTCAACATTCCTTATGTATGACCCAGCCCGTATGTTCAATCCCATCTCTTTTAGACACTTAAAACCCAAAGAACAAGACAGGGATGCACCTCTCACCCCCACCCCATGCACCCCACTTCCTTTATGGAAAAGTTTTTAATATTCATTCAGCTGGGCACTGATACAATCAGCACCTAAAATAGCATTCCCAAAGGTGATATAACACCAAAGAAAATTACAAGGAGACTAAATTCATAATAATTTTTAAAAACTTTAAAAACCAAACATCACTCTCACACACCTTAAACAAAAACCAGAAACTTAAGACTTCAAACTTGTCCTCAAAGAGGAATTTAAAAAAAAAAAAAAAAAAAAAAAAAAAGAAAAAAAAATCAGATTCACGAGCAGCAGCAAATGTTTCATTTCAACATTGACATTGCAACTTTATAAGTGCTGTGCAGGTTTCCTGTCCCATATGCTGCACAGCTGGGTTGTTTTCATTTTTCCACTCACACCACATTTTCCTTATTTTAAGCCCTTTGTTGACTCGGAGGTTACAAAATGGAACAAAAAAATCTGGAGAGATATCTAAAACTTGCTAGGCAATTTGTGAGTACTTACAAAGAAGTGGGCCCTCCCTTTCACCAAAGACTATTGCTGATAGGTGTTTTACAAAAGGTGATCAATATGGAAAGTCAAAAGTGTCAGAATTAACCTACACCACACACTTTGGTTTATTTTACCCAGGGACGATGCCTCTGACTGGCATAGGAGACGATGCAACTCTTGCTACCTACCCATTCACCGTGAGATTAAATCACTCCATATTAATTTATTGATTGGTTTGTGTCCACCTGCAGGAGGTGAACAAGGGGATATGAGGGCATATTTTTATTTTCACCAGCTGATTCTAATAATGACCACTACAAAGAGGCCTGTTTCCTAAACCAAGAGGAATGGGTTCACAAATGAGACTGCCCAGCTTGGCATCAACATCCAACGTCCTTCAAACTCAGGACTGCAGAAACAATCTAATAGCTATTTTTCACCTCTGTGCAATTTCATCAGTCTCCAGCATTTCCAACTAGCCTGGATGGTCAGCTCCACTGCCTCACTTAAAATTCCTCCCCAGACTCATGCATTCAGAACCTCTGTTTGCTCCTTCTCTGGATCTTATAAATAAGAAATTTTCATTTACTGCTTGAGAAAGCTTGCCCACCACCAGCACACATGTGCAGGCAAATAAAGATAAAGCCTTGATTACAAAGGTGTGAGCAGTTCAGGCATTCAAAAGATTGCAGGGAGTTGCTGTCTCCTCAACCGCACCCCTTTTCTAGACAGGAAAGCCTTACCTGCCATCTCCCCCTGTTGGCCATACCAACAGCAAAGATGCTGCAGTTTTGTCGAGAATTTCAAGCCCTTTAAGAACCGGATCTGAAGCTCCTGGACACTGGAAGCCACATGCACTGGTTTACTCAACAGCTATACAAGACTACAAAGTCAGCCAGATTGGGTTCTCTGTATAGAAGTGATGCGATAGCTCTCATACATTCTGGAGCCCTTGCTGCAGGAACAGAAAACGGAACTAACCAAGAAAGTAGCCAGTATATAAGACAAGACAAGACATACTGCATCATTGCAATGTACAGGGATATCATATTAATATACATTAATCATGTTTCTTAAATTCTAGCCAAGTATGTATAAAGCACTTTTTAAAAAATTACTCATAAGTGGGAAACATTGCTTAGTTGGCAAAATACCAGAAATCTAACTCAAACTGGCAAAAAAATTGTACAGAAGTGGGCTACCAAAATTCAAAGCAATTCAACTATTACTTATTTAGTCACTGCCCGTGCAGCTATGTATCCCAGAAAACATTGTGTATTCCAGAAATCCAGAACCCCTACATTTAACTCAGCTCCCTCTTCAAGTTGTATTTTCATATTTCGGGGGGGGGGGAAGAGACCCCCCCACCAGCCAGTGATTTACACAGCAAGGGTGTGTGACATACACCAAGGGTGTGCAACATACAACCTTTACAGAGTTTCTGCACAGACAGAGACCATCACGATAAAATCTCACACCTCTCTACAGACCTCTTCAGCCCTGCAGGGCAGCACAGAGAACCTGGAACTCTTTAGAGAGAGGGCTCATCCTAGTCAGTAATATTTAGCACCCATGTACCCTACAAGGTAGACAGCTGCCCCTTATTATTTAGTTAACTGACTTATCCAAGGCTACTGTAGAAGTCATTGGTGTAGCAAGGCAGGAACTCAGTTGTCCTGGCTACCAATCCCAAAAATTGACCTGCTGAGCACAGAATGTCCCTGAAAAGCTCCACCTCAAAAGAAGGAGTTAACTCTCTAGCACTCAGAACTATAAATATATTTTCCTAATCCCACTTTGTCCTGCATTAACTGTGGAAATCAAACTTTTCAAATACCCCCCCCCCCCCGAGCTGAAAGGTTAAAATCACAGGAATGCCAGTTACCAGGAATGCTGGAACGATTTTTATAATAGGAGCGCTGAGAGCAACTGAATCAAACTGTAAACCCTCTCTATATGAAGAAAACACATAAAGCCAGGGAGTGCGACAGCACTGCACTTTCAGCATCTATGTCAGTTCCTTAGATTTTATTATATTCCCCCTTCCCACAATCAGAATGGACTAAAAATATATAATCATTGAAAACGCCAGGAAACAACAGATTCAAAAATGCAATCAGGCTAATGTCAGGGACAGAAAGGACATAATGAGAGCAAGAAAAGGATTTCCTCCCATAAAGATACTCCTTCTACACTGACTATGCAACAGTCAAAAAATATAACAATGACGAGAACATAGGCAGCAATAGGATGCTCCACAAGTTCTGACACTGCGCTCAACATCCTCCACTAGAGAAACACACAAGAAAGGAACTTTTCTAGTTTTTGATCCATTCTTCCCACAGTCCCTTCTCATTTTCAGCCCCCAACAGAGCCATAAATTAGCACAGCTCTCCTTGTTCTTGCAAGGCTGTCAATTTACATTTAATCAAGTCCTTGTATTTGAATACCAAAGCGCTTTATAATTTTTAATATATTAGAGAAACTCACAAATTGGTTTCATCTGCTGTAAGAATGTAGCTACCACTGGGGTGGAGCACAGAAGCTGTTTAATAACACATAGCAATATAAACAATGATAAAGGACAGTATCAATCATTCAGACTTCAGGGAGTAGGTGATTATCCAAATTAAAGCTTTTGGCCAAAACACTTGGTTTATTACTCCTACTTTTGGCAAAAAAGTGTAAGCGTATTAAATGAACATAAGGGGCCAGGAACTCAGTTTTTACACCTCAGTTTTGAGCCTTTTGATATGTCACTCCCTATTGGGCTGACCCTTTTGCCAATGGCAGAAAACCACTTTTACTTCTGGTGTAAGTATGGCCCATCTCTCGATGTCAGGTTACCGATTTCTAGCCAGAGCTGGCTGACTTCATTTGTCCCCAAGTCTGAAAATGACAGCAAAATAAAGTTGATTATTTTTAAACCTTTTCATGTTGTTTTCCATCCTCCACATTCCCAATTCTTTTACAATGTGAAAGGTAACAGACCATTAGTTTCAGACAAGTGGTTGATCACCTTCTAGAAGCCGTCACAGGGAAAGCTTACTTCAGCAGGGAAAATAACTTTCTTCATAGGAAAAAGTGTTAGTTTAGGGACAGATTTTTAACCCTTTCTTCACAGTGCTCAGCAACATTGACCTGACTAATATGTCTGACTCACACAAACAGTCGTGCTTGCCACTGTTCCCTCTAAGCTGTGCGCGTGCGCGCGCACACAGGTCATGAAACCGGCGCACACAAAAAAATAAAGTGCACACAAAAAAATTCAATAGTGCTAATATGGGTGCTCACAAAGAAATGTTTTTGCGCACACAAAGAAATTGTTTGCACACACAGTCTACGAGTAATTAGGGGGAACACTGGTGCTTGCAATAAAATTAGTCAAGTGAGTAAAAGGTTTCACAGTCTGCCCTTAAGAATTATTAATAAAAAGCCAAGTTATTAACTCCACTCCCCTAACTGGATTAACATGATGCTCGTCAACATGTTAACCACATTTTACAAGCTTGATCTTGAAATCATTATGCCTATGACAGCCTTCTGCCAATGCGCACCGGCTACTACGTGGCTGTTTAACACATCTAGGAAGGCAGCATTAAGGACAACTGAATAGATTTGCCACAGCATGGGAAAAAGCTTGGCCTTTGCAGCCCTCCTTTAAATGGTTAAAACAACAGGATTAAACCACAACTGAGGAGTGTTTCTTACACACAGAGGCACACGTCATGGAAATACTCAACTAACCACATTTCTCTTTACAGCTTTTCAGCTCTAGTTACTGAACATCTCTGGACTTGCAATCTGTACCTTAGCTACTCATTTTAGAAAGTGATGACTGGGACAGTCGGTAATTAGTTGCAATGTCTTTTGCTGCTTTAAAAAAAGTCACTGTTACAGATCTCACTCCCAGGCCTGGTGATGATAAGAGTTTTTTAAAAAGATAATAATCAGAAGTCAGAACAGCAACAACTAAAATCATATGAATGATAATAAATGGAGATGGGGGGGGTACTGGTCTGTCACTGGGTTTCGTGTGCTTTTAGTTACCTTGCTTCCAGCCCCAATCTGTGTGCAACCATTTTACTCTGAAAATTCAGCTTTCTATGCACACTCAACAATGCGATCTTTTTCCCCTGCCCAGCAAACTACTCATAGGGATTTTGCATCTGTCCTCCCCTACCCTCTGGTGTGAAGAAGCTGCCCTTCAGTTTCCCACCCTGCTCTGATTCAAAGTACCTTGCATTCTCCTCACTTGGCCATGCCACATTTCTCCATCCTAACAGTCTTTCCTGCCTGGGGGACACACATGTTGAATAAGGACAGCTGGTCTTACAGAGCATAACCTGCATTGATATATTATAAGGGGCAAAAGGAATGATAAACCCAGCTTCCTGAAGACAATGAGAAGCTTTTAAAGCTCCACCCTATAATCATGACAGTTGGCAACCCTGTCACCTGGAGCTCTGAGAAAACTATCATGTTAATTTAGCAGAAGAGTCAACACACGAGCTTTGTCCCTCCCCTTGCAGTTGTCTTTCTTTCCAGGACAGGCTTTGCTAAGTGCCATTGAAATAAACCACATCACCCAATCTCATCTCTCAATCAGTCTACTCCTATTTACAACTACAGCATGTAACAAATTTCCAGGGACATGCTAGGAAGGATTTCAAAAAAGTATTAACAGGAAATGTAAATAAAATAAAAATAAGATTATAAACTTTTTGGGTAAGGGACTGGGTTTTTTTCTTTTCCTGTGCTCGTACAGTGCCTAGTCATAAAGACACTACCACGATACAAATAATAGATAAGAATTGTGAGCACCAATGTTTAAAAGATAGCTTTATGCTCCTCCCAAAATACTTTTATGAACTTAGTGATGAGATATAGATGACTCTCTGAACCCTTTGTCAATCCATAGCTCCTTATAAACAAGACTTTCGGACTCCACTGTTGTGTGCTGTTGCTATCTTCGAGCTTTGTTGCATGCACCTACAGAACATGTGCACACACAGAAATTTTAGGGCTCATCAACATGGGGAAACTTGGAAAAAAAGAGGTTCACAGTGGAGTTACACCACCGTAACTACAGCAGTATAATGATACTGTATAATTATACCAATTAATTTCCTCATATACACAACCCCTTCAAAGTCCCCTAGGGAATAATCTTAAGGAGGAATGAGCACCCAAATACCCTGAAATGGTTTTTGAAAGTTTCAACCTTTAAGACTTTTTCCCACATAGTCTCGGCTAAGCGTCAAACCTAGATACGGATTCTTTGGAGGAAATCTCTTCAGATTGTTTCAGATACCTGGTCGGGAATCTGGAGGGGATGGCCTCAAAAGATTATACATCCTCCTAAAAAAGGTATAGGAACCAGAAACAGATGGTATGGGAATCCACAGAGACAACATCAGAGAGACTATTGCCATAGAACTTACAAATAAGTTCAATTGCAGCTAGTCAAATGTGAACATCAAAGACTTAGACTGGATTGAGGACATGAGTGCCATGCACTCCTACTTGTTAATTAAACACAAACTTACTATGGCGGTTCTGTAGATAAGGTGAGCAGGAAATTAGACCTATATTAGACCTTCTGGGACAGATCCTAAAATTGGGTTCAGTGCACTGAACAAACAAGTGAGTCAACGAGAGAGATGACTTCTTATTAATCGTCACTCTGCCTCTGCTAGACACTCATCAACAGGGAAAAATCACTACCATGTAATTTGCCCAACTCCTGCAAGAGCTCTGGATTAACATCTGTAACAAGTCAAGAATGAGGTGCACAGTCTCTCCCTTCCTGGCTCTGCCTGAGCAGCACTATAACCATTTCAGGCTGGTCCTTGCTGCTACTGTCAATCTTCATGCCATAAGCACTAAAGGGCTAGAGTTTCAAGAAAGCTCAGCACCCAAAAGAAGCTAGAATTGTTTAAAGGTCTGGCCAGTTATTTTGATGCCTAAATGGGAGGTAAATTTTTCTGAAAGTTCAGCTAGCTCAGCAATTCACTCTATTTAACAAACACAAAAAACAACCATGAAGATGTACAGATGCTTTCTCTTGGTGGGAGGGGGTTAACACACTAGGTTTTTTTAACATAGCAATGAACCCCAACACAGCTCTTAGAAAACCCCAAGAAAGAGCCTTATTGGGCAAGTGTGCTTTGGCTTCTGAAATCTTTCTCCATCATCACCCTCACATGACTATTTTGAGGGGTCTGAGTTTTTTCCAGAGTTGCTGAGCTCCTCCAGATCTCCCCTGCTTTCAATGGAGTGGTGAGTGCTAAGTACTTCTGAAAATGATCACATTCCAGAGGCCTGATCCAAAGTACATGAACACTGAGAGACCTCAAGTGCACTTTGGTGCTAATGAACCTCATCTTGTGAATGCATGACTCATATCGATGTTCCTGGAATGGTAGATGTGTGCTATAAAAGACCCAAAAAAGCAGCCAGGTTACAATGAAAAGGATCTTACTTAGAATTTAAAAGCCTGAATAACATTGCTAAGCAATGGACAACAGTTAACCCCAACTGAGTTCTATTAGTTCACATAAGCGGTGGGAAAAAAAAATCTACCACAGTTATCCAATATCCCTTTGTTAGACCCTAATAAGTGAAAGCATCTTAGTGGTATGATTGTTACACAAAGCACAGGAATAAGTCTGGTGGCTTACAAGTAAATGGTTGCTACAGGCTTGTCTTATGAAATATGTGGACGATCAGTGCAGCAAAGGAAAAAACACATACACAATAGTCGTTCGGAAAGTTAAACATTTCTTGTAGATAATCAGTTAGGCCAAAAATATAAGTACTTAATGTTTCAGTGTCAGATCACTTATATCACTTATGCTGGTGACTTGTAATAAAAGCCTTGTTACTTAGTATACCTGGTCTAACAGAATTTCAGGGTTTCCCTCCCCCAACAATTCTGCTTGTGAACCTATCTTGCGACCATGGCTCTGCACAATTCTGGAGCACGTATGCTACTTCTTAAAGATGAGATTTGAGTCAAGCTGGACAGTTCTTCTATCCTGCCTCCTAGGAATTGTGTGTGTAGTGATTCTGTTTTCCATTCAACTTACAGAACAAAGTCTTGATCCTGCAAAGGACTCCACTAGTAGAGCAACCTACTGCAAGATCAGACCATTAAGTTTACATGGGTTCACAAAGAGATACCTGAACAACAGCTCCCATGCCTACCTCCAAGGATATGTCTGTCTTAATCATATATTAAGGAATAGTTCAGGGACCCAGTCACTTCAAAAGAATGGAACTAGCTTATAGGTATGCACCAGAACCATAAATTTCTGAGCCCGAGTCTACACTAGAGAGTTTTGTCAACATAAGTCACCTTATGTCAACAAAACAATCCTCATGTACACACTGCATCCACCCCTTTGCTGACAAAATAAAACCACTCCAACAAAAGACAGGGCAAGACAATGTTAGTACAGACACTGTGTCCACTTAAAGCTGTGTAGACAATTAAGAGCAAAGCTGACTGTGAAGAGTTATAAGAGGATCTCACAAAACTGGAATACTGGGCAAGAAAATGGATGACAACATTCCCATATGCATTATTTATCAACATTGAAGACATAAATCCCAGCTATATATACAAAATGATATCTAAATTAGCTGTCAGCACTTGAGAAAGAACTTGAAATGTGGATATTTCTCTGAAAACATCTGTTCAATCTGGAAGTCAAAAAGAAAGCCACAAGAATGTCAGGGATGACCATTAGGAGAGGGATAGACAGACAAAATACCATAATGTCACTCTCCAAATCCCATGGTACACCAACACCTTGAATACAGCATGCAGTTCTGGTCAGCCCATCTCATAAAAGATATATTAGAAGGGGGAATGGTACAGAGGAGAGTGACAAACCTCTGGGGCATGGAAGAGCTTCCATGCAAGGAGAGATTTAAAAGATAAGGACTGTTCAGTTTAGAAAAGAGACAGTTAAGGGGGAGATACTATGAAGATCTACAGAAATCATGAATGGTGTGGCTAAAACGTATGGGGAAGTGTTAGTTGCCCCTTCACACAACACTAGAAAAAGGGGCTACCAATTAAATTAATAGGTGGCTGACTTAAAAACAAACATAAGGAAGTATTACAGAAAATACACAGTTAACCTCTGGAACTCATTGTCCAGAATTATTCTGTAAGCCTAAAAAATAACTGGGTTTAAGTAACAATTAGATAAGTTTATGTAGGATAGGCTCATCAATGACTACTGGTCAGGGACAAACCAAATGCTCCAGGTGCCCCTAAACCTCTAAGTGTAAGAAGCTATGACTGGTCACAGATGGATCTTTGTATTTTGGGGAAACGTGTGGGGTATGGTGGTCATAAAACATACATTATATATGCATAGCCCTCAGCATCAGATCCAAAAGGCTGCAGTTTATTAAAGTTCAAATTCACTCCACAGGGATCAGTGCAAACATTCTTTTGAGAAATAGCCTATACAAAGGTCATGACAAGCAAGGTACATGAGCTGAATAGACAGACATAGGCACATGTATAAGTACTTGCTGACCCAAGGTAACTTCTACCATTCCCTAATCAGGCTTAAAGGAACTAATGGTTTTAAACCATGATGGGTTAAGAAACCAACTTCTCAAAGCAAAACAGCCAACACTATTGGGGTATGCATAAAAAGGCTCAGGTTCACAAAGGTGTCAACAAACCTAATCCAAGTGCATAAGAAAAACGAGACCTAGAGAATGCCACATGGCCTGGAATTTTTATCAAATGTTTTGTACAGCTCTCTGCATCGTGGCCCCAGGCCATGTACATTGTCAAAGATAACTGCACCTATGTTTCACAATAACATTTAGGTACCATTATTGAAGTATGGGGAACCAAGCCCAGCAGCAGAAGCAAAATTAACACCAGGAACACCACATGCTCACAGATCTTACACACACAAGCCATGATTTACAATAATGCAACTAATTACTTGCTTCCTAATTCATATAGGTCATTTTAAAATGCTACAACAGTGAGACAAATTAGAGAGAGACAGATTAGACAAATTAGATTTTATGATGTTAGCCTTTTCTCAAACCATTTTTTCTAAATGTATTAGCCAAGTCAAGTATTATGAAGTGGAAGAATTCAAAACCTGCACTTTCTGTTGTCTGATTAGAGAAATATAATTTTGTATCTATGTAGGTCTGCAGACACCCAAGATGTTTTAATGCAACACCATTTCTCCTAAGGGAAGGGATTTGGAGGAGTAGGGGGAAGCATGTTTATGAATCAGATTGATCAGCGTGTGCTTTGGGGGTGGGAAAAGTGGGCGATTGCACAGAGGAACGGAAAGCAGAGTTGGATGAGTCAGAAAATGAAAAAAATGGTTCTTTTCCTCTTCTTACTAGCATCTCAGGAAGCTAAATATTTTAGAGTGATATAAAATTTCTTGTTGTCAAGAGAGATTGAATCTAACTTTGACTGGCTAGTAACGGCCTATAATTAATTCAATATGTTAGCAGATTATATATATGAAATACACTCATTTAATTTTCTTTTCTCTGACAACATAGGTGGGTGTGCATGTGTTTTATATTTATATAAAGTATAATATAATATGATTATAACACACACGCACACTCCCCTGTAAGTTGTCATAAAGAAGAAAAAGGAGTAAGGGCATCTAAGTCAAGTACTTCTTGCCACTAATTGTAAAAGACTTGAGCTCTGTGTCGATCTGCTTTGCTGTGCTAACAGCTCAAAGCCATGCTGCTGTTTTATGTTCAAACACCATAAAACCAATACAATTCATCACAAAAGCACACAACTCTATTCATAAAGGCATGCATATTGAGAGAGAAGGTTGACCTAGTCACAATATCATTCCCCTCCATGTCAAGCCTTGCTTCCATTCCAATGGCTCTGTTCTTTGCTCACTGGTCTCCTCTCTTGACCTTCAAGAAACAGGGTCTGGCAAACATAGTCACCATCACTATCTCCAGCACTAAACAGAACTCCCATATCTAAAGAAAGCCCAAAGTCAGAAAATCAAATGAAAAAGACAAGTCTTAAGCAAGTAATATAAACAGTGCTTTGGACTTCCATAAAGCTTCAGCAGAGCTTAATATTAACTAATAAATATCACACCTACTATCAGTAACATATAGGCTTGAAAGGATTAGTTTGACTGACAATGTCAGTAAACATAATTTCATCACACACACAAACTGACCAAAAAAGTTTCCATTCATGGTAACTGAAATTTACAGGTAAACCAAAACAATTTAAAAATATTGATTGAGATTGTAAGAGTTTGACTTAAGGATATTTATTTTGACATGTGATGTTGACAATGTGTGTTTTAACAGTTACAAAGGTTTTATTTGGATCTCAATGTTCGTTGTCATTAAATTATTATTTCTTGACACAATCATAATTTCCTCCAATCACAAAAATTTAAAATGATAAAAATGGGGAAAAAATATTCAAAACCCATATTTTTTTGAAACTATAATTGATAAAAATAAACACTGATACTACTTGCTGAAATTAAAAAAATTAAAAATCCAATTCTGCCAAGGTTACTAACATATTCTTGCACTAAAATGTGCCAGGATTTAGAAAATGCAGGCACACATTTCAGCAAGCATCCAGTGAAGGTTCCAGTAAAGAAGGTGATAAATAAAACTGGGGGGATGACAGAGTAAGGGCCTAAAATATGCAGGTTATTTATTTCAAATTAGAAGTTGTTGAAGCAATTCTTTTCTCTTTTGCCAGAGGAACTCTGCATCCCAATAAAATCATCTATGCAAAGCAGATTAGAGCCACGCCTGTGCAAATATTTAAGTACCAGGGTATATCTACAACTATACTCACATCCTACTCAAGTCAAAGACTAAATGATGGAAACAAACATGCATACACTTAAGAGTTTGCACCATCAACACCTAAAATCCATTGACTTAGATCAATGCAGTTGAGTAGTGAAAGAGTAACGAGCCTTTGGTTTTAAACCTGGAAAGATAGCAAAAAATATTTTTGCACTTCCACGTTCCATACCATGCATTCTGGAAACAGTAACTCATTATTATAGATTTGCCTCTAAAAACAAAAACAAAGCCCTGTGGTTTAAAGACAATTGGCAGCAGGGGGAAGGAATTACGTGGACAAGACACATGGAAAACAAAGTATTCTTTTGTTAAAATTTTGTTTGCAGATGCCTCAACACTTTTAAAACAGCTATGGTAGGTCTATATAGTTCATAGTTCCAAAGGGATAGGCGTGTTAGTCTGCTTCAGTGAAACAAGCAAGGAGTCCTGACACTTTTAAAGACTAACAAATTTATCACATCACCTTTTGTGGGAGAAAATCCCACTTCATCAGATGCTTTTTCATAGTTTGCTTGGCAGATGAACACTATAACAATGAAGCTAACTATGAAACAAGAACACAAGTCACTAGCAATTATTTGTCCCCCACCCTTCTTTTTTTTTTTTTTTAAATAGGGGAAAAAAAGCCCAATAAATCCATAGTTCTGTTGGCAGTCCACTAACTGGAGATATTTAATACACAGTTCCTTTCTCCATTTCCTCCTACAAGTTTAACTGTGAGCACTGGAAGTGAAAAAGCAATTTTATGTTCAAAGAAAATATTTATATATAAAATAAAATGCAACCATCATTGATAGTGCACTAGATTTCAGTATTTGTGTTCAGCTACAGATGATATAGCTCTGCAATGTCTCAGCAGCACAACAATATTCCTATAAAGAAAAACAAGAAAACAGGCCTGTGGAAGGTCCTTTGTAAGAAGGACTAGGTAGTCACAAAACTGGCAGTTTGATTTCAGGTTTAGAAGGAAGTCAATGAATATGCTGCAGAGAGATGAGAAAATGAAACCAGTAGAGTAAAGGAGGATTATTCTTGCAGTTAAAGCATCAAATCACGAGCCATGACAGCCAAGCTCTGTTTCCCTCACCACCCAGTCTTTCTATGAGACATGGTAGCATACAGGGACATTGCAAAGTTATATTGGTGCTTGTAAAGCATTGAGAGTGCCTCAGGTGCAACATGCTGGGGAACAGCTAAACTCAAGTGAGTTTCTATATAATCCACAACACAATCACTCTGCCCTTGCCCCCGATTTAGGAGAATCCTTCAGTCTATGCTTAACCTTAAGCACAGGCTTAAGTCCCATTGGCTTTGCTAGGACTTAAGCCCTTGCTTTATTTTTATCACGTGTAAGGGCTTTCCTGCAGCAGGGGCAGGGTCTAAAAATACCAGCTATAGTAATGTCACAGCAAAGCGATGCTTCAAGCCACTTGGAACAGACTCTGCGGTGATTACAAAACATCTTAGGGTTCCAGGGCATTCCCTGTCCCAAGCTCTGGGTCAATCAGAGGAGTGCATACCTTCACTCTGGAAGGTGCTTAGAGCATCATTAGTCTCCCCTTGCTGCCATAATCAGCTCTTGAAATAGATGAAGATGATCTGAATCTCCCCCACCTCCTCTCAAAGGCATGTGCACACTAGCTGCGTTGGTGACATAAGAAGATAAAGATGTTGGCTGCTGACCAGAGATAACACAAATCATCGACACCCCAATTAATTCGAACGTTAACAACTTCCTTCTCCATTTTAGGTCACATGGTGACTTAACCAATCAAAACTTATATCCTAAGACGACTTCTCCAGTTACGCCTGGTCCAACACTTTCAAATCTGGGTCCCTAAAGTTAACTTCCGACAACCATTCTGAGGCACCTAATTCAAAGTAGCCTATGAGATTGGTGGGTGTGAGTGAGCTTTGAAAAAGATCCAACTACTTTTCTTCAGGGTTCCTGAAAACTTGGATTAAGTAGCCTAATCTGTCACCGAGGTTTGAAAATTTTGGCCCAAATTCTTAACAAGATCGTACAGGGTGGCCTCCTGGGTAAGTTTTTAAATATGCTTTTCTGGTAATATCTTGTATGATCTACAAGTAAGTTACAAGTACTGGAAATAACAAGAAGCCCAAGCACATCTCAGTTCCACAACTGACCACAAACTTCAGTTTCTCTTTTATGGTTGCCTTGTCATCTTTAGGGCTGCTCAGCATTTGTACCTCACGTTATTTCTCAGTTTGCATTACACGTAGTGCCCTGGTTTAAGGTTTATGGCAACAGACTATTGCCCAAGAAGCAGAAAATTTATGGGGTGTCAAACAGTGCTAACAGATCTCTACTCCTGACAGAAGCATAAGCAAGACAGGAATTCCAGCCAAAGGGCAATATTACACAGCTATTGCTTGATAGAATTAATAAATGCAACCACCACTTTATACTCTGCAATTCCTTGGCTTACACAGCTCATTCTGCATCAGCCTCTTTTGCTTTTGGAAGCGCAACATAAGGTCTCCTGCCTTAACCAAAGCCTATTTATTCAACTAAGTAGACTCCCAGTAACTTAGTTTGCATCAGGCCGCTCTTACCAAATTGTTACAGCACAAAGGCAAAACAGTCATGCAACGCAGGGTGTTTGCTCATTGAGTACTAAAGGCTATTTCAGTATCTACACATGTGTCTGCGAGAATGCACAGAATGGTGTGGCGATGCATAATGAGCAACAATTATTCCCAGTTACTTGTCAAATTTTCAGGGATACGAGACAGGATTCCAAGAAAATAGGAAAACAATATCTAGTTACAGAGCCACTGAAGTTTCCTCACTTTGAGAAGCACAAACAGTGTTTCAAGTGCTATTCCACACTCAGTGCCCAACAGGACATGGGAAGTCAGTGGTAATCCCCCTGTACATAAAACCATTGCCTTCTCCCAACCCTTCTCCCCATGACATCTAAAAGACAAGGACAAATCCATGTGTTCTTAGTCATTAACTGCAATGAGATTTTTGCAAATTGTTGAGCAGCAAGGACTTCAGCATTTAGTTTGAAATGGCTTAACTTTATCATCGGAGAAAAGCAAACTGCCTAACAACTCAAGCTCTGACTTTGACAGTTAGATAGATGCTTGCAAAACTAGATGCAACTCTACCAGTGAATCAGGTAACCCCTTTCATAATTTCCAAACAGGTAGCTGCGTTAATCTAGTTCAGTATTAGTAGCAGTGGGTCATGCTTGGAGTAGAGGTTTGGATACAATGATCTCTCCCGATTTCCCTTCCAATCCTCGTCTTCTGTGATCCTATGAATAACTAATTCCCAGCCTACTCTCACGGTACCCTCACTTAACACAGGAAACCTGTCCCTGCCTCGACCTGGACCCCAACCCATTCCCTAAGCTGCCTAGCTGTCTCCCCCACTCTCCATAAGCTTCTGGGACAAGCACAGATACCAAATACTTTGTATCCCTAACCCACAGCCACGACCCTAGCCCAGTGCTCCCCTCCAAACCTCCTCATCCTGCTACTGCCATGAACCTAGATGTGGGTCAGGGCACACGGACCCCTCAAACAGGGCCTCGCCGTGCCTGACAAACACGCTCCCCCCCTGCCCCCTAAACTGGGTTTCCCACCCCAGAATCCCACCTGCCCTCAGACAACCCCCCCAGACTGCACCACGCCCCGACGTGGGCCCAGACGCTCCCAAGCCTCTAAAGAGCCCCAATACCCCTTCCCACACCAGAGCCCCCTGAACCCCCCAGACACCCCTCCCCTCCTCAGCCTCCAGACACTCCCCCCACACCCCTAAGTGCCCCCAGATACCCCCTCTGCACCCCAAACCCCCTCAATGACACCCCCCAATGTGCCCCCAGACACCCCTCCCCACCTCATAGCCCCCAGGGTGCTCCCAAACACCTCCCCACAGACCCCCAGACACCCCTCCCCATCTCACTGCCCCCAGGGTGCTCCCAGACACCCCCCAGAAACCCCCTCTGCACCCCAAGCCCCCTGACAGCCCCCCAATGTGCCCTCAGACATCCCCCCAGACACCCCTTCCCGCCTCATAGCCCCCAGT
>ML681971.1:12217125-12258547 GCA_007922195.1 Podocnemis expansa
ACCCCCCCCCCCGCAACCCAAACCCGCTCCCGCCTCACCGCCCCCAGGGTGCCCCAGACACCCCTGCCCGCCTCACCGCCCCCAACTCACCGTTGGCGCCGTACTTGGCCCGGTGCCGCCGGACCTGCTCGGGGCTCAGCCCGCAGCTCTCCCGCACCCCGAAGCGCCGCAGCACCTCGGCCACCGGCGCGCTGTGCGCGTTCTCCATGCCGGGCCGCCACCGGACGGGACGGGACGCGGGCTGCGAAGTTCCCCGGGCTCGCGCCTCCTGCCCCGCGGCTCCTGCGCTGCCTCGGCTGCAAGGTGCGAGCCCGGCCCCTCGGCTCCGCTCCGCTACCGGCTGCGCGCCCCGCCGCCGCCGCCACCAGCGGTCCGGCTCCGCGCCATGCCCTGGCCGCCCCGCCCCGCCCCGCCCCCGCGCGCCGTCTCCAGGGGCAGCCGCCAGGGGAGGATCCGGAGCTTCGCTCCCTCGCCTCGCGCACCGGCTACCTGCCCGCGCCTGATTGGCTCGGCCGCGCCCACACACCTTCCGCGCGCTGTGATTGGCGGGCCGAGGCCTTCGAATCTACACCGGCCCCCCGCGCCCGGCTTCCCCGGCAGGGGCGCGAGCCAGCCGCTCTCAGCCCTGCAGCCTCCTGGGGCGCAGGCAGCCGCCTCGCTTTTAACCAGAGCCACGTTTTCCCTTGTCTCTCCCATGCCAGCAGCGCTCGCGCACCCCGCAGGAACAAACACCTTTCACTTGCGGTTGGAGCTGTCCCCCACGCCGGGAGGAGGAAACCTCAGTGACAGTTCTAGGTCCGCAGCCACCGCAGGCTGAGGGGACTGACTGCAGGAGAGGGCAGCTGTAGCCTGAAGCCGGCTGGGAGAGGCGCCCATGCGGTGCCCTCTTCCCCAGCCTGCAGGGTGGGATTCTTAAAACCCTCCGCCGCCTTCTGGCTCCGGCCGGCGCACGCCGGGGGAGAAGAGCGAACCAAAGCCGAGGTCTTGTGCAGGTCTTACTGTGCCCTCGCACCACAGTGAGCAGATGCTTCCTAAGAAAGCTGCCGCAAGATTGTAAAGTCGGGGGCCCAGCCCTGCAGAGCCTGGCCACACTGCCACTGAACTCGGAGGAACTAGGGCCAGTGCAGAAAGTCAAGTCTATACATTAAATCTTTGCAGGATAAAAGGAAGACGTGAGGATCACTGGAGGAGCCTGTCCAGCAGGCGGATGGGAACGCAGAAGCACCTAAATCTGCAAAGACTACAACGCCCTGTTACATTCTCTTCTTACTACAGCAGCAATACAAGGGTTTAACAGATGATATGTCAACAAATTACAAGGACACAGCAGCTATTACAAATACATCATGAGAGGGCAGCTGGAGATAAAACTAGGAACCTGCTGTGAAGATGAGCAGCAAGAGCCATGAAAAATGAAGGCCTGAATTTGCACCTTTGTGATTTCTACTGAAGTCAGGGAGTTAGGTTTTAGAACAGCTCAGTCCAGTAGGAGCTGAACACAGCACCACACAAGTTATGAGCCTTATGAAGCAAAGAGACCAAGGACCTTGATGTCAGAAAGGTGCTGGGATTTGACCACTGCCACTAGGGGTCTCAAACTCAAATCATCATGAGGGTAGCCCAAGGGCCACACCACTGAGACTTTTCCATACAATGATATTGCAAATAGCGGTAATAATCATGTTCTTGCGGGCTGCAGGAAATAGTTTTAGGGGCCGCATGCAGCCCGCAGACCATGTGTTTGAGTCCCCTGAACTAGAGACTCGGAGAGCACAACTGTTGTTGGAAATAAGTCACTTTTCATATCAGGCCATCGGAACCAAAGTAAATGAATATAATAAAGAAGTTTGGGGGCATAGAATACAGAGAAATAGGAAGATGAATTACTTTTAATAAGAAAAAGGATACTTGTTCATAACAAGCTTCTGTCTTAAAGTTCCAGTAGCCTAGCTGGCTCATGTACATTCTGCTCTCTAATTAGTGAAACAAGTGTCATATTTTCTCTGCCTTCTCACAGACATTTATAGTGGGGGTTTGCTGACTTTTTCCCCCACCCGCTCCGCGTTAATGATAGGGTGATGTAGAATACTGACTACACTCTTGCCCTTGGGAAACAGAATCTGATTTTTCAAGAAATTGGAAAAGGTCAGTGAAGATAAGGAGGAGGTTGGTTCTGGAAAGAACCCATGTAACAACTCCTGTGGCTTGAAGAGTGTGTTGGAGGATACAGCTCCAGCCATGCTGGATTTTACATGTCCGTTGTCAGGGGCTAGTGAAAATAGAACACTGCAAAACTTGACTTCCATTTTCTCTCAGAATTTGATTAACTGTTTGACTGCTCCCACCATAAAGAAACACCTGCTGATTTCTCAATATTTCTTGCAGGTGCCAACATAGAGGAGACCATTTGAAAGATAAAAAATGGAGAAAGAAAGCCCTCAAGGAAAGTCTTTCATTTTTTCCAGCAAACCCATATCTGAACTTAAGGTGCCATGCCGCATCAAACCCACAGTCCAACACATCTTGTGCCTTGCTCCCACAGCAGCCTATATTTGATACTCCAGTGCTGAACATAGAGGAAACCAAACTATGTCTTGTAGAGAGAACCTATTCTACTTCTCTCAGGAAAAAGTACTCCTGCTGAAATTGCATGCTTTTTAAAAAAAATACTGCTCAAAGGACAGTAGCAGGTGGGAACAAACTCCAACTATCACCAAAGGGAAAAGATGCTTACAGATCTTATCATAGATCATTAGGGCTGGAAGAAACCCCAGGTGGTCATCTAATAACCCCCACCTCACATCCCAACTAAATCAGCCCAGCCAGGGCTCTGTCAAGCCAAGCCTTAAAAACCTCTAAGGATGAGATTCCACCACCTTCTCTGGGACAGTAACCCATTCCAGGCCTTCACCAGCCTCCTAGTGAATTTTTTTCTTAATATACAACCTGGAACTCCCCCAGTACAACCTCAGACCATTGCTCCTTGTTCTGTCCTCTGCTACTACTGAAAACAGATTAGCTCCTTCCTCCCTGGTAGCTGAAGGCTACCATCAAATCCCCCACTTGTTCTTCTCTTCTGTAGACTAAACAAGACGAGTTCCTTCAGCCTCTCTCATAAGTCATATGGTCCAGGCACTTAATCATTTTCATTGCCCTCTGATAGACTCCAATTTGTCCACATCCTTCCTCTGGTGGAGGGCCCAAAACTGGACACAATATTCCAGATGTGTTCTCACTAATCTCAGATAGAGGGAAATAATCATTTCCCTCAGTTTACTGCCAATGTTATCACAGTGTCCAGTGCAAATGAGTTGGGAGACAAAAGGGCTCAACTCAGCCCTGTGACGTTAGAAGCCACTCTTTCCTAATGACATTCTTTCTCTGAGGTAGCTGTTCATATAGCCTTCTACTGACCACCCATCCAACTGGAGTAGGAAGATGAGCTCAATTTAACCCCTTGCTTCCCTGGGATGAAATAATCCCATTCTTATTCTCATGTAGGACAAATGCAAGTTTAAGCTGGAAGACCTCATTTCCTGAATATCTATCCCTCATGGCTTTTGCTATAGTGAGGCAAATACCTCATAAAATATATTGCACAACTTTTGCTTCTTTTTCTGACTGCAAGTTGTCGACAAAGAAACTGGTGTTCTCAAAATATTAGTGATTTGAAAAAAAGAGCTCTTCAATAATTCCTGCCAATAATTCTTAGACTGTAGCTTGTTCATAAGCAGTTCTCCCTGACTATTAGATATTCAGTATTTGATAGGATGTGTCTATCACATGCTTTGAGGCTGTTCTTTGATTGGATGATGACGGTAACCATTAGAGTATAGTTCATGATGTGACTACTCAGTTACCAGTAAGCATTTGATATAGAATGTTTTGGAATAGTTACTAAAACATGCCACTGCTGTGACCATTCCTGGCAGTACTCTCACTGGGCTAGATAAGAGGTGCCCAAAGTTTTTGTACATGGAACCGCAAAACCTGATTGGTGCGGGCCCGAACGCCGCAAAATTCCAAAACTGGGTCTTTGTCACTATACACGGCTTTCACTGCTCCCTGACCCCCCTCCCTACCCCCCCCCACCGCCCTGATACTGGATCCTCTGGGCCAACCCCCCCCTTACCGGGCCACTTTGGAGGCCACACCACTTGCTGCGGCTCCTATCCTGAACATGCTCAGAGCAGGAGATTTCAGAACTCCCAGCCTGCGCTAGGGTTGCTCCCTGCTGCAGTGCTAGATTTTTTTTCTATTTCTGGTAGGCCAGCTTACAGACCTGGTTAAAATTTTGTATTTGCAGGCCGCAGAAAAGTCTTTTGTGGGACAAGTGTGGCCCAGGGGCTCCACTTTGGGCACTCCTGGGCTAGATCGTAGTGTAAATCGGCGAGATGCTGAAATCAATAGAACAATGCTGATTTTCATTAGCTGAGCATCTGAGCTGTTGGCTCAAATGCAGTGAACATAATAAATGTGCATACACAGCTTAGGCAAAATAATTTACAAATTCAAACATTCACAGAACACTCTTTTGTATTATGCATGTGATGCAACCTTAATTCACCCCCATTGTGCATATGCACACAGTGCGGTCTTTGCAGGATGTTCCATACTCACTGACTCATCAGCTGTATAATATTTTGCTTTCTCCTGTTGTTCAATGTATGGCCCTATGCTCTATTGAACATTTTTCAAAATATGGTCTGAAGACAGAATTAACTTCCTCACAGGCTTTTCTAAAGAGCATATCACTCTATAGACCAGTGTTTCACAACCAATTTATCATCATGAAACCTCTGTACGGTGAGGGGATGATATCCCCATTTTCAGACAAGGAACTATGAACCAAAAAGATAAAGGCAGCAAATCTAAAGTGACCTGATGACCATATAGGGACAGTCCTGATATTCTGGACTTTTTCTTATATAGGTGCCTGTTACCCTCTATCCCTGTCTCCATTTTTTGCACTTGCTATCTGGTCACCCTAAAAGCCTCCACTAATTTTGCCCAATTTGAGACAAGAAGGAGATGGGTTTTCAGAGTGTTTACCATTACATACCACTTCAGATACCCAAAGCAGAGTTCCCACTGACTTCAGCTCGATCTGTGAAGGTGCAGCATTTCTGCAAGTCAGACCACTGAGTTTCGAGCCTGGAACCCAGAAAATGATCCATACACAACTAGAGACCACCTGTGGAAAAACAGGTTTAAGTGATTTGCCCAGCCTCATGTAGGAATTGTACTCGAGGCAGGGATAGACTCTTGTTCCCTAGGGCAGCATTCACCTCCATTAACCATGAGACTAACTTTTCTCTTCCTGCAATCCCTGCCTCATTCATTACATGATTTCTTACTTGGGGGAGGAAGGCTCTGCAACTGTGAAGTTATTTCCAGTCCATTGAATGGACACACCCATGGGCAGAGTTTCTCTGGGAAGCGTCCACTGGCTCCCTTGACACCCCTGTGAAGCAGTGGTTGCTGTCAGGGGTTCTCGTTTAGTATTGCCCGCTGGATCCCTGATTTTCAACCCCTGACCCCACTCAGCTGCTGTTTTTCATTCACTGTCCCCAGGAATCAATTATTGCTTGGGATCACTGGTTCCTCCTCGTTAACTGAGAGAAAAGCCTTCAGTTTTGATTCAGCCTAGACTAGCCTGTACCCAGTACTTCAAATGGTACACACCTTCCAACTTCTGTAACAGCAACAGCCTCCTTTATTACATAGGCCCGATTCATCTTCAGAACAGGTCCAGCCTGTGCCTTGAATAAGGCAGCGTTTTTGTGAAAAAAATAGCATGGGATCCTGTAATGAAAGGCAGTACCATAATGCATATGCACATGAGGGATGAATTCAGGTTGCACTGATAATCTTAATTCCACCATTTCCTAGCTTCTGAAGGCTTGACTTGGCTAATTTACTAGTGTGGTTTTGCGTGTGTGTGTGTGTGTGTGCGCGAGAGAGAGAGAGAGCGTGGTTTCCTAGGTTTTAAAAATTACCAAACTGAAAATACACAAATTCCATCTTCTAGCATTAGACTGACACCCACATTGGTCATCAAAAGAATGAGAGCTTTCTGATTCAGCATACAGATCTTTGCCACTTACGCTACCAGAATACACAGTAGTCTTAGTAGACTGTCATCCACCCTGTAGGAGAGCAAACCCACATTTTGGCAGGTGGTGGGGATGGGTCACAGATATTGCTGACAACAAAAGAATGGTGAGACTCAGGAACCTTGGTTCTAGAGGGGGGTGTGCTCTAGTGGGCACAGACATAGTTCCCCCCAGCATGACACATTCTGATCCACCCCCTCCAAATTCTTCCAGTCCTGGCTCTTCCCCACCCTATGTTCCTTACCCCAATTTCCACTGCTCAGTCCCAGTGTCCATGTTCCCTTCAGCTTTTCAGTCCAAATCCCAATTTTCTCCCAGTCTCTCCTCATTCCCACACCCAGTCCCGGGCTTCTTGCTGAGCCAGTCTAAGTCTTCTCCCCCCAACACCTAACAACTGCCTCATCCTAGTCTCTCTCAGTTGGCCCCTCATCTTATCTCAATCTCTCCCCCATTCTCCCAGATCCTTAACCTAACTCTCCTCCCTCCCTCCCTCTGTGTCCCAGTTGCTTTGCTCAGTTAATCCCAGTTCTTCTCCCACACCCCAGATCCTTGCTGTATCTGTCTCCCTTCCATCAGTCCTCCTACCTACTGGTTCCTTGTCCCAGTCTCCTTTTCCAGCCAGTCTTGGTCCCAATTACTTTCCCCTTTCCCCAGTCCCAGTCTTAACTGACTCTTTATCCCAATCTACTCTTTTCCCACTATCCAATACAAGTTGTGTCCCCTCTGCACTTGAATCAGGCACCTCCTGGGTGTCCACAGCATGATCACTGAGACCACAAGAGACAGCTCGCTGCTCTCAGTTCCAGGGGCAGCTGAGGGCAGCCATTATAAGAGAAGTCCTTCCAAACAGCCATAGCTCTGGGGAGATGGCACACATGCTGTTTGGTCACACAGGAGCTGTGGGAGGCTTTAGCATGCTTAGAAAAGATGGACTCTGGTGATTTCAGCTAAATTCTAGCAAGGCTCTGCTGAAAATGTGTGATCTGCTTCTTCTCAAAGACTTAATACTTGGCCCACTTTGGGTGCATTTTCACAGGTAGAGCAAAAGGCAAACCCTGGACACAAAAGCAAACACCTTGCCAAATTTCAAATCCCTGCTTCAAAGCATGGGACCACTAGACCAGTTCAAAGGAAAGGTTGCCAGAATTTTCTTTTCTTAACATGAGCAGACCAAAAGCTGGACCAACAGCTGGACCATTTTGGCTGAAATTTTCCAGAAACAGTCATTCTGAGGCAGCCATGCAGCACGTAAAATTTCAGCCCAAACAGTTTAAGTTTGGTAAAATTAAAAGCAACTGAAAAAAGGGCCTTATTATGACAACCTTAATAATAGGCAGCCTATTCAGCCCTCTTTCCTCCAATGATTAGTCAATAAGTAAATATAATTAACAACCTTAAGCACCAAATTAGTCAGTTCAACAATGGCAAAGTGGGGAAAACCATTGGTTGTAAATCCAGCCATAAAACTCATTCTAGTTTAAACTCTCTACCTAATGAGAGCAGATACCAGACACTTGATGACAGCTGTATTCCACTAAAAGGGTGAGGCCTTTGTGCATGGGAGACAGTTTTCTCAGCATCTGGCCCAGAACTAGGGGATTTCCTTCAGGAAGGACATCAGACCATCCACGAATCTCACTGCCTTCTGAATGAAATGCAAACATCGCATATTTGACTCGGCTTTTTCACCATAAGCGCATTTTTAAAACCTGAAGAGGAAGGTGGAGAAATTTAAAATACTTGTTCAAGGAAAAATAATACAATTTTGGGGGGAAAAACAAAAAATAATTCCTGCCCTGACAACAGGTTGATGAACGTGAAGCGAATAGATTGCATCAGGTCACCACCACCACCCAGTTCTGGTTTGTTAAGTACGGACAATTAACTACACACACACAAGGTGGTCCAGTCTACACTGCCAGGAAAATGTGGTAGTCAATGAGAGTTAGGCAAGCTATGCAAAGGAGCTTCTGTAACTCCTGTTGACTTCCTAGCTCCCTTTCAGCATGATATCATCACTGCACTGTGCTGACAGGAACTGTGTTTAATGGTCAGTTAAGATACGCTAAGTTGATCTAGTAAGATCAATCTGATGGCAGTGACTTTGCTGCTGTTAGTGTAGAGGCAAGTTGTGACATGACAACCTGATTTTGAGCTTGGCTATGGTAAGAGATTACAGGTTTTAGGCTAGTGTAAATGATGAATTGTCTGTACCTTCATGTCTTTAAACTGTGATCTGACTGAACAGTTACTGATGTTCTCAAAAGTCAAGGGTCTATGACAGGAGTAGTTGGGTGAGGTTCTCTGGTCTGCATTACGTACAAAGTCAGACTAGATGATCATGAAGGTCTCTTATGACCTTAAAGTCTATGAGAGTAAATCAGGAATAATTCCACTAATGTCAGAGTTATACTGGTGTAAAAGCAGCATAAGTAAGAGAAGAGAGTTAGACCTGTGGAACCTGATCCAAAGCCCCTGGAAAGGCTCCCAACTGTCTTCAGCTAGAAGCTATAGTTCTTACTGCAGGGACAATACAATCTTCCTATGATTGGGCTGTTGTCTCTGTTTTATACAGAGAATCACGTAGTGCCTGCTGGAAACATTTTAGGAGAATCACAGAATTGTGGGAGTGGAAGAGGTCTTTAGAGAGGTCTCTCCCTGGCACAACCAAGCATTATCCAAAGCTTAAACCACAAGAGTGACCTCGTATATGGTACTCTGCCACCCTTACTGCCACAGAGAATGTGGATGTGTATGACAAGGGAAAAATAAAATTATAAGCAAACTTTAAGGAACGTGTACAAAAATTTCTGGTTTGAGGGATGGGTAAACATTCAACTGGCTTTTATTTTCCTATATTTCATCTTTGTAATCTCGCTTGAGTAATTTCACACATGCACGTGCATGCACACGCACACACACCCTCCCCCTTAAAGTAACTTCCAACACAACAATTCTGTCTAGCTGAGGGAGAGAGGAAAAAGCTCAGAAACTAAGGGGCTAATCCAAGAAGATAAGAATCTTTGCAGTGGCCAATGCACCCTAGTCTGTTCTAAAATTGTATATGATAAAACTGCTTGGAACATATTTCAGTTCCAGACTGGAATCAGCAATGCTCCCAGCCCTTCTGTTTGCTGTTAGACTGTAACATAGGATGACACAATTATTATTAAGCAGACAGTGGCATTCCTATTTCCTGTGATTATTCCATTCTTGTGCCATTTGTTCATTTACCCTTTTCTCCCACAGTGCGTGTGTCATCCATTAAACAATCCTCCCCCAGTTCATGTGCACTATATCTTCTCTCAAATTATTATGGACATTAGGAAAGGAATTCTTTTTCCACTGCAACTTTGATATTGCTCTTTCAGCAGAGAAAAATATCTGAGGAGTTACTAAATGTCATATCATTTGGATTCAAAGCTAGGATTTTACTTTTTTTTAATCTATGTCCAGCATTCTCAGAAGTTATGGACCAAATTCTTCTCACATGGGGCTTGATCCAAAACCCAGAGACACTAAGGAAGACAATTTTAACAACATAAAATACTGCCCCGGGGTAAAAAGATTTCTCATTTATGAAACAATGGATTGGTCTTATCCCTATTTATTGGCCTCATTCTGTTCCCACTGTAATCAATGAAAGCAGAAAAGTAATTGGGGTTCCTTTTTTTTAACTAATATCTTCTACCTGCTGCCCAGAAAATAAAGCACACATGCACACTCCCACACCAACCTAATCCTTCCCCAATTCTGCTCATGGTCTTACAATGAAGTTGAGAACTTTGCTTATCTAGCTATATGTCATCACAAATAATGGTGTTCCATCATGGCTCAGAGTTTAGCCATTAGATGCAACAAAGAAGCTACAGCATTATTTTACAAAAACTTAAAGAGAATCAGAAGGTGTGCAGAAGGCAATGAGATTGGTTGTTCCACATAGCTGTGGCAATAGAGGCAGAGGGAAAGAACAGGTCATGAAGGTAGCTGGGGGTGATGAAAGGTCTTTAAAAAGTAAGGCTCCAACCTTGCAAACACTTTGGCACATATTTAACTTGTAGCATGAATAGGCCCGCTGAAGTCTATGAAGCATTGCTTAAAGTAAGAGGGGAAAAAAACGCATAAGCATTTGCAGAATCAGAACTCAGGTGAGCATGTGTTGAGGGGATGGGGAATGAGATGAATGGCCAGTGGTGGCCTTGCAATGTTTTCTGCTAAGATCTTATGTTGCAGAAGTCCCCACTCATCTTCCTTCCCCATCTTTATACTTGTTAACTGTAAATAGAGAGTTTCTTTCCACAAAGCTCCCGACTCCATCGTCACAAACTAGGTCCTCCTACAAACATGTTGCTCCTTTTCTCTTTAAAGCAGGAAGACACCAATCAATTCATTTTCAGGCTTTGAAAGGATATTTCACCACTGTAACTAGGAACAATCATACAAGCCAGGCCCATTGTTTGTAAGTCCAAAGCTCAAACGTACTGGAATTGACTGGGATTGTCTAGCAAGTGTAGAAATATCCTTCCACCTACCCTGAACTCAGCAGCAATAGGCTTAGGAGTCTCTGTTTATGAGCCCAGCCCCATATTGGGCATACTGTTTTTATTTTATTTCAGTGTCTTTCAAAGTTAGGAAAATATGTTAATATCCACCTAGTGGGAACATTGTGCCATGGGGCTTCAGTGTTAAGTTTTCCCTGTTGCAAAATTCCTTATGTGAAAAATACTGCCATTGTGGCATTTCTATCCTCTGGTTGTGTGGTCCCCCCCAACCCCTTTCTTTCTTTCTTTCTTTAGCTTAGAAGATAGAGAAAGCAGATGGAGAAAGGAGGGTGAAAAGGGGCACGACAACAGCTGCATGCGGTCAAGGACTGGGGCAGGATGTGGGAAGCCCATGTCTTCTGCCCATTCTCACCTCTCTCTAATGCTCAAAATTCACAGGTACCAAATCAAATGCAAGCAAAATGTGTCTGGTTTTAACAAAATCAAATGAACCCCCCAGGATCTCCAAAAAAATCCAGACCACAACAGTTTTCATCCAGGTGAAGATGAGTTTTGATCAGTACTAGATATGTTGCCAAGCAGGGAACAGAGCGTAGATAAGTTGTCTACTCACCAGAACGCTGGAAATTGTTACCCTATAGACCACTGTTCCCTCTAAGCTGTGCGCATGTGCGTGCGCACACAGGTCATGAAACCTGCGCACACAACAAAATAAAGTGCACACAAAAAAATTCAATGGTGCTAATATCGGTGCTCACAAACAAATGTTCTTGCGCACACAAAGAAATTGTTTGCGCACACAGTCTACGAGCAATTAGAGGGAACATTGCTATAGACCCTAGCCAACAAGGACAGCAACTAGACAAACTGGCCTCAATCCTGGGACAGTTGGACACTACACATCTCTCTGAAAACCTGGCTCACGCTACATAGACCATGCCATTCTTGCTTTCTTCACTGAACCTTCAACAGTTGGCTATAGTTGATGACAATTTACCAACCTTTTTTGCCATTTCAATTTTTTTTTTTTTTTTTTAATTTCATGCTGCCTTTCCTGGTTTGGAACATTGGGGGAATTGGAAGCATTCAGCTATAAATGATTCACTCCCCCGGTTACTTAGGAGACTCGCTAGTCACTGCCAGGGATGACTAATACAATGAACTGTGAATGCTGCCCAGGCTGTCATCCTCCTTGCCCATCTCTCATTCCCTTCTTTCATCCACTCTTCTCCTTCCCCACCCCAAGCAGCATCACATCTACAATGTGCCATTTGTCGTTACAAAGCTCTTCTGTTGTGGCTTGTCAGCCCTGATCTCCGATGCATGCTATTAGGGAGGGGAAAGGAAGGCATTGTGGATGAGAAAAGTGAAGATTTCCTTGGGGGAATAAAATGGAGTCCTTAGAAGAAAGTGGTATGGGCACACTGCACATGATCTGTCCTTCCTTCAAAGACATAAGGGTAAACCAGCACTAGTAGGTGCTCACAAGGACAGTATATACTTGCAAGCAATTAAGCTGCCACCTATAAGCTAGAGACTCAGGTGGGCATGAAGCAATTTTAGGTTCAAGGAAGCACGTGGGACCCAGTACAGCCAGTCCTATTCTCCAAACTACTCCTGCAACTCAGGGAAGCTGTATGTTCTGGCAGCTCAGTCACCCCCCCCCCCCCCGGATTATCATAGGGCCTAGGACGTCCAGGACCCTGTTTTGCTAGTGCTAAACAAAGAGCTTTCAGTGCAAGTATAAAACAGCAGCAAACAGACACAAACCAACTACAGAGTACCAGGAAACAATACAAAATGCTACCCTTATTCATGCGGAGTTGTACCTTGCGCCTCTATGCACCTTATTGATTTCACTGAGAAAGGTGCCATGCAAGATGACCTTCTTTGGTTATCATCAACCAGCCCTGAGAAAGAAAGCCAGGAATAAGATGGAAAGATGACTGTGAGGGAAGCAAATAAAATTTTGCCTGGTATTAAAACAATTTGCTTAGGGTTCCTTGCTTTTGGCAAATGAATCACAAATGCACCCTAACAGGAAGCTCAGTGGCTTATTTTCAGCTGCTGGGCTTAGAGAAATGACCTTTAGCAAACACGGGATCCCCGGCCGAGTGAGCACTGCTATTTTTAACCATATATTAGGCCCAGTGGCGTCTGCTTCCTTCCTCTTTCTTATGCTTCTGCACTAAGCAACATACAACCAGATAAACTTGCAAAAACCTCTGCTCCAGGGAAGGGAAGCCCAGAAGCAAAAATACGACTCAGCCAAGCCACACTTGCAGCCACCTCCAGGGGAGGATGTTTGTTTATGCTGCCGTAAAAAAAACCTGCCCGTATGACGCATTAACAAGAACAACTTTGGATCCAGGATTCATTGTAATCTGTGGTGGGGCACATGAGAGAAGACAGAGATTGGCTAGTTTAATAAAAAGCTCTTTCAATGCCCCAAGCCTGGTCCTAACAACCAAAACCCCTAACTAGATTTGTCCCCTTTATGAATTTTAGGTGGAGGAGGAAACTTTATCTAGTTCTTGCTTTAAAACAACACAGAATCTTGGTGGCTTGGAGGTTTGGTGATGGGCTATAGAGCTTCTCATGGGATTCAGGTTGGAAGCTAGCCTCTGGAGACTAAAGGTCTTCACCAACTTCTGGCTCTTTGGGGGACTATGTGAAATTAGTCTCAGCTGCCCATATTAGAAAGATTCTGTTGCTTGGTCAGTGAAGTTGTGGTTCTCTGCAGCAGCTCATGCTTCTGTAGGAATAATAATTCTCAAGTATGATGTCTTTTGAAAATGTGTCCCTACTTATCTAATGGCCTCATCCAAAGTCACTGTAAACAGGAGAAAGAGCTCCATTGGTATCATCAGGCCTAGGCTCAGGTTCTAAAAAGTCTTCAGGGTAAACAATAAAAATAATAATATTGGGGTAGCACCTAGAAGCCAAGTCCTGAACTAGGATCCCATCATGCAAGGTGTTGTACAAAGAGGAAAAAAAGAGGGTCTCTGACACCAAAATGTAAACTGTTCTGTATCTAAATCTGTGGAATGATCCACTTTCTGTTGCTACTACATTTATATGTTTACATCTTATGATCGAGAGTGTACATTGCAGGTAGTCTGGAAAAAATAGAACATAATCTATTTTTCCAAATATATATCTTAAGCTATCCATGCTCAACATAAAAAATGTATGGGTTAAAGGCAGAATGTACTGTTGTTGGTTTCTTTGCTTCTCTTCCCTGGAAACATTAGATTATATCTAGTCTTGGCCTTTGATTAAACTATAAGTACAAGCAAACTTTTTGACTTCCCAAGATGAGACCCTGCAGAAGTGCTCTGTTCATTTTAACAATGGCTCTGCTATTGAGCCAAAAAATTTTTTGGCGATTACGATCTAATCACTATATCAGATTACTCTGTGGTGTCAATCTGAGCAAGTTAAATTACACGTAAAAGTTATAAAATGCGAGGGTCTCTCCCCTGACGCCCAGTAAAACTCACCATCCTTTTGTGTGTCTTGTTTGAGAAGCTGCACAACGTATTTCAAAGCAACTAGAGCAGTATTGCTGATGCCAAGCATTTTGAAATTGTGATCCATGTTCCCTCAAATTATATTTAAAAAAAACCAAACAAACAAGGTTTGTTTTGTTTATATTGGCTTTCTGGCTTTTGAGCTTTTAGGGTTCACGCTTTTAAGCCTCTGTTAGCAACTTACGTTTAAAAAAAAAAACCTGAATGATGAGAGTCTCACGTGTTCCTGCAAAACAAACAAGGAGTCTTGTGGCACTTTCACAGATTAACAAATTCATTGATTGCATAAGCTTTCATGGGAGAAAAATCTCACTTTGACAGAAGTTTGAAAATGGAAAAAAGTGTAGAAAGAAGGGACAAATGCAGTAAAGTAGGTGTGATCACCAGAGCAGGTCAGATTACTCCAACAAATCAAACTGGTTGCATTGATTCAAACTGAGTGGAACAACAGAGAAGGAGTGGGATCTCTCCCACGATGAAAGCACATATGATAAATAAATTTTAGTCTTTAGAAGTGCCACAAAACTCCTTGTTAGTTTTGCTGAACTAGACTGACATGGCTACCCCTTTGGAGCTTCACATATTCCTGTGATCCCAGTAACTGGGTTTTTAGGGTAGGAGGGAACCTCACATGAACACAATACTTCAAGATTTACAGTAAAATTGTGGGAGATGCAAAACTGCAAGAGATTTTGGGTGCCTTTTGGAAACCTAATGTGAAAGACCTTTACTTACATTGTAAGCTTTTTAGGAGACGGACAGTCTCTTATTTCTGTGTTTGCAGAACTCTTCCCACCATGGTGTCCTGGTCCATGAGTGATGCTCCAGCTACTCCCACAATACATATAACAAAAGAAAACTTAAAGGGATCTAGCAGTGGGTGCTCATTCGGCAGCATTCACTGATTTTCAGGCCCCCTTCAGGTTTGGCATCCAGAATCACCAGCCACTTTAAAAAACCTTGATTCTTATCTTTGTAGGTGAAACATATTTATGAAATCCACCCACCATTCTGTATCTAAACTCCACCTGGCTTTGTCCAGGAGCATGAATTAAATGCCATAATTGTTCTAAAACAATCAACCATTTTGTAAAAGGTATCACACTACGGCTGAAATACTGCATGGGCCAGACCCACAGCTGGTGGAAGTAAGAACTATGGCACCTGGGGATAGAGCCCTGCACGGCAGCTAGATTAATTTCTCAATCCTAGCAGATGGCAGGGATGGCTCTTTAACCTGGATTTAGGACATGCACTGGTCATTCACACATAATACTCCACACTGCAAGTTAACTGCAGTTGGAAGCTAATGGATTACTGAAAGACATAGGAGGGTGGGGGCACGGAAGTGTAGGGGATAATGTGGGCAAACAGGCCACTATAGATTGAGAAAAGAATGCACATCACATTCCCAAGGGACTAATGGTTGGTGCAGTGATCTATATTCTGGTGCAGGCTATGCTGGCTGGGGAGGCAGCCCTGCACAAAAACGTAAAACAGTTAAGTAAATTTATTTTTAGCATCATGAGTAGGAGGCTCTTACAGATGGCATCAGTAACAAATTTACTGCCAGCTCCACAGTATGTCATCATTTCTGCTAATACTTAAGTGATGCAAATATAGAAAACAATGTAATTGTTGCTAGGTTTTTATTTGTTGGCTGAGAGGCCATGTTGAAAAGACTTGCCCAACAGTGTCCAAGGAATCACCTCAAATGAAGATTCTTGAGCACGTACCTACTTGAGATGATTGACAATAAGCAAAGTTTTCAAAGGCTCCTAAATATTGTGAGTGCTTAAGTTCTATTTTGAAAATTTTCTTCAACTCCACAGACATTCAACACCACTTAGGCTTCTAAGACACTTTTTAAAGTAGGATGGGATCAAGCTTTTCAGAAGGAACCAGTGTTTTGGAGTGCTCTCCTTGAAACATCATGAGGGTATCAGCACATGTACTCTGGGGGGGGGGGAAAGAAAAAAAAAATCAGGCCTCCTTAAGGCATCTGAATTTCAGAATCAGAAATTCAGGCACTGAAATGCTGTAAGTCATATTAGAAAATAATTCCAAAGGGGTAGCTGTGTTAGTCTAGTTCAGCAACATTAACAAGGAGATCTGTGGCACTTTTAAAGACCAACAACTTTACTTATTGATAAGTTTGTTAGTCTTTAAAAGCACCACAGGACTCCTTGTTTATCTGAAAGCAGGACATACATGGGTGCCAGGTTTGTGTAATTTTTTGCTGCTGGCTAGAATCGGTGCAAGTCACACCTCCCAAAACTGCCTTATAAGCCCCGTGGGGGGTGGGGGCACAGGGTGTGTGTATGCCAGTGAGGGGCTGCTTGGGACAGGAGCAGCTCCTGGCCAGCTGCTGTGAGTGTATTCAGGGGGTTCAGGGGTGAAGAATGGTGGGGCCCCTGCACAGCCAAGCACCACTGGAGACTCAGCAACCGATCCCTCATCAGCACAGAGCTATAGATGGAGCTGGACTCACATTCCTGAATATTGGTGGAGCAGATATAAGTCGCATATAACTTGCTGCTTATGAGGATGTAGCTCCTAAATCACTTATGAAAATGAGAGCCAGTAACTAGCTGCCTTGATGCTGCAATATTGGAGGGAGACCTTAATAAAAATTCCATCATCTTATCAAGCAGAAGGTTGGGGGCATTTCCATCACTCCCTCTCAGCTAAATTCTCCTGGACAGATATGGCCTCATCCATGCACTTCCAAAGAACAAGCTACAATGCACCAGATTGCACGTGAAGACAGATATTCAAAAGTTGTATGGCTGGGGAAGGTGACTGATCTTCATTGCCATCCCACTTCACATTATTCAATGCTGCACTGAATTACCTACATACAGGAGATACTTCTGAGTAAGAGTGTCTGTCTGTTTTCAGCACAAGTGTGCTTGCCTAGTTGGGATGCCATCTTCCTGAGCTACGGCCATGAGACAACTTTCCTTATTCAAATGGAAAAAATTCCCTGGTCATGGATGTAGCAGCCTCAACATAGCATGTGATCTAAGAACAGCAATACACCCCCATCATGCAAAGGGGTTCTTGGACTTCACTTGGGATGTCTTTGCCATCTTCCATGAAACTATCCTCTTCAATATTCCCATTAGTTTGACATCATTTGTTTTAGTATTTAATGTGAGTAGATTTTACTAAGATATTCTTAGCAGATAGAAATAGGTCTCAAATCATTTCCAAAGGAGGGTCAGGATCTACCTACCTTGTACAGATGTGGAAAGGAAACTAAGGGAGAGTTCAGTGAACTGAATTGCCACCCCCCTCCCCCGGGCACTCAGAAGGTCTGTGGCAGACCTAGAATGAGAACTTGTCTCCTGAGTAAGTCCAATGCCATACAACAGTTGGCTTTATACCTAAAAGGCTCTTTCAATTCTGCCGCAACAAGTTGTCTCACCTTCTATATTATGGCACAGTTAATATTCTCTGTTTATTCATCACATGACCTTTCGCAAGTGGCAACTTCAGTATCACCTGAATAGCTGTATAAACCTTTGCTTGAGTTCTCAGAAAAGGGCGAGAGGCAGCGCTGGCAACCATCCGGTCCCCTCCCCACCTTTTTCCAGTATGAAATCACTTATTTAAAAAAAGTCATGTTGTTATGCAGCCAGGAAGAGCTGGAAAGAAGTTTGCGGAACAGACTCACCAGGCTTAATTTTCCCCTCTGGATATTTCTCTTCTCATGAACATTAGACTCTTTCTTAGGTACAATGAGACAGCAGCTGAGAGACAAGATTCCTAGCTGCAGTAAATGTACACATGCTAGCTTAGGCAGAGACAGCATCAAAAATAGCATTGTGGCCACAATGGCTGAGCGGAGGCTCAGGCTAACTACCTACATACACGTCACAGCAGCCACAATGCTATTTTTAGGTGTTAGCTTGAGCAGAGCTGAGAGGGTGCAGTGATTCAGGTGGTGAATGATACTTCCCAATGGCTGTATGGACATATCCTTAGTTTAAACAAATTCACTTGCTGCAAGCACAAAGAAAATCAACCACCAAACCCACCTTCACTGAGAACCCAGGACTAGGCCCCTGGTCCTTGTGCAACAAAACCCACCAGCTTCTGCTGCTTGATCTAATGAGCTCTACAGTAGCCAGCACTGGTGGTATGTCCTTTATCCTTTCTGCAGGTCAGATTAAAATGCTGCGTTACTTACCTAGCTATTTTATTTTTGTGGCCATCAGCACCATAGTATGTGAGTGCCTTGAATTCCAATGCAGTCATCCTCACCATCCACACAAGGCAGCGCAGTGCTGTTACACCCATTTTACAGATGTGGAACTGAGGCAGATATGCCAAGGACCATATCTGCAAAGGAATTTGGGCACTGAGAGATGCAGATGGGCATCCAGGCTCTGGTTTTTAACGGGTAGTTAGGTGTTCCTGTGTTCAGTGTTGCAATGCCTTTGGGAGACTATATTCAATTTTCTAATGGGATTTAGGCACTTTGGAGCAAAAAATCCATGTCTTGCCAGCTGAGTGCCTAAATCCCGTTGGAGGACAAGATTCAGGCTCATAATTCAGTTGCACATTTCAATGCAGACTGCGGCAACATCTAAATCCCTATAAAAAGCTGGGCCCTAGTGGGATTCTTAGAGCAAGGAACTGAAGCCTGGGACCAATCATTCCACAGTGCTGAAAAACTGCATCCCTTGTTAAACAGCAGCAAGAGAAAGAGCAGTGAATAACTCGGAGATAATGCAGAACAGCCTCTGCTTCCCAGTATGGGTCCAGCTCCTCAACTCAGTTATCAATGACAAGGCACGCTTCCTACTGAAGTCAATGGAGGCTGCCTTGCCTAAGCCTTGACAGAGCACTTTGGCTTGGGGCACACACAGAAACAGCTTCCTGGCTCTCACCAGAGATGCGCTGGTATTTCAGTTCCTGATACACACACACCCCATTTCTGGGTTGTGGAAAAGTTTCCAGAAGATCACATTCAGTTAAAGAAAGAATTGACCTGAACCTTTCCCTAATGCAGGGGTAGGCAACCCCCGGCATGTGAGCCAGCAGTGGCACAAGAGCCCATTCGGAGTGGCACATTGCACCTTCTGCAATGCCACAGAAACTGTGGCTCCTGCCACTGAAAGCCACTCTGGGCAGCTTCCTGATGGGGCGTAGAGAGTCCCCACCATGCCCATCTTCCAGGCATGGTGCAGAAAGAAGATTTCTGGAACAGCTTCTCTCCAGGGTGTGCAGCCACCAAGGAGCCACTCTGGGTAGCTTCTCTCCTCAGCATGCTTGGGGATCCCCCAAGAGGAGCTGCTCCAGGCAGCTTCTTTCCATGGCATCCCTGGGGACCCCTGTCCCCAGCCATGCTGCCAAGAGGAGCCACTGCAGGCAGCTTCTTTCTGCGAGTGGCTCCTTTCAGCAGCATGCCAGGGAAGCACTCCCCTCCCTCCAGCCATGGCTGCCACCAAATTTTCAGGCAGACCCCACTTTTGTTTCAGTGGAGGGAGCCACTGGCAATGTCTGACAGCTGAGGAGAAGGGGCGGGTGCAGGGGGTGGCAAAGGTTGCTGACCTCTGCCCTAGAGCCTGAACTGAAAGGTAGAAGTTTTTAAAACAAATTCAACTAAAAAAGAAATCAAAGTTATTTCTTTCATTTTCATCTTACTTCTAAACTTCCTGATTGTAGTTAGAAGCAGAAGTGCTTCACTTCTCTGGAAGGGTCACCCTACATTCATGGGTTTGAGGAAAAAACACCAGCAGAAATTGAATCTAGTGGAAATGCTAGTGGCAGGGGTCTACAACCTGTGGATCCAGAGCCTTATGCAGCTCTTTGACTGCCCCCTCATGGTTCCAGGCTCCCCTCTGTCACTGGGGGACCCTCTGGGAGGCTTGCTCCTGGCTCTGGCCTGTCCCCTTCTTTTGCCACTGGGAGATGCTATGGACAGCTCGTTCCTGGCTCCAAGGCTCCCCCACTGCGACCAGGAGACCCTGTGGGGGAGCCCGATCCTATTTTCGGGCTCTCCCCACCACCACAGGATTCTGCAATGCATGCACCTTGACTCCATTCTCCCCACCAGGAGGCTACACCCATTGGGGCTCTCAAAACACTTGGTTATTAAAGGAATTTTTTAAAATGGCTCTTTTTATGTTTTGGGTTGCCGATCTCTGAGCTAGCGTTTGGGGCATTTCATTATTATGGTAGATGTACCTGTGTAACTTGGGACCCCTGCTGTACCTTTAATTTTCAAAGGAATCAAAAGCAGGCTTATTCTGAGCAGAAAGGCAGCTTCAAAATGAAATGGTGTTTCTCAGGGTAAAGTTAGCCAATTCTGTTGAACGTAGTTAGGGGAGATTTTTGAGCCCTCAAATTTCTCTTTCCTACCAATGGCCTAATCCCTGCCAAAGTACTTTGCACATGGTTTGGAGCTCTGCTTAGCACTCATTGCAGGATGAGGCCCTGCATGGGGGAAGTTGCCATTTGAAACCTAGTGGAAATACAGTCATTAATTTTGTGCAGCTGAGCCAATAATATTCCCAGCCAACACAGATACCTCACAAGATGGCCAACCAGTGATGCACAGGCAAGAGATTCCGAGGAACTGCTATGGACCATCTGAAAGATTGACTGTTAAGAAGGGGAAGATGTGGACATTTCTTTCAGAGGGATAAGCAGCAGCAGCATAACTTTTCTTTGGGTGTGGATGCCCCAGGTGACGGGTGAGATCTGACATTGATGGAGCCTGGTTACAACAGTAGCACTGACAGCAGTACGTATTGTTCTAGTGGCAAGAAGTCAAGATAGGGAGGAAAGGGAAAGACGAGAAGAAAATAATTGTACAGGAAAGACAGTGGGTGTTCTCAAGTCCAAGTAACTGCCACTTCAGTCACTGTCCAACACAGCTTTTGTGCACAAGAACATGCAATCAACTTCTATTTCCAGCAACTGTAAAAGCTGTTTAAATAAATGGCAGATAAATGAATACAACACAAAACCATTTCCTCCCTATTTCCTTCAATTAGGACTGAAATGCTTCAATCAATCATTGATAAAGAAATAAAACACCAAAATGAATGCCCAGTGATCAGATTATTCAAATAATTGTTCAGCCCCACCCCACCTTCTCATCCTCCAGATAGTGTTGATCGGTGGCCTAAAGCAGAGATCTGAGACCCAGGAATGTTTAAGTGCTAATCGTGACTCCACAGAGGATTCCCCTGAGGGGTTTGGGGAAGTCACTTAACTTTTCTCCCTCTACACCCCACCTTTCCCATCCCTAAAATAAAGAGATGTATCAACCACTCAGCTCATGCTCAGTGCTCTAGGTAACTGGTGCTCATACTGCAGTGCGACAGATAGAGCAACTTCCTTCTCCTTCTGGGAGAGCACATTATGAATGGTTTGTATGTTATCGTGGGCTAGGTACAGAATTAACTCCACAGGCAGAAGGTTACCACAGCTCCCACAGAAAGCAAAAACAGTGGAGGAGGGGTGTGGAATTAAAGCAAATCTTTCAGGTTATCAAACACCTCTAGAGAAAAGGCACATTTTGGAGAGGTTTACATATTCTGCTTCAAACTGGATTCCCGGGATACCAACAGACAAAAAAGACACTTGGATAAAGATCTGCAGCTGTGGTTCTGATTCCTGAAGTAAAACTTATACAAACTTATAATGACAGGGAAAACCCACTTTTGCGGTTTGAAAGACTGACTCCTATCACCTATGTGACCTGTGGTAAGCTTCTTAACATGCACATAGATTCTTTTATTGTTTTATATGCCCTCTCCCTAATGCTTTTACCTTAAGAATAAACATGCTTGCTTAGAAGGAGCTGTGTAAGAACTTGCAATTGCTGGCAATACACTAGTCATGGGCATAGCCTGTGAAGAAAAATCAAAGCACAGGCACTGCTCTTTAGGTAGATGGGCCTGCTGAGGACATCAGTGTAGACCTGGGAGCTAGGGAGCCTTAAAAACCCTCAGTCAAGAAGGAAAAAAGGAGGTCTTGCATAGGAGACTTGACAGCTAGGAAATATATATATCTTTAAGGAGATGCCTCAAGGGATGACATAAGAAAATACAGGAGCAGTTACCCATGTAACTGTGATATGCACTAAGTCGTCTTATGTCAAACAGTTTTAAAATAATGGCCATATATTTAAGACATGGGGCACCAGACTTTCAAGAAGGTGGTGGTACCCATCTCTTTTCTTATCTATCGTCAACAGTTTTTCCTGAGCTCTTGTTAGTGATATCTGTGCAACCTCTGTGAATACAAATGGAGCTACCCAGCTGTCACCAGAGGCCTAGTTTGACCTCCATCAGTAGTGATGTTGCATGACAAAGGAAGAGCCCACATTGAGTCTACAGGGCTGGGAATTAGAGAAGTATCCTTCTGTTAGTAAACCAAGCACATTAGATGCAGAAATCATTAACAGGCAACAGGCATGGAAGTCCACAATGCCATTTGCATAGTCTTCTCTCAGTGCAAATTCATCAATTAACTGCTTCACAGTGATACTATGCCAAGTTCTTAGCTGTGCAAGTTCCCATATGGGTGTTTTTCTTCTTTCAGCCTCCAAGAGGCTCTCCCTTCTTCTGCTGTTCATGAAATAGTCACATGGCTGGTATCTTGGGTTCATGGAAAGCAAACTAGGTGAGGATGGGGGCTTATTATTGGAGTAATAGACTGGGTGGCAAACTCATCACTTGAATGCTGGCATAATTCATGCTGGAGAGGATGCATCTTTGTCCCTCTCTAGGGTCCTGTGGCACATAAAGACTAGCAAATCTATTAATCCCATGAGCTTTTTGTGGGAGAAAATCCCACTTTGTCAGATGCTTTGAAGATCTCAGTTCAGTTCCCCAAGGACTTCTCTGACCTCAGGCAACTCACTAAGTCTTGGCTTCCTATCTCACTGGGATGCTACAAGGATAAATACTTCGAAGAGTGGGAAGTGCTCAGAGGTGACAGAGAGGGTGCTCACATAAATGTCTCAAAGCTAGTCCTTCATCTTATGCACAGCAGAGGCTCATGCTTCCAAAGGTTTTATCCTTACTGATGGCCTAGAATCAGTGCTGTTTACACAAGGGCTGTACACCAAACAACTCGTATGGGGTCAGATTTTGAGGGTCCAAGTCTGATGATGCTCTCTCCTGATAAGTTTCCTATGGATCCTCACATGACTCTTTCATTTGATCAGCCAGATGTGCAGCCAATCTTCTGATTAAGCTACATAAGACGGATGTTTTTCATCCATTTAGCTGTGGGGTTATTCCCCAATCTGGGGATGTTCCTGTTGAGTCCAGGAAGATTGCCACTAAGAGTTTGATTTTCAAATCAGCACTTACTCAGGGAGAGTCTCTTCATAGTAGATGCCTGCACCTGATGCAAAACCAGAAAGGGAAGTCTATCTTTATTTGAATATTTTCCTTCTCCTATTGCCATAGTACAAGAACACAATACAAACAAACAGCATAATCCACTAAACCACTAATTACTGCCTGTGAAAGGGTAATACCTAGATCTGATAAAGGCTTTGCAGGTCCTGTCAAGCTTGTCACTGTGAAAGCCCTAGAGCTAAAAGGAGAAATACATACAACTAGCTTGATCAATTTCCTGTTCTTGCCTCTTATCTCTTTGGGCCAGACTGCCTCTAGGAAGCAGAACACCCAGTTACATAGTTACTTTGTGGCCTATTTCCAGACAGTATTAATATTTCACATAACCACTGTGTGACAGGTCACACCCCAGAGCCAGCCTGGTGTGCCGCTGTGACCCCAATTTCCACTCCTGAACCCTGATTTTCCCCACTTTGCCAAGTGACCACTCACTCCTGACTCAGTCCACTCTGGCCTCTGGCACGCAATTGATCCCAAGCAGTGGATGTGTGCCCTCTGGCTACTCGAGGGACTGTCACCTAGGAAGCACCCCCCCCAGCCACAGTTACCACACTAGGAGCCACTGTCTACAAAGAATGGGGCCCACTCCCAATCATAATGCACTCAAGTCCATACATTTGACAAAGAAATGGATTGTGTCCAGTCCTCTTCACTCACACTCTCTAAAGATCACACTTTAGATAAAAGAACTATGAGTTTATTGATCAGATTATAATTCTAAGTGAGAATATGGCCAATCATGGCAGAATCACAACATAAATGAGTCAGGAGTGACCACAGGAAAATAAAACGTAAAACATGCATGCTACTCTAATATCTCTACTTAACCTGACCTCATAATCCAAGTTCATGCTCAAGGTGTTTGGCTGTTGGATGTTTGCACAGCCAGTCTCTGCTTGAGACCAGGCAGAGCCCATATCTTGTTTGGAGTTGTTTAAAGATGGAGAGTCCCAGGCCAAAAGCCTCAAATCTTCCCAAGTGTTTTTCTTCGTTCCAAAATTTGCTCTGACTCCTCCCTTTCTGGGCAGAGGTGATCTCTTTGTCTCTTCTGAGCCACCTCAATTAGCATATTTTTCATCTGCTCCAGCTGCTTGCTTGTTTTCTGAGAGAGAGCTCTGTCTGTCTCTCACCCCCCTGAGCTATGCTAAACATGCTACACGTCCGTGCACATGCATGATACTGCAGAAAACATGATGCCATAGTAATCATGTAAAATATGTTATAAGCAGCCGTACAGAAACCGTGCATGGTTTAATTAGTAACAAATCATACAATCACAGTGAATGAGTGAACAGGAAAATCATATAGATCATAACCCAGGGTGCACAGATATGCATCCCATGACGGTTACTAAGTTTGTTTTCTGCTGTAACAGTACATGCATTGTATGTTGATGAACTCTATTATATGTGTTTGTTTGGGGGAGGGGGGGAGGGGAGGACACTCACCTAAGCCTGTTTCTCTGGGAGAAAACTCCTAGGCTATGTCTACACACACATTGTTATTTCGAAATAAGGATTTTGAAATAAGTTATTTTGAAATAAAGTCTTTATTCTGAAATAAGTTAATTCAAATTAACAAAATGTTAATTCGAATTAAGAGAAAGCCTGCTATTGAAACGGCTGTTATTTCAAAATGGTTATTTCGAAATAAAGCCGTTTGGACATGTTGTTTCGAAACAACATGTCCCAATGGCCTTATTTCGAAATAACCATTTCAAAATAACAGCCATTTCAAAACAATCTGGGTTTAACCTGTTTTGAAACAGCAGTTCTTATTTTGAAAAGACAGGATCTGTCCTTTCGAAATAAGAAAACATCATGTGGACCAAATATCTTTTATTTTGAAATAACCAGTGTTATTTCTAAATGAAAGTGCTATATAGACATACCCCTAGACTCTATTCTGCACTCAGTTAGATAGGAAGTAAATCCAGAGTGTATCAGTGGATCTTGAAAGGAAATGCTCTGAAAACAGTAGGATTCTGCAAAATAAGGTGAAAGTTTGCCAGATGCTAGGAATGGGTGAGGGGGGTGGACCATATGCTGATTATACACTCTGTTCACATCCTCTGAAGCACCTGGCATTGGCCACTGTTAGAAGGCAGGATACTGACCCAGAATGGTTTTTCTTATGCAATTTCACCTCCCCCTGCCCACTTAAAACCTAATCAGAAATCCCCCTTCCCACCCCAGGACATGGCTCCAGGGCAGCAACCCCATCACCTCCCAGCGCTCATCCATGAGCTCAAACCCCAGCTCCAGATTCTGCAGCACTCACATGGGGATAATAGGACAAGTCAATGTGTATACTCTGACCTTAATGACATTATCAATATAGGTCTACATGGGAGACAGCTCAGCACAGAGCTGGCTCCAGGACATACATGCTCCTGTGTGAGCACTGAGCAGCCTGAGTGCACAGCCCTGTAAGGAGGCAGTGATGCGGAGAGCTCCCTGCATGTTTTGTGCATCAGGGTGAATTTCACCCTTTGATGAATAAGGAGAGAAAACAAAAGTGACCACTAATAATAAATACCACCACCACCACCACACTTTATCTCATGCTTTTCACCAGTAGCTCTCCAAGCACTTTACAGAGGATGTAGGGATCTTTATCCATTTTACATACAGGTAAGCACAGAAGTATGAAATAACTTGCCCTAGAGCAGGGGTCTCAAACTCAAATCACCTTGAGCGCTGCGTGAGGACTAGGATATTGGCCCGAGGGCCTCACCACTGAAACCTTTTCATACAATGATGCGGAAGTACAGTAAAAAATGAGTAGTATAATATGCTAATAAAAGTCAATTTATTAACTTTTTTGAAACTGTAACATGACGTCTGTGCTAATTTCGACAGTCTTTCCAAAGCCAAAACACACGTTTCCTTTTAGAATTGCTTCCATTCAAGATGATAAAATCATCAAAAAAGACAAAGAGTAAACAAACAGACTTAAAAATTTATATTACAAATTAGTGGTTCCCAATCTTTTTTGATTTGAGGGCAAAAAATGTACTTTTTCAAACCCTGAAGGACCACTGGTTAATTTAATTAAAAATTATTGAATTCAAGTTGATGTTAATTGAAATAAATTAATTGCCGTTTGATTTATTAAAATTGAATTAAATTTAATTGAAATTAAATTTTTATAAAGGTTTTAGTTTTTTAAATAAAATTAAATTGTTTTAGAAGATTTTTGGTCTTTTTGTTTTAAAAAGAGGGGGTTACATGTATCCCCAAGCCAGGAGGGGAGGAGAGCAGCCACATACCAGGACAGGCTGCAAACAGGTTGGTCAGAGCCCTCCACAGGACGGAAAATAAGCAGCCCCCTGCCTGGCCCTGGGAGTAGCACTGGGACCAGTGGCAGGGGAAACACCCTCCCCACCACCTGCTCAAATTTGGCCATGCTGGGGTTGGCAAAGGGGGAAACACCCCCTGCCCGCCTGCCCACTCGAATTTGGCTCTGGTGGGGCCGGCATAGGGGAAAACACTCCCCGCCCACCCGAATTTAGCCACCCTGGGGTTGGCAGAAGGGGAAACAACCCCCACCCACCTGCCTGCTTGAATTTGGCTGAGTGGGGCTGGCAGAGTTGAAAACATCCCCTGCCTGCCAGAATTTATCAGCACTGGGGTGGGCAGAAGAAAAAACACTACCCCACCAATGTTCCCTCTAATTACTTGTAGACTGTGTGTGCACACAATTTCTTTGTGTGCACAAACATTTCTTTGTGAGCACCAATATTAGCACTATTGAATTCTTCTGTGCGCATTTTATTTTGTTGTGTGTGCAGGTTCCATGACCTGTGTGCACGCACACACACACAAAGCTTAGAGGGAACAGTGTACCCCACCCTCCTGGGGGGGAACACCCCCTGCCTGTGCCGGGATCTGCAGCTGGGAAAGCCCTGGGGGCCATGCTGTGGCTAAAGGTGGGGCTTTCTTGTGCTCCCCCAGAATGGAGCCCCCCGTGAACCGTCCCCACAGGCTCAGGCCACCCTCCTTTAAGGCCCCCCCACCTGAGCCTTCTCTGGACTGCTCTGCCTGCTTCAGCTGCTCGATCAACTGGTGCATGTGAATAGGGCAGCAAATGATCAACTGGTGCATGTGAATAGGGCAGCTACAGAACAACTGATGGGAGCCCCAGGATTCTGGGGGTTATCAGGGACCGCAGGAGGCAGCTCTGCGGGTTGCATGTTTGAGACCCCTACCATAGAGTCCCTCAGCAGAACAATGGCAGAGCTAAGAACAGAATTCAGGTCTTCTATGTCCCTCTCCAGTGCCATACCCCTAAAACTTAATCGCCACCCATTTACCTCTATGTTCATTTCATCTGGTCTGACCCCTGAAGAACTGTAATGAAGAAGCACACAAGAAAAGAGGCCAAACGCTGTCAGCCATACATACTTGCACTGTTAGTGTGAAACCAGCCAGGTTTGGGCCTAGATATATTTCACGGACTGGTGATATTCCTGAGGGCTGTCACCAAGTACTGAAATGCCATGGGGTTGCCATTAGTGCAGTGTGGGTGTATCAGAACAAAGCAAAGACAAATATTTTTGAGTTAATGTAATTCTTGCATCACTCAAATTTGCATTGACACATCCTTATCATACTCTGTGCACCACCAATTCCTGTTTAGCTAAAAGAACTGTGGATATTACTTGGAAAATGCTGAACAAACATGCTGCTTCAAAACCTTCCTGGCTCACCACCTGCACGAGGACTCTACGGCAACTGGGCCTTCTGGGGCCAATTACTGCTTTGCATATGTTTTGCATGACTCTGCTCCAGTCTGTGTTGTGTTTTCCACGTCTTGAACTACCCCATGTCAATATTCATCATGCCCTCCAGAATTTGGGAGAGAATGTCAATACAGCAGAAGCAGGGAGTACCCCTCAAATAATCCATCTAGGTTCCACAGTGAACCCCATTAACATTGGAACAAGTCATTGGGAATTCAGGCTGGATAGCTTAGATTCACAAGCAGCACTGAAATGACAGATCAAGATCCGAGTTATGAATTCCAGAATGCACCAGGAGCCAAAGATATGAAACTTCAATACTCACACGTAATACAAAAAAACTCTTGCATCCAACAGTACTTCCAACTTCCATGCCAGTCATCCTCCTACCAGCAGCATGTTTGATTCAGGTGGTGGTGGAAGAATGGGATGGGTCAGCTCACTCAAGCTTTAAAGGGACAATACAAAAGAGAAAAGGAAGGATATGTCAAGAAGTTAGAGCATATAAATCGGTGGAACAGGTAGGGTTAGGAGTTCTGGATTGAATTTCTGGCTCTGCCACTAACTGGCTTTGTAACTCATGTCAAATAAATGTATTACAATACTGACTGAACATGCTTACTGCAGGGCTGGGGGAAAATACTGCCAAGTTTAGCATTTTGTGAGGATGTGGGTATTACATAATTCACTGCCTTGCTTTTCCCTTCTGTAAGATGAGGATAAATGATGTACACCCATCTCAGAAGGGGTGTTGTGAGGATACATTTATTAGAGGTCTATGAAATGCTCCAAGAATCTTGATGAAAAATTCTATAGAAGGCCAACAATTTACAGATAATCTGGGATTTAAGTCCTGTTTGGTTCTGTTGGATAATTTCAAAGCCTAAGATGGAAGAAGAGTCAAACTGGATAAGGACAAAAACAAGAAGTCTTGTGGCTTATTTTGCTAAACTAGACTACCATGACTACCCCTTTGGAACTGAACAAGGACAATTTACTTTGCAGGCTTGTAGAAAGGCTCAGAATAAGGGGTGTTCCTCAGTTTGTGAATTTTCCAATAATAGTTTATTTCTTTAAAAACTTCCCGTGTTGTAGGAGTAAGGGACTTTCTTTTCTCAAAACAGGTATCAAAATGCAAGACCACCACAGTTTGTTAAAGACTGACCGGAGGACACAGAAGCAGTTTACAGCCCTCCTGGAGCACCCTTCACACTTCATGCTGAAAAACCAGAGGGGCTTAATACATGGCTGTTTTCTTTAATAAAAGTGTTGCCATGGCAACAGTCTCCTCACATTATTGTGCCGTACAGATAAGTGCAGATGTCTGAACACTCACTAACAGCCTTGACCCAAGGGGATCAACACAATTCAAGAGCCAGAGTAACCAAGAGGTGAATGACTCCACATACTGCATTGAGGTGAGCCTGGTTATGGGCTTAGGCCTAAGAAATATAAGTAGCGATGGGGGCTGGGATCAAAGTAGCCAGTGCAGCGCTCTCTCATGATTTAGCCCCTGAAGATAAGATGAGGACAGAAGGGCTCTGCACATCTTGCTGCTTCCAAAGCTGATGTCCCCATTCTTCTTCCCTCTGCACATTCACAGAAGCCTCCACTAATGCTGATAATTTTCTGTAATCCCTGAGCTCTTGATGCACCAATTAAGCCTGCACCTTTAGAGCAGAGGTCTGAAACTCAAATCCCCATGAGGGCCGCACAAGCACTAGTATGTTAGCGCAAGGGCTGCACCACACATGAGCACTAGCATGGTAGCCCAAGGGGCCACACCACTGAAACTTTTTCATACAACAACATTGTAAATATTGATAGTGATAGTCTTGCTGCAGGCCACAAGAAGTAACTTCAGGGCCTGGGGCAGCAAGTTTGAGACACCTGCTTTAAAGTGTCATTGGTGAAGCAAGAAGATGCTAACCTGCATTGCCTCTGTGCCAGGCCTTTGCATCTTTAAAAAACTGAACCTGGTTGCAGAGACGGTGTTGGCTTGGAATTGCTGTGGTTTACTGGGAGAGGGGTAACAGATACTGACAGGCCCGCTCTCTCCTATGCAGATTTTCATCACAGTTTTTAGCCTACAGATCAACTAGCTTCAGAAGGATGGCCTAGTGGATTGGACTGGGATTCCAAAGACCTAAGCTCATATCTCAGCTCAGCTACAGACTTCCTGTGGGCCTTGTAGAAGTCATTTAACCTACTCCGTGCCTCCGTTCCCTATCTGTAAAATGAGCTAATTATTTCCCTAGCTCACAGGGGTGTTGTAATGATTGTGAGGGGCTCAGGCACTGGAGTGAGGAAGTCCAGACAAATATCTACACAGATAGATACTTTAGTTTAGGGAGACGTCTGAGCATGAAAGCTGAGCAAATGATGAAAAAAATGTTTTTTGCAGCATTCATTTGCATTTTTAAATGATTTCACTCCAACTGCATTAGAACCATCTATGAATTTTCTTTCTGCAGATATTTTTCTAGACAAGTTAACTAGCAACAGGGATCATAAAAACAGTGGGTTTTAAGAGAACATGTACAGAAAGCAAATCTCTAACAATGTTTACCCTGAAAACCTGAGCGTAAGAGTGGATCCATCTGAGGAAGCAGGATTGTACCCTGTGCCCTCTGTGTCCAGTCAGAACTAACCTCTACTGCCAGAAGTTTGAATTCCAACAATGAATCACTTGTGCAGTACCTATTTACCAAGAGCTGTTAGAAGGTATTTGGCAAATAACTTTAAACAACAGAAGAAAGAAAAATTAGAACACTGGTAGAATTTCTGACAATCTGTGAATAGAAGCATAATGAAATTTTCTGAACAAATCATAGCCTGGGAATCATTACACTCAGTTCTACTGGGATATCCAAACTTTAGAGGGCATTGTTTGAAATGAATCGAACCCCCCAAGTCTATTATACAATTTTTAATATTAAGTCGATTTAACCAAAATTTTAGGTTTGAAACATATAGCCCTAAAACTTTGAGATTTACAAAATCTTTTCTTTCTTTCTTTTTCTTTCTTTCTATAGTAAGGGTAAAAGATCCCTGAAAACCACATCCATTTTTCTAGAGGAAAAAGTGGGTTTTAAAGAGTACTTCATGCTATTCCTTAAAGCAAAGATTCACCCTATTAGTCCTGTCATTATATGGCCATCACTGCTTCACTCCCTAGCTATTTAATTATTAAATTGACAGGATTTAAACAGCAAATCTGACTGATTTTAAAGAGAGTTATGCAAAACACTGGGCCTACACAGTCTTGTCACTGACCAGATGAATCAGAAGTTTTTAATTTAGGAGAACCATTACTATAAAAAGGCAAAAAAGCATCCCTAGAATTTTTACAATTCTTTTAAAGGAGTTTGAAATCCATTTGGGAGCACAGGAAGCTTTAGAACAGCGTAGGAGGTTTCTCCCTTCATTAGTGCAGAAACAAACTCACTTACTTCCCAAATCACTTTTAAAAAATTCCACTTTTCTGTAAGCTTGTAGGGGTCACTGAAGTCAACATCAGCTATTCAGAATGATCATGGGCATTATAGCACTACCCCAAAGCCCTAACTGAGATCTGACCACAGTGTGTGATGTCCAGTGCAGACACAGAGTAAGAAAGCATCCCTACACAGAAGAACTTATTGTTAAGTTGGGCAGAATTGCATTTTTAAAAATATATATACTATTTTCATGAAGGATATCAAAATTTATTTTCAAGATCTTTATTTTTATCTGTTCAATTTTTCAGTTATGGGAAATTATGAGGAGGTCAGACAATTATTTCATAAATAAAAGATAGTGAGGCTGAAAAGGTGTAAAGCTTTACAACCATTAAACATACCAGTTGTCAGCATCACAGGTCAAAATATGCATAGCCACCATCCTTCAATGAAATCCCAGTAACTGCTCAAGCAGCACTAACTTTCTCACTTTGCCTATCTGTAACTTTAGGAAATGAGGCACAGAGAGGCTAAGTGACTTTCTCAGAGCCACACAGGAAGGCTGAAACAGAAAGGGGGACTGAATTTAGATGACCAAACCCAACCCAATGTGCTCACCCAATCTTTAGCTCTCGTTGATTTACAGTTCCAGTGAAGATGCTACTTTATTAGCATTGGTGAGTTTTTAATATAAGCTTTGGTAGAAGTAAACAAGAGAGAAACACTAGAAATTGAACTGTAAGCCCTCAAGGCAAAAATGAGAGTACAGCATAACCTTGTGCTGAGGGCAACAGTCCCCATCAATGCTGACTTTCTTTGCAGATGGCATCCTCTGGGGAACTAGATGCACATGGAACATGATACTCCACATGCAAGCCTGGGTGGGCAGGTGGGGCGACAGTGTCTCACAGATGTTTGCATCTGGATCGACAACTGGTATTTTGAGACTCAGACCAAAGAGTTGAGATGGCGAGCCCCAAAAGCCTGAGTTTGGCACTGAAGCATATGATTTCTCCTTTAGAGCTGAAGTGCTTGTAAACCAGCAGAGTAACAAGTGCCCTATGACAAGGCTCTGGCTGGTCAGATGAATCAGATGACACAGGGTCACATGAAAGCACAGGGCCAGAGCTTCCTGTAAGGGTCAGCGGTAGGACCCAGCTCTCTACACCAACCAGGTGGAAAGCCTGGAAAAGCCTCTGTAGAGAGAAAAAGCAGCAGACCCTGATTTCCAGGAAAGAACTCATAGCTTTGTTTACAGGTGACATTCAATTATTTAATAAAATCCACTCTGGCGGAAGGGACAGAATGTTACTGCTGTCAAAAAAAACTTTGTGCAATGTATTGGGACTCAAACCCAACTCAGCTACAGGTTTATCAGCCTCCAGACAGCTGCTTTCTCAGCCTCCCTGTAGATCTGTGCCTCATATCTGCTTACTTTACAGTCACCACTAAGTTTTTGCATGTGCCAGGCTGATCACAACAAAGCAGCTACAGAAGAAAGCACCAGAGACTCCATGTTGCTTCACATACCAGCCAGCACAGAGCCAAGGATCCAATGGCAGAACAGGGGCATCAAACTCATTCGCTACGGCAGTCCAGATTTGAGTTGAATGTACTGCAAGTGGGCTGTATGTACCATAAATGGAAATAGTAGGGCACTTTCGCAGCATCACAGAGTGCTATGTATGAGAGACTATGCTCTGTGAGACCACTCTCTCTCTCTCTCGCTCTCTCTTTTAGGGAGAGAGCTTGGTCCCTCAGCATAGTCATGGAATGGGCCAGATGGCCCGCGGGCCACATGTTTGACATCGCTGTTTTAGAGGCAGGTAAAGAAAAAGGTGTTCATTAGAGAAGTCGCCTTCTGATTTACAAGACAAGCTTCACCTGGAAGCCTTGAACAAAAATAAGTAAGGAAACCACAATGTCTTGTTCACGTTTTTTTCCCCAACTGCAATCATGCTTAAACGCCACTGGCTCTATACTGCGCACAACACTTAAGTTTGTCTTAATGGTATCTAGTAACTCTTACACTTATCACTCTGTGCATTCAAAGCCCGGTGCAAGCCACAGGTTGCCAAGCAGCAGCATTCAGAAATCCCTCAAACCCCAGCAGGTTTAGACCTTAATTGTTGGTTCAGCCCATTATAGCAAAGGGTCCAAATGGCCAAGTTGTGATCTGGATAAGAGTTCAGGGCAGGGTCATTTGGATCTGACAGACCAACTCAGCAACACCTGAATCAATCAAATCACAGAAGAATTTGAGACCAAAAGACCAACACTGGCCTATTTGCTCATCATTCCCCAGCCAACAGGTCTAAAGGCAACAGATCAGGTATGTATGACAATTCAAATTACAATGTTGTCAAAGCTATGTCATATGTTGTGAGGCCCTGCAAATAGTGTAGTAGCTAGCACCTCTGCTTAACATGCAGAAGGTCCTGGGTTCAATTCCCAGGGGTTTGGACTTGATGATCTCATGAGGTCCCTTCCAGCCCTATGATTTGATTTGACTATTTTTTCTTTTTTGTCAGCATCATTTTGTCTCCCCTCTCGCCACTTTTCATTCCCTCTGCCGCCCACATCATTTCCTGTGGCTCTCTCTTCTCTTCATCCAGCAGCCTGGATGAGCTCATGCACAAGGCTGTGCTGTAGTTATTAGCATTTCTCTGCTATGTCAGGATGACTACAGAAGATCAGTCTGCACTGTTAGCCTCATACTTTATGACTGTCCTCACTCAGCAATGCAAAAGGCACAAAGATAGAAGTCATTAAGCCAGTCTTCAATTCACCCCACCTTGCTGGGCCCCAAACAAAAAGGAAATAATGAGGGGGGGGGGGCAGAAAAATCAGGGCAGTGCTTTATTCACTAGCTGGATTGCACCAGGATTAAATGTGATGTTTACTTTGAGCACTCTGTTCACTATAGTGATAAGTTGTGCACAAACCCCAGAGCTTAAGGACCTAAATGCATCCACTGCAGGGTAAAGAGCTATGTCTCATGGGCCACGGCCATTTTAAATTCGGGTACTTGACAACACTGCTCTACAGTTCTCACCCTTACTGAGCTCCATTCAGACAACAGCGTTTTGTGGTTTGGTCTGTGGCACCTCCCAGGGACTTGTCTGTTCTACATTTCTGAGCAGTCATTCTGCCATCCAACCTCTAACCCAGACCAGCTGTCTATGGTTCCAAAAGGACCATCAGGCTGCTGAGGGTTGTCAGAACACACTGCTTTCTCATCAGACACCTTGTCTTCCCCGCAAGCGAAGGAGGCACAGCAGCAGGTACAAAGGTAGCAAAACCAGACTGGGAACTTGACTTGTCTTTTCCAAGCTGGGGCTGAAACACAGATGGAGTAGCTCTCCAGCTTGTTCCCAACTGCCACTTGTACTCTTTGCACAGACCCAGGGTACATCTGAGCAGCTTTGGAGCTGGCGTGCTTGGCATGAAAAAGTGCCAAGTTCATGTTAGTCTCGATAAGGTCAGTGGGTAGGAAGTCCTGCTGAAGCTCTTTAATTTTATACATCCCTTCACAATAGAGCAGGCATCTGCCAACTTTCCTTTCACATTGTGAGCAACACAAGAAGTCAGACTCCACGCACTGCTTACCCTGGAAAATTTGTACCTCCTTCAAAGAACAGGTTTTAAAAAAATCCAGAGACAATTTATGTGGCTAATCGAGTTGTGACCTTCTCCTCCCCCTTCATTTGTTTAAACTGTTGCATTATTTTAAGCCTGAAATCAATTGGGCATTGTCCCCATGAAAGTACAGCGAAACCGCTTCCAGGGCTTGACGTCAAGTGGTGTCATTATCGGAGAAGGTCACCCAACAGGTGAGGCAGGCTTCCATGGATCTGCTTTAGTTATTGTGATGGCAGGCCATGAGGCATAAAGAGGGAGGGAATAAACCTGTGCCCCTCACCATTCCTTGCATGTTTGAATGCTCAGTTCCACCGAGAAATAAAGTCAATAACACATCTTCACCCTGCTGTAAGTTCAAGTCAGTGCAACTTGTGGGGCTTCCGTATTGTCACGAATGCCACTTGGGAAGATATGAGACAGAATATTCCAGACCCCATTCCACAGGTGCACCTGCCCCACCAAGATCAGAGCCTGTTTACACAAGGCTGCATGCACACTGGAGATCCCCTCCCAGAAGGCACAGGATAGAATTGGATTGCAGATGTTATAAAACATCATTAAAATCACTTCAAGACAAGCTTTTCACTGAAATTGCACATCAGCCAGGACTGGCTACATGTGTCCAAGGTGGTTTATTCTCAATATCTGCCTTACAAGGGGTAGAGGGTTTCTATTCCAGGACACAAGCTTTCAAACACACAGGCACTGCTAGGTGTACGCATGGTCAAGTTGAGCACACAAATCCCTCAGCGTGTGTACAAACAAGAGCTGTGGCACTAGAACAGTGGGTGAAACTGTAGCCTCACTGACATCCACAGCAAAACTCATTTATTTCATGGGGGCCACCCGGGGTGTCGCTGGCACTGGGCACACAGGGCACGTGCCCCGAATCCTGGTGCCAGTGCCCTGGGTCTGGCGGGACCCGCCTCTCCTGGTCTCTGGCCTCATCGGCCTGGAGATCTGGGGCTCAGCCACCTGTGGCCATGGAGACCACTCCTGGCCCCATCCCCGGCTGGGGATCTGGGGCCCGGCTGCCCACGGCCACGGGAGCCCGGTCCCCGGCTGGGGATCTGGGGCCCGGCTGCCCACGGCCACGGGAGCCCGGTCCCCGGCGCAGGATCCAGGGCCCAGCTGCCAGTGGCCGTGGAGGCCGCTCCTGGCTCCATCCCCAGCCAGGGATCCAGGGCCTAGCCGCCTGAGGTCGCGGCACTCCCGTCCCCAGCTGGGGATCCGGAGCTCAGCCACCCGCAGCCACAGTGGCCCCGTCCCCTGCAGGGGATCTGGGGCTCAGCTGCCCACGGCCACATCCCCGGCTGGGGGTGTGGCCTCCTGGCAGGGGGCATGGCCTGGGCCAGTGCCCCGGGTGCTTCCCCGGGGCAGCGACGCCTCTGGGGGCCACGGTTCCATTCAGTACAATGGCGCAATCCTTAGTTTTGAGCATGCTGGAGATCTGCTCACGATCACAGCCACCTAACCTCAGGTTTGGGGGCCAGAGAGGAATTTGTTAGACTTTTAGTGCTGCCTTTCAACTCTCATAATGCTCAGGGGTAATGTTCTACAGACAAACACACTACGATCAATTGTACAGCTGGTGAAGAGAAAGCCCAGACAGGCTGCAGAGAAGGCAGTTTTGAGCTCCACTGCTGTGCATATTCATTCAGGGCAAATGTTTTCTGGATTTGTGGAATGGGAGCATATATTTTTTCTTTTTAAACTCCAATTTTCTTCCTGCCAAAGAAAAGTTGAGGGTGGGCTGCTAAGCAAAGGGAAAGCTCAGGGTTCTCCATTCCTGGGAGTTGTAGGCAACTATTACCAGAATAAATATTTAGGCTGCAGTATAAACTGCTGAGAAAAGGGACATGTTATAATGGAAACTTCCACATACTACAGTTGTATGACAATTCAGTTGCTGCTATAATAATAAACAACAAATAATACCTGGGTCTTATACAGCACTTCTCATTAGTGGATCTCAAAGCACACAACAATGTAACAGATCTATCCCCACAATACTCTTGTAAGGCAACTATATCCCAACTATATAGCTGGGGAACCACAGCACAGAAACAATATGCAGCTTGCCCAGGGTCATCACACAGGAAATCTGTGGCAAAGAAATGAACCAAGATCAACCAAGTCCTAGACTACTGTGCTAACCAGTGAACCATCTTTCTTCTCTTAATTGGTATGCAAGCCACTCATTGAATGTCAACACCCATGGATCCTTTTGCATTTCAAAGTTGGGATTTTCAATGCAAATTGCATCAGAGAAGCTAAATCCGGATCCTACATCCTGCTATTTTGTTAGGCATTGTACACCCTTCATACCTAGGATGGTGCCCTTCAGCATCCAGTTTACATTTTCTCCTGCAGCATAAAAAGGACATGGACAGAAAAAAGCAGCAAAAGTTACACCCAAGCAGCACAGGGTGTAGAAGCTATTTCTTATTCAATAGGCTGTAAGGGAGTTTGTAATGTCAATAGCAAGCATTAAGATTCATTTAAGTGAAAATGGGGGGTCCAAATCAGAAAAAGGCAGCATCAGTTGAACTGTGATGTCTGTATTTAACAGTCAGGACCAGATTTTCCAAAAAGCTCAGCACAACAGTACAAATTGTTTGCAGAGCAATTCTGTAAATCTGGCCTTTTCTCAGTAGGCGCTGCTGGGGTTTGAGTGCATTGGAAGTCTGGTTCCCACTGTGAGTGCTCAGCACTTGCAGCCTGGTGCTGAGAGCCTAGCATGCAGAGGATTGCACACAACCATAGCCAGCATGAGCACACCGTTACACCAAACAGCAAGGCAGCAGATAAGGTCACAGCTCAAGAATGGGTACGTAGTGTGAGGAAGAAGAGGCAGAGGGCATCTCCACAACTCACCATTCAAGGAGAAAACCACCATAAAAATCACTACCATCACTAAGACAGAGGTTGTTTCATGGAGTTAAGGATACAAGGGTTTCTTAGTGCTCACTGTTGGGATGCAGACATGCCTCAGTTTCCCCACCGGTAAACAGTTGTCCTTTCACTAGCTGGGTAGTTCAGCCCCCTGGTCCAAGTCCCAAACTCTACACCTTCGAAGAATAAGCAAGAGTCCAAACGAAGTACAAAAATTCATCTCCTCCCAGCCCAGGGCCTCACGAGCAGTCCTCAACCCCTGTGTGGTGAAATGTATCTCTAGGAAGCCCTTCTTATACAACACAGACAACTGGAACTGGTGTCTTTCAGGCACCTAGGCCAAGTACTTCTTCAGCAGCCCACTCCAAACCTCTTCCATAACTCTTTGGTGGAGACCCACAAGCCTTTCCAGCTCTTCATTTTACATTGTAGGGTATCATACACTCTCTTTCTTTCCAAAGCAGGCCACACAGGATGAAGTACTCCCACCCTCCCCATTTAACTGCTGCACCCCCTGGGGGTCAGTACTAGAATGCAGGGGCCAGGGCATCATGTCTCTTGTTAACCTGGCAGAAGTGGGGAAATTCAGCAATCAAGTCTCTTTCCATCAATAATTGATTTCAGCACGTAATGGATATTGGGACTAGTGGGAATACAAAGATATTCTATGCAGAATCTCTGGGTTTTGGGAGTAGAAAAGTCACCTTCAGATGGTAATTCCCCGATGGAGCAGTTAAAGCTATAAAAACCTGTTCCCACTAGTGGATGCTCTGATTAGCACAGGATCCACATTGCCTAGTGAGACCTCTTTGTGCTTTGGTAAAGATCATTGTGAGAAGGGTCGTGCCAAAATCAGGCCTTAAGGGCTGATTTAAACACTGTTGTGCTGTTCCGTTCAGACCAGGTCATTCTCTTGAGCAGCTTTGTCTAGTTACCATGAGCCAGAGGCGGCCTTTGGCTACAGGGGGCCCTAAGTGAAGGCCCATCGTGGGGTCCCGCATAGGCCCATTTTGGGGGCCCCCTCCATGGCCCTGGCTCTCCACCACCCCAGGCTGCGCCCTGCATCCCCAGTCTTCCCCTGCTGCAAGTTCCAACTCCCTGCTGCTGGCCCCAGCTTCTCCTCCTGCTGCCAACTGAAACAGATGCAGCTTTTAGGGTAGGCAAAACAGGTGATGGGGCCCCAGGCATGCGCCTGCTTCACCTACTACAAAAGCCACCTCTGCCAGCAGCTCTGCCTCCAGCAATCGATGTTCATGCAAGCTGCTTGATTTGCAAAGTGCTTTGCGACATTTGCTTTTGATTAAAATAAAGTGCTATGAAAATAAAGTCCATAGGGTGACACTAGGTTTGCCAGTAGGACACATGTGACTAGGCCAGGGACCCAATGCAGAGGGGAAGGAAGGGGCCACATGAACTGTAAGTGATTTGAATTTAAAATGAAGGGGATTTCAGGCAGAGGGCAGATTTGTGGGAGGCGGAATTATAGGCAAAGCTACTGTAACATTTTCATGACAACTTTCACGGCTTGCAGCTCTTTTATCATCCTTGCTTCCGTCTCCTATTTGTATATGGAAAACAGAAAGGATAAAGACAGACAGCAGAACAGCCCTACCTTGGTAAACAGTTAACTAAGTAGTCAAAATAGTGGATGGTAAGGAACAGCTGCTGAAAAGGCTGGACACCAGAAAAGAAGGGGAGAGACATATCAGTAAAACAGCAGCTAGAAGGGAGAAAAGAGCTGAAAATGGAGCTGGCTGTCAGGGAGATCAGAAGCCAAAAATGAACACTGAGGAAACCACCAAAGATTTGCTTCTAATAAGTATTACTAAAGGGGCTCCAGAAGTACTGAAGAAGGCTTCCCCCTTGCTATGTGGATATTTACTTTAACTTTTAACACTTGTGCCACAGCATGGGGCCGTACCAAACAAGAGAGGCTGAGTCCCTGCACTTCCTTAGCAGCTATAACATGGAGGAGGAAATACTGACTAACGTAAGGATTCAGGGAAGGCCCATGCACAAGAGCAGAGGGAAATGGACAGAGCCCTTTAAGTCACCTGTAGCTCCCTGTGACAACAGGCTGTCCCCAGATTCAGCAAAGCCGCTGTCACAAGGAAGTTTGCTCCTGTTTCCTCTTGCAGTTTGCTTAGGGTGTGTCAACATTTGTCTTGGTCCAGAGACTGGACTGAGCCAGGCAAACCGTGTGTGCACAGAACGCTGACTCTGCAGAGCCATTTCAGAGGCTGCAGGGACAATACTAGAGTGTACAACAGCTACTGATTTGGGGGTGGGGAGTTTTAGAAAGGCCCCTTATTCCAGAATGACACTATTTTGTCCAGCCTGAAAACTTGTGACCAGGGCACACTGAATAGAATAGAACTGGCTCCCCTAAAGTGCCTGGCTATCTTAAAGCACTGAGAAAGTCATGCTAACATGTGAGTGGAGGGAACAGGTAGCCAGCCACCAAGGCCCCTTCAACACATACGGTAAGATTTTCAAAAGCACATGAGGACTCCACAAAAGCTCAGCATCCCTGAATGTGCAAGGCCCATAGTGCTGTGACAGCATTTTTTTGTCTCTTCAGGCCAGATCACACCCCCACCGCTGGGTTTAAATACAGTGTTAGTGAGACCACAGCTGGAATAGTGTGTCCAGTTCTGGCATACATACTTATAAGAGGAGGTTGACACATTAGAAAGAGCTCAGGGAACAGCTACTAGAATTGTATAAGACCTGGAAAACCAGCCTTACAGGGAGAGACTTATCCCGAAGAAGGTTAAGATTTGTTGATTACCTGTAACTATCTGCATTTGGAAAAGATTTAATTGAACAGATGAAGACATCTTAAGAGTCAATGAGTAGAAGCTGTAAGGTAGACAAATTCAGTCTAGAAATCAAGGTGTGCATTCTTAAACAGAAAGGACATTTTAATTAATCCTTGGAACAATTTATCTCAGAATGTAGTAGATTGTCCTCTATGTATACCCTCTATATCAAGACTGGATGTCTGTCTAAAAAGACCTGCTCTTGCTCAGTGAGAAATTCTGTGCTTGTAGCAAAAACGATGAGAGTCCTGGGGCACCTTAAAGACTAGCAAATGGCTTTGGATGTAAGTGTAACCTGCTAGGGTGGGCTCAGATTCATTCAATTGCCCCTCTCCA
>ML681971.1:12258557-12314847 GCA_007922195.1 Podocnemis expansa
AAGGATCCCTAAAAGAGATTGCACCTATTTAGGCACATGGGTTACATAAGCTTTCCAGGGCTCCAACTCACTTCACCAGATGCAACTGATGAAATGAGCTGGAGCCCACAAAAGCTAATGCCCAAAGACATGTTAGTCTAAGGTGCCACAGGACTCTTGTTGTTTTTGCTGTACACAAACCAACATGGCTACCCCTCTGGAACTTGTGCTTGTAGCATGCACCTGGGTCTGTGTTACATAGAAGATCGGACAAGGTGACCATGAGACCTTCTGGCCTCAATAAATCTGACTCTACGCATAAAAATAAATAAATAAATAAAATCAGGCAGTCAAAGAAAACTCAGCCAAAACCATTACATTTCATCTGGCTTTTGGGTGGATACTGAACATAGACTTGATCTTCATCTTTGAATTCCAAACCTCTCTCTAACAAGCTGCAGCAAAATGCTAACTCCCAACTGGGGAGTTCTGAATTCAGACACAAATCCACACTTAAACCAGATTAAGAGCATTGAGATTCAGGCCCTCACAAAGATAAACTGAGACTGTCAACTTTGATCCATACCTGGATCCAGAGATTATTGATGGACCCATCTCTACTGACAACTACTCAAAGCTATCACTTGTTTCCACCCAGAACCATTTATCAGCCCAGATTCACTTGAAGTACTCCAAAGTTGAACTTCGCACAGGCTTACTGGAATATTAATAATTTATATTACAATAGTGCCTTGAAGCCTCAAACAGCCTATGGCACGAGCAACAGTGCAAATACCTAGTAAACAACAGTCTCTGTCCAGAAACAGATAGTCTTTTAGACTGTACATTAACAGGTTGATAAAACAAACTGGGGAGAGGACAAGGGACAAATCTAAGATATATCACAGACTGTGTGGAGAATTCACATAGTTGGTCTGTGATAAATCATCTTGTACCTTAGGGGAATTGGTTGCAGCAATCACCACCTGCCCATGCCACCCCTTATTTAAATGGTAGTTTTCCAAACTTCTTATAAAAGGGTGCAATGTCAAGGAACATAAAGTGCTGACTTATGTTTCTGAATCTAAGGTTCCATTACACACAAAATTCTACCTACCTGTGAATAACACAAACTAAGATCATTGACTTAAAGACTGCAAGAGACCATTGCATCACGGACTCTCAGCCCCTATGTAACACAGGCCACAGAATACCAGCCACTTGCCCTGATAATGAAGTCAATAGCTTGTGTTTGATTAGAACATATTGTCCAAGGATGGAGGCCGTCTTAATCTCAAGACATCAAAAAATGGAGAACCAACCACTTCCTTTGGTATTTTCTTCTAACGGGTAATCACCTTCACTCTGAACAAGGGTGTTACCCCCTTTCCTTTCTGAAAGAATGATGAAGCTTATTTTCATGTGAACAGCCTACCTTAAGTACTACCTATGCACCTAGGTATAAATGTGGCTTGCTAAGGAAAGGACAGAAAACTGCAGATACAGCATAACGGAGAGTAGATACTCCTGCATCTCTTCACATGCTTCTGGGCCTTACACATACTCTGATCTCAAAATGGGTTCACAAGGTCAGATTTCCCTCACACGACAGCTGAGATTAAAAGACAACCAGCCCTGTGGGTTGGCTGAGGTTAAAAGACCAGTTCTTTTGGGGCTCTTTTCTCCTCCTTCATGGCTTGGACTACCCCAAGTTACAGCACCTTTGTTTTACAACAGACTAGGGATGAGTTGAGAACACTTCGGGTAAAACTAGATAACTTGAATCTTCACCCAAAACACAGGCAGCTTTTAGGGTAGGTGAACAGGCGGCAGCCTAGGGCCCCCGAGCAGCAAGGGCCCCCGTCACCTACCCCAAAAACTGTGTCTGTTTCCCAGCCTGCAGAACACACGGCAGGAGGCTGGGGTGAGGGCCAGGCCCAGCACCGGGGATGGGATCTGTGGGGAGGAGAGGCCCAGGGCCAGTTGAGCTGCAGGAGCCCTGGTGCTGGGGTGGAAGGCATGGGGCAGAGTACGCTGTCCATCCTAGGGGCAGGACTCCCATCCCATCCCTTGGCCAGCTACTCCACCTCCAGGGGCAGGTGGGCCAACCTGGAGGCACAAGTCTGTGCTCTTGCCCTGCCCCTTGCCTTTGGCAGTGGCATGTCAGGGCCCCTGGCAGGGGACTGGGGCCATTTTTGGGGCCCCTGGCAGGGCACCAGCCACAAGCAGAAGGGGCCATGGGGAGGGGGGGGGATTGGGGCCCCTTACAGGGCAGTGGAGCTGCAGGGGGAACTGGGATCCCAGGGCCATATGGGGGGTTTTGGAGACTCTGGCAGCCAGAGGAGGCTAGCCCCAGGGAGTCAGAGACATGGGGGGGGGATGAGATGTCATGGCTGTGGGGGGGGCACAGAGGGTGGCCTAGAGGGTGGCCTAGGGGCCAGCAGTGGGAAGCCAGGTCTGTGGGGAAGATTTCAATCAATCAATCAAATCATAGGGTTGGAAGGGACCTTATGAGATCATCAAGTCCAACCCCCTAAGGCTTGAACCCAGGACCTTCTGCATATTAAGCAGAAGTGCTAGCCACTACACTATTTTTCACCCCATGTGCATGTGGAGAGTTGGGGCCCGTGGTGTTGGGGAGCTGAGACTGTCAAGGGGGTGGCAGTGTAGCGCTGGGGCTGTGGAGTGGGGTTGTGGGGGCCTGTAGGGGGCTCCTGCAATGGGCCTTTGCCTAGGTCCCCCAACTGTCTGTGGCCACCTCTGATCCAAAGCTTAGTGTTGCTGCTGTTTGAAAAAAGTGATGAAGTAATGAATCAGGAGATTCAGAAAAGATTGATTGCCTTCCCTCTTTGTCTGTACTTTGAGGATCAAGTTTGGCCTGGAAGCCTTGGGACAGAAAAGGTCCTGTCTAGGCAGCATTGCTTGTAGCTGTGTCAATTTTGTGTACTGAGATTTCTAATCCAACCCAAACCAGAAAGTGCTTGTAATCACAAAAGCCTGTGTCTCATGGGCATCCCAATGCATTTCTGCAGGCCCAAGTGTTCTGGTGCTTATCCAAAGCTTCCAAAACTAACGGAATCCACTCATCCCCATGGTGCAGATGGCAGGAAACTGAGCTCTCAGAATGCAGTGCTCTTTAGATACCTCTTGACAGGCTGTTTGTTCACTACGACATCATGACCATACACTCCCATCAATACATGCATGTGTGCATGAGCACACACGCACAATTTGCAATGCAGACCTTTTCAGAGGAAGAGGCATGGCTTTCCAAAATTAGATTCCTGTCATAACCCATGTGCACTAGTTCTAGCAGCAGGCAGATGATGCAGCTGGCCAAAGGTCCTCCAAGATGGCCTCCCTGCAGTCGGGTGAGTCAAGGTAGCAGCCGTTTCCTGCAGCATAACAACAGCAGTATGAAATGAGCCATCCGAGAGTTCCATCTGGATACATTTTTCCATGAGCAAAGCTCAAGGACCACCTAATAAAACATAAATCCATCAGCCAAGTAGTTTCCACAGGAACTGAGTAGAACCGGCCAGTTGCTCCGGCTTTATTCTTGGCAATCCCACTTAACAATATAGCATTGTTTGATGTCTGCCCGGTAGTATAGGGCTGCAAAGCGCACAGCAGTGTTTTCTCAAGGAACTCCCTGTGGAGAGGAAGTCTCAAGCAGCTGATTACGTGCTTTCACGCTTTCCCTCAAGAGCAGGATGCCATTCAGCTGGGGCCTTTGCTTGTCAAAACAGAGTTGAGAGTATGTACCTTGGTACCAAGTACAGCAGAGCAGGCTGGAACCATCTTCATCCAAGGAAGGGACAGAAAACCATCATGAAGTTTCCATCTGAGAGTGCTGTGTGCAATTCTCTAAAGTCAACAGCCTCACAATAGGCAAGGGTCCTTGGAAAACAGAAGGTGCAGCGCACAGAGCCACAGTGACAGCTCAAGGCTACACACTAGCACCGACTTGGGTGCACCAGTCATTATTTGTGCTATTTTCATTATTTGCATTAGTGGCTATTAACCTCCTTTGCAGGTTAGCAGTTTCGAAATGTCACCACTATTATTATAGTCATACAGATTTCCCTGTCACAGGGAGGCTGTTCAGATTAATTCATGTTTAGCGCACACAATATACAATGCAAAGTATTATTAACTGTCTCTCCAAGTGTTCCTTTTCCTACTGAATAGCAATCATTCTGTGAAGTTGAGAATCACGTCTAGTTCTGTTGACAGCATCACGGAGGAGGGCAGGCTACATGATTAAACAGCCACAAAAACATTTTGCTGTTCTCTTTCAAACCTCTGCGTAAAACTCTGCTTTACGATGATGACAAGAAACATAACAGGGAGGCTGCTGCTGCGCTGAGACCATTGACTATCTTGCTAACCTACATCGTCTCGTTTTTTGTACTGCTCTGTCTAGTGTGTTCAACTGTTGTCTCACACCTCATACTTAGCTTGCAAGTTCTTTGGGGCAGCGACCATCTTTTTATCCCATGTTTGTAAAATGGATCCTGGTCCATGACTGGGGCACTTAGGTGCAAATAATAAATTAATCTTACTCCTTCTTGCCCTAGAATCTATTAAACTGGGAGTCCCCCCCAAAGTAGGCTCAGAGTAAACATTCACACAGACAGCAGGCTTCCTCACTTATCACTTGAACCTTCTGTCCTAACGGAGGCAGAACAAAAACAGCAAGCCTTAGGCCAATGCAATATTCTCTAATAGGAGATTTGGGACAGGAAATATAACAAACCCAACTGCTGTGACTGTAATAAAGCTCCAGGCATTCTGCAGCCCGGAAGATTGTTAAGGAATCACTTACTCATAGGTCGTTCATCATCAGCTATTCACTCTCCTCCACCTTGGGTAGTATTTTATGAATTGTTCACATTCACTTAATTGCAGCAGCAAATGTGTCTGTTCAATGGCAGCGACTAAAGAAGAACAATTGCAAAGGCTTTACCTTGCTAGAAATAACAAAAGGTGGCATACGAAGATCACTCCACACAGCAGGGGAATGAGAAACTGACTCACGTTTAGGGGGAAGCAGCTGCAACTCACACAACTCAAGCTTCACAATTCAGCCCTGGCAATTTCAGATCATTACAATTTGCTTTCTGCTCAGTTCCGCCCACTGCTGTAATTTATATGAAAGCAGCAGCCAAGGGCAATGACTTCATCAATGTCATACACTGCTTCTGTTGCTGAAGAAACACCCCCACAGTAGAGTGTTGAGTGTCTCAGGTGAACAAAAAATAGCAAGTCTTTTGCCTCTGGGTCCATGGGTTCAAATCCAGCACAGACGGGAGCAATGGAGTCAAAGATATCACCTGATGGTGTTCTGTGGCTTGTAAAAAATAAGCTTCCAACCTTAGCCCAAGATCATAAAAGCAGAAAAGTTTCCCTTCCCTTCACTAACTGGCAACCATTTGCCATTCTCAGAGGGAGGCTAAGGAGTGAATGAGCATTCTACAGGAAAAATGGGAAACTGGTAAATCTGACTGGTTTGGGCTGGTCAGGCAGTTAGACTCTCTTTTCAATGGGGAGCACCGGATCTAGGTATTTTGGTGCCCGAAGCACGCCACAGCAAGCAGCATGGAATGTGTGCCCCTCAACTGACCAGTCAAATGGAGCCGCTCAATGCAAAGCCCCAGTCGCCGCACCCTAGTTACGGCCCTGAGCTCGGTCAAACGCAAACCGTGTCCCATGGGCTCTGATCCCAACACAATTCATTCATGAGTGTAACTTCTTGTATGTGCATGCCTCAAAGTAGTTGCTCATCCTTAAGGATGTGTTTATCACATGACACTAGTGACCTCAGAGTACGTCTACACCAGGATAAAATAGATTGTCACAGCCCTAGCTAGCCCAGGTCAGATGGCTTGGGCTCACAGAGCTAAAAATTGCTGTGCAGATGCTCAGTCTTGATCTCCAGTCCATGTTCTATGACCCTCCACCCTCACAGGCCTCAACAGCCACACACAGATTTTTCAGCCCTGGGAGCCTAAGTCAGCTGACCCCAGTGGGCCAGATTGCAGTGCTTTACTCATGCTCCATGGCAACCTACTGCTTGATTAATCACTTTGATCGCTTCACTGGGTTACTCAATGAGTAAAATACTAACACTACTCATCACGTAGCCCAAATGCATAATGGTATCTAAGCCACCCTCCTAGACTTGAGGGTAAGCTTCTGTTCTGGGTGTTGAGCATTAGTGAAAGTCTTGTTACCAGTGCTGTCTCCTCCCCTCCAGAGCACACCTTCTGACAGTCCATTGATAAAGAAAGACTCACCAGGTGATGACTTCTACAAACTTTAACTACCATGGAGAAGCTCCAGTGACAGAACTATGAAACCTTGCAGAATTCTAGCACTAGTCTGTTTTTTCTAGATGTCAGGAGCTAAGTATTCAGCCCCTGACTTTGGATACTTTTTCCATGTACTCTAAGTTTCACTATTCTTTGTTCCTTCTTCACTCATTTTTCACTCTTGATCACAGCGACTCAGATGTTGTGATTTTACGTTATTCAGTGTTTATTTCCAGAATGAATGAATCTCAGCCTCAAGAGAGTCATTATCTGTTTATTAAATTTCCCCAGTGTTTACTCCCCCCCCCCACTTCAAATAAACAGCAAAAGTTGTTCAGACCAGAGCATGTTTTCAGTTCCTTGGAAAGGAATATCCTCCTATTTGCAGTATTGTGTAACTTGCAAATTATGGTCTGCAAGATGCTAGAGATACTGGCATTTATAGAGTTCTAAAGGGACAGCCGTGTTTGCCTAGTTCAGCCAAACAAGCAAGGAGTCCTGTGATACTTAAAAGACTAACATTTATGTATTGCATGAGCTTTTGTGGGAAAAATCCCACTTTGTCAGATGCTTTGAAGATGCTTCAAAGATGCTTCAACGCATCTGATGAAGTGGGATTTTCTCCCTCGAAAGCTCATGCAAAAAAAAGTTTTGTTAGAGTGCCACAGGACTCCTTGCTTGTTTTGGTAGTTGTTCCTACTCAACTGCCAAAGGTCTTGAGAATCATGAAAACAGAAGAAGTCACTTAGGCAGAGAATGGAGATGAGTAAATATTCTCCTTAAGTGCTGTATGTTCCACTCATGGCTTGTAAGGGCAATAAAAACAAATGTTCCTACTGGAAGGTTGGAAGCTAACTTTTTCTTTTTAGAATTCAGAATGATATCACAAAGAACCCCAAAAAGCAGAGACACAAAGAAGGCTCTTCTGTAACAGAGAAGTAGGTCTCACCCCCCACTTTACTATCAGCTTTCTACACAGAGTGGTATTGATAGGACCTGATCGTATTTCCCTACAGAGCTTCCTAGTGTGCAAATAGGACCAGAAATCCCTTGTAAATTTAATCTGGCCTGCAATTTTAACACAGTTCTCAGTACACTGCACTTCTAGCCAGCAGGTTGAGATAGTCTTCAAGTAGCAGGCTCTTCTGTTGAGACAAATACATGCAACAAAGAAAGAAGCCAGATTTCAGACACACTGAACAAGCAAGCTCTACTTAAGTGATGGATAAGTGAAAAAACAAAAACCAACCACCTGCCCACCACTGATGAGAAGTTGGATATTCGGGACAAGGTGGGTCTTGGGATATATCTGTTTACGAGGCACATACTGAAGCATACCCTGGTCCCATCAAAGTCAGCAAGAGTTTTGCGAGTGACTTTAATAGGCCCATGAATAAACCCCATATGCACAAGTCTGCTCTTTAATGGGATTATGTATCCACACAACGTATACAACACATGTACAGCTGAGCAAACTTTCTCATGCTGTAGCTTTGCCCAAGTCCGTATTTGGGCTATGTCTACACTACAAGCTAGGGTGCGATTCTCCCCCCTTGTGTTCACGTGCTTATGAAAATTCTAGTTGAGCTAGCCAGCCTGTCCATGGCAGAGCAACCACAGTCATATGGTGGGAAAGCAAAGGCATGGTTCATTAGGCATCTATCAGTTCTGTATTCAGTACAGCTTAGCTGGCCTCTACCACCACCAGTGCTACCATGATTATGCTATTTATATTCACGCGAGCTTGACGAGAGCTAGTGTTTATGCATATGCAAGCAAGGGAACCACATTCAATCTCTAAGCGTAACCTGAGGAACAAGAGGTTAGCCCATTCACTGTGCACACTCAGTCCATGAACTCTCTCTTGTGAATGTAAGACCTATCTCACTGATGTGATACCTCTACAACAAGAACCAGCCCAGGACCACTAAACTTGCTTCATTCAGGCCATGAAAGAGCCATCAGATGGTAACATTTCTCAGACAATGCTGAAGTGGGTAAATGATGAATCAGTGAGCCATTACCAATCATCTACATTGATTCACAGAGTACAAGGCCAAAAGAGACCTTAGCAGTCATCTAGTTTGACTTCCTGTACATCATAGACATAGGCCATAGGTTGAACTTCTCATAATTAACTCCCATTTGAACTAGATAAAGCATATATTTCAGAAAATAAATCCAATCGTGACTTAAAATTTTCCAGTGATGGAGAATCTAGCACAGCCATTGGTAAATTGTTCCAGTAGCTAATTGTCCCTTTAATCAGAAACAGATAACAGGGGATGGAGCACTTGCTTATTACCTATTCTGTTCTTTCCCTTTGTAGCATCTGGTATTGGCCACTGTCAGAAGACAGGATACTGAGCTAGGTTGGTTTGACCATTCTCATGGTCCTCACTGTTAAAAATTTGTGACTTACCATACTTCCAGTTTGAATCTGTCTAACTTCTACTTCCAGCCATTGGATCACGTTGTTTCTTTAACTGCTGGATAAAATTTTCTCTAGGTACCTGCAATAGGAAATGAAAATTAAACTGTGATAAGCCTTCTCTTTATTAATATAAATAGACTGAGTTTCTCGAGTCTATCACTAAATGGCATGTTTTCCAATCATGTAACCATTTTTTTGGGTCTTCTCTGAACCCTCTCCAATTTACCTATATCCTTTGTGTAGTGCAGACACGAGAACAGGACACAGTATTCCAGTAGCAGTCGTGTCAGATGTGAACAGAGGTAGTAGAACAGCCTGAATCCTACTCAGTGTAGTCCCTTTATACCCATAAGCTGTGCTGCACTGTATACAGAGACATGGAGTACGTGTTACATGATAACAGTGAGCACATTTACTGCAAACTAGAGATAGCCAGAACTTGAAATATCAGTAACCCAAATTTTAAGGGGATGACATCCAAATCCAGATCTCAGTTCCCCAATGTGAGCCTCTCTCTGTAAGGGGCTGTACCAGAACCACAAATCTGAATACACCCTCAAACCAGAGCTGAACACAGCTTCTACGGCTAAGGCCCATCTGTACCATAAATCATATGTGTAGCATTTTGAGTCCCACCTGGGAGACTGCAAGGTCTAACAGATAAGTCAGCTAGATTTGCCGTGTGTCCTTGGTCCCTCCCTCAACTTTCAGAGCAGTTAATAATGCTTTATACAAAAGGTAGGTAAGTGATTTGAGACCAACAGATGAAAAGTGCTGTCAGCCTCACAGGCATTATTACAGTGACTTGAGAAAAGTTAGAAGAAAGAGGCGAGAAAAAAAAGGGAGGAGTGTGATATTGGCCTGCTTTTTGTTTCAGGCACTATAGCTTTTGTTTTAAGAGATTTCATGTAGGGGAATTTACTTTAATTAAGAAGTTTGGGTTCCTGAACTGGATAAGCTGGGTGGTTCTTAGCAAATTTGGGAGGTCAGAGAGGGGGTACTTATTTGCTAGGAGATTGTTAAAGGTAGAACAAGCCTGTTGTCTGAATGCATTTCTGTAGAGCCAATAGCAAAATGGTCACGCTACCCTTCATTTTGGCTGCCAAAATGGCTTGCTTGCCCAGAAGTTCTCATAATTCAATAGAATGGAATCTGCAGGAGAAGCAATTATGTAAACAGGAACCAGTTAAAGATTCATGTTAAGAAAACCTGCTTCTGTTTGAAAGGCTGCATTGTGAGAGCCAGAAGCAATCAGTAACATCCCTGACTGGAGTGCCTATGTGTATACACAGACATCCCAGATGGAAAAACACTACGACGACATTCTCCACCATGATGTTCCATTATTGCTAGGCCTCAATCAGGAAAAAAAGGTTTCATTATGGTAGGCACAAATACAGAGGAAGAGATGGTCCCTGCCCTGAAGAGCTTACAGATGAAAATAACAAGCCTTCAACATAAGCCAGCAATGGACAGAAGCAAATTAGATTTCTACTGAAATGTACAAAAAGGCACTTAGGTTGAAAGATTTTAAGACCAGAGGGAACATTAGCTCTAGTCTGATCCTTTGTATACCTCAGGACATCACCTGGCACTCCAGGTTCCTATAAATAACAAAAATGAACAACACAATCAGGAACAAAACAAGTGTGTCCTGTATACTCTGCGATTACACCTGTGTTAACTAACACACGTGAACAAGAATCCCAGCAGGGAATTGAAGCAGATGATCCCAGCCAAGACCACAGAAAGAAAGCAGAAGAGAGAAAAACTGTGGGAGTTGTATCTGAGTCACCACTTTCACACAGAAAGGATGTTCCTGTCAAGACTAGACAGGGGAGATGCAGAGAAAGCGAGACAAACATCACACTTGATGGCCACAGCCAGCCTTGGCTCAGAGACCTGAGCGGCTCTGACATTGATTGATGAAATCACACCGTGAACCAAAACAGAGGCTGGCGTTGTACTTGGTCCAGTGCTATGAGGAAACATTTCACAAGCAAAGCCCCTGTGAGGAGAGGTGGTAGAGAACCAAACAGAAGTGGCTTTAGTGGCTCTAATTAACAGTTACTCAGGAACAGGGGATGAGCAGAGGGATTTCAGTGCCAAGTCTAGATTGGGCTGAGTTCCACTGCCTTTGGTGACTGCTTAATTCATGTCCCCTTCTGTTTTTCAGATCATCACCCTAGGAATAGTGGCTTGGAGCTACCTCTGTTTTCCTGAAAGGCATCAGGCTAATAACTTAAACTGAGAGAAAAGCACAAAAGATTAATTCATGACATTGGAAAAAAAACCTCAGTTTTGCCATAGGGCAGCTTGGGACTCCCTCTAAGTAGCTATTTTCAGGTGAACTTAGATGTGAATCAAAATGCATGAAGAAGCTGGAGGCATTTCTATGGGAAACATGAGCTTCATATGAACAAAAATCCTATGGGTTGTGCAAAACTAGCCCCGTTTCATGAAGATGCAGCTTTGAGAAAACCACCAAGGAAAGCTGGGCAATATCCTAGGCAACACTGTACATGAACACCGAATCATCTTAGGGAACCCCTATGTATTGCCAACTTGGCAACACTTATCTGGCATCAGAAGACCTGGACGCCCCTTCCGAGCAGCACCACTGACTTGTTTTGGGATATTACACAGACCCTTGGACCAATACTTTGAAAATTAAGCAGTGATTTTCAGGGTCTGAAATTTTGGGTGCGCAATTTGAGACACTTTAAAGGCAGCTGATTGACAGAGGGTAGATGCTTCACACCTCCTCAGTCAGGCTCCTTAAGGTGTCTCAAATTCAGCACCCAAAACCTTTGGTTCCTTTTGAAAAGCCTGGCCTTATGCTCTCTGCCTCAGTTTACCCACCCCTACAACAAGGATCATGTCTAACTCACAGAGGTGTGTCAGGCTCTTCGAAGTGCTCTGAGATCCTCAAATGCAGAGCATTAGAGAAGGATAAATAACTATCTGGAAAGAGGAGGGCAGGCCATTTTTCTACCTGAATTGTTCCACAGTCCTATCAAGAACACAGGCATGAGTCAACTCAATGCCAGATGGGTATATGCGGCTATATCCTGCACATGTCCCCTGTCATTTTACACAGAAACATGAAGCAGAAAGGAGAGAATGAAAAACTGAGCAGAGAAATGGAGCAACGCAGCAATCAGGCAAGAGGGCAGTACAATGTGCTGTCAGCTTGCCTTTTTTTTTTTTTTTTTGCTGTGGACCAGAAAGTGTGGGCAAGGTGTAAAGGGGAACAGGTTTGAAGAACCACTTTCAGTACATCTACCTGTAAGCCACCTTCAAAATGGATGTCTTAATATTAATTTTAAGTAGTTTTATTCAACACTGAGTTCTGCTCTGCCTTGGGTATAGCTCAGTCCCCGGCCCGGATCCCTGTTCACTGTTTACAGCAATTCTGGGGCTGAGTAAGACGACTGGGGTGTAGCCATGGTGAGAAGACTGGGGAGCAGCCATCTTCGTGTTTTAAGGAATATGTTCCCACTCGCAGTCAGTGAATGATCCACACAAGCTGCAGATGAGCTGGACTTGGAGACTGCTGGGTGTTGAAGAAGAGTGGGTGGCACTACACAAACAAATAAGGGAGACTGGCAGCAGGGCTCTCTGCTTACCTCCAATGATCTCTGTTGAGGACAGCACACTCCTAACACAGGTGAAGAAAAGCATGTATCTAATCTCTTCAGGCCGTACCTGGTGAGCCAATCATTAGAAAATGACCTTCTCCTACTCCACTGGAGAACCCCACCATATCAGGGTGAACAGGGACATCTGTAGCAAGGGTCTAGATTGGGACTCATAGCAGCCAACACCAACAAGCCTGATGTTGGCAGGTGGCGAGTAACAGGTGCCCAGCACACAAATAGGATTCCTTCTCTCCTTGGCATGTTGGTCTGGATGTTCACAGTCCAGACTGAGAAGTTTAAAATGAAGGGCTGACCTGCCTGGTTTGGTGCTCTGGCTGTTAGTGGTGACCTGAGGGAGGCATAGATTTACACCAGAGGTGTGTGGGACATTTTTTCATAATCCCAGAAATATTCAAATTTGGAAAAAAAATTCATCACCTCAAATTGGGCTGAAAATTTAACATGTCAAAATATTCTTGAACCAAATTTTTTTGTTTGTTTGTTTGTTTTGGGCCAAACTTTTTAACGTTTTTTTTCTTCTTTTAAACCCTCTTTTCAGTCTCATTGGCTAAAAACTAGAAACAAAACAGATGTAGCAAACAGAAGTTTTTCCTTTAGACCACAGCAAAATGTTTGGAATTTTTTTTGCACATTTTTTTGAGTTGGGAAATTAGCCAAAGCCAGCCTTCTCCCAAGAACAAATGAATTCCTGGATGGCTCTGATGTACATATGGCATGCCACATAGACTGACTGTAACTATGGAGTTTAAGTCAGACCAGTGTGCTGCGATAGTGCAGGAAGCAAAAGAAATCTTCCTTCCTGCGTGTCATAACACAGGCACATTGAAGCTGTACAGCTTTGTTAAACCAGTCTGCCTCCATTCGGTCACAGAGGAGACTCAAGTTATGGAGAAGTTTCATGCAAAATTGTGGAGAGAAACTGCTCCGATCTGGACTGAGTTGTTTCCTTGGTGACAGAGTAGGGATTAACACTATGTGGTCTCAACTGGTGTCTCTCACTGTGTAGCTAGTGGCCATGGAAGGGCACCAGGCTACAACCCATACCTTTCCTGGATGCTGAAAGCCAACAAGGAAGTCCAGGGTCAGTTGCTTGTTAAGGGAAAGGAAGGGCAAAGAGCTAGCTGGGCATGCAGAAAGCTGTTAGGTTTCTGCTCTTGACATTGGCAGTCTTGCTCGTGAGTAACCTGTACACAGTCTTCTCATTCCAGGATTCCAGAAGATTGCAGTATGTAATGCCAGAAATATCTGGAGCCTTCAGATTTTTTAAGCCCCAGTGAATCACGCTTTAGAAACCAGATGTGGAAACTGTGCTGGCTGCATTGATTGCTCTCCTCTTGGTGTGGATGAGCATAAACAACCCACACTGAATGTGTTAAACCTTCCAGCCATCTTTGATACCACTAACCAACAGGAGCTGTGGATTCGTTTCCAGTCTCTTTGAATGGCTCTATTTCTTTTCCCAGAGAGTAGTTTTAGGAAGTTAAGTATTCACTTCAAGGGTCCTTTTAGGAGAAAGGCTGCAGGATTCTTACTTATTGCCACTCTCATTCATTGTTTATAGGAGGCCCTTTGGAGGCTTGGTGAGGAAATATGGAATGCAGTGTCTTTGCAGTGGTAACATCTACCTCTCTGTCCATCATTTAACCCACTTTATTCAGTGGAACAAATGATGCAGTTTCTGAATGAGAGTAGGATTTGCCTGCCAACTTTTCCCTGGGAAGTACAAAGGATTTATCATACCCACGTTAACTATAGGGAAACTGAAGCAGAGAGAGAGCTACATTTTCAAAGGCATCGTCTGAATGTGGGTAACTCAATGCTCACCATGATCCAGACTCCAGGTCTCATGGATCACCTCTAGTGATAAAGAGAAGCAAGGACCTGATATGTTAGAAATAGAAACCAGGAGAAACTACAATCTAGTGAAGGGAGTTAAAGGCTTCTCTAAATACAGAGAAACAAAACAAGGAGTCCTGTGGCACTTAAAGACTAAGAAATTTATTTACTGCATGTGCTTTTGAAGTGTACTGGGATTGATCAAATCAAAGAGCTTCAAAACATGAATTCTGCTTAATCTCCATGAAACAGATATTTGGCCTCCTTAGATGAACAGTTCCAATTTCAGGGTTCAAAGCAGCCTCTATCTGTTAGCATTTTTTTTCTCTTGGGACTTTATTTAAATCCCATTGAAGACTATACCAAGGGAAGTGATGGATCTCCATCTCTTGATGTCTTCCAGTCAACACTAGATGCCTTTCTGGAAGACATGTTTTAGTCATACAAGTTATTGAGTTCAATACAGAAGTAACTTCTATGATCTGTAGTATACAGCAGATCAGTCTGATCTAATAAAATACGTGAAATAAATGGAAAGACTCCCATTTGATTTCAAAAGACTTTAGATCAGCCTCTTGAAGAAGAAAGCAATTAATGGGAAAATTGAACCTTTGGGATCACATGTGATACCAAAGCAGTTTCACACAGAGGGACATTGACATTTGTCTTTTTCTTATTAACCAGGGTGAGTTTAGCTATGTCTACTATCCATCTCTGGGATATTTTCTCAAATCCTTATTCCTTCCACCATTTGTTCACTGATCATTATTTCACGAGTATTTTGAAGCCATTTTTGAACGTTAATCCCCTCCATCTGTAATACAGTGCAGTCAGTCAATTGTAGCTATATTCCCAGCTTCTCTAGGCGAATCAGTCGCCCACTCACCACTTAAGTCATACCCATAAAATAAAGAGGAAAAAAATTGTGCTACTCATACACCTTGACTGCTTCTAATTTAAGTGTAACCACTCAGGAAAAGACTGATGTCCTTGTGAGCAGAGCTCAGTGAAAACATTAAGGGAGTTTTTGGACAAAAATCTGCATGCGAGGAGTGTTTTTAAAAAATGCCTGTATGACATGCAGTCACGTTTATCGTTAAGGTTCATTTACTGATTAATAAAGGCCGTCTAAATGTTACAGTTCTGAGCGGCATGAATCGAGAGGGATACGTGCTCCCCAGTATGAAGTGTTTCAGATGGTTATAAGTCAGGGTTATCAGAAACTTAATGGCCTGTTGGACTCCATAGCACTAAATTCACCATTTATTAACTGATTCATTTATAATGTATTAACCCTTTGTAAACTATTCATAAACTGATCCTTACTATAAATAATGACTGATATATGTGTGAGAAGCTTGGCATCTGACTCAGACCTCACTCAACGGCAACAGCAGATTGTTTTATTTTACACAGCTTTGTTTCAGGTTCATACCATACACGGAACATAAAGGCCAACTCTCCAGTGGAGAATTACTGCTGAAGAGTTCTGACCACTACCTGCTTCCCTTAACAGTTGTACTATAAGAAAAAGACAACTTGTGTCATCTGCTTTAGATTGAAAAGGCTGCACAGATGTGCCTGGAATCCAGATGTGTCTTTTTGGTGAACATATTGAACTCCTCATGCTCTGTTGGAAACTTTGCTTAAATGCAGAACTGTGTTTAAGCCAACAGGTGTCTTGTATTACTGGGTTTGTTTTATTGAGGCTGGCAGTTCCTAAGCAGTTAGACTTTTAAACAGTATTTGACAGATTCCTATTTAATAAAATACCCCAGGACATATGTTACTGGGGATTAACACAGACCTTGTGGTGATGTTCGGCACAGGGCTGAGTGATATATGAGAACCTAGAGACATTTTTTAGTTCAGGAGCACACACACCCAGGAGTATTTTCTGGAGATGATTAAACCAACTAACCAAAAATACTATTTTCATTGAGTGAATTATTTAGACATTACTCTGAGGAAGCAAAGAGTAATGAAATTACACTAAAGAGGGTTCCAACAAACATATTCATTTTGGTGATTTGCAGATTTCCAGCAGAAACAGGACTCAGATCCTGGAAAACATGCCCAGATCAAGGCTGAGATCCTACAAATTGATCCATCCAGGCCTCATCCTGCATCCACTGATTTCAGTCAGGAAAAGGTTCCCCTTCTTCAGATCAGCTGGCAGGATGGGGACCTATGATGGAGAACCCCAGAAAAGCACTCTTGGATCCCCTCTGTTCACAGCCAGTCAGGACTCTGCTACGGTGGAACCTTCTCCCATCCAGCCCTGGGTCTCCACGCAACCTGTAGCCAGCTCCCAAATCCAAGCTCAGAGGGTCCGACACTTGCTCTGTTTGGTCTCCCCTGGAGGGTTCCTTCCTCCAGGAGGGTCCTGGCCGTCCCAGTCAGAAGTGACACTCAGCCAGTGTAGAAGTCAGAGGGTTTATTAGCACAGCAGCTAGGACAGCTGGTTTTCAGATTAACAAGGAGGTCTAGCAGTAAACCCCTGGACGAGCCCCCAGAGATCCTGCCTCTCAGACCCCTGTTTCTCCTACTATCCTCCTCCTCTCTCAGCCCTATGTTCTCCTCCCCGGCCAGCTGCCCTGCCCCCGGTCTAAACCAGCCATAACCCGTGTCACCCACAGGGGGTCCAGGTAAGGTCTGTCTAAAGTCCCTTCTCCTCCAGTGATTCCTGTAGTCATCACACCCCTGTGTCCCATCACCAAAGTGCAGGAACAAAAAAGAAGAATGCTTGGATGTCACCCCTGGCATCCCAAAGTAGCCCAAGAGGTTTCTTTCTTCATCACAGGACTCAAATGAACAATCTGTTCCCAAGTCGTAGCCCTAGGAACAAGGGTTGGAACCCCTCAAGCTCTAGTGGTCTCCTTGGGACTGAATGGTAAATCCATCTTATTGAAGACAACCCTGCCTGCACCCATGCTAATCCAAGTTGACCCCATGAGTCCTGCCCCACATCCATGCTGCTGATCCAGTGGTTGATGAGAAGGTGAAGAATTTCCCTCTTTGGTCTCACATTTGTTCATATACAAAGAGCTCACAAATATTTCCACTCTGAGCACCATTTAGACTAATGCAAAGAGCAACAAAAAGAACAAAAAATAAAGCCCTCTGGGAGAGAGCTCAGCATGCACATTCTCTCTGGATTATTTTAGCCTCACAAAATGGCAGCTGCCACTGCAAAAAGTAGATCCTGCGCTGGTATAAACTATCATAGTCTCCAAAAATGTAAGAGATGCTGGGTACAAAACAGAAGATCTCACCCTGGCTACTTGACACTCAGACAAATCTTCCCTTTCCTTTTTAGCCTCTGCTGTATTTACTTGGAACTTGACCTTGCTGGCATTTGTGTTATGGCTTAAATTTCTACTTGCTACTCTTCATAAACAGTATACTCACTCTTGATCCTCATCATACCGGCAATCAAAATGCATTAAGTGGTGTAGGTCAGATTTGCCCAGAGCTTTACTGTCTTTTCCAGTCATCACTGATAGTCAGGAAGCTTTTATACTGTGCTAATCCAGGTAGTGATCAATACCATGGAATCAGACTACTCAACCACTGGATAACATAAGCAAAGCTCTCAGCACGGCATCTGGTGGGTTTCTTTAGCCACTTTGCAGATTTCTTTAAAAATTTTGCTGTTAAAGGTGAGTTGACTGGAGAGGATAAGGAAAGACTAAGAGGTTCCACAAATAAAGGTACAAAATGCCAAATCAATAGCTGTGGCTCAAGAGGGTACAAATATTACTTATATCTTGTCAAAAATTGTAAGTTTCACCCTCCCCCATGTAAACAAGTTTCCACTTCATTTGAAGATTTTAATTTTTTCTTAGTGAAAACCCCAATGAAAAGGAGGGAGTGAAAAGGAGGATTTTCCACATAACTCAGATATGAAAAAAATTGATTTTGTCATAAGTTTTCATTGGGAAGTTGTCCAACAATGAAAAATTTCAACAAAAGTAAGTTTTACAGCACAAAAGATTCATTGCTGTGGAAACCAAATTTCTCAGTGAATAATTCTTTCATGGGAAATTTCCTGGCCAGGTCTGCTACCCTTACTACAAGATGCTCTTGTGCAAGAGGACAGAGCACACTGGTGACTTGAATCAAATGACACAACATCCCTGTGGGGTAGGTCAAGATCATATTCCTATTCATAAAGAGAGAAGCTGAACAATGGAGAAAACTTATCCAAGGTCATGGAAGTGGAAACAAAGGTGACCCATATCTTTACTGCAGACTAGTCCAGGAAAGGCCTCTATCCTCACTTGTTGCAGCCTTTAGCAGATTTTTCATATTAACTGACATCTTGCCATGCATGCGATAACCAAAATTTCCCTTTACATAAAAACCTATGAGTGCTCCTGCAATGGGAGCAGCTCTTTGCTAGCATGTTACAGGTTCAGCTAAGGAAGAGCTGGTGTGTTTTCTCAGCTGTCTTCTTGTAGAATGGCATTAAAGTGCTACTGGAAGTTTCACTACTGACTGCTTTTCCAGCAAAGACAATGAGGGAAAAACTGAAAAGAATGTAATTCAAGTACAGACATCGCAGGAAGTAGCTTTTGTCTGCCAACCCCCTTCCCTTCATTGTACTGATCATGCCACCAAGTGGGATGTCACAAGTATCATTTTGACACACATACATCATGGCCATACACACAATGACAGCTTTCCAGAGAATTCAGACCCCCCTACTGCTCCAAAAAGTCACTTGATCTAAAGGCGAAACACTGCAACATGTGGCCTGAGACAGAACAAAGCCACTCAGATCTGATTAGCAGATGACAGGTGTGCTACACATACACTCTGGCCAGTTCATTAACTTTTGTACCTTCTGTTGCTGCAAATATCAAGCACTGCAGGATGGGACTGAACGGATGCTAGTGGAAAACTGTGGCACACATCAGGTCGCAGCATAAGACTACATGTACCTTAGTGAAAATTCCTATCCTTGCAACAGAAAGAGAAAACACTGAGGTGTAGTTAGTATTACATATCACTCCCACAGAAAAACTGATCTTTACAGTGTGCATTCTCTGACGCAAAAAGTCCTGGGCGTTTGACAATGACTTTTACTCTTCTGAGTTCTAGTTACTGTTGTATGCCCTGTATCTATCTGAAACAAGCCTATGGCCCCACTCTCACATTATACATAGCTGGCTTGCTGGAATAATCCATACGAAGACCAACCAGGAAAAATAAAGTACATAGTTCAAGAGGATTAGCCTACCTTCTGTGCTCTGGTAATAAACGAGAGCAGGCACACATACACCAGCTCATTGTAAATATTTACCAGCTTTCCCGTCACCTCCAGGAAGGATTTGCCTTTGTCATTTGAGACTCACGCAGTTGTGAGTATCACAAACACGATGAGAAAGGAGGCCTGTTTTTCTCCCCCATGAAACCCAACATATAGGTTTTTTCTTCAACAGTATTGCCTCCTAGGAATCTTTGGAAGGATTATTAGCACCTGTTGGATTTCACAAGCCACTTTCCAGATATTACACTGGCCCTTCAGAGATTATAGAAAGTGTTAGCAGTGCTGCTCTACGGAACCCCACAGAGATTACATCACCTGCCCTAGTGTCTATTCACACAGTGGATACTGTCACACAGTGAACCAGAGCCTGCGCTAGGACTTCTTGGCTACCAGATTCAATAAATATCTCATTGCTAGTTGAACTGCAAAGGAAGTCCCCCCCCAAGAAGGAATCCAGTCAAACCATTCTCTGGATGATGCTCAGCATTTCAGCGTACACTGCTGAGGAAGCTGTTGGCGCACACGGTAAAAAAAACCCCTGAAATATTTTTAGAAATTTCCACAAAGGTTTTAGGGAAAGCAAGCCCTCTCCCTCGTCCCATGGGATATTGCTTCAGGGCCTTATCCTTATATTCAACTCTACAGAAAATAAACAGTGCAATGTACCAGAAGCTTCTTCCCAAGTGAAGACAGCTGCTTTCACAAACACTGAGCTCTTGGCACTCTCTCTCTCTCTACTGTTACTCTAAGAGTTTAGGGTACACTTGGTTCTAAATAAAGGGGGAGCTAGGTAGAGAAGATAAGAGCATGTTAACCCATTCATCACAAGGCCTCACTGCAGAAAACATGGTGGCCTCAAACATTCAACAATGGCTCCTCAATGTGACTGAGCTGCTGCTCCAGGCACTTTAGGATTTACTAGTCTTTAACATTAGTAAAATGAGAAGAAAGTTGGGTGTCAGGAAACTAACTCTTTTCTGAGTCTACCATGATCTTGCTTGTGACATCTTGGGCAAGTCACATCATCTGCAGCTCAATTTTCCTATTTGTAAAATAGGCATGTGATGATACCTACCTTCCCTTGTGAAGTACTTGGAGAATAAGCAAGGGTCAGGTGCTAATTTTAATGTTCTCCTTCAAGAGACTGTATCAACAGAACTCATGAGATGGGCTCCTTAAGGCTGGCTGTCATTGACTTGGGCTGAAGGGTTGGCTGGGCGAAAGCAGAGAGAAAGAGGAAAGATGGCCTTACAGCTAGTACACCAGATTGGGACCACAGAAGAACGTGTTCAGTCCCCAGCTTTGACACAAACTGCTGTGCGATTTCAGCCAAGTTGCTTTCACCTCCCTGTGCCCCACTTTCCTCACCAGCAAAATGGGGATAATTCTTCCTTTGTCTATTTAGATAGTGAGCTCTTTGGGGTATGCACTGTCTCTCACCACACAGAAAGGCCTTGATCTCATCTAGGTGCTACTGTAAGACTATCACTTACAGAAATATGTTTAATGAGCGAGTACAAGAAAAAAGCAGCAACAAAGCCTTTGTTTACTTATTCAGCATGAAACATCTATCATGTGCCTAATAGATTATTCAGCTTCCAGGTAGGTGAATACAATGGGAACTTTGCTGGAGCCATTTTTGCCATTTCCTCTCCAGGAATATTGCTATTGTTAAAAGCTATAACTAGAAACAAAAGCTTTGGGGTGGAGATGGGGTAGATTGAACGCCTGGTGCTGCAGAGCAGACGGGCTGCCTTAATGACACTGCCACCATGAACAAAAAGCTACCAGAAGTAGCAGGGGCAGGGAGACCTCTTTAAAAGTGAACAAAGAAACTGGGACCTTTTAACAGGCAGCTCCCCAGATCCAGTCCGGTGAGCTGCTGTTACCCCTCCAATTCCCACTCCTGAACCTCGATTCACCCCACTTTGCCAAGTGATCACTCACTCCTCAGTCAGTCCACTTTGGCCTCTGATGTGCAATCAGTCCCAAGCAGTGGGTGTGTGCCCTCTGACTACCTGATGGATGGTCCTCAAGCAAGCACCCTGGGAGCCAGACACCACCACGTGAGCCACTGTCTACAGAGACTCCCAACCACCATGTACTCGAGCACACCCAATTAACAAAGAAATGGATTGTGCCCAGCACTCTTAACTCACACCCTCTAAAGATCACAGAGCTTTAGACCAGCAGTTCCCAACCTTCTCTTTTATGTGGACCACTACATTGTCATTGAAAGCTTTTGTGGACCACCACATACGCAAGCCATTTTTTACATTTTTAACAGTCTGTGGCTGATGGCAGTCAAACTTGTATATCAAAGGGTATTAAAAACACAGCTATTTCTAATAAGTTTTTATGCTCATAAAAATATTGCACTCATCACAGTTTTTTTACCTTCAGTAATTATCTTTCATCCCACTCTCATGGACCACAGGTTGGGAACCACTGCTTTAGATAAAACTACGAGTTTATTGATCAGATTATAATTCTAAGTGAGAATACGGCCAATCATGGCAGAATCACAACATAAATGAGTCAGGAGTGACCACAGGAAAATAAAACGTAAAATGTGCATGCTACCCTAATAGCTCTACTTAAACTGACCTTATAGTTCAAGTTCATGCTCAAGGTCTTTGGCTGTCAGATGTCTGCACAGCCAGTCTCTGCCTGAGACCAAGCAGGTCCCACATCTTACCAGGGCTGGCGCTAGGCGGTAAGCAGGCCCTGCGTTGCAGGGGGGCATCGGTATTTGAGGGGCACCAAAAGGGGCAGCACCATGGCGCTCCCCTGATGACATCACTCATCTACGCCGGCATTGCTCTGCTGTGGGGCGGGAGGGGGCACAATCCCCAGCGCCGGCCCTGCACGTTACTTAGAGTTGTTTAAAGATGGAGAACCCCAGCTGAAAGCCTCCAAAATCTTCCAAGTCTCTCTTGGTTTCCTTTCCTCCTCACCCCCTCCTTTCTGGGCAGAGATGATCCCTTTATTTTTCCTGAGTCACCTCGATTAGCATATCTTTGTTGTTTCCTCTGGGTGCTTGTCTGCTTGCTGTCATAAGAGAGCTGTCTGTCTGTCTCCAACCCCCCTGAGTCATGCTAAACATGCTACAGATCTGAGCATATGCGTGAAGTTGTAGAAAACAAGATATCATACTACTCATGTAGAATAGGTTATGAGCATCCGTAAAGAAACATTGCATGGTGCAATTGGCCTAAAAACATAAAATTCCAGTGTACAAGTGAACAGAAAAATCATAGAGATCATAACTGCTAGGGTACACAGATGTGCGTCCCGTGACAAATCTTTTTTAGGCTCTCTGAGAAATCTGCCTGTGGCAGAAAGGAGCTGGAAAAACAAACAGGTATGTCCAACAGCAGAGGAGGTTGTAGCTATAGTGATGGGACAGTTGATATTGACAAAAGGCTACTGGCACAATCTTACAATAAAAGGTGGTTTATTAACTGGTGACATTTCCTGCATGCACATCTGTGCCAGCTGAAGCTGATGCATAACTTGTTAGACAGGCCAACATGTCTGTCAGCACTTGAAGAAGAGGGAGAGGTGGGACCCACATGTAAGCAAGGGCTTTGCAATTTGGAGCAAAAAGAGGGGCAGGACAGTTCAGGGAGGAGACTGGGATCAGGAACTTTTCTGTTCAGGGTCAGTTGCTCTGTCCATGCCCTTCTGGAGTGGCTGCACAGACTACTGGACAGTGGCCACCAATACAGGAAGGAAAGGCGGTGGATCAAGTTCCTCCCCTGACTACTTGCCTGCCAGGCAGCAAGAGCCCTAGGAGCCTGCCGCGGCAGTAGATGCACTGTTCCACTGGAAAGTAGAGCAATTAGTTTAGGCTGGTGCCATCCATGCACACACACTACAAACAAACATGAAGGCGAGAGAGCTACTCTGACCTCTCACCCTCTTCCAGGGGTCACCAGAAAACAGACACAATGAACACCCAAATGAATCAGGTGGGTGAGCTGCACCATTCAAACTCTCGAGATGGTGGGATGCTCCATTTGTAATGTCTCTGGAGCTGGCGTGCAATTTCCAGCTGGCTGAATGACAATGCCATGGACTTCTAGGGGTTGCTCCCCACAAAGGGCTGTGCAATACTTGCCCTTGACACTTGCAGGAGATAGCATCAGAGAGAATAGTAGTTCTGTGCCACAGATTAATATTTACATTCATAATCTCCCCAGGAGTCTGTCACCTCCACGCAGAATTGTTCCAAATCCCCCAGTCCAAGCACCCTGGATTTGAACCCGAACTCAGCCACTAATCTGCTTGGTAAGACTGGGCAAGTCACTTCCCCCATTCTTCTATTTCTCCTCCCGCTCCCACTCTGTTGGGCTCTCCTCAGGGCAGTATCTTTATTCTGTGCTCATGCAGAGTCCTGATTGTTGCCAGGAATTCTAGGTGCTCTGTCCTATATATTTATATGACCCCTCCCCATATTACCGAAGCATTTGAGTGGGGAAACCCAGGACTAGAAAGACTAAGTGATTTACCAAAGGTTACACCAGGGGGCTGTGGTGGAGTTTGAAATTGAACCCAGCTTCCCCTCTCTGAAGCTGGAGCCCTAACCACCATACCAGCCTACCTCTCTTCTTTCCTCACTCCTGCAGTATAAAAAGTAAGAGTCATCATCCCACAAGACATGGAAAATGGCATGGGATTTCTAACCAGGCTGTATCTATTCAGAGATCCTGCCTCCTCAAGTGTTTCCTGCAGAGCCTGGCAGCAACCCAAGCAAAATAATTAACAATGTTCAGGTCAAATCAATGTTTCAGGACTTCATGTTGTCTCAGAGAGGATTTGAGGCAGATAGTTTTGCTAAGGGACATTTTGTTTCACAAGGACAGGGAACAGCATATGTTGCTTACTGTTGGCTCCTGTTCCATGTCATGGAGCTGAAGCAGATCCAGTAAGTTCTGCTGTCCACACAACACAATTTTCCACTCCTCAGGTTCCATCAGGACACAGAGGAAGTGCCTGACATCAAAGAGCCATTGAAATAAGCAAGTCCATCACATCCTGTAGAGGGAAGGTGTGGAGAGAGAGAGAAAAGGAGGTTACAAATGGAAGTGAAACACTTGCATCTTCTCAAAACAGTTAGTTCAGGAACCAGGACAGATTGTCTCAGAATGTGTCAGCAGCATGGATTACCTACCCAGGTAAAGATGCTAGAGTACTAATAAGTACTAGTTACTAATTTGTACTCCAAGGACATGTGGAGGCCCTCCTGCATGAATCACAATCAGCTATAGAACAAGGAAAGTGAAGAGGGAAAAGACTTGTTCCACGGAGTCCATTTCCCCTCCACTACTGGATCAGTCTGAGTTTTTTGAACAGCCTCATTTTAATGGGTCTTGAAGGATGCAACTCCTACATTTCAACAGTCACATGCCTCCTATCTCATTTTTATTGTTTGTATTACTACGCATAGACCCTAACTGAGATCAGGGCCCTGCTGAGCCAGGCACTGTACTGACATATTGGAAAAGACAGTCCCAAGCAGCTTACAATCTAAACAGACATCACAAAGGGTGCAAAGGCACTGAGAGGGGAAGTGACTTGTTGAAGGTCACCTAGTAGGGCAGTAGCAGACCCAGGAAAAGAATCCAAGCTTCTTTACACTGGACCTTGTTGCCGCCGTCATTTTGTTTATAGTCCAATATTAACTTTAGGGCTTCTTTTGTTTTTTCCCAGTACTGCTTTCCCTTGTTGCCCTCCCTTTGACTCTCTGTGTTCCAAGCTATCTCCCACAAGCAGTATTAAACTTGCATTTTTCCAAATTCAATCACATTTCCTCAGTACTTCCAGTCCTCATTGTTAGGCCCACTCACTGCCTTTTCTGCTTATTAAGAAGTCAGCTGGGAACATCTGATGTATCTAGGCTTGATAAGACGTTCAGTGACACTGTTTGACATCCCACCACTACACAGTTGAGAACCATAGCGAGTCAGGCTCTATTCTGTCACAGCAACAAACATTAAGAGCAAGGCTATCAAAGTCAATGGAATTACCATGGATTCACAGCAGCATAGCTGAGAGCAGAACCTGGCACTGTGAATATGAATTCAGGCAGGGATTATGTGGCACAGAGGGCACATCCACACAGCAAAAAAATACCAAAAACATGCAGCTGCAAGTCTTTGAATCTAGGCCGACTGACTCAGGCTCACACTGCATGGCTAAAAAGAGCAGTGTAGCTGCTGATGCTTGTAATGGATCATGGGGTCTGAGATTCTCATTTCTGGTCTGTTTCAGAGCCCAGGTTCCAGCCTGAGCAGAAACATCTATGCTGCTACTTTTGCCCCCACCCCCTGCCAGTGAGAGCCAGAATCAGCTGACCCAGGTTCTGAGAATCGCTGCTGCTCACCATTTTTTTTGCTGCTTCGCCATACCTGCAAATAAAAGTGCACTCTCTCAATACAAATGGAGATCCATGGAAGGAGAGTGTTTAAATAAAGTTTTACTGGGGGCTAAAGGCCACCATATGAATAATGAATGGGTGTAAGCTAGAACTATCAACTGAGACTTGTCCAAAGACTATTTTCTAATGAAAGTCATAGATCAGTGCTGCCATGCTCACAACTTAAAGCAGCCTTCGTCAAGAAGATTCAAACACTTCAGTGTCAAGCAAACTTACTTGCTGATTACCAGTTCAATACATTTCTTCTAAAGCACCTGGCTTTGGCCACTGTCAGAGGACAGGATACTGGGCTTGAGGGACCACTGGTCTGACCCAGTAGGACCATATTTATGTAACATCACAGGGCTCATGTCTGAGCCAACACATTATTTTAGCAAATGAAAAAGCAGCCTGGCCAGCCCCATGAGGAGAGCAAAGAATTGAGTGGAGCTGGGCAACAGTCAACATGCTATCCATCTGGATGAAGTCGTAGTTGAGACCGAAGGGAATTCTATGCCAATATTCCTGACATATGGGCTACCACAAGAATGTCAAGAGAAAATGGCCAAAATAAAGAAGTTACTGTGCACAACTCCAGCAAAGGGATGAGGCACCCTTTCCCAGGAGTGTGACTTCCAAAGGGTCTTGTGACGTGGTGGGAGAGAGGACATCAAGTGGCAGAAATAATGTTTAAAAGTTAGGTATTTGCCCAGCTCATTTGAACACGGATGCTTCCCTTTCTTCTTCACTCTGCAGTGACATGAGCTGGGCTCAGACACTGACAGTGTGGACTCTGCCACCTAACTTGGAGAGAACAACAAATCCTCAGAACACACTGAGGGCCTGAGACTATCTTTGGAAGAGATCTAGTCACACAGGACAGGGAAAGGCAGACATCCAGTTCAGAGATCACTCATGTCAACAACAGCTTAGTGTACTTTGGAGAGATCATTGCTGCCATCTCCGTCTGTCTCTTAGCAGCTTGTTGAATAAAAGGGGCTGACAAGTTTCCACAAGCTGCTGTCTGACTCTCTCCTTCCCTCCTCCTCACTGGGGCATACGCTAAATACCAGGTCACCTCTCCAGGCCCACAACCACACACAGGAAGTATACAGGAGAAGCACAAGGTCTCTCCTTGAACTGACCACAGTCACCAAACACCTGACAACATGAGGAAAGTAGCTCCCACAAGGAAGGGCAGAGTGAATGGCGGTACACATACAACTATGGGTGCCTCTCTCCAAGGCTGACAGACAGCAGCTGTGTGGGTGGAAACCCTCATGAAGACACTCAGGCTTCATGTCACATTTGTGAAAGTTTTGAGAACAGGCGTTCTCAGTCTGCATCAGGACACAGTGTTCTTAACCAGCAAGTCATGGGATTCACTGCCTGGAAACAAATCCGGACACACTCGAGTGACTGTACTTACACTTGTCTGTGCTTCAGGATTAAATCAGCCACCAGATCACAGTAGCATAAGGTCTCAAATCTGGGCAATATACACAGTTGCTTGCTAATGGCCAAGAGATTAACCATGATAGCACATGGAAATAGCTATTCATGTCTAGCATCCATTGTTTAAAGAGATCAACACTAGTATCATGGATATCCAGACTCCCACTGCTTCAAGCACAAAAAAGGAAAACAAACAAGAATTCTCTAGGAATATATAGAGCCTGAGGAGAGCTGAAGGACTGAATGGGAACCATCTCCAGCCCTTTAGTTCCTATGTTGGACAGCCAGAAACATCACACAAAAACTAAAAGCTTTTAAATGGCAGCCCCCCCCCCCGACACTTCTAACTGTACAAATTAAGGTGAATGGGCTCTACAGTTAACTTTGTAGTTCCTTGAGAGCAGAACCTCTTATTATTTATATTGCAGTACAATCTTCTGGAAGCCTTAGTTGGGGATGGATGCTGTACACACATTTCATAGGAGACAGTCCCTCCCTCCTCTGTGAGCTATGCAGATAAAGGGGGAAAAAACACAGAACCAGAGAGGAGACTTGATGATCACACAGCACATCAGTAGCTGAACTAGGAAAACAGCCCGAGTGTCCTGATCTTCCTCCCAGTCCGATACTTGAGACTACATTGTTTCTATATGGGACCTTTTCTCTGTGCTGTATAACATGGTTCAAAGCTGCAGCCTGTCTTAAGAGCCCCAACATGTTTTAAGTTTTTTTTGTCAGAAACCAGAAGTTGCAAGCAAGATTCTCCCTGGTAGCCTTAGCAGACTGAAGAAACACCTTGGCTTAGCTCACTGACATAGTGCCATGAGTTCACATGGCAGGTAAGTGCCCGGTGCAGGTTCCTCCTATAGCTGAAGCATCTTCTGTCCTGAACCAAATAAAGATGCTGTATAGTACCAACACTGCCAGAGTTCACTTCGGAAGGTATCAATCAATCAGGAGACAACAGAGATACACAGCTAGGGAGCTGCAGCTCAACTTCAGGAGCAAAAAGCTGCCGAAAGCCAAGCACCAAACAAGCTACTCAGAAACGGAAAGCCGCCTGGAGACGAATGGACACATTTGTAACGCTCACTTGGCACCATTCACCCTATCAAAGCTCTCAAAACCCATCATAACTACACATCATTTCTTTTAATAAAGCAATCTTCTCTCCATGTTAACATTATCAGGAACATGAGCACTCTGGGGATGAAGAAGATAAACAAAACATTTGAAAAACGAAAATGGAGAAAAGTCTGATGTGCCAGTCTGGAGACCAGAAAACCAAGTTCTTCTTAAAGAGAAACACCTTGAAAAGACAAGCTGGGGAACTTAAATTCATAATAATGCTGCTGAACACTACAAAACCTGGATTTAACTGAGAGACTAGGCTTTATGCCTCACTGCAACATACCCTGTCACCTACTAAATTCTGTTGACCTAGACTGAAGAGGTCTTCATTTCCAACTTTAAAGTGATCTTCTACATGTGTGAGCCACTAATGCTTAACCATCTGTTGCACCTTCTATTTAGCTTGGATGCTTGTTTCTTTCTCCAGACCCAAGGAAGAGCTTGGTGAAGCTCAAAAGCTTGTGTCTCACCCACCTGGTGTCTCTAAAATAAAATAAAATTTAAAAAAAAAACAGCTAAAAAACAATTAGCTCAGGCTACATTTTTGGTTAATATGAGTTTTGCTGTAGCTGGTTTATGTAATTTAAAACAGTGAGGATGCAAGAGAGACATGATTGGCTCTTAAACATGATTGATAGGAATGGAGGTTTCTTAACTCATTTCAAGACACCAGTGCTTCTCTGCCCTTTCATAGAAGAGTTTCCCTGCTGATATCAGGTCAAACAAGAATTTAAGCACATGCTTAGGTCCATATTCTAAGACAAGCACTTAAGAATCTGATTAACTTTAGGCATTTGCATAAGGTCATGTGCTAAGCAAGTACCTGATGTTAAGCATGTTCTTAGATGAACAGAGAAAGCCTAGCAAATTACATGCCATGACTGTTCCAGTACAGCTGGTACTGGACAAGAAACCTTTTTAATGGTAGACTTTTTGTAATACCTTGGGGTTATATTATATTTTCTTCCTGAAATTTAAACTGCTATGCAGACCACATCTAGGAATCCCTGCACTGCATCACTAAAAGGCAGCCACACCGGGGGCAAAATACAGTTGTTTAATTGCACACAGCAACATTATGCAATAAATTCAAAGTGGTTTACTCTGGCTGACTATAAGTTCAGAGGAAATACAGACAGAAAATAATTATTTGGCATGGAATTTGGCCAGGACATTAAAGTTACCATACTTGGTGTTACACAGTCCTTTTGCGTACTTGTTTTCATTTCTGCATTCATTCTGCAACTGTCAGTTCATACTGCAAGATCATGCCAGCTACATAGGTAGTCAGCAGCTCCTTTATATTTATTTCTCTTGCCACAATAAGCTTTTTATTGCTACAAATCAGCTGCTGAAGGCTTTGTAGTAGTATCTAATGGCTGGACTTTCAAAGGGCCTAAGGGAGTTGCAGACTCAGCTCCTAAAGAAATTCAGTGTAAACTGGGTGCAACTCCCAGGCTATATGCACCAGGTGCCAGACAGACATGTAGAGGGGAAAAGAATTCATCTCAAGCTAGTCCTTGGTATTTTATCTGCTGCAGCTGAATCGATTTTTAGGTTAGTTTTTGTTTTTTGAAGCAGGTTGCATGGATATGTTTGTGAATATAGTGGAATGCAAGTTACAAGAATTTGAATATAGTCAACTCCATTTAGTGTAAAGTAGAGTGAACTCTCCATCTATTAGAGCACACCACAGTGTGGGACACACGGCTTTACTAATGGAACTCTGCTTAGAATAAAGGGAGTTGACTGGTAAGTGACATTTTAAAAGGGTTCCCATTTTATGAGGAGCTAGACCTTTCTACAAAATGCCAAGCCACCTTTTAGATGTCTTGTGCTGAAAAGAAAAGGGACCACTGACTGAAATTTCAAGTAGCTTTAATCTCATCCTTCTTCAGTTTACTAACTCCTCTTCTCCCATTCAACTTCTGTGGTGATGAGCAAGCAAGAAAGGTGATGATGCAGGTTACTCAAGATCTGTACACAGGTAGCTTAGGGTATAAGGTCACTTTTCACTGGATTGAAGCAGTGGTGGAATTCGGCAGCTCCCTGGATGATTCATTGGTCACCTATAGAGTACACCGCTTGCCCCGTAGTAAGAAAGGACAAGAAAAGGCATCCTGAGCACTGGCTGTTTCACCTTAATGCTGGTCAGCTCATCACAGCTGAGATGGATCCCACTACAGCTGTCAAAAAAAAAAAAAAAGTTACACAAAAAGACAAATAGAGACAAAAGATGACACCACTCACCATCAGTGTTTGGAATGTGTGCACACTAATTGGACTGCATAACAGTCCAGAAGATCAGAGAGAACAGCTCTAATTTTTAGAGAACTAGCTAAACATAATACCCAGATAGCAGCCCTGAGTGAAAAGAGTCAAAAAGCTTAATAGCTTCAAAGTGAACAGGAGAATGAAAAACAGGCTTTTGTTCAAGAACTATGAAACCAACTTGTGACAATTAATGCATACTCTAACAACTTTGAGGAAAACTAGGCATCTTTAGAAACACTGTGTACTCAACTACATCCAACATCCTAAATTTTATCACATGTAAATATCAAGATCGGTTTGATGAAAATGATACTGATATAGGGAGGCTACTGAATGAGAAACATTGCCTCCACAAAGCCCGTTTATGGAGATAGCACTCCAACATCTAAGAGAGCAGCCTTTGATAACATCAAGAGAACTGTCAAACGCAAACTTTAAAGAGATGCAAAATTCATGGCTATGCAACTAGGAGCTGAGATGTTGACAGGAATGATATGAAGAACTTCTAAGATACTCTGAGCCCCCATCATCAGGATGATCTCCAATTGAGTAGTGATGGCACCACATTGCTTCCTGATAAAGAGAAGAAACTGCAAGGGTAGGCAAAACACTAACAACATCCTCAACCAACAATCATCCATTCGCAAGGAGGCAATCAATCAACTGCTCCAGATAGATATCAACACATATCGTGCTGGTCCCCCAACATTGACTGAAACTCCCAGAGTGATTGACTTGCCAAATGATTAAGCATTCATAGAACTGTAGCAAAAGTCTATAAGGCTGGAAGGCTTGCACATGGCTTTGAAACTTACTGAATTTTTCCAAACAATGTCGCCTTAAGGAACTATACCACAGAAGTAAAAAGATGTACTTTACTTGCAGAAGTTTAAAGGTAACAGACAATACTGCAAAAACTAGCAGGGCATCTCCTCCTTGATTGGTGACAAAATTCGTGTTGGAATTCTGCTGAACGATCTTGTCCAACAGACTCATCAAGGACTCCTGCATAAGAGTCACTGTGGCTTCAGGAAAGGTTGTGGGACTAGAGACATGGTGTTTGCAGCACCTCAACTTCAAGAGAAATCCCTGTAACAGGAACCCATCCTGTATATGACTTTGACCAACCTGGCAAAAGCATGTAATTTAGTCAGCTGGAAGGTCCTTTGGAAGATGATTGCAAAATTCAGTTGCCCATTCATTGGCAATTCCAAAATGGCATGCTCTCTCATGTTATGGATAACAATGAGTTATCCGAACCATTCCCGGTCACCAACAGAATCAAGCAGAGCTGTATGTTGGCCCTAACTCTCTTCACAATATCTTCCATGACTGACTCCAGAACTGGAATAAGATATTGGACTGATGGTAAGCTTTTCACTCTGAAGAGACTACAAAGATGAAGATTCGGGGACTGGCTATTTGTGATCTTCTGTTTGCTGAACACTGTTCCCTGAACGTCAAATCTGAGCCTCACATGCAGTGGAGTGTGGACTATTTCTCTTCAGTTTGTGGCAACTTTGGTCTCACAATAAACACCAGGACAAATGATGTTCCAGACTGCATCAAGGAGATATTATGAAGTCTTATGTAGAGCCTGCTAGCACAGCGAATGGCCCAATCCTCCATATACTGAACAAGTTCACCTACCTCAGCTATACACTGTCATGTGCAGTTCACATCAATAATGAAACCAACAGCAGAATTGCCAAAGCAAGTGTTGCCTTTGGTATACTATGTACAAATGCAGGGGAGCATGGAGGCATTAATCAAACAACAAAACTGAAGCTCTAACAAAAGACATGCTGCCAATTTTGATGTATACATGTGGAATCTGGATGGTGTATGGATGCCATGTTATGTAGCTGAATCCCTTTCACATAGGCAGTTTGAGCAAACCTGGTGAGGATAAGATGGCAAAACAAAGTTCCAGACAATTTCTCATACATGCAGGCATCCCAAGCATCCGTGCTCTTTTGATGAAACCACAAATAAGATGGGCAGGCCATGCCACCAGAACAGAGGAGTGACAGCCAAAGATCTTACATGCTGAACTAAAGGAGGGCAACTGCTCTCAGGGAGGCCAGCAAAAATATTCAGAAGACTCCTTTGCAGTTAGCTCTGGAATTCTGTACATATACACTGCACTAGAATCATACATTTGGAAAAAGAGTCCTGTGGCTCCTTAAAGACTAACAGATTTCTTTGGGCATAAGCTTTTGTGGGCGTCAACCCACTTCATCAGATGCATCAACATGGCGAAGTGGGTTGAAGCCCATAAAAGCTTATGCCCGAAGAAATCTGTTAGTCTTTAAGGTGCCAAAGGACAGTCTGTTTTTGTTGTACACAGACTAATACAGCTACCCCTCTGAATATTTGGGGAAAAAATTGTTTCCCCTTATTTGCAATCTCCATTTACATTAGCTCTTCTGACACCTCACCCCATGCATTCCATAAACCAAAACATGCTTTTTGCCCTGTTGTTTTCAAGGAGCAGGGGGTATTTTTAAATGTTAAAACTATAAAGCCATTTGAGGATTCAACGTATTTATGAACAGTGTATTGGGGTCAACAAATCTGATGACGCATTATGACAGTTTTTAAGGTAAGAGACGATCCTTTTTGTGTGTTCTGTGCTGTCCTCAGCACACTCATGTGAGAAGTCCTATATCGCTGTAGCTCTGTTTTGGAGAAGAAAAAGGAAGTACAGGTGGACCAGGGCAATGGCAGAACAAGGAAGAGTACTCTCAACACAGACCTGATTTTACCCTTATATTAATTATTCATTCCTTTCTTTCTTATCTCACTAACCTTAACGTCTTAACTTCCTATTTTATTGTGTCCCTGTTTACCGGGGACATTTTTCTTGTTCATATAGAGAAACAGCTATATATTTGGATTAGATAGAGGTGATCAAATCGCTGCTCCACCTGGAGAGGCAGATCTCAGCTCCCAGCTCATCCTGAGTGCCGCCTAAGCTTTATATATGGTGATGCTTACAGTGTCAGTAAAGGAACTTTGCAAAGCATTGTGACTAGGTATACTTTTTTTTTTTTTTTTTTTTTTTAAAAGGTGTTTGGTCTAAAATAAAGCTTGTGCTGGCTTGGAGTTCATATGATTGTGGTACTAGCTGGTCACAGAATCATGAAAGAGGAGAGTTGGAACAGACCTCAGGAGCCCAAGCCCGTGTTCAAAGCAGGAGCAACCCTAATTCAATCATCCCAGCCAGGACTGTCACCTGAAGCACAATCTGCGGCTTGTGACAGTCACTTTCAAAACAGCTCCTTCTAATAACTCACTTATGTCACATAAAGCAGCACACTTCTATTTGCATGAAATACATTGTTTATAACTGACAAGAGGAAAGAAAGGATTGCATCAGAATATTGGGGTTGATGCTGTTCTGAGATGCTCAGGTTTTACACCACTTTAGTTCCAGTGATTTATAATGGGATCACTCCTGATTTATATTGTTGTAACAGAGAGCAAATTTAGGCCCAAGGTCTACAATAAGAATTTTGTGTGGGTTGCCCAAAACATGTCAAAAAGTACCTTTATATTTGATTCATACTACAGAAGTTGTTAGTTACTACCAGGAAAATACATTGCTTTTATATAGCACCTGTGACCCAAGAGCTCAAAGCACTTCACAAACATTAAGCAAACCTCCATTCATTTGAGTTTAATGAATATTGCCCTCATTTCACCACTGGAGAAAAGACTAAGTGATTGTCCCCAGTCAGGGGCAGAGGCTAGCTTACAGTCCAAGAAGTGATTTTCGGTCCTATATTTTAACCATCACACCATACTCTCCCTACATATTTACCATTTTAAATGTCATTCCACTATCAATGCTTTTAAGCTAACATGCAACCTACAACCCCCCAATTGTTCCCCCTTTCAATTTTTGAAGCAAGTAGTTACCAGACCTGTGTACCATTCCATCAACTTCCTCAGTGATGCTCGATGAATTTACAGCAGTAATCATAAAGCAGCTCTAGTGGTTTCTGCTCCATTAGAAACCAGTAGAAAATCCATATTTGAAAACTGAAGACAGGCAAAACTGGCTAAAAGAGAGAGATTACTCCATTTTATTAGCAAATTCTCCTTGGCAATGTCTATTGTACAAGTGTTTGTCTGCATGCAGAGCTGTCCCAATTAGTGTGCAATTTTAAACTAATTTAGTTAAACCATTGCATAGATTTCTTTTGATTTAGAATAATTTGATTAGGAACAGACATAAGCTAATTCTACAGAAACCATTCAAACCAAAATAAGCATGTGCACACAGGCATTTGTACTGATTTAACAATACAAGTTTTCGTGGATGCCACTTCACTTCTGAACTCAGTCTAGCTCTCATTAAAAGGATCTAGTTTCTAAAAGGGTTGTTAGACAGAAGGAAGTTGAATGCCATTGGATGGGGTTGGGGCAACAAACTTTGCCTTTCTTGTGCACTTATTGATACCGCTGTAGAAATAAGGCACTGCTCTATGGAGTGAGGCACAGGATGAGAACTTCCACCAGCCAGTAAATGAACAGATAATTGGGTGAAATCCTGACTGCACTGAAGCCAAAGAAAAAAACAACACAAAAAACAAAAACACAAGCTCATCGCAACTTCAATGGGCTGAGGCCTTCACATACGAAATGCAAACCATCAACACTAGTTTGACCTCTACCTAGAATCTAGATTATAAGGTTTGGGACCAGCATGTGACCAAGCAGGACAGAAGGTTCAAAATTTTAAAGGGAAAGAGCACATAGGTCAGGTGGAGGTCCCAGGAAAAGTCAGTGGCATTTGTTTATTTTGCTTTCAACATGCCATAGAGTTTTGTGCTTAAAAGAAGTAGCCGTGGAAGGAGGAGCATGTCTCACAAATTAACGAAACCAGTTATTTTACATTCTGATCCTGCTCAACAAGACCAACATCCCCATCCAAGATTCTCCTGGCTCTTAGAGCAGTGGTTCTGAACCACTGGCATGTGGGTGGTTTGTGGACCAATAAGCAGACAGTTGTGGCCTGCATGACATCTTCAGCGCCAAATAAGAGTATATATTGTCTGGATGAGGCCAATAGAATACAGACAGCTGCATACACAACCCACAAACCTGGGTAAGTTGAGAACCACTGGCTTAGTGGGTCACGCGAGCACTGCACATCGCACAACTCATTATCAATGTGCATTTTGTGAACACACATGGAAAATCTCTCTGTATGTGTACAAAAGGGGAAAATAACTTACCGACTGGCCCCATGGCAATGAAGACTCAAAACTTCTCAGTACAATGAAAACCCTTTATTTCCTTCTATCAGTCCCTCAGGAATAAAACCTGTGCAAAGAAACATTTTATAGCATGCTTATGTGGCCAACAAAGTGAGAGACTGACGGACCAGAGAGGGCTTGTCAGCAACCTCCCATTTACAGTATGGGAGCTGCAAAGGCACAGGAGTCTCTCTCTATGCAGCTAGGACTCACATTAGTAGAGGAACTCTATAGGCGTGAATCACCACTTTAACAAAGTGAATCCGACCCTACAGCCAGATCCACACTGCGAGACACCCCCCAATGAAGTCAGCAGGCCTTCAGCTAGGCACAGGGGTCAGTTCACATGGATCCATTTGCAGGATCAGAGCCTAAGCCAAGCCTCATGTGATGGCAGCATGGCAAAGCATGATATCAGCTATAGAATACGGGGGACAAACAGTTTTAATTACAGTCATCCTGTCCCTAATGAGTAGAACACAAAGTAAAACCTTCCATCTTGCTGCAAAATTCAGTTTTCATCTTCAGTGAGAGAAAGAAAAACAGAAAACTACAGACGGTGTTGTACTTTTTATAGAATTTTTACAATATATTTCTCTTCATTTGCATATTTTACCCACATCTATAACTTTCTTGTTACATGTTGAGCTGAACTGGAATAAGTCTAAAGGTCCGATCTATTTCAAACAACCAAACAATAAAAATTGCAAAGTAGTAAATCTGTAAGAAAAGAAATTAAAAACCTTTTAAAGTGTTTAATGAAAGCAAGTCACATATATCATTAGGAACAATGTGATTTGTTTTAAATACATCGTAATCGATTCAGGACACAATCATTTTTTAATTAGGCACATTTTTTTCTTCAGCACACCTTTTTCCCCCACTAGTTTTGTACTATTCCATAGTATCATCCACATCCGCTTGGAACTGCTGCAAAATTTCAAAGAGCTATTGGTCATAAATACTACATTCATTTAGTTACTCCTCCCTCACTTTTTACATGATAGGAAAAAAAAATATTTTTTGCCTCCTAAAAACCCATAATGAATGAGCAAGTTGTAAGGCCGTGAGAGACCCAGGGTCAACCCAAGTGGCAGTCCTTCAGTTCCACCTAGTGGTTGGAAATAATATTTAGCAGCTAATGCCACACACAGACCTTTGAGAGCAAGATGACCTGCTGGGAAAGGTAAGTTGTATGCCTAGTTTGCAACTTCAGCAACTCTGGGTCATTCTAACAGCCTTTATGTACATTGTTACATAGGAAGTAAAAATAGAGTCTAACAGAAAACGGAGAATCATGAAAAACTGTGATAGGATCATTGAAGAAGCTATATACAGTCTGTAATCCTTATGTAAAAAGAGGAAAAAACTGCATTCTGTAAATTAACTTAGGCAGATGTCAACAGCACACCACTTGCCGCCCATACTGCACAATCAACTTATTACATAACTTTAGCCAGGATCTCATTCCAGCACGATGAGGAGGAAATCCACATTGTCCCAGAGACCAGTTTTAAAACACTCATCTAACCCTTTGATACAACACACACTGTCAAAGTGGGCTTAAGATGACCACAGCTTTGGGGAAACCACTCCAGATCCTCCAGAAAGAAGTTCATGTCAGAAGGTGACATGCATTTGATATACCAGGGAACCTCCTATCCTCTCCTGCAGTCAGATGCCAAGCTGCCTGCAGGCATCACTGAAAAGAGGGAACCAAAACTGTGACTGCAAATTCCTTTACCTATGAGCAGCAGCCACATCACAAGTCAATCTCATGTTTACTCTCACCCTGGACAACAAGGAAGGAATTTTCATTATGTTATGCTGCAAGGGAATTTTCAGAAGCATATGTATTTCTCTGCCTCTTTTCCAGCTTGGACAGAGGACGAGTTCTTCCTGCATTCTAGGTTTTATTTTTTTTTTTTTTACTATGAGAGTCAGCCCATCCCCTGAAGACAGTGACTGCAATTTCTGGTGCCAATGAGCGTCATCAGGTTTAACCCTTTCATTTGGCATGCTCTTTCCAATTTGAATTTCTCTCCCACAACAGAACAGGCCATGCACTCTCCTAATGGAATGGGAGCCAACCAGTTATTTCCAAGCCTGTAGCACCAATGACCATCCAAAAAAGGGGACACTAAAGCACATTGCACATTTCCCTCCCAGAGGGAGACAGTATTGCCTTTAAGATACTCCTAGTCCCAGGTGGCTGGAAGAGCACAAATCCATTGACTATTCCCAAATGTGGGGTTCCTATACACGTCACACAGTGCTATGCATCAGCCTTTTTGGACAAATAAGATCAGTGAACACACCACTCAGTTCCAACACAGCCACTGTCTTTATACCATTCTGAACAGCCTTCAGATCTCTTCTAGTGATGCATCTGGCTGTGCTTTCTTCATAGTTTCATTCACGTGGGTGGGGTGGGGTGCAGTGCGGTGTGGTAGGGGAGAATCTAAGCACAATAGAAGGTTTGCAGATTTAACATTTAACAAAAGCAAGGCAATTAGCATACATAAAATATACTCTCACAATCCTTTAAATGCCTTGCAGTTTTCTTTGGAAAGGGAATAATCAGCATATTTGGGCAAGATTAAAGCCAATTTATTTCAACACAGAGGTCTGCTATTTATTCCACATTCAGTAGGAGTAATGCAGTTATTGCTATATGAGATAAATTGGGTTAATCACTAACCCCCATCTTCCCTTGATGTTGGGAATCAGGGTTTCCCAATGTTCACCAGAAGAAGCTCCGGGGCCACAAGTACCAAAGAGTTAAGAAAAAAATATACCATGAACAATTTCTTATAAGGATGCCATCTGTGAGAAACATACAAGTTATATGTCACAACTGGTGCTCCTCGGCTTCTTCTACCATCTCTTCAAAAGCTACTTCAAGGGTAGTCACTACTGTTTCTGTACTTAACCAGAATAATGCGTTGTACATATTTAAAGACAAAGCAGGGTAACATCAGTTGACCAAATCAAAAAGAACAGTAGAAGCTTCCACCTCTCTCAAAGGTGCTCTGCTGCTGAAATGTTTTACCTGCTGTTTGACTCTATTTGTTTTAAAACCTGAAGTTCAGTAATAAGTGAGTTGCTGCAGGCTTTTCATGAGTAGTGGCTTTCAAATGAAAATCAAACATGGCAAGTTTCATGGGTGGGCCATTTTTACTTATACAGCCCAGCAAGATTCTTCTTCACCTCTTTTACTTCCAGTGAAAATTGGATGCTGCTAGTGGCACCAGTTAAGTTCAGCAAAACTTTTCAAGCTGTTGCTTCCAGTTACAGACGCTCAGTTTTCTTCAGAGTATATAACATGAGCACTGGGTCTTCTATTCTCATACTTCAGAAATCTTCTCCTGTTCACTCTCTGAATAAAAAAATACTTTTCTGTTTACTCTAACATGCTACAATATATACGTATGTAACTGTACGTGACACGTGAGTTATTCCTGAATGTGCTTTTTCTTTGAAGTGCGCTTTACTTTTACAAATTCTACATCGAAGTGGAAGGAAGGCTGCAGAGTACCCATAGGATGAAGCTGAAGGAACTTTCCTGAACGGAGTGAAGATGTTTGTTCCAAGTGTCCTATGGACAAACTAGTCTATCTCATGCACTCCAGCCAGGAGCCCATATTAAACGTTCCAGAGACTTGTTGATTTGTTTGGATAGTTAATGGCAAGGCTGATTGCAGCAATGTTTTTCAGGGCCTGGGGGGGGGGAGGAAGAAAAGAAGTTAAGCATCCATGATTATCAACATTGATTAATTGTTACTTGAAGTTCTATAAAGCCACCCGCTGTTGTGTGAGTTTAACAGACATCAGAATAGTCTGTTCCCTATCCATCTGATTATCTTCTGGCAACATGCATCCAATAAGCTCTGGTTGCTTTACAAAAAAGCTACTGCATTTCCGATTGTCCAGATGCCTCCATCTGCTAAATCTCTGCTTATGTAGATGAATCAGTTAAGGTGGATGCACCAGGCAAAGCTTAGTGGTGGTTTTATCACTTCTAGCACTGGATTTTACTTAAACGGAGAGTGAGTCTCACATCCAATGAGTTAAAGAGTTACAAAGGAAGCTGGAGATGCAACAGAGCTGTTGAGAAAGCAAGACAGAATTCAGGCAATGACTAGAAATGATAACTCTTTTGGAGTCAGGGGCTGCTCTTATTGAATTCAGCAGGGAAAGAACCCTGAATTCAATGGGAGAGGAAAAGAGCTCTGTATGACTTAAGTGATAGGAAAATGAATGCTGAAAGTCTGATTCAGGACTCCAGTTTGCTTCTGATAACTCAGTTCAGCACAGTTGGCACTCTTTGCAATATTAGAGTTTGGTGGCTAAAGGAGGACAACATTTACAAGTGGTTTCATTCAGCAGGAGCTCAAATGGCTATCCATTTCCAGTAGTTTTGTAAGGTTGATACAGGTTTTATAAGGTTACCTTACAAGGCAGTTTTTGTGCTGATTAAATTCACATGGTGGACCACTCACTTGACAGACAACACCAAGTTAAGTTACCTGAATCAATTTCTCTGTTTCTATTTCATGTTGATTTTATCTTTCATGCATTTGGCCTGTAGTGCCATAATCGGAAATTGTAAGCTCCTTTTTGTAACCAACTACACTGAAAAATGAACATCTGGGGGTAGATGTGAGGACAAAAGAGTGGTGCATAGACACAAGAACTAACCTTTCACTTCTAAGGAATCATAGCAAACGACAAAGTGAGTTTTGGAATCCTGTGTTAATCAACAGTGGCTATATAGCTGTTTGAACTCAAAGTCCATGCTAAAATCAGGAATGACTGACTGTCTCTCACAGGAAGGGTCAGAGGAGATACTCCTGACATCGACTATTTGTTTTCTTTGTCTTTACCTGTGCTGTGCAGCGATGAAGATGCTCTTCGATATTTAAGGCAAGCAAATAGCCCTGCAGAGATCCAAGCTCCTGAAGCCAGAAACAAGCTCAGTGAGACAGTTTTAGCAGTGTGTTTTTAACATTATTCTACAGATCAGCATGAGCATTTCACTCTCCATAGGGTCTACAGAGGCAATTTATCAATGTTTTCACAGAACCATAGAACTGCAGGGCTATAAGGGACCTAACACAGGCTCCTCCCATACATTGACCCGCCCTGACAAGGGTGCCAGCCTATTCTTACACCCTCCAATGACAGGAATTCTACAGTCTTTCTTGAAGGACTATCCCAAAACTCAACTAGCTTTACTGTTCAGAAAAATCTGTAAGGTTAATACCCAACTTAAATCTCCCTCGCTTTTTCACTTACTTCTTGATCTACCTTTGGTGGATACTGAGAGAAACTGATAAGCATCCTTTATATAACCACTTCAAGTATCTGAAGACTTATGTTCCCTAGAGTTTTATTTTCTCAAAACTGAATGCACCTGGTTTCTTTGCCCTTTTTTCACAGGTCTTGTCTTCTAAATATTTTATCATTTTTATTCCTCTTCTCTGGTCTCTCAAATTTATCAACTGTTTTTTAAATAGAAAAGTGATGCCCAGAACAGGACATAAAACTCCAGCTGAGGCCTCACCAGCGCCAATTAGAACAGGATAATTACCTTCCATTTCTTACATATGGCAATCTTATTAATACACCCAAGAATTGTATTAGTGGTTTTTTTTGTAACTGCATCATACTGTTGTCATATTAAATTATACCCTACATCCCCTTTGGCAGTACTATTACCTCACCAGTTAATTCTCCACTTTGTAGTTGGGCACCATATTTTTTTCCTTCTCAAATACTTTGTACTTGTCTTTATTGAATTTCATCTTAGTTTCAGACCAATTTTCCAATTAGTTTCAGACCAATTCTCCAATTTGTGAATGTTATTTTGAATTCTAATTTCTGTCCTGCAAAGAGCTAGCAACCCTTCCCATCTTGGGGTTATGAGCAAATTTTATAAGCACATTCTGCACTCCATTACCCGAGTCATTAATGAAGAAGGTATTGAATCGTACTGGACCCAGAACAAACCTGTGCTGGATTTCACTATATACATCTTCCCAGTTTGCACAGATATAATCACATCTATTGCTTTCCCCACTCATTAGCCTAGGAACTCTGTCAAAGGAGGACGTTACATTAGTTTGGCATTATCTGTGCCTTCTTTAGTATATCTGCAAAACTGTGCCCATCTGACAAGTCTGTGACTGATAAGAAGGTAGAATATGTCCCTTCATTAGAACTTGATATGGAACTACACTAAGAAAAATATTCCTCAACTGTCTGGTACCCACGAAAGCCAGAATTATTTGTGCAGAGGAGCAGGAAAGGTGTCTAATAAGTGCATTCTATATGCTGTTCCCAGTCCTGGAGAGAGGGGAGCGCATGGATAAACATACTGCTTACATTCACTCTGCTCTCTGTAATGAAGAAGAGTTCTGTGAGTGCACGATGAAGAGGAAGAAGAATACCAGGCTTGGTCATGTCATGGCACAGATTATTTTCCATGTGTGTGAAAAGCTGCCAGAGAGGCTTTAATAAAGTGAGGTCACAGTCCCTAAAAAAAAACAAAAACCAAACAAACCAACACCAGTCATTGAAGCAGAATGCATGGTAACTCTCATTAATCACCCCATTTCTGACATAGAAAAACCACTTTTTTCAAGGGAACTGAAATCCAATGACAATTCCCTGACTGTTAATATTCCTCTTTTTTAATGCAGATTCAGGTAATTAACATCACTTTACAAGTAACAGGGTTTCAAATCTTGCCTAGCCTCACATTCCCACTCAAATCTCTTTATTGTATGGTCTCTAAATAACAGATTACTGCTACAGTGTGAACTGGTGTCATGCCTTACACTTCCCTGCATTTATTTCTTCCCTGTAAGTTTCCCCATCTTCCAAGTACCTGACAGAGTGGGATTTTCTCCCACAAAAGCTCATGCCATAAATACATTTATTAGCATTTAAGTGCCACAGAACTCCGTGTTTGTTTCGCTGAACTAGAGTAACATGGCTGCTCCTTCGGAACCTAGCTACATATAGTAGGTAGCAGCAAAAAAGAGCTCAATTTCAGATGAACTACAGAAGAAAAATTTGCAGTATTAAATTCAGGTTTTTACTTACAGAAAAAAATGTCAAGTGTTAAATTAGTGTGTTATGCCCATAATCTAGATTCTACCTCAAGTTAAGTTTGTTGTCCATAAACAAGGCACAGGTTTTCTGAGACAAAAAATGCAAAGAAATTAGAAATGCATCCAGCAATAAATGTTTGTTTGTGAACAATGGCTATATACCTTTTAGCAAAATTGCATTCAGCCTTGAAAGTGGAGAAGTATATAAAATTTATGATTCATATAAATTTCATATATCGTCTGACATTGCTGCAAAAATATTTTAATACAACTACACACCAACAGAACACTTCTGGCCCCCTGAATGAGAAAAACTAGAAGGTTGTTGGAGTCTTCAATATTTTACTTATTCTTAATAGGTGAACTGAGGGATGATATACTGACCAACTGTCTGCTTTTGCTCAGTGCAACCTCCACTACCACCCAGATTCAACTGTTAACTCAACTTAAACTATAGCTTCATTTATACATCTGGCCCTGCCACAAATTAGAGCATGGGTTCCCAACACTTTTAAGGCTGGGGACCCCCTTGGCAGTGACAACGAAGTTTGTGGCCCCCTGGTTTGAATGTGGCCCGCTGCTCTCCTATTGGGGAGAGGGGGCTGCCGCAGCCATGGCCCCCTACCCCAAGCCGGGAGCTGCCACAGCCGTGGCCCCCTGTGCCTGCCCAGGGAGCTGGGAGCCACCTGGTGCCTAGCCCCCTCACCCCCCCCCAGCATTCCCTTTGCGCTGATCCTGTCTCCACCCCCCCACTGCTGGTTTCCCATCCCCAACCCCCCCTCCACACTTCCTACCCCCTCACCCCCCCCTTACCTGGCCACTGGAGCTGGGGGCACCTGGCCACCCTCCAGGCTACTCTGAGCATGCTTTGCATGCTCAGGGCTGGAGTTTTAAAAACTCCCAGCCTGTGAGAAGCTCCCTGCTGGCTGTCTGGAAGCCTGGCTCTTCCTGGCAACTGAAGACCCCAGCGCATCAGGCCCCAGCTCCCAGCCTGTCCGCAGACCCTCTGGAGCCATGTTGAGGGGTCCGCGGACCACAGGCTGGGAACACCGAATTAGAGGAAATCACCTCCCTTGTTGCAATAAAGAATCTGGAAATGTTTTTCACTGTGTTGCTCTTCATCTTAACTAAAAGACGACGACTCATCCCTTGATTCTTACACTCGTTTTAGGTCAACACCTAAAAGCCATTAACTGGGAACCTGACTTTTTCTGACTAAAAGATTTGTTGCACAGACTCTTTTAAAAGGCCATCTAGAAAAAGATAACATGGTTTTCAGAACATCACTACTGTTAATAGGTTTTGGCTAAGAAGCCACTTCTAGTACCCATCAGCAAGACAAAACTATAGTGCCCACTCTATATGAGGATTCTCTGGCTCTGCTGTGACTTGAATTTTGCAAAACCCTCCCCTCAAAGGCATTTTAATGTACAAGGGGGAATGTTGGGTTTACCTCTGGCTGCTGCACTGCACTATCTTCAGGAGTAAGTGGATAGCCTTCAAACGCTGGTGCCCAGTCTGGCGGCATGCCACTCCTACCTGCCATTCCCAAATTTTTGCTAGTGGGAGATGTGGAACCACTCTTTCCTCTGACAGCATTTGTTTCAGAATCTCAAACCCTGGAATTGAATACAATCTCTGTTATTTCTGTATGGGGACAGTCTACTTACCTGCAAAATTGTCTTCTCCCAAATATTTAGAATTGTTAAGACAAACAAACAAACAAATATAAAAACCAAAACTTGAGCCACAGAAAGAACAAGCACCTAACTAAGGCAAGCTCCTGCCAGCCTTAGATCTTCCTTGGACAAAAATTAATAGGAAATTTTGTTGCTAAATTCCTCTTATCTGTCTTCAAAAATCTCATCCTTAATATTTGCCATGACCTTTGCCTGGAGCAGGATAACAGAATTTGAGCTCTTATTAGTAACCAAGATACAGCAGGCCTAAATTAACTACAAAGCATTCAGAATGCAAATGCATATTTCACAAGTTATTAAAAATATCATTAATCTGTCAAACAGCAAAGCCTTTTACACTGTAGTGAAAAATAAAAAACAGAAGCAGTCGATCATAACAGAACTATTCTTTAAACACAACTTAAATTACCTCCATTTACAATAATAATTATTATTAATATTATTATAACATCTCTGAAGTGGCTTGTTTAACCCAGGATATAGAATTATGGCAAATACCCTGGAGACCTTTTTTGTGTGTGACTGTTCTGAGTTTTCAAACTTCAGTGTTTAGATCGGGGTGGCCAAACTTATGAAACTCAAGAGCCACACAAGTTGATTATTAAGCCTTTGAGAGCCACACTGAGGCATATAGCCATATACTTTTCCCTACTCCAAAATTACTAAGTTTAAAATTCATTGCACACTTTAATTTTTATCATAAAAAGAGGACAAATATTGATCCTACTGATGTCAGATTCTAATAATTACTTCAGGTTACCATGAAAATTAGGCTTATACAGTAAAAACTTAGCTGCTGCTTGATGTAGAGGACTGCAGGCTAGTGGTGCATTTTTTAAAATCCTGACCATGCCGCACTTCTCCCCACCATCTCTGACCATGCTGCAGTTCTCTCCACCATCCTGGCCCCCGCCTGAATTCCTAGGCTGGGGCTGCTTTCCTAAACTGATCTGCTAATGTTCTTCCAGGAGCCACAGTTTTTCATTCAAGAGCCACATGTGGCTCCCCAGCCACAGTTTGGCTGTGCCTGGTTTAGAAACTGATGTCAGTGTTGAACCAGTGTGAACAGAAGTCACTCATTAAAACCCAGGTCACACAATGAGTAATGCTATATTGTCTTTTGAGCACACTTATGGGATAAAGTATATGGCTAGGCAGCCCAAATGAAAGTATTCACCAAGAAACATTTATACCAAGATTTGTCAAACAATGCATCAAAGTAACTGCAAAAAGTCCAAAAAGAACTTACCTGTCTGGAACCTTCCAAGATGACCTGCTGTGACTGTAAACTTGTAACCCCATTCAGTATTACTCATGTCAGAGGTAAACCGATAATACAGCGTATCTCCTGTGCAACAAGGAAGGAAAAAACACCATCTACATTAAAAGGAAAAAACTCAGTAAGGTACTTAAAAAAGGAATACAGCTGATACATTAATTAAAGTAACTTGCTTCTAGATGAAATCTCCTTCTGCTCTTCTAGTAACCCCAAAGTGAACAAAACATGAGACAAATGGGAGCCTGATCCAACTGCAGAATAGCTGCCACCAATGCATAAAAATAAACAGAGATTAATGCTTTCTATATTATTTGTCAGATGGTGGCTTCAGCTAAGAGGGGGTTACAAAAGAAACTACAGTAGCGCATGTTAGTAATCCTCTTTTTTCTGACTGTACTGAGGATTAATCATTCATGGAGACATTTGTGAGATAACCAGAACTCTCATATATGCAGCAGAATTGAGAGTCCATTAACAAGAAAAAGTAATAAGTTACTAATATGGGAATCACTGCTTGTAATTACCCTTAAGCTTAAGAAACCTCTTTTCCGTACTCAGCATGTTTTTCAAGACACTCCTTTCTAAACTCTCCTTTTTTCTTTTCTTTTTTATTTTGTGTGTGCATACATTAAGAGATGAATAACACTGGCATGAAAAAACTTAGAATCTTAAAAATCCTTTTGAAGCCAGCATTCAGGCAATTAAAATCTGGCATATCCTACAGAAAGCAATACATAAAGCAACATGTCTACAGCTATTCTTTTTAACGTCCACAGCCCTTGCTTCTCCACCATGTCCACAAGCTGGCCCGTGACATTTAGCTAGTCACATGATTCCTCAGATGATGCTTCCAGTATGGGAATTAAATTGCTTACTTGGCCACTCTTAATTGCTGATAGGTAAATTCTTTAATTCAGAAGAGTTTTCAAAAAAAAAACAAAAAAACCTAACAGTTTTGGGATCAAACTGTAGAGCAATTCAGGAGGTCCTTGCCCTTCTTATAGCCAGGCTCTGACATCATAAACAGGCAAAGCTGGCATCAAACTGTAATCCCAGACACAAGGTACCTCCATCCACTTCATTACTCATAGCTTCCACTAACACCCTCATTACTCACAGTCAGAAAAGGCCTTGCACTGTTGTTGCAGAAGTCTTGGTCAGCACACTCAGTAAGTTAATAGTCAAGCTAGTGCAGGACTTGGAAAACAAGTCCAACCACAGAATAACAGAAATGTAGGGCTGGATCAGACCTCGAGAGGTCATCTAGTCCAGTCCTGTATATTGAGACAGGAGCAAGTACTCTTATACCATCCCTGACAGGCATCGATCTAACTTGCTCCCTGAAACCTTGTATGATGGGTATAATCCACAACCTCCAGTAGTACCTGTTCCAGCTCTCAACTATCATTCACTTAGAAAGGTTTTCCTAATACCTAATCTAAACCCTTCTTGCTGCAGGATTAAACTGATTATGTCTTGTCCTACTTTCAGCAGATACAGAACTTGATCACTGTCTTCTTTATAACAGCTCTTACCATATTTCAAGACAATAATCAGATCCTGTCTTAGTCTTCTTTTCTTAGCACTCAACATGCCGAGTTTTTTCCCCCCTTTTTTAAAATCTTTGCTCATAGCTCCTTCTAAAATCTTTTATTATTTTTGTTCTCCCTCTGGAATTTTTCCAGTCTGTCCCCATCTCTATTAAACCATGGGAACCCAGATTTCAATACACTTTTCTAGCTGAGAACTTACCAGTACCAAGCAGAATGGAATAATTATCCCAGCATTTTACAAGACATATCTCAGAATGATACTAGTTTCCTGTGTAACATCATCACATTGCTGGCTTGCACCAAATTGGTGATCCACTATAACCCCCGATTCCTTTTCAGCAGAACTATGCCTACCCAGTCAATGCCCATTTTGTATTTTTCCTTCTTATGTGTACTATCTTTACGTTCCTTCTCATTCATGCTATCTTGTTGCTTTCAGGCAAGTTCTATGGCAAGAATGGAGAACACAAAACATATTCAGACCAAGAAGGGATGAGATAGGAACAGAAGTTTTTCACGTATGCCACTAACATCAGGGGATATAACTGACATTAAGACACCTTGGTCTCTCAACACCATGGGCTGTCAGTAGCTCTCTACATTTGTTTGTACTCAGACACATTGTACATCTCCATTATTCATTTACCAGGAAGCTCGAAGTCAGTCCACTTCTGCAGAGACCCACTGAAACTGTGCCGATCCTGCTGAAAATCACTGCTGCTGGACATGATTAATTCATCACAACCTTCTTCTGTATTACACTGAGAGTCAAATTTGATTGAGAGATAGATAGCACCAGGGATGTGAACTTTATCCTGAAGAAGGCAAACCAAACACATTTGTATCATTGTATTGTATCTGAATGAGAATACTCAAAAAGCAGCCTTCAAATAGTACAGTACAAGTAATACAATCTCTCTCTAAGTGAGTCTTCACTAGTTGGAAGTTCACTAGTGGGTTAATTCAAAGAATGTAGAGTGCCTCTGACCAGTGCCAACTACATATTAGAGTCTGCAAAATCTAGTAGCTACTAGTACTCATGTTAAGATAAGCACAGTTATATTATACACCTGAATACCGATGCACTAATTCAGAAGGCCAATTTCTTTGATACTGACCCACAGGGCAGATCCTGAAGGATAGTTTTACATGCACTAAACATACCCCACTCCAGAGCTTCCATTGCATGCCAACAGCTGGGTGAAAACTCAGAGATGCCATGTGTATTTCTGGGTCCAGGGGTCATACCACTTTATTCTAGACTCTTGCTCCCTTTTTATGAACTTCCTTTGCTGCTCAGTGTCAAGTATTGAGCAAAGAGATGAAGCAAAGTTTATTCATGATGCTACTGAGTACTCTCCTAAAGGAGATGACTGCTTTTTACTCTCTTGGGCACAGTGCTGCCAACTAATAAAGTGAATCACTAAGAGTGGGGGTAGAGGGAAGTTGGTTTAAAACTAAAAACCCAGGAAGAAGTTTAATATTTCCACCTCATTTTCCATCAATGCTTCAAGAATACTGAAAGAGGCACTGGGATAAAAGAGTATAATTTGTTGCCTGTTAAAATCATAAAATTCAACAAAATACTTCAGCACATGTTTAGCTTTAAATACATGAAGAGTTTCAGTGAAGTTAATGGGAATACTTGCATGCTTAAATGAGAGCACACACATTAATACTTCAATGAATGAGAGACTGACTCACATATTCTTGTACAAGGAGAAGCCTTAATTAGCGAGAAGGCCCCATTAACTGAAAGGTCATGAGTGGGATTTTACAGCAATGTCTCAACAGGTTAGGAACACAACTCCCATTGCCTGAACCCAATGAAAGGAAATGGAACTCTAATGGCTCCCTAAGCCACTTTGGTGCTTTTGAGAATCCCATCCATGCAAAATGCTTGCACTCACTACCCTGTACATTACCTCAAAGTTAGTATTGTTGTTATAAGGATGTTTGGATTCCCGCACTTGGACTGCCATTCCAGGTTCCTCCATAAACTGACATGCAGTCAATGCCATCGTTCCCAGCATGGTCTCACTGCATCCATGCAGCACCTTCTGCAAGATCTGAGAAAATACAACATATCTGCAAGATCCATTTGCTATCACAGCATTTACAGACTGATTTCACAAGGACTGACCTAAAAAAGTGTTCTAGCAACATGCCCCCTCAGAAGAGAGCACACTACTTATAGGAAGCAAATGAAAAATTCATAAATTAAATTTCCAACTGGCCTCATTAGGTGAACTTACTGTCTCCTGTAAATTTGGACAGGTTAATTAAGCCCTTTTGAGTTTCAATTCTGTGCATTACCTTAGAGAGATTCTCATATACTGAAACAACTTTTGAAATATTAGAAGATGTCCAATTTTTCTTAGCTCTCTGCATGAACATCACCATAGAAGTAAATCCCGCAATGATATAATAGATTGTGACAGGCAAATAAAGACTAAATCAAAAAAGATACGATTTTTGCTAACATGTCAGACATTTTACCTTCCATATCTGCAAGAAAACTCAATTTTAAGAAACAATGTCAAATACTTCAGGCTTCAAATTGCACAAGTCTGCCGGCAAAAACTTGCCTTGGCACATTTACTACCACAGTCATCTAAGTACTAGTGTTTGTTCAAAAATTTGTCTTCTGCTATAATGAATATCACAATTAACATAGGTTCTATCCTTGCCAAAGCAGCAATAGCAGATGCAGAGTCCGAAATGAGGACTCGTAACTAAATGGTATTTGTTTGTATTTTTAGTATTAAGATACTTGAAGCTGAAATGTAAAACCATGTTGATATAACCAGGATGTTTACTAAGAAAAAACATTTGGTTTTAGAAAAATATATGGAGAGTTCCTTCAGCAATGTTCTGATACATTTACTTAAACCAAAAAATTTAAAAAAACTACTTTTTTTTCCCCTTCAGTGCCTGGGAAGTCTGGACATTTCTATCATGATGGATGATTCTGACTTTGCCAAGAAGGCAAAAATTAAGAATTTGTGAAGACAAAACAGACTCCAACTCCTATACATAAGTTAATGGGGTGTAGCAGAACCTCAGAGTTATGAACATTTTGGGAATGGAGGTTGCTCTTAATTCTGAAATGTTTGTCGCTCTGAACAAAACATTATGATTATTTCAAAAATTTATAGCTAAACATTTACTTCATACAGATTTGAAACACTACCGGGAGAAGCCAAATGCTGGCTTCCTTTATTTTTTTAGTAGCTTGCACATTAACACAGTACTGTACTGTACCTGCTTCTCCCCCAACTCCACACACAGCTGCCTGATTGTGTACTCTGGTTCCAAATGAGGTGCATGGCTGGCTGACCATTTTGTAACTCTGCAGTTCATAACTCTAGGATTCTACTGTTGACAGGACAGTTCAATTTTCTTTTTTGATTAACAGGAAGTTCTTAGTCTAAGATTTAGGCATGTGTACAAAAGAGGCTTGGGATGGGAGGAGATGGTGGAACAGCCAGCTGAATAATACTAAGGAAGAGCTCTGAGAAACATCTGTTTCCTGGAGACACAGACAAACTTCATTAGTTATATTCCAGTAGTCTCCAGAAGCCCTTTTCTGCAGACTTACTACATTAGATGCTATATGGATATCTATGTAGTTATTACTCATCTTCAGCCACAACTCTCAAACCATTTGCCTGTACATTTTTTTTTTTTTTTTTTTTTTTTTTTTTGAAGTGGAAGATTTTTAAAATACCTACTGAAACTTAGCTAAAACCAGCACTCCAAGTGGGCTCCTTACCCCATTGGCTTCTATGCAGAACAGAATTCTTCCCATCCTAATTGCTTGTTGCTTTGAAACAGCTGCCTCAAAGAAACAGTTTTTTTTTTGTTTTTTTTTTTCCCCAGTTTTCTTCTGATCTCCAAGTCAACTTGTAAAAATATTCTCCAACCCAGTATTTCTGGATGAAGACTTGAGTTTTTGTTTTTAGAAGAAATATATGATTTGAAGCTTAAAGTCTTGGAATTGTTAGTATTTACTCTTTAAAAAAAGAATTACAAGGACCCCTGGGAGTCTGCTGATCAGAAGTTTATGTACAAACAGGATTGATTAAGACATATAAATGGAGCCCATTTACCTTCTCCCATAGCTGCTTCTCTTCTAGCTGCATAAGCATGTCCAAAATGTATGTCATGTGAGCTGGGCCACTGAGCTCTAGGATTTCTTCATTTATTGCCACGTCATCAGGCCATTCAGCCAACAAAGAGGCAAGTACATGTCTGGCATAAAGAACAGCTGTAGCCTCATTCACCCGATACAGATAATCCCGCACAGCTTTTTTGCTCCTGGAATCCAGCTCCTTGTGCAAGAGTATGGAACTCTTGGTGCGACGCTGTTTGGCATAGCTAAGCTGGAGATCACTCTCTGTGTTGGTTATCAGTTTCTGAGTGATGGGATTGGATTCTTCGGTGGCTTTCTCACAAAGTACAGGTTTTGACTGCAAAAGACAAGCACTGGCTTGAAGACTGTCCAAGTCATTTTCTTCCTTGTGTCAAGAGATCTAGGACCAGTTCGATTTTTTTTTTTGTAGGTTGATAAGGAGACTTATCAAAAATGACAATGTCCAATCTTTCATGGAGAACACAACTGAGCCCACTTGTTAATTTACTATATACTCCACATGTATTTTAAATGCAGGCAGGAATGAACTAATTCTAAATCTGAGAGAGAACAGCCTTCAGATGAACTGTATAGCTTAAGGAACAGTGATAATGCTCCACTGTTTTTTGTGGTTCTCCTATTAGATATATTTTAACTATTGATTGCCACAGTAACCACAGTTACTGAAGGGGCGGGGGTTAAGAAGTTAGTGACTATTTCTTTTCTAATCATTTGGTGAAGATCTACTTGGAGTTTACATCAAGTAGCACTGTTTCATAATCCATTCTAGCCTATGAAGGACCACAGATGCCTAGTAGAAACACTGATTTATTATCTTCATTCCCTTCTAGTTAAAAGTATTTCATTTTCCAGTGTTGTTTCACATATGCCATCATTATACTCATGTATCAAGTAAGAGAAGATTAAACAGGTGCAATTTAAAAAAAAACAAAAAACACAACACTTGTTAAGTTTAGCACTGGAACAGCTTGCTAATACATGTGGTTAATTCTGTATCACCTGAAGTCTTGCTTTAAAGACTAAATGTCTTTCTGAAAGATATGCTGCACTTAAACCACAAATCAGTAGATTAGACCTAGGAATCACTAGATAAAATTGTATGAGCCTCAAAAACAACAAAAACAAAACCATCAATCCATACTTAATTCTTTTGTGGATGGTCATTAAATGAGGGCTTCCATAATTACCATGAAACTATATTGTAGATCTTCATAATACTAAAGACAATAAGAAGCCAGTGGGTATTAAATAAGCAGGTTTTTAAAATAAATAAATATTTAAAACACGTGTTCCCTATAATGGAAGATTGGCGGTGCCCATTATACCTGAGCACCTCCACTTGGTCCATACTGAGCCCATGCTCAAGATTTCTAGCATTTTAGATGCATTCTAATGCACAACTAACTGACACAGGCTACCCAGTTATAGATTCACTTAACTTCTCTTTTGCTCTGGATGCTGTCCGTGTTGGCAAAACAGATTCACCCTTCTTTGGCATTACTGAAGCTGTTTGTGTGTTAACATATCACAACATCTATGTTCTTGGTTGTGTATTAGGTAAAGTCTCTCTTGTATGAAATAGGGAACCAAATTACCATTTGAGCTGAACCATAATCTAGTTCCTTTTAGCTCTTCAAGAGAGAAGCTGCAGAGAAGAAAGCTAAGTTCTTGCTGATATCACACCTATGTTTTTTAATACAAATAAAAAAGATTTATCTCAGAAGCTGTGTAAATGATCTTAAATTTGAAGCTTCTGAAGGATTTGAATCACTAAGTCTTGAAACAATTTTTTAGGGTGTGGGGAGGGGAGCACGCACCAGACATGGTAAGATGATCATGTCTGTATCCACTGCTTTCGAACTCTGCTCTTCCAATCTCAAACGTTTGCTGGGCTGCCATTTCTGGGCCAGCGTCCGGATCCTCTCATCTGTTGTAATTACATCTCCATCAAACCTTAGAAGTGACATATTTTGAAGTTAATTAACTTAAAAAAAAGGGGGGGGGGTATTTGCATTTAAAGTGTTCTTACCGAAGTCCTGCCTTGCTCTTTGGTAAGGTCAGATCAGCTAACATTCTGATTTAATTTCACTGGCTGAAAAATGTTCTTCACATCTCGCAACTTGATTTTATAAGCAACAAATGGTAGCAGAAACTGCTCTTGCTGCCAGTAAGTCTATGCTTGTTGCTCCTCCTCAGTCAAGAGGAGAAATATTGTTTACTCTCTCTGACTTTCTATCCATAAAAGTAAACACAACAAAAGTCCTGTGCACCTTACAGACTAACAAATTTCTTCAGGCATAAAGTTCTGAGGATGCATCTGATGAAGTGGGTTGCAGTTCACAAAAGCTTATGCTTGAAGAAATTCGTTAATCTTTACAGTGCCATACGACTTTAATTGTTTTTGCTATACAGACTAACATGGCTTACTCTCTGGAACTTACCCATAAAAGCATTGTCTTGTACAGAGCTATACTATCCATGTGAAGAAAGTTATCCAAAAGGAACATACTATATAAATGCTAGCTTCTGTCCTCCCATCTGCAGTTATTAATTTAACAGAGTTGATTTTCCAACCACATTTTAAGAAGTGCTACAAAGTAGGCCCATATCCTCTTCCCTACAACAGTTTAAGTTTAGGTCTTCTGTTAACTGAACAGAAGTTACTTTCCACGTTCAATGATTGTTTTTCTCATGAATTCAGTCGTTCTCTTACCTCTTTTGAACTTCAAGGAAAAAGGAATCTGTTCTTTTCATCTGTAGCTCATACATGGCACGAAGAATATGCAAAGGTGCATTTAGAGCATCATGGGTCATCTGAAAAAAAACTGAGTTAAGGTTAGGCAAGGAAAAGTGAATTTCAACTGGGATTAGGTACACACTTTCTTATTCAGCACATAAACCAAGGACTGATGAATTTCATAATCTGTACAGCAAAAGAATAATCAGTGATTTACTAAAAACATAAGCAATATTTAATCTAGACAATATACAATCCATTTAATATCAACTTAAAATTCAAAAAGTAAAATCTACATTAAAGACCAACATATGGAAACTATGTTGCGTGACACAAATGAGGCACAAATATCTTTGAAAAGGAAAAAAGCAATTAGTCTAATAAGTACCAAGAAACATATTTTGGTCGCTTCATCCAAGCCCTCTAGAGGATCAAGTTTGTTCTGATCTTGATCAACGGGACCGATGGACTGGTTCACATCCTGATCTCGGTCTTTTTCCTCTCGTTCTGTATCTTCCCGTTCAGCCAGGGAGCTGATCTCCTTCTTTGAAGAGTACAGCATTATTGACAAAACCTGCACAGAAAAAAGCAGCGTATGGTGCAACACCTGTAAATATTCTTGTGTTAGTACAACTTGCATTTGTCAGATCAATATAAACATTTGGACAGTTTATTAACATGTGTTTTTTGAAAGATGAACAGCACTTAAACAGCATTTCCCATTCCACAAATGAGTGATTCCCTAACTGTGGTGCACAGACCAAAAAAAAATTGCCCATGGGTCTTTCAGACTGGATCCTGGCTCCCCTCCCACTGGCTGCAGAAGGGAGCTGCTGCCTAAGTACCCAAGTGGAGTGTGCTGGCAGTGTATAGGTTTCTTGCTGCAGTCAAGGCAACAGATCAGCACTCCTTTGTCCTGCTCCCTGCCACAGCCAGGGGGAAAGCACTCAACCTGGTGCCCTAGGACTGGGCTCTGTTGCAGCACTGTGATAGGATCCAAATCAGGTGGAGTGATAAAGAACAGTTTATTCAATTCAGTTTTAATCCGCTTGCTCTGCTTCGCCTTCTCGCCAATGAAGTGAGTCCCAGAATTAGCTACTCCACAACTTCTCATCCAAAATAGTACGTAAATACACTATTTACAACACCCCAAATGCCCCTATTTGGTAACAATGATTATAAAATTAATATCCATGGTTATAGGAGGCATTTAATTATAACCACCCTGTTATTTACTGCTTTAGCTTACAGAGTGCGGGCACTTTACCTTGAAACACCTTATCTTTGCAACAGAAATCATTACACACATTCTTTAACAAGCAACTTACGAAAAGAGGAGGAAAGAGGCAGTGTTACAACTTTTCTCTTAAAAGCATGAGAAAGCAACAGATACACTCTTCTACTACAGTCTTTACCTAGGTGCTGGTAAGAAAAATTGTCTACCTCCATTGTAACCTTGTTACCATGCAACTTGCTGAGCTTCAAGGTTTGCTTTTTTCCCAGTTTCCAAAGGGATAGCCGTGTTAGTCTAGTCCAGTAAAAAAACAACAAGCAGTTGTGTGGCACTTTAAGACTAACAGATTTATTTTTTGCATGAGCTTTCGTGGGAGAAGATCCCACTTCCTCAGATGCTTCGAAGATGGGTGAACTTACAGAAAGCTTTCTGTAAGTTCACCCATCTTCGAAGCATCTGAGGAAG
>ML681971.1:12315247-12357277 GCA_007922195.1 Podocnemis expansa
GCTTCGAAGATGGGTGAACTTACAGAAAGCTTTCTGTAAGTTCACCCATCTTCGAAGCATCTGAGGAAGTGGGATCTTCTCCCACGAAAGCTCATGCAAAAAATAAATCTGTTAGTCTTAAAGAGCCACACAACTGCTTGTTGCTTTTTCCCCCCCCTTCCTAACCCCAAAACTAGGGAACTGCTGCATGATCAACACAGAATTTCTGCTTCTGTGTTGTTACCCTTCAGCCTAAATCAGGACTCCAGTGCAGGACAATTCGTGCCCAAAGCCTGAGCCTAACACTCAGCCCCTCAGGAATTTAGTCCAGCACCAGCCTCCTTTGCTTCCTGGGCCTGCAGGCTCCTGCTAGAGCCAGAGGGAGGGAAGCACTGATTTTCCATCTCCCTGAATACAGAAGGGAAATGTTGCCTAGGGACCAAGGTGGAGTACAGTTTCCCTACTGCAGGTATGCGGGTGTGGACAGGAGATCCTCACTGAATTCCTGTCCTCTGGCTGCAGCGCATGTGTGGGAGGATGCTTCCAGAGGCTGGTGGCCCTTCATGATTGCAAAAATTGTATTTGTGACCCTTGAGCCATAAAGGCTGGGAAACACTGCCATAAATGCTTTATACTTCACAGGCTTCTCTGAAGACATCTTCAATAATTAACCATAAATTTTAAAAAAAATGAGTACAAATTAGTACTTCAATAACTTTGAGGACATAAGTACTCAAGCATTCTAAGACGGGAAGATGAATAGGGTTAACTACACTCATCGATAGGCAAAAAGGTGTATTTAATCACAGTTCCTTTCACAAAAACAAATCAGATATTTAGCTCCACTATGCACGGAATATTAATTACTCATTAATATGAAGAGGAGTATGATAACATACCATCTTGGTCTTGCCAATTTATATTTACTGTAGCATCCAGGCTAGCACAGACACTGAGAAAAATTTCATAGAGAAGCCCTTGTCTATTATCATAAGATAGCACACAGCCAATTCCCCTGCAGTTAATAGCTGCTCAAAAGGACAATGTGTCCAAGGGTATGCAGGATCTCCCATTAGTTACATTATTGTAATGATTCATGCGTAACTGAGTAAGTGCTGTGTACGGCTTCAGTATCTAGAAAGTGTCTTGAAGATCTACTGTTGTGATTTTTGAAGTTAAAAAATGGTGTTTTTAAAAGAGCTAAGAGGAATTTTAAAAAAGGAGTCAATGTGACTTGGGCTCCAACCGCATTAAACCCTTTCAAAAATCCTGGCTTAAACCAATTCAACACTAAGATTATCCAGAACTTATTTTCTATCATGTGCTGAGGAAAAAAAAAAGGATAAATAATAATGCATCAAAGGAGTTTAATGTGCAGTGAAAATGCAATGCCTTGAGATTTTATGCCAATGGCTAGATTTATCTTTCACAAAATGTTACTTATTCTCTCACCTCTAAGTCTCTGAGAAGCCATGTCTTACTAAAACCAGTACCTTTGCTGCACTTCTTCACTAGAAGCTTAAGTAAACCTGAGTGAAAAAAGGCTGCTTGGATCTCCTCGAAACCATGAGTCTGTCAAAGTAAGATGACAGAAAAGTTATTGTGAGTGTTGCCTTAGTACACAATTCCCAACCAGCAAGATCTTTCTTATGAGAAAAATAAGGGTGTGGAGGTGGGAGGGAGACTTTTAAAGCCCAACCAAACTATGGAAACACTCATTACTGATTTCTTTAACAGTATTGGCAATGAGACACACAATGAAAGAGGTCAGATGAATTCAAATCCCTAAAAATGTTTTCCTACAATTTCTTCCTCAGAGTTCTGAGAACTCATCTCCTTCCCTCACATTTCCTCCATGTCCCAAATCTACCTTTATGGTCCAGCACCTTCATGACTGGCTTTCCCTCAGAAAGCCAGATCTGGACATCGTCTATTACCGTATACATTAGCATAGTGACTAGGACCCATCAAAGATCAGGTCTCCAGCAAGTCGGGAGCTCCACATACAATAATCCACAGGGATTAGAGTAAAACAGAACATTGGGGAACATCATTCTGGGGCCTACTATTTTTAGGTGACAGCATTCCAGCACCCCCCTCCCCAAATTAGAAAATGGAGCCAGAACGCTGGGTTCCAGGTCTATCTTCTATTTTTAGGGGCCCGAAAGCTGAACCCCTAAAAATAGCAAGCCCCGGAACAGCATTCCACCACAAGCAGGGCACCGAGTTTTTAAAACTCCACTCCTGCAAGCCTGCTCTCACTGACCATGCTCAGAGGCTCTGAGCATGCTCAGCGAGATCAGGCTCTAGGCTGAAGCCTCAGCCTGGGCTGGGGCCACTCCCCATGGTGGCCAGGTAAGGGGGTTCTGGGGGACTGGTTTTCAGGGACAAGCAAGATGGCCTGGTGGGGAAAGGGTGTGAGGGAGAAGATTGGCCCGGGGCAGCAGGGGAAGACAGCAGGGCAGAGGGTTGGGGGACCACAGGGACCATCAGCGACACGTTGGGTTTGGGAAGGGCTAGATAGTAGCTAGAATGTGGGTAGGCGTGGGGGGGGGGCAGTAGCTGGGATGGAGGGAGATGTGTGTGGCAGACTGTAGCTGGGGTGGGTGAGGGGTGTCCCCAGCCTGCATGAGGGGGGCCCACCAATTTAGGAGGATTCTGGGGCCTGCCAAATTATAGTTTAACCCCTGCTAATCCCTGAGCTAGGCAGCTCACAGTCCGCATGCCAAAATTTAATGTAGCCATTTGGACATACAAATCACCTTAAGTGTCCTGTACAATCCTTTGAGAGCAAGAGACAAGACCCAGGTGGCTTCCACTGCCTCTGCATAGCTACTGTCCATGCTGGTCTGCAAAAGGTGACTGGTTATAAAGGCAAAGTGCTGGAGATACTGTCTCAGCTGGGTTTGGGATTCAGGACCTTCTTGTTCACGTTTTTGAACCAACTGGTAGTCTTTCACTAGAAGAAAAAAAACCCAGCTATGTTGGAATTTTCTCTAGGCTTAGCTTATTAAACTTCTCATTAATTATTTGTATTACCATAGTATCTGGGAGCCCCAGTCTTGCACCAGTATCCCATTGTGCCAGGCTGTACAAACACAGAACAAAAAGGAAGACACTCCCAGCACAAAAAGAATTAAGAATCTAAAATACAATCTCTGGACAGCAGAGTGGACCGCCCAGCACTTATTTATACTCTGCATTCTCCTTTGGCTGACAAGGCTAAGCACACACAAGAGGAGCAAGTAATTTTAAATTTGCAATTAAAACCTTTTAAATTCTCACACATAAAGCACAGCAAAAGTAATCAAACCAATAGTGCCAGGTCAGCTTCATACACAAGGACTACTTTGTGAAGTCTGCTGTTCTATTCTGTGCACAATTATAAAAGCAAGAATTCCTGTACCAGATGTCATGTCAGAGTTTAAGATACAGCTTCCCTGGCAGAAGCCTAAAAAATTTCATCTGCTTTATAGGCAGAAATCAGATACATCACCTCCTGTAAGGAATCCTCCTTGTACAACTGTGTATGAAATAATTTATTAAGACTACAGGCTTTGGGTACTCATAAGAGATACTACTAGGAAATACCACACAACTTTCAGATCTAAGAACGTCAAAGAACCTGTTTTCCTTTTCCGTGTTTTGATGTCTACGACCACTGCCCTGTTCTTCTCAGTGAAGTGCTTTAGGATGATTACATTATGAGGCTCATTGGCATTATCCATGTACACTGACCGAGTTCCCATACAGAGCACCTGCAAAAGCAGAACAAAAAGGAGAGAAAGAACTTCAGCTACAATTCAATCTAACTTTTTCCTCCTCAAACATCATCATCTTATATACTCAATTGCACTCTGGTTGTACTTGATATCATAGATGTTATCAAAACATTTGTTCATCGCCAAATATTTGCTGGTATTTGGAGATAAATAGAAGATTTTTGTTACAACATATCTCAGGTGCATATTAATGATTTATTGGTATTCTAATGACAGATCACAGATGCCATTATTAAGGATAATGGCTTGTTTTATACTCTTACAAAATCACTTTTTGTTCAGGGCTATGCTATTCTGGATTTCAAATTTATAGTTACAGGTTGCCCACAATGAAACATATCCAAGAAAAATCAGAGCTACATAATTATATAATTTTCCATTGAACAAAGTCTACAACCAACTATGCAAGATGTGAAGCATGAAGGCCTCAGATCTATCTGTGTTTTGTGGCTTTGGTCAGTTCATGGCACTGAAGAGTACTTTTTAGTATTAAGTAGTGGCAATAGCTCAAATCATCATGTACTGATCAGTATTCTGATTACCTCTGGAAATCCAACAAGTACCAGTAAGGTGAAAATATTGGTGTGTTTCAACTGGAATGGGAGCTGTTTAATACAATGGTCTGTGAATCCTGCAATCACACTATGCCACTGCGCAGAGGAGTTCAAAGCTCGAAGAATATCTGCCATGGAACATGCCCAGTCCAGACCTACACGACTGGAAGACAAAGTTAGACTGTATTAGGTGGCTTGATTACAGACTTTTATCCAACTAGTTCCAAAGGGGAAGTCATGTTAGTCTAGTTCAGCAAAACAAACAAGGAGTCTGATGGCACTTCTAAAGACTAAATACTCCCCCCTATTTATTTTGCTCCCATTCTTTAAGTTTCCCATCTTCAACCATCTGATGAAGTTGGATTATCTCCCACAAAAGCTCAAGAGATAAATAAATTTAGTCTTTAAAAGTGTCACAGGACTCCTTGTTTGTTATCCAACTACTCTCTTTCAAAACAAGAAAATCCCTATTACATTATTTCCAATTGTCTCACTCTTCAGTGATGAAGTACTTTTTCACAGAACCACTCAGCCTTTGAATTCAGATATGTGAATGCTATTAAGTCCACTACTTATCATTAAATCATAAAAAAAATAAATCATATTTGCCTCCTGTCTGAAATAGGCTCTATGGCCACATTGCTTAAAAAAAAAAAAAAAGGTGATATAAATTCAAGGCAACATATGGTCGCACTAAACTTTAGTTTAGGACCAGGAATTCTCTCTGTTTCGATTCTCCTTGCAGATGACAAGCTTGGGACAGCTGTGTTATTAAATAATCAGCAACTTAAATCTATATTTTAATGTAACTGGATGAAACTATCATCTTTTAGGTTTGTATATTTTCCTGATTGACGAATTTCCCTATAAAGAACAGTAGATTCTGTTTATATTCTGCAGGCTTTTCTAACTGGTTTATTAACCTTTCCAATTCCTCCCCTCCCCTCCCCCCCCCGAATGAAAAAAGGCAAGAGGGAGTAATAATGCTTAAACAGTATTTAGCAAGCATGCTATTCAACTTCACAATCTCCAAAATTGTTGTACTTAAAGGTACTGAAGATAGGGGGGTGGGACTCGCATCCCCTCTTGAACCTTCAAAGCAACTTCACCCTCTCTCCCTGAATGCAAGACTTCTGGTTCTTCTCAGCTTAACATTCTAACATTACCTACCTTCTGATGACTGAGGAACAGGTTAGAATTAGACGACAGGTCACATCAGGACTTCAAGAAGGACAACTGGCCCTTTGCTCTTTTCTAAGCCCCAAAATTATACTGCTTCCATGACACAGTGTCCTATAGCACTCCTGAAAATTATCCATCTCCCAGTTGACAGCATAATAGGGCACTATCCTAAGAGATGACAACTTCAATGGAAGCCCTGGTTAATACATCCTTCTCAGGATGGGGCTCCAGAATTAGCCCAAATCTTCATGCTGAGTACATAAATCAAGAATTATGTTCATAGGTAAACACTGAAAAGCACCTGTCTAAGCATACTGCTCCCAGACTGAACAGAAGATGAGTAGTCTTCCAGCCTTCAGGCACTGTAGACCCATCTCCTCCTGCAAAGAGGCTGTGTTTGGCCGAAAGAACCTTTGTCACAGCAGCATCAACTTCTGTGGGCTTAAGTCTCAGAATTAACTGCCCCAGAAGACCCAGAGTTAGATGATAGGTTTCATTTAAGTGGCCAGCATTGGAGATTACAACCTGAAACATCAGTGGGAGGATTTGTTCTAGGTTAATCAAGGACATTGTGCAGCCCTGTGAAAAAGGAAAAAAAATCTCATTAGAACAGACAACATGGCAAAGCCCTTAGGCAAAGTTATATGAAGTAAAAAGTTTCTGCTTTAATCCTCATTTTCAGTCACTCATAATACAACTTTCACTTTTTAGCCTGAAGTTTCCTAGCCTTAAAGGGAAATAACTTCAGGAAAAGCTATTCAATCACATCTCAGCAAAAGGGACAAAAGAAAAAAACCCCACAAAACCCCACAACTTTTAGCATGTAGAGAGTGAAGTCTGTCATAGAAACAGCTCCAGCTGGAATGATGTTTCCATCATTAAAGAAAAAAATTACTTTTGATTTGAGAGTTATAAATCTACAGCCACACTTGATAGAGGCTGTGAATTTTCCTAGCTAAGCTTTTTCTAGCTTGCCTCCAGAAAAGAATCGAGAGACAAATTAACTCCACAGTGGTAAGTTTAACCACTAGTGCAAATCAATAGGGACAACCACACTAGCCTGTGTCCTTTTCAAATGGCTTTTGGTTAAATTTCTTTTATATTAGAAACATTTTTTTCTATAAAATAGGATGGGGGCAAAGGAACAAGGAGAATTTTTCTCTAATAAAAGCTGGCGCATGAGTCTAGAGCAAAAACCTTAACACCATGTTTAATTGGGCTGTTTTAAATTGAGACAAAACACTCTGAACTCTACCTGATGATTCATGGTTAATTAATAATCTAATTAAATGTAACAAAACACTTCAACATTAACATTTTGACACAAGCTAGCAAAAAGATAGAACTCAAGATCTTCCTTTCCCACGCCTTCCCAACCTCTCCTCTTCCCATTACTTTTGCCAGCTCAAATCTGCCTGGTTTCTCTCAGTGTGTTTAACAAATTAACTAGTTTGCTAGGGGTTAAAAGTGGAGGTGACTGCGCTTCATTCTTACAGATTTGATAGGGGGCAACATAGCTGCCAACAAGCCTAGGATCCTCTTCTGAGAGCATTCAGCAAAGACTTGCTCCTGGCTAGGTACTAAAGCCTTCTCCACCTGCTGTTGGGATGAATCCTCTGAATTTTCAGTACCTGCGTTTTAAATAAAATGTGATTTTAAAAATCAATTTTTAAATAAAAACAGCCGTACAACAAGTGAAAACAAAGTCTTAAATATTAATAAATAAATAAAGAAGATGGGCTTGTCTACACAATATTAGTGCTCTCCAGTAAGTTGTAAATTTTCAATCACACTACTGCGTCATGCACCAACCGATCTGCATTGCCCCTGCTAGAATGCATTGAAAGTTCCCTAGTGTCCATTAACCTAATCCCATTTCAAACAATACTGCGTTAATTTACTGTGTTGACAAGCTCTGTATCAAGTAAGTTGGCTTATAAATCAGATTTTAAAATCACATTCTGATCATCTTCTTGCATATTTTCCTATTCCAATATCATCAGCCTGATTTCCAAAGTCTTTATATTTTAAGATTACTAGAATTATAACCATTGCTGTATACACAATCTGAACGGGTAGAATCCTAGCCTTTACATGTTACATAAAGATACTTAGCTTTTCCATTCCATGAGTTCACAAGAATACTACCTCCTACAACCAGGTCTCATTTACAATGAGTGGGTGTGGGTGAGTATAGCTGGAAGGATTGTGATGAATCAGGATTTTTCTTAAGTATTTTTATGTATCCTCTGTATGCTTCAGTTTCACCCTATACTGCACACTACTACACAGTGAAGCAAACAGAATGAAGACTGCTTTCAGCAGACTAAGGGACAGAGGGGAGACACAGATGTGCCCATCTTCCAGCTACTGAGCAAACCGAACTTACTGAGGCTGACCCCAACCAATAAAAACCCCTAAGAAACAATATTGGAAACCTTCAAGCTGCAGAACATTGGACATCTAGCAATCAACAACCCAGAGAAAGGAGCTTTTCTCTCCCACTCAGCAAGGCCTATGAGAACAAAGGAAAGAGTTGACCAGCAGGGGATAAAGAATCTATTTCTGGAGGAGATTGGCTGCTCTTTTCTGGGGCTGACTAAGGAGATCAGAGAGAGTCAGAGCTTGACCCGGTGTTCACTGCAGGATGGCTAATCAACTGCTCAGTCCTGAGCAGAAGGGACTAGGCTTAATCCTTTATCTCTCTATGCTAACCCAAGCACTTCCAGTGGTGTGCTCCAGCTGACTAATACATCCAACTCCACTCTGAAAACACTGCTTGAGTGCCACTGAAAATACTTGCTGGGACTCATTCCTGAAGAGTGTACAAGTCCCTACAGGAGCCTAACTCAATTGGACCTGCTGGGCAGAGCTCATAGTTCTAGAGCCCAGAGGCTTGGGTCAGGGAGTAAAGGAGGCTGCAGGACCTGCCCCAAAAGAATGAGAACAGTTCCTTGAGGGGGGTCTGTCACACTGAAGAGCTTCCTCCAGGAGACTGTTTAAAAGTTGGGGTGTACCACCAAGCGTGTGGATTCATGACATTGGGGTCTCCCCATCTGTTGTTTATTAGCAGACTTGATTCCACAGCTACTCTCATTTCCTTTTCACTAATGTAAAACACCTCAACAGAAATCCAAAAGAAGTGAGAAATATGGATGTGCAGAGATAACTGCAGTGACTGTTACGTCATCTTTCTTCTCCTTTGAGAACTGCCTCTACAAGTGCTAGGAAACCCTTCATTTCTGGTTTAGGGAGGAAAATCGTAACTCTGGTATCATGAAAGAGTTGGCTCAGAAGGAGAGTCTCCTTTCCCTGCTTGGTACAGCCACACGCAGATAACGCTGTGTATGAAGGACTTAAAATCTTCTCTAAATAAATTCAAAGCTTTGTCTATTTAAATCATATTAAGCAAGGATGACTTAAATCATCATCTTCTATCAAATTGACCACAAACTAGCTTTTTAAAAAATGTAGGCAGTACTTTTTAAATTTTTAGTATAAAAACAGAGTTTCTGTATAGCTGACTTTATTGATTATGGTATGTAATTTACAAAGAAATGAGACCACAGGCATAGCACAGTTTTTGATATGCACTTTCAAGAGAATACAAAGGGAAGAAATGGACTTGAAAAACAGCAGAAAAATGAAAAAGAAGAATACTAAGAGGGGAAGAAAGAGAAAAAGGTTTATATCATCTGTGCAACCTATTATACTGAAAAATATTCACTTGAGTAATCTGGAGAAGTGGTTGTGAAATGCCTGGCAGAAACTGCCTAACCAAGGAACCAGGCTTAATCTTTGCAGTGTATTTGATATAGGAACACTATAATTTGTATCTAAAGATACACTTTACACAAAATCAGAGAAAATATGCAACTCAGGTTGATCTTTCAAACCTCCTGCTAGGTGGCAATCTGTGCAAATCAAGAAGTAGGTAAAATATGTACAGGTATTCCCAAACAATAAGATTAGCAGGTCTTGATACAGCAGATTTTTTACTTAACTGAAGTTGTGTACAAACATACAAGGTGAGGATAGACCCACAAGTACAACTTTGTATATTTGTGGAGTGCATGCTGGGTGGAAGGAGAAATCTCTTACCTAGAAGACATGAAGATACGTTATCATGTGCAAAATGAAGAGCCTGTGTCTCTGAATCCTGTCTCAAACCATCTTTTTTTGATAAAGGAGCATTGGAGGGATTGCTTTGGCCTCCTTGTTTTTCTTGTTTATCTACAGAAGACTGAATTTCATCACAAACATCTCCTTTTCCCTAAAAATATACCAAAATAAATATACCAAGAGATAAAAAAAAAAAAAAAAAAAGATTTAATTCATTGTGTTAAAGCCACAGAAAGCCATTCCCTTCACTTGAAAAAAATGGCTGTCGTCTATAAAACACTGTTCCTGTTGTAACATTTCATGCTATATTCAAGCCTTAAGTTTACATATGCAAAATGAAAACTACATTTTTTCTGTTATTTGCTATGTTATATCCATAAATGAGTCTCTCTTAAATGGCAATCTATTTAACCCATGAAATCCAATAACAGAATTGTGAGGCTGAGAAAGGGCACTGTTCTCCTACAGCCATAAAAACTAATTTAGGAGCCTATGGCCCATTCACAGGCTAATTGCTGTCCTGTCCATCTCACACACTGCTTTGAGGCATCAAAGTTACTTTAGACATGTGAGTTGATGTCGAGGCAGTTGTAACGTGCCAGTTCATTTACTATATCTCTCATCGCTGAAGCAGAATGAAAATGTTTATCACAGCTGAAGATCATTCACAAATGGGAATCAAGGGAATTGTACTTTGGAATTTTGTAAAGAATCAGTACTTACATTGCAGTACACAAAAAGGGAGGTGAGTGGCTTTTTATTAGTTTCCTTGACTGCTTTATCACCAGCAAGGCACTCTGTAACAGCACTTGTTGGAGGGCTGACAGAAGTGGTCTCATTCTGTGAGAAAGATTCACCTTCTGGCAACATGCAGAGGAGGGTTAAAGCTTTCAAACCTGAAGAATAACATTGCAAAATCTATTTAAGGATTGGATACAAAGACATGGCCTTTAGCAACCAAAAAGCTTAATAGAAGCCTACAAATAAGGAACTATAGTGCTCATTCATTTCCCTTAAATCTCAATCCTGAGCTAAATGTGGCCAGAAATCGTTGGATACCTACCAGCACTCCGGTTATTCTCACCAAATGACTTCTAAATATCTAATTTACTTATCTTCTAGGTTATTTCAATACTTAACAGTCAACTGCTGCATGTTAATCAATAATCAAATGCATGATGGACACTTGGATAAGAGTTGTGACACTTGTTTTGCTGGCAATAGTTTTTAAGCAACAGACCCACATATGTTAAACAACATAGTAAGATTCCATATTGTCACACTGCAGTGGCCAGAACCAGCCACAAGCATGGGTGAGACCTCTTGTTGTGTAGAACACCACCAGGCTCACTCTATGTTGATATTTTTACTATCCAATTTAAGTTCAGCTTTTTCCTGCATTTTTACATTTTGTAATTTAGACTCTCATCACAGAACAAGCTTTCATCAAGTTTCAAAGAAAGCTTTTAACATGCAAAACACATTTTATACAAAGGAAGTCGTGTTCTTCCATGCCATCCCACTGAGTAGACCTTATTCTGCAAGGCCTCAGTGAAGTCAACGATTGGGTTTGTGCAGGACCGTATTTCTCATCATGATAAAGACTAAAAGCATCTGGTCAATAGTGTGTATCAAGAAAAACTTTTCATCGTGCTAATTGTTTTCCTTCCGCACAGTGCCTGTAATCAAGATAACTCGATTCTTATCAGAACCAGGACACAGCCATCTTTGTTCTCTTTCTAGCATATAATAGGGAGAGGGTGCCTTTTTAAACTGTAAGCTCGAAACATTGTGTCCAGTATATTACTCTCATTATCTTAAGCATTCTTCTTTCCCAACACATGCTCTGTTATCACTGACAATATTGTTACTCTAATATCTGATTGCTAGATTATCAGTTATAAAAACATTCCCTCTACTCTTAGTGAAATGCAAAGTAGATTCCCCCTGATATTAAGCTAGACTTTTCTTGGACAACTGCTAAGTGACTAACCAGAGTCTTTTCAGGCACATTCTAGTGACTATTGTTTCAATAAAAGAGGACCTCCATCACCTTTTCCTTGCTGTGCTTTCATTAGGCAGTCTCCAATGAGCTGTATGCATTGATGTTGCAGAACTCTGGCATGACTGAGAACCCCTGCATCAAGTGCTTTTCCTTCTTCATTCCCACTTGCCAAGTCTGCACAGTAGAGAGTCAAGGCAGCAAACAGCAGCCAAGAATAGTTGTGGATATAAGGCTGGATGAGCCTCTGCCGGTCACTGATTCGAATGGTCACCATTGGATATATTGTGATGCTGTGAGTGGGAAGGTGACTGAAAGAAAGTATTTACAATTTAGAACTTTAGTTTAAATGCAAGTTCTCTTTCTGAAGTAGTATAGAAAGCATGATTCAGCATTCCCAATGGTAAATCCTTATGTGGCATAAGGTGACAGAACTCCACTGGGCTCAGCAAAGTTCTGGTGACTTACACTAGCTGTAGATCTGTCCCTACAACTCCAGCTCTACAAATGAAGTTTATGGGAGCAACTTTGGTAGCAATCCTGAAGTGCCGGGAGATAATCAGAAAGTAAAGATCCATATGCGTAGGTAGTGTTCCCATTTTCTCTCCCTCTATCTTATCAATCTTCTAATACTTTCTGGGAGGTGAACAATTTTTATATCAAGGTGAGAAAGACTTCAAACTAAGTTCCTTTGAAGTTTGGGGTAGGAGTTAGGACTGACAATTGTTGCTGAACATTTGCCACTTTTCTCCCAAGGATGCAATCAGGCATTCTGGGGCTAGACACAAGCTTCCAGGGAGCGACATCTGAGTGAGCAAGTTATTGCTGTCCTTGACCCCAAGCTGGTGAGTGTGGTGTCACATGCCAATACCTGTCAGAGTATTTCTTTGCTGAATAACATCCATAGCAAAGATCAAAGTCATCACAGACGTTGCAGTTCATTCGGCGACCTATAATAACTCCTTGGCAATGATCGCAGGCGTACTCCATGTTAACCATTTCATGGTCATCCTCATGACCTTTAGGTTTAACTCCACCTATTAGAATTAAAAGAAAGTTTACTTTTGCATTTTAATGCAGCTGCTATATCTCCCTATTCTTTTCATAACCTAATTTTAGTATATGCTTCTTTTGTTATTTTCAGTTCTTTTATTGTTAGTGATTAAGTACATATAGGGACTAGAGAACTCTCTAGGTATGCGACTAGATCTACAAGCGGCATTAGATAATAAATTAAAGGCTCACACACAATTTATAAGCTCTGTACACCAAATTTCTGCTAGCAGATAGAGGAGAAAAACAGAACCTAGGCGTTGTGAAGGTATGTGAAAGTTGCAGCAAGTGATTAGATATTCCACACCAGAGAAATTCATTTTTCTATATAAATTAGTCTTCCTATAGAATATAAAGTACGCTTTGCTTTATGAACTGAATGAGTGTCACTCAGAGCACCTGTATTCTCTCGTGGTCAGCTCATTCTGAACCTTCCATAAGATATTGCACTATGACTGGTTCCAGTGGAACTGACTGAGATAATTCCAGAAAGAAAGAAATCCACACTAACCAAACATTTTTGTTTGAGAGACAAAAATCAAAAGAGAAAGGATGTTAAGGAAAAATTTTATGTCCCAGAATTCCATGTCGAATTCAAGTTCAGATGACATTGGTAAGTCTGAATCCTGCAAATACTTGTGAATTCAAAGTCACTCCTTTAATTGTATTTATGTTTGTGTGTTCATTTAAAAAAGTACATAATTCAAATAGCTATTAGACATGTATGCAGGTGATAGATTAGGGGAAAAAACAAGCAAAATTATAAGTATTAAGGTCTTGAGCAAAATGAAAGATCCTTATCTTGGAAACCTCCCATTTCTGAAAGAAACTTTCTAATGTACAACCTGAACAGACCTTTTTGGGCTTCCAAAGTGTTTTCTAACAAAACACTCACCTAAGAAGCAAGTTTTACATAAATCCATATCATTGCACTGCAAACAGCGGTAGCGATGCCATGGTGCTATCTCATCACAACCATCACATGATATGTCCACGTTCAATAGGTCACAGTAACGAGCAACAAACATGTGCATCTGGAACAAGAAATGAACATGATTTACATGGTCAATCTCTCTTGGTTTTGAGAAAGCCCTTTCTAGACATAAAACAGAATGCTCCCTTGCCAAGAAAGCATGATGAAGTATCTGTGGGTACTTCCAGAAAATTTTCAAAAGGCACAAAGGAGAATTTGATGCCCAACTCAAAAAGTCAGTGGGAGCTCGCTTCCTCTCTCCTTAGGCCTTTGCGGAAAAAATCTCCAGTTCAACCCCTTCCTCTAACAAGCAAAGAACATGAAAAAATACAAACATATCATGAGGTCACCTTTCTCTGCTTCTCGGGGTCAGCTTGGGCTATCTTTTCATACCAGGTCTCAAACATTACATCCTGACATTCATCCATCCACTCAGAGTTTTGCTTGTAGTCTGCAATTTCATCTTCTTCACTCCACTGACTAAAAAAAGCTCAGAATTAAGTTTGAATGCCAACAGACTTCCTATTAATGCACTGTAGGGGAGTTTACTTTGAAAAACTAAATGTCCTAATAAAACAGGATCAAGTAATTCACATAAAACCTGCACCACCACAATATTCCAGAGATCTTCTTCCATGAAAAAGAAGGTTTGACATTTTTTCAGCCACATAGGGAGGATGCAGATCACCAGGAAATCGAATATCACAGAACTAATGTTAATAGAATTATGACTGTATGAAAAGGAAGGTTATTTCCCTCTAGACCAAACTGGCCACCGGCAAAAGGGTCAGGCTAAAATGAGCATACACCATAAGATATGAAGATTTGATGCACATGCAAGATGATAACTGACCGGTAATTTACCTTGCTCTATGACTTTACTTGTAAATGGTTTAAAAATGAGTTTTTGCTAGTGCAGAAATTGCTCTTTATGTCTCTTTAAACTTTTCAAAAGCATTTACATCAACAGAATTAGGAACCTAAGTGGGTCTTTTGAAAATTTGATCTCACTTGTCTTAAGTGTCTTTACTGGTTGTTCTGAAGTTCAGAGCTCATTCTTTTCAAAACCTTCATGAAAACTTAGTTCTTTATGAAAACTATAATCTTCTTGACTTACCAAATCACACTGTCATGAACACTTATGTTTTCTTCTGACATAGTCATAAGGAGACGTGGTAACTGTATGTCAACAAAGAAGGAAAGATCACTTGGTTCCCAGCTCATATCCAAGAGATGAAGAAGGGATGTCTGCACACAGGATAAGGCAGGTAGCAATGATCTAAACAAATTGGGAAGACCATGAACACTTTTAATCAGAAGTTGAAGCAGTATGATTTTTGGCAACAGAATAAAATGTTTATGCCTAAAGCCTTAAACAACAAGTTATTGGATATTAAATTAAATGAACAATTGAATCTTCACTTTGCTAACCTACAGGCTTCCAAAATCCCACTACTTCTAACCAAAAAGTTAAAATTGTCTCTCAGAGTGTGTTGCTGTCTCCTGCCTCCAATGCTTTCTTATTCTTGCCAGATATATGTTACATTACATTTACTATAGCACACACTCAGAGTAAAAAATTATATTTATCGACATAAATGAACAAAGACAGAGTATTGTTGAATTTTATTCTTGTCCTCACTGATTAGTAAAATTAAATTGAAAGTGATTTGCTATATTACAGTAATACTCAAGGCCTCAGTCATAATCCATCCTCTCAGGCATCATACCAACACAGGAAAGATCTCACCGCCATCAGAATTTACACCTTACAAGGCAACACAAGCAACTAATAATAGGAGGAAAGGTGTGTGGGGAGTACAAAAACAACTTCCCATGTTACATAGGAGGACTACGTTCTGTACCTGTCATTAATGGCGCTAAATCCCTTCACAGCACTGACCAAAAACAGCACAAGCTGATAGTAGGATTCTCGAATTTCTTTGTGCAGCTCAGCACCACAACCTTCCAAGTGTCCAAAGTAACTGTAAGTTAAAGAACCAGTTTAGCAGATTTAGAATCCACCACTTCACTTTACCCCGAACACTTAGGGCAAATATAAAGTAGCAAGTTAACTAAAAAAATTACAAATAAAGAGGACTTTAACTCAGTTTTGGAAACCACAAAAGAGATGATGCAATATTTCAAACATCAATTAGAAGCAATGCACATACGACACCAAATGCAGATTGTTTCTATGGAACTGTCAGAAGTATCAAGGTGACTGAAAAATTTGACCAACAGGCCACGAAAAGCCCAGCATACTCAGCTAAAAACTTTAGAAAATGGAGGAAGAAAGCAGCAAATAGATTTTACACAGCACTGTATAATGAGAACTTAATTTGTGCAGCCAGATTTAGGAGCTTCATCAACTAACAATGCAATTACCACCTTTTAAGAGTTACATTGAACACCTATCGGTCATATTGCAAATCCAAAGAAAGGGAAACTGGTCCATGTGTGTACTGATGCAGTTTTCCATATGTATGTATACTAATGAAGAAAGGTGCACTACATGTTTATAAAGAGAAACAGGCTCAATTAACACCAACATAATGCAGCATTTGAGCTGTAAAATGTGCAAACATGCTCATGTGATGGATACATGTCAAGCAGTTAAACTGTTCCCTACTGGACAGGTTTAACCACTTCCATGAATGCATCATCTCCCCACCCACAATGAAATCTAAGATTATCAATATTCATGGAGAAGCAACAGTATAACTAAAAATATGTGCCTTACTCTACCTGAGAGTTAGTACAACTCTAGCACTAGGACACTGCCACAGGAAGCTGGCTCCACAACCAAGCATCTAACTGAAGGTCAGCTGAACAATAATTTATGGAGTAAAGTCACAAAAAGAACTAAGCAAGAATTGCTGGCAGAGCAACTAAAATTAATTTAACCCAGCTAACTAGCTCCAGCTTAAATTCTTTTCTAAGGAAAAAAGTGAAGGCAATGCTTGGACAGTAGTTCAAAGTGAAACAATAGACTGAAAATTACAAAGTGTGAATATCTGACGACTTTCTAGTCTTATTTTCTGTGATCCATTTAGATAACTGATAACATTTGCCCTGTGTGCTCTGGTTAAGCTGCCGACTCCTGTTCACATAAATATGAACTCCATACCTAAATCACCAAGTAGCACTTTGAAAACAAAAAAACCAAAAACCCTTTCAAAACACAACATAGAAAATGTGCACACAAACTTTAATATTCATCTCAGACTTGCATATATATGCACTTGCTTTTCTATTTGTATTCACAAGGCCATCACTCGTCACCGTGTTTTCACCTTTAGTCAGTACCGAGTCAAGGCATGCAGATGTGCTGCACACACAATAGTACAGAACAGCATCGGCTATAATTTGCCAGGAAAGAAACTTACTTTGTAAAATCTTTCTGGCAGGCCAGAAGCTCCAAGAGGAAGAGCACACAAGGTGGATGAAAACAGTGAGGTTGCCCAAGAGATTCTATGCACTGGCGGATTATCTTTAGCACTTCTAGCATGCTTTCAGCTTGGGCTCTTCTCAAGGCAAGGACCTTTAAAATGCTAGGAAAAACACAAACTCAACTGATGACCTCATTCTGCTTTTCAATATCTCGTAACAATCAATGCTTGTTAAGCTAAAACAGGTTTAAACAGCTGGCACTTCAATTATTAACTGTACTATGCACTGCCCTGGACAACTAACAATAATGGTTTATGTATAAATATTTACCTGAACTCAGAGAGAGAGAGTCAAGAATAGAATCCAGGATGCCCAACTCTCTGTTCCAACCTCTACACCTTGGGCTAGTTTTGGAATAATCTCCTCCAGTTAAAATTTGATGATTGGTTCTTTGAAGGCCCCTTGTTTAACTGTTCTAGATCTGCTTTCCACTAACAATGCTGGGCAGTTGTGATTTCCAGAATCAGTTATTCCCCCCACTCAGTCACAGACAGGAAGAAACACCTTGCAAGCAGATCAGGTTAAACATGGCAAAATGCAACATAAAAGCAGTAGGGGAATGTAATTGCCACTCATCATGCTGAAGTTTCTTTGGGAACCTAAGCTGGCCTGTAGTCCACAAGTTCAATACTTTGATATCAAAATACAATGGACTGTTTTTCTTTAGCCTGAAGTGTTAACTAAAGAAGATAAAAATAAAATGTCTCTCACTGAAAAGTTCTGAAGTTACTTAACCATAAATACAATGAACTGTCAAATTTGCTCACCTTTCACGGGAAAGTGACTGATCCTTAATAAAGTCTAATATATTCTTCAGTATGGGGTATTTCTCCTTCACAGGGGGCACTGATTTTGGCTCTTCTATTGATCTAAAAGATAGTAGCCTTAGTCTTCCACGACTGAATGGAGATCTGCGTGTTGGAGTAGAGGGAGGAGATGATGTGCCTTCCTGCTGTGAAACCGTATTTTCAAGGGGCTTGCTTTGAGATACAGAAGCTAGTTCTGTCTCGGATGGATCTGCAACTGGCTTAATCCTTCTGTCAGAATCTACCACTCCACCCTTTCCCATGGACACGGGATGAGATACTCCATTTGAAGACAAGGAGTTTGCTGCTTGAAAATCTGCCTCTGTGATAGAGCTAGTCCTCTGATGTATATCATCATGATGCAATTGATCATCATCTACCTCCAGAGCATCCCAGTTATCAGAAGCAAGATCTCTTGCCTTTGTTCTGACAGGCAAAAATTTCAACAGCAAAAAGCTCTTCTGAATACACTGTTTTGCTGCAGTATTAAAATTGGGGAAAAAAATTAAAAAGCAAGTTAATAAAATCACCAGAACCAATACTTTTAAAAACACTTGCCATGTTATTAAGTAGAAATTGTCTCTTAATTTTTCCATCTTCTGTGCCTAGACAGTCAGAGTTTGGATCTCCCAACAGTAAATGCCTGCTCAAAATATTCACATCAACCGTACAAAGAATGGAACATGTAAGGTTCATTATGAGCAAATTTTCTGAGTGACAGTTTAATAATGATCAGTAAGATAATCCTATCCAGTGGTTGTTCTCTCAATTTTTAGGAAAAGTTTCTGGAGATAATGCTCATCACATCAGCTCATTTAAGCCAGTCTTCAAAGTTTTAAACATAAGACAGCCCAAATGACTAATTAATTTCCTTGAGTACATAAAATAAGAAGAGTGACATAAAATAAAGTTAGTGAGACCATCAGGAATGGCACTTACCAAGGATTTCTGGATTCATGTCACTTGTTTCTACATTCTGTTTCTCCACTGCATCATTTCCTTCACCCATCAGGAACTTCTGCTTCATCTCTAACTGCAGACAGGACGTTACTTAAATTAATTAAAAATGTGAAATCCTGCCTATCCAGACAAAATGGCAACATGAAGACTGCACAACAATTAGAGAATCTCACTAGTCCACTCCTGAGATTCTTAAAAATACACCCAGACTCCAGTACAGGACTAGTCACTTAATGGTCTAGAACCTCTTGCTGCCCAACCTAGTGAAAACCACTGCCAACTTGACTCTTTCTAACCAGAAGAATGCTAAACCAATTCTACCAGTTCTCTTGAAAACTTGTTTTGTACAGCAAGCATTAACTGGATGAAAGTACTGCAACTATGTTCAAGTAGTACCTTTTCAGTGAAGAGATCTAATCCCTGTGCATTTCCTCAACTACAGGTCATGATTTGAATAACAAAAAATGATTCTACTACTCTTTCCTCTCCTGCTACTAACACACTAGAGAAAAAGAGCTGTGTGAGAGGAGGAATCCCTGCCACTGGAGGTTTTCAAGACCAGGTTAGATGAACACCTGTCAGGGATGTCCTAGGTTTACTTGGCCTCACTTCAAAATAACAGGCTGAACTTGATGATTTCTCAAGGTCACTTCCATCCTTACCTTTCTAAGATACAATAATCAACAGAATGCCAGTTGCAGGGAACAAATCTATCTCTATACCCACATTGAAAACCCTATGGAAGAATTTGGTTCACAAAATCTTTAACTACCAGAAATGATGCATGAAAAGAGAGGCCTAAGCTGGATTTCTAAGGCCGAAATTGACTCTGCAAGGCTGACGGTCAGGAAAGGCATTTTAACATCTAAACTGAAGGAATTTCTTCTACAATCACAGAGATAATTCCCTTCCCCATATTTTTATAATGCCACAACAAAGTACAGTGATACAGACCCCACACTGGGGCTCAGGAGCAAAAACATATGTGAAAGAAGAAACCTAAATAGAAATAATCATCCTTAGGAACCTTACCATCCATATTCTTATCCCATCAGCTAGAGAATATACTTGCACCAGCTCCTCATTCAGAGGCACTTTGCCTCTACTGTTGACTGTGAAAAACAGAAAGAAGAAAGTCCTTTTATTCACTACTTCAGTTTCACATCACTCAAGGACTTAAACTGCAAAAGGCTATGACAGCCCCTGTCATCTGCCTTTTAAGTCAATGCCTGGAAGCAGATTGTCTTGGTCCCTATTGTTCTTACAGATATACTATGAAGGCTGATAGGAACTAAAACCATCTACTGCACTCACACAGCAGACCGATTTGCAAAGAGGAATAATGAATGATTCTTTTCTTCTATTCCCACAACTGATACTAGCAGCTATGGACAAAAGTTACAACAAATCTTCCCTTACAGTCAAACCTCATCATTCCAGAACTTGCTATTAGAATAGTTTCTGATGAGTGATTTACAACAGTACTGAAATGCATAGAATTTTTTGTACTACTATGGCATGGATTCCTGAACAGGTACAGTTTCTAAATTCGCTAATGAAACTGAAATAATCAGAAAGCCAGAAACTTCACTCTAGAAAGGCCAACTTTTACAGATACTAAACTGTAACTCTTTCACCATCTCATCTGTCTCCACGGAAAGTATGATTGTGTTAAGAGTTTGATGTGCAATCATGGAAAGTGAGATACACCTAAAACACTCATTCAGACAGCACCATTTCTAGGTATTTCATAAAATTCAGAAGCACTTGTGACCTTAAATTATGTAAAACTGGCATCAGTTTTTTACATTCTTGTCCTACAAGTTTAGAGAGAGACAACTAGAGGTTATTTCTAGGACTTTAATGGGAGCTGTAGGCATTCAAAACTTCCCAGAATCAGGCCCTAAAAGTCCAAATACCACTTCTTTGTTCAACACATGAAAAGTTACTTGAGGTAGAATGTGATGTGGAAGTACTGTACTGAACATTAGAAAGAAAAGTTGGCAACCCTACTCACTGGAAAGTTGAAAGTTGCACTACAGACAAATCAACAGCATGACAATGTTGGGTTCATTTGCATTTCCTTCCCGAATAGTACCTTTAAAATGTTAATACTTTATTCTTGCTCTTTAGAAAACACTTAATGAGAGCTGGCAATCATTTAACTAAAGAGGTATGTTCCAGTAGAATGATTGGTGGGAGACAGATAATTCTGAGTTACAGTCTCAGTTCAAAAACCAAAGTCCTTTGTGGGGTTGGTCAAATGATGATTTCTCTGGTTTGGTTTACTCATCTCTAAAAAGAGGCTTACCCTATTAGCCTATCCTACTTAACAGAGGATACATGATAATTAGCTTATCTTTGTAAAGAGACGATGACAATGAAAATCTCTAATAGAACATTATAATCCTATTACAAAGTCTGTGCAGTTGGTTAGCAGAATATGATAGTGTTTTCTTTACACAGGATGACACACGCACCCTTCTGAATACTTTTAAAACTAAATGTTTTCAACTAAATTATATTACTTGTTACAAAGTGTTAGCCCTCGTTATTGATATATTCACTAATATAAGAGTTACCATATTTTTGTAGCTTCCCATATAAATCTGGAGTGAGATACATCAAAGCAGCAAATGTGGCGTTCACAGCTTGATCAACAGTGGAACCAGCAACTATATCTGTCTTTGGGGCCTGTTTTTTACATGCCTGTAAAAGTTCTTTGAAAAGCTCAGAATTTTGCCCACAGAAATCCTGGGAAGGATCTGATTGTGCAAAGTCGAGAAGAAATTTATGGCAGTCATCCAAATGAGAGTTCTTAATCTGGAAAGAGTATTAAAACATTTACTTACTATATCAGTTGAAAAATGCTTGCAGTTCATGTATATAATTAAATAACCAACATCTCAGACAGACATTACAATAAAAAAGCACACGTTAACATAAAGGAAACAGAATAAAAATCTCTCTCAGTTGACAATTTTATCATTTATTTATTTAACAGTTAACTAAGCAAACAGCCCCTGAGATGTCAGTCTCAGCACAGCAGTGCATACTTAGGGGGTGTGTCAGCTCACAAAACCTGATTAAAACCAGTTCTCATGCAGTGTTTCCACACCCATAAAAACAGAAAGAGAGGCCTAAATACCTCTTTGTCTTGCTTCACTTGATTGGGGTCATTTGCTCCAAAAGTCACCTCAGGAGACATCTGATGCCTGAAGACAGGTTTCCATAATGGAGAATTAAGAACTGATGTCACTTTTGAAGGAGGCAACTCTGCTTCACTACCTAGCTCTGCAAAAACAGCAAGACAGGCACAGGTTTATGTTCAGTATTCAATAATTTTGTTCAATTTCACAGGATTACAAAAATGTGCAATTTTAAACACCAACCACAACAGGAAAAAAGGAGATGACATTTTGAACAAAACATTTGAACAAAATGTTTCTTAGGCTGATGGTACTCATGATGTTTCAGAGCCACACATATAGCAGCCAGGCAGCACAGCACTCTTGTACAGTGTTACAGCTATAACACTGTCGACAAACACAGACTAGCCTCTACAAGGCAACAGCATGTTACAGGTCCAAAAGGCCCTACATTTAAACATCTATGTTGTACTTATGACAATGGTATTTGAAAACTCCTAAGTACTTTACAAACTACTGTTAGAGGGCTGTTATTTCAGCTACCGCTGATTTGTCATAACCTACACAGGGGTGGCCATGAGGAACTCAAGAACCACACAAGTTGATTATTAAAACTTTGAGAGCCGCACTGAGGCATATAGCCATTTACTTTTCCCTACTCCAAAATTACTAAGTTTAAAATTCATTGCACACTTTAATTTTATCATAAAAAGGATGACAAATATTGATCCCACTAATGTCAGATTCTAATAATTACTTCAGGTTACCATGAAAATTAGGCCTATACAGTAAAAACTTAGCTGCTGATCAATGTAGAAGACTGCAGGCTAGTGGTGCATTTTTTTAAATCCTGACCATGCTGCACTTCTCCCCACTGTCACAAACCCTGCCTGAACTCCTAGGCTGGGGCTGCTTTCCTAAACTGATTTGCTGACGTTCTTCCAGGAGCCACAATTTTTCATTCAAGAGCTACATGTGGCTCCCGAGCTGCAGTTTGGCCATGCTTGACCTATAGCATGTAACAAAAAGGCACATGAATGTAAACAATGAGGAAAAATGATCAAAAAGTAGCTCTGTACTTGAGTTCCTAAACCCAGAGGTAGGCACCTGCCTGACCTTCTGGATCCCTGATCACCTAAAGTCCCCCTTGGACCTCAATAAGAACTATACAATACTCAGTGCTTCTGAAAAATAAAACAATTATCTAAATAAAGACTTAGGTTCTTCACATTAGGGTTCTTAGTTTTGAAAATCTCGATACATATATAAATGAATACATGACTATAACACCTGTGGTCAACCCTTTGCATATTTATGTTCACAGACCTAAATTCCACAAACACTTAGGTGCTTAACTTTATGTGAGTAGCCCAAACGAATTCACTAATCACATGACTGAAGTTAAACATTTGCTTAAGAGACAGCAGCACCAAGGCATTGAATAGTAAGCTCTGTGTGAGAGAGACTGCATTTCCTGGTGTGTGTATTGTGGATGATATCAGAATGTAAGTTAAAAAAAATAAATAAATAAAAATAAAAAATCAAAACACTGAATCCTGACTAAAAACATCAGAAGTAGTTTAGGTAGGCAGAACAGATATCCGGTCACAGCACATGGACAGGTTCTAAACTACAAAAAACAAACACTCATGAAGTTCCATGCTGATCCCTTAACTCACACTGGGAGAAATCACTATCAGACTTTAATCTGGCATTATGGTTCAGACATCCAGTAAAAAAACTACAGATTCTGCTGACATATAGTGCCCCAATACCATAACTGAAATCAGTGTTCCCACAGCTTCTTTCAGATTATAGGATTTCCAAACATTCAAACAGAATATTTTAAAATCAGAATAACTTGTATGTTACGAATTCCCCCCGCCCAGTTTTCTGGGGTAAATTTAATGTTGCCAAACTGTGCCAAAATATGGAGAACAAAATCCTCTTAAAATCTACAGAAAAAGTAAAGCATATGCAAGGGCAAAGAAAAGTGTTCAGCCTCCACCTTCAGGGGTCAGAGTAGTTAGATCTCCAAATTGACTCCACTCCTGGCCTCTTAAGACTGAAAAGGGTGCCATTAGTGGTGGTGGTCTTTGTTATGTTCCCAGAAACACAGTTCAAGTGTGAGTATGAGGCAGCAACATAATCTGCTGCACAAAGCCCAAAAAGAAATCATCAGATGGTTAAAAATTTTGGTCAATACAACTTGGTCTATAATTTGCAACTTCATGGTCTGTTTTCAAATCAGAGTAGGTTGGGACAATCTGCATCCTTTCAAGAGTATAAAACATTAGACTCTTGTACCTCATCCCCATCATGAAAGCACTACTACTGAACTATTTGCACTTACCCAGCTGGGATTTCAGCGCCATACACCGAGAAGCCAAGCGCCCCATCAACCTGGATACAAGAAGCTGTAAATCCAAGCCCCAAGAAACTGCGACATCTGGTAGGCCATAAGCAGTGACGGAGAACTTGTAGCCCCACTCATTATTACTGCTGTCAGAGTGAAAGAGAAACTGCAGCCGTGGGCCAGCCTTAAAGGTCACTTTCTACAGAGCAACAAAACAGTCATTTTGCCAAATAGACATGACAAGAAGTCATTCTGGGTCATGAATTTCCTTCAACAATTGTGTTTTTCAATAGTCTCATATTTTCTCTGTAATGTGCTAGCCCCTCCCACCACATAACTGGAAACCCACAGCAATTAAGGTTTCAAAGTTCCTATTCAAAAGAATAATTCAGCTCACAATATACCTTCTGATGTTAAAAAATATGACAGGAAAGGGTAACAATGGAATAGCTATGAAGCAGCACTTGAATGGCTACAGGAAAAGTAAAATGAATTCAACTCGCCATCTCAAGACTAATGAGGCAAGGGGGATCAGAAAACAATGTAACTATATATGTTAACTGCAGTGAAACATGGTTTCTATATGCTAGCTGTTGGTGAGTTAATCAGATATTAATACTAGAAAGGACCTTCTGGGTCACTCATTCTATTTATCTGCATCACTGTAGAACTGCAGTTTTACCCACATCCTTCTGAACATTAGAAGTTATCAGAGAAGAAAGTCTCTGTAGAACCTATTACCTGTGATGCTTAAGCACTACCGACTTCCAGGGCTCCCTGATATTACCATATGGATTTTTTGCACAGTAAATTAAAGTCACTCACCTTGGGCCACTTCTCAGTGCCAACCTTTGTATCATAACGAGTTTTTGCACCTCTGGCATCAGTAAACTCCAGATAATCATATCTGTGGAGAGTGCAACTCATTACATACACATTTTTACTGTTAAATATTTTGAACAAGTTTCCTTTGGGATTTCCCTAAAACACCACCTCCCTCCCTGGAGGCCCATCAGCAGTCTAGAGACATTCCCTTCAGAAAGTATAGTTCCACTGCCTGAGGGAGCAGAGGCAGGACACTCAGAGCCTGCACAATGAGCATGCCTCCACCCTTTCCCAAGAGTAGAGGGTGGATTGTGTACGCTGATGGAGTAGTTGAAACAAGGCACCCTGGTGAACTATGTGAGGATTCTTTGTACATAGGGGGTCAGGATTTGCTCCTTTGTGAATAGGTTTTGGAGTCTGAGATGGCACACTATTAAGTTACCTCCTTTCTGTTTCACATTTTTCATCAAACTCCACCTCAAAGTAAGTTGCCCCAGGACAAAGGAAGACTGAGACCTCATGGCAATTATTTTCATAGTTGTGAGGCGATTCCATGGTCCATGTTCGCAGCACCACAGGTTGTTCTTGCTGCCAGCCTTCCATGTCCACCTGCACAATTCAACAGAACTTTCATCATAAAGAGTACAAATGTAAAGCATTCAGTAGGATTACAACATTAGATTATTTCACATTGAATCCGAAGTTGACAGTACATTCAGAATATACATGTGTACTGTAAGAACTAGTGACATCATTATAAGGAATGAAGCAGAGTAAGATTATGAAGTATGTACTAGTGTTAACAACTTATTTTGCCACTTTAATCTTTCTACTGTTGTCAGTCCTTCTTTGTGCTATGTATGTTACAAGCTCATAACCCATGTCGACATCTGCTTCTCTCTCCTACCACACATCCAAGCTCTCACAAAACCTCTCATCTTCCTTTTCTTTGTATCACCTCAAAACACATCCTTTCCTGTCTATTCCAACTAGTAGAACTCTCATGCTAGCTTTGGTTATCTATGAGTCATTGCCTCTTTGTGCTCTGTCACATCTTCCAAAAACAGGATGCCCAAAATGCTGACACCAAAAAAACCCACTTCCTCTGCTGACATACCCCATACATCACGACTCCTCAAAACCCACTAGATCAAGTGTAAGCTTCTTTCCCTCCTTCAGAACAAAGCACAATTTCATCCCGAAATACATATTTGCTCATATTGCCGCTTGCATCCTCACCTACATACCTTCCAATCCGCTCTGCCTCCAGTCATCTGCTTTTATACACCCAGGTAACACAATGATTGGTGCAGTGTAATAACCAGAACCGATAAATTTCTCACTCCTGGCTCTGAATTTCACCATGAAGCCCCACATACCTGACAGCAGGTTCCAAATCTTGTTTGAACTTTACAATGTCCATCAAGCTTTCAGACTCTGCTTATAACCAAGGCAACCCATCAATCTTTCCAAACACAGAAGTAGGTTTTAAAGTGACAGCGCCCAGGACAACGGTTCTACATTTTGTTATACATTTATGATTCCATTAACAGTATTTTTTCACATGCATGTCTTCATCTACAAAGCAATTTTATATTTATCACCTAGCTCGAATGTAAGTCAGTTACTAAATCACCACAGCTTTTGAATTTGAGCCACCCTGAATTTTACATAACTAATGTTCAAAAATCACTTTGCAGAGGTTCTTAAGGCACAGGACCAGCAGAATTCAAAAGGTTAGAGAGAATCAAAGATCTTACATGTATCTCTCTCAGCCTACCTTGTTAAGACTTTCTCCAGGCTCACTACAAAGGTTCTTCAGCAGCTGTATCAGAGTACTGAAACCCTGAAGTAGAGTACAGTGAGGAATGTCTAAAGTGCAGAAATCCAGTAAGAAGATCACCTAGGAAAAAAATATCTAAAAGTTACAAAGTGTTCATAATTATATTCACACTAAAGGAAAATGATACAACATTACAGTCAGTCACTTACCAGCTGACGGGTTGCCATGGCAAAGACAGAGTTACCTAATTTTTCTACAATCTGTTTGCCACTGTACTGCATCAAAAGTGATTCTAAAATTGTCCTGATATGAGAGAGGAACTGGCACACATCTAAAATAGAAAAAGAAAAGATATCAGATAAGAATGTTAACCAATTGGCAGATTCACTACTGGTAATCAGTGTTTTCAATGAGCACCTCTAACAGCCTTGGTATTGTACAAAACTGAGAAAGACAATTATTGCCCAAAGGAACTTTTAGCTGACTATTTTAGATAGGAATAAAATTATCTGAATACATAATTACTAAAAAAATAAAGTTCAGACTACTACTACTACTACTACTAAATTAATGGCCCAATAAACTATTTAAGTAACTATGGGGTGCTGTTTTGAGTTAAAACATGCTATGGTAACCTGAACTTTAGAAAAGTCTAGATTAGTATGTTTTACTCCAGACATAATGAATTCATTTGTTCTTGTGATTAATCAGATCTACCAAACGAACATGCTGCCTCAGCCAGTGGAGTTTTGGGGGTTTGGTTTTTTTTTTTGTTTGTTTTTTTTGAGAGAGAGAGATGGAGGGAAGATGCCCTAATAACAACTACAAAATAAACAAAACCAACCATAACTACCTTAAAGAAAGCCTGTAACTAAATTCTGTCTCTCATACTACCACTAACTTCTCAGATATACAGAGAGTTAAACAATCTGAGCCATAGTGAGCATAGTGTGGTCAATTAGTCCACATGCTTCTGGACCAATTTTGAAATCTGTTAGAAGCAACAGAATTATAAGGATACTTAAAGTATCATGATGCACATCTAGACAGAGAAAGAGAGAGAGAGAGAAAAAAAACCCCCCACAACTTCTTGAGATCACGTTTTCAAGTCCCAAAGTATTCCATACACTAGGTCAGTGGTTCTCAACCTTTTGTGGGCCACAACACACTTGGCAATATATTGTTACTCTACTGGACATACCAGCCCACCCCTCTGAGCCGAATCCAGCCTATCACTGCAGCTCTCCATGACACACTTACCCCTGTGGGGCAACAGAGTGATGAGTCCCAAAACGATGGTTGAGAACTGCTGCACTAGGCACTTGCTCAGCTCTGGTACTTACATTTTTTAAGAATTTCTATGGCAACACTCTTGGAAGTATTATCGTTGCCCTTTAGTTGAAGGTAACACCATGAAAGAAGACTGCCCTGCACAGACCAGAATAAGGACGAGAGTACTGTGCCACTCTCCTGCTGGGCAACATCCAGCATCATCATTTCACACTGTAAAGCAACAATACAACAATGACATCCCACGCAGTGCAGAGTGTCAGATTATGAGATACACCACATAAGATATAAATGTTAGACAAAATCTGAAGGCCAGACCAAATGTAGTAATGGCCTGTGCAGCACATAGATTAATTCCCGTAGGTCCACCTATGGATACAGAGGATTTACAGGTACTTGATCTGAGCCTCAATAGGCTGAGAAGTGAGTTTACCTTCCTCCTTACCCCCCTTTAAAAGATGAAAAGCTAGAGACCAGTCATATATGAACTGCTATGGTTAAAAAAAACTTCAGAAATAAGTGATATCTGAAAACTGTTTTAGTAATTCATCAATAAGATGAAAAACTAACAAGGAGTCTGGTGGCACTTAAAGACTAACAAATGTATTTATCGCACGAGCTTTCATGGGAGAAAATCCTACTTCTTCAAGCATCTGATGAAGTGAGATGTTTTCTCACGAAAAGCTCACGTGATAAATACATTTGTTAGTCTTTCAAAGTGCCACCAAACTCCTTGATTGTTTTGCTGAACTAAACTAATGTGGCTACCTCTTTGGAACTTGGGATCAGTAAGCCAAATATCTAACAGGTCTTTCAACAGTTACAATTAATTTTGGGAGGCTCATCAATTAAGGCTTTCAGCACATTGTCAAACGTAAGGCTAATGATTTTCGTATGTGAAAAGCCTTTACATTCCCAAATGCAAATCTTTCAGTCTCTGGTACCATGATTGATTCCCAACCTTCCATCTGGCTTAATTAGCTCAGTTCTTTTACAGGTCCTAGACAGCTACCATGCAACTATATGGAAAAAACTCTCTAGAGTACTCTGAACATTACCTAATTTCTAGCTATTAAATATTGTTACTGTTTAACATACAATACGTAAAATGGTGAGGGTCCAACCGTACAGTCACACACAAACAACTTTACTAATGTGAGTATTCTCATTAACTACTGGTTTTTGGCTCTTTCATGTGCTACATGCCCTTTAGAGTAAAACAGAAAAGGAGAAGTGAACGTGTATAACATAGAAAAGGAGAAGTGAAAATAGACAACCTCTCTCGCTGCCACTAACAGTAGAGTATCCATGACCGAAAGCACTTGGCTGATGTCAAAGTCCTCAGAAACTTCCTTATCTGGTAACAAGAGAAGGCCACCTGGATCCTGATCACTGCAAAAAAAGACAGGCTTTACTAAGAAACAGCTAATGATAGAAGTTTGAAAAACTGTTGAAAAGACAATCTGTTCAGATCTTTTCCACATCACTATTCCTGGAAAAACTAATGTTATACAAAAATATTTTTAAAATGCCTTCACACTGATAAAACAAATAATATCTGTTGTTTCCAGGAACAGCAGTCATTTGAAAAAGGCTGATCAAGGACAGAACAGTAAACAATGCTGCCCAAAGACCCTGGGCAATACACAACAGTCTCAGGAATTATTTTTGCCTTTGGGAAATCTTTTGTTACTGCCTTTTAAGCCAGCCAATATTGGTAAGATGTATAAGGTTTTTATTCTCTTACTTAAAGAGAAAGTTCCTTGACAAGTTTGCTGACTGGCATCTCTCTCTCTCTCTTTTTTTTTTTTTTAAAAGAAGAATGCAGAATTATTGAAAGGATGAAGATACCAGACAAAAAGTTATTTTTTGATATCGAAGAGCCTTACCTGAAGTACATACAAAGGGATCTGAAGGTGAGATGCACAGATTGCTTATGTTCCTGTTCTGTGATATTTTTCTAGAAAATGGAGGAGAGGCTTACATTTTTTAAAAAGATTTTTTATAATGACAAACAAACAATTTAAGGACCAGAGGAAAAACACTTGCTGAGTACAGCAGAATTAATATCTGCACAACTCCAATAGAGGTTTGGCCTTCGTTTTTGTTAAGAAGAATACCCATTTACTGAGCTTTATCCTTGATTTGTACAAATCTGTAAAAAAATGCAATTCAGTTCCCATTGCAACTAGATATTTAAGTGTTCAGCCTCTAAGCAAATCCTGATTTTAAATTACATTTAAAACATTTTCCTTGCATCTCCTGTTTCTTTTCTAAATGAATGCTATCGTACATACCCCAAATTTTATTTTTATATTATAATCATAAAATCCCACTACACTCAAGGAATACTACAAACCCATCTGCCTTGTGCAATAGTTATTTTCTATAAAAATTTTTACTTTTAATTTTCCAACAGAATCTAAATTTTGCAAAGTCAAGATAAAATATTTAAAGGGTCTTCTTTTAAGTTCTCCTGCAGGGCTGGACACTAGAATATTTGTAGCTGCCTCCTGTAGCTCATTCTCCTCCTATGTAAAATGGAGGTTATTCTATGTACAAGATTCTTTGTAAACAGATCATGGTCTCTCTGGAATCACTTAAATAACATTAATATGGAACTTCACAATGTTATGTTTCCCTCTTTACACAGTTTCTTTTTATAAAGACAGAAGAGCTTGCTTCTGAAGGCTAACATTTTAAAGCAGATCTAAATTCAAACTACTACTTAATGCAATACTAAAGGTAAGCTCCTGTTATTCAGATTGAAGTGACTGTGGAGAAAAGGAGAGGGATATAGAGATACCTGCTTTCTTTTCTGCAGAAAGGTAAGATACCTTAGAAAATAACTCTAACAAAACCAAAACCAATCATTTCTTATTGCATGGTTTACCATCATGGTGAAAAGCTGGTCCCGTCTCGTTTGTCTGTCTGGAAAAAAGATAGCTGCTCCATTGAGTAATGTATTCTTCACTTCCCTCTTTAGCGTTGTCATGGGTGTGAAACTGCTATCACTCATGTCCACTACTACTGATACAAAACAACAAAAACAAGTGTTAAAATTTCAAATGAATACACAATAAAATTTCATTTCTCTTCCAGGATACTAGTCTTTGCAAAGAGCATAAAAGACTCAATACACATACATGTAAGGACTGATCTTCAGAGATGATGAGCATGCAACAAGCTGCAATGTAAATATATGTTGCGGTAACCTGCTCCACATTAATTATCCATATGGACCCTGCTAACTTGCACTAAGGGTTCCTTGTGGCAGTGTGATCTATCCCACTTTGATCAGGAAGAAGGATCTAAGGTACAGTAAGGAACTAATAGTGTGCATCAGGAGAATCCGCATGGAATGCAGGCAGCGAGCTAGTGAGGGATAGAGTTTAAACATTTGTGTAGACAACTCTTACATAACGTGTGAGAAAGCCTTTTGAATTCTAGCAAGAAAGACTTTGTGAGGAGAAGACCTCTAATTCAAATGACTAGATCCACTTCAGAAACTTCAATATTGTATTGCATTTGTAACAATAATTGTCACACCTGGGAAAACACTTTGAAATGAACCAAGACCTTTGTCTCTTCTTTGTTTTTCATAAATTTCTTACTATATATATTAGTTATTGAAAACACTGTGCTTAAATAAATAGGGCCAAATTCTGACTCCAAAGAAGTCAATGACAATATTCCCTTTAAGACTAACAGATTTATTTTTTGCATGAGCTTTCGTGGGAGAAGATCCCACTTCCTCAGATGCTTCAAAGATGGGTGAACTTACAGAAAGGAATGAAACTAAATGCAAGGGGGTGTAAAACAGGATCAGGTCATAAAGTAACAGCAAATCAGAGCAGTTTACAGGCTCAAACCATGGGAAGCCTGACGTCAAATTACCCTTTGTAATGGGAAAAGAACCCATAGTCTTGATTAAGTCCTGCTTTCACAGAATTTAGCTTGCACATTAATTCGCGTTCAGCTGTTTCTCTTTGAAGTACTGATGTCCCAGGTACATCTCTAACAACAGTCGTTAACAAATCCGTCATCGAGTGATTAGGAAGATGGAAGTGCTCAGAAGCAGGCACACACCTCTGCAAAAAACCACGCTGCCAAATCTGCCCACATATCTGCACAACAGACACCATCATAGGTCCTAATCAAGCCTGCTACTCCATCAAAGGCTCATTTACCTGCTCATCTACTAATGTGGTCTATGCCATCATGTGCGAGAAATGCCCCAACACCTTATATATTGGACAAACAGGATGGTCGCTCCGTAAGAGACTGAATGAGCACAGAGCTGATATCAGAAATCAAAGAACAAAGAAACCAGTTGCTGAGCACTTCCATCTTCCTAATTGCTGGATGATAGATTTGTTAACGACTGTTGTTAGAGATGTACCTGGGACATCAAGACTTCAAAGAGAAACAGCTGAACGCGAATTAATGTGCAAGCTAAATTCTGTGAAAGCAGGACTTAATCAAGACTATGGGTTCTTTTCCCATTACAAAGGGTAATTTGACTTCAGGCTTCCCATGGTTTGAGCCTGTAAACTGCTCTGATTTGCTGTTACTTTATGACCTGATCCTATGTTTTACACCCCCTTGCATTTAGTTTCATTCCATTCTGTAAGTTCACCCATCTTCGAAGCATCTGAGGAAGTGGGATCTTCTCCCACGAAAGCTCATGCAAAAAATAAATCTGTTAGTCTTAAAGTGCCACACAACTGCTTGTTGTTTTTTTACTGGACTAGACTAACATGGCTATACTTTTGAAATATTCCCTTTGACATCAATGGGGTCAGCATCTTACCTGTATCTTCCAAACCAAGTAGATTTATTCTAGTACAGTAACGAATGGTTAGAAATACTCAGTATAAACAGATCTAATTCTTGTATTCATTACACTAGTGAAGTCAAAGGACCAAATCTCTACTGGCACAAGTAGGTAGAGCTCCAATGAAACATTTCATCACTGCAACCATTTTCAGGCCACATATTATCAAGACAAATGCAAGATCACTTCACCACCAGCTCATGGGAAGTACATGAGCAAGCTCTCAGCTAAACCCACTGACCTAAAATAGCAATACAGCACAGCAACTTGAAACAGCTGCTGGCTTAGGTTTCAGAAAATACAAGTACGCACTAGCATAAAACACCTCCTTTTAAAAAAACAATGCTCAGTAACTTAATGACAGTATAACATTAACACACCTTCACACAAATGCCTGTAGAGCTCTTGCGCAGCTTCTGTTTGTACAGGTGTTTTGCTTTGGGAAGCTTCCTGAGATTTAATAGTTTTATTGTCTCCAGTAAGGACAGAGAAGCAGCTTTGAAGAAGTTGCAGTAGCACAGTCTGGGCAAAGAGACATTCTTCCCTAGGGCTAAGGAAAGCAAAAAAACACAAAGACAAGTAAAATCTTCATAGTACAAGCTCACTTCCAGTACATGCTGCTATACTAAAACAAATGTTACTGTCTTTCCTTTACCAGATAAAAGAGCTTCTGAATAAAGAAAACAGCAGGTAAGAATTCAAAAAAAGAACAAGCCATAAAACCTAAATACATATCAAACTTATTGCACTGAAATGTAAAGGTTACAAGTATCTATGTAACGTTATAGCTGAAAAACTAAATGACAAAACAGAGAAAAGGAGAGAATGTTGCCTACTTCAGCCTAATGGCAGAAAATGTCAGATGAATTAAATTCATTTTAGGTAAACATATTTATGGCTAACTTTGTGATGGAGGATGGCCCTACTTTTGGTGTAGTTTATTGTAAAAGTTCCAGAAAAGCTGCATGTCAAGGCCTGTAAAATCCAAGAATGATCTGTACTTCAATCCACTCTCTTTCTGCTGAACCTAAGAGGAGGAAAAAAAAAATGGAATTGAAGAATTCACTCTACACAACACAATATTTACTACTATTTTTTTTTTTTTGAAAGTACACCTGCAACATGTGGAGTATGAATGAAATATCAAGGTGAATTTGAAGCTGCAGCAGCCTTTCAATGAAACAATACTGTTAGGCTTCCATCAGCATAAACCAGAGATCTCTTTTCATTTTGTTTCATCAGACTAACAACTTCCACTTCCTATTACACATTGCAGCTTTCACATAAATTAACTATACTTTAAACAGAGAAAAATAAATTCTAGTCTATGTCCCTGTTCTAATTCACTTGCATGCTTCCAAGAGATGCAGCTGGATTACTTAAAAATGCAGGTGTGATCATTTAAAAATGTTGGATTTGTCCTCCAGGCACTCTCTCAATGTGTGAGATACAGATACACAGCTCAGTTTGGTTGTCTTTAAAAGGACATATTTGTAATTTACCTTAAGTGCCTTCTTACAAGGCAGCATGGTATACTAAAAGTCATTTTCCGGACATTTTGAGACTCATAACTTGCATTTTACTACCAGGGAATGTAGTTACAACTTCATCCTCTGGTCACTGCATTATTTTATAATTCCTCTTAAGTCTGTCTTTGGTGTATCATCATTTATCCTTGTAACACGATGACAATGTGATTTAAAGAAGTGAACTAACATGGGGAGAAACATACCAGGTCCTGCGCAAGTTGCTGGATGAAATGAAGTGTCTTCAGGAGAAGAGTTGTTCCACAAACAGCATCATCCATGGTTTTACATTTCAGACAGTTCATGCTTCTGTTGGGCTCCTCCACCACAGGCCGAAGATAACCCAGAACATGTAAGCCTTGAACTCCTAGGCGCTCTGCTGTGTCTTGCCTTGTGCACAAAAACTTCACCATTAAGTACTGCGTAGAGACATAAAAAGAGCACAACAGCTGTTGATAAATCCTGATAACTTTCAAGATGAATATTTTGCTTGCAGGTGCAGTCTTACTTTTTTCTTAAAAGCCAATAGAGGCATCTTCCAGAATTGGGTTAACACCACAGGATATGAGGAGAGCAATTAACAACATAAGAAAGCTTCTGTCCACTTAGTGGCAGTGTGTACCTTATTTAGTAGGACTACAGTAGCACAATGCTGATAAATGTAAAATAATGCATTTTGGAAAACAGTGCCAACCACATATAAAAAATAGTGGTACCGAAATTAGCTGTTGCCATTCAAGAGAGACTTGATAATTACTGTGGATAGTTCTATGACAACGTCGATGGGCGGGGCAGTCAAAGGAGACAGAAGACTGTTGGGAGTCATTAGGAAAGGGATAGATAAGGTGGCACAAAATACCATACTGCCTCTTTATATAACCAGGATACACCCATATCTTGAATGGCACATTCAGGTCTGTTTCCCCCACCTCAAAAAGCTGCCTTGGAATTGGAAAAGTTACTTAAATTGGCTGAAAAAAATGATTAGGGATACAGAACAGTTTCCATGTGGAGAGATTCAGACTTCTCAATTGAGACAAGTAATGACTAAGGAAGGATATGTTATAGGACCCTAAAATCATGATTGATGTTAAGTAAATAAGGATAATGTTCTTTACGCCTAAGACCAGAAGAATTATGGGGGTCACCAGTTAAAATGAATACGCAGAAGGTTTAAAACCAAGAAAGAAGCATTTCTTCACACAACACAGTCTATCTGTGGAACTCTTCACCAGAGGATGTTATGAAGGCCAACATTATAAAAGGACTCAAAAAAGAATGAGGCAATTTTAAGGAGAATAGCTCCATCAATGGCTTAGAGCCAGGTTGGGCAGGAATGCAAAATCGTTTTCTGAAGTGTCCCTAGCCTCTGTTTGCCAGAAACTGGGAATGGATGACACTTGATGACTATTTCCATGTTCTGATCATTCCCTCTGAAGCACCTGATGCTGGCCACGGTTGGATGACAGAATACTAGACTAGATGGACCACTGGTCTGAACCAGCACGGCTATTTCAATGTTCTTACTGACTTATAGCCATACAAATGTTTCTATGATATTATTCAGGCAAAATGTCCAGGCCTAGCACCAGACCGCCCCCTCTCTTCTGTAAAATGCTTTAATTCTGCAAGTTTTAAGTGGGTTACATAGCAGGGGGTTTGATGACTGCCATGACCAGGTCATCTGCAAACCCAGTCACTTCATTACCAATCAAACCCATTTTGTAAACTCTGCATGTTCTATTTCTATATCTCATAACACCAAGTTTCCTTGCAAATGGAAAATCTTTTCCCAGTGGAAGAAAAGAGTTGGGATCCTGGAACAAAATTCAACTGAAACCTAAACAACATGCTTTGAAAGACAACAAGTTTCACTTTAATTATTGCAAAGTAAGGTGCTGAGTAGTTCCCTACTCAAGGAGTTCCCCTGGAATACTGAAGGAACAAGGCTTTACTTCTCAAGAAAAAGGGTTGCAAAATCGAGCCCTTGTTTTGTAGTAATTAAAAGTGAACAGATTATAATATAGCAGAACCGTAACTACATCGATTGTTTCATATTCTGATCATTACATTTACAGTAAGCCTTATCGTAACCCTAATGATCAGATATCCTGTGAAGGGAAACTTTCCATACTTTTGAGACAGTAATATCTGTGCTAAAAATACAAATATTGTGTCTCAGTCTCATAGACTTTAAGGTCAGAAGGGACCAATATAATCATCTAGTCTTACATCCTGCAGAACACAGGCCACAGAACCTCACTTACCCACTTCTGTAATAGACCCCTGACCTATAACTGAGTAATTGAAGTCCTCGGACAACGGTTTAAGGACTGCAAGATGCAGAATCTTCCAGCAAGTGACTCGTGCCCCATGTTACTGATGACTACAGACAACTTCCAGAGTCCAAGCATCCACAGCTATCTCTGACTTTTTAGCTTTAGTCAAGGCCTCTTCTTTGGTAACAGAAGATCAGTTAGTTTTTCAGGAAGCAGGCAAATCTTTTTCTTATTCACATCTAAGTCAGTCTGTTAGTTATTTCTTACTTGGGAAATTCTGCACTGCTGCATTTTGACATCCACTTCATCCCATTCTTCCTCCATCTCAAACCAGCCAACAGGATCATCCTCTCCCAGCTCATCACACGAACAATCACTTCTGCAGATAAAAGCATACCAACAGAAGTTATCATACCAAAACCAAAACTCCACACAAGGCTTAGGGACTTCTCGACTGCTGTGTTATCCCATTATTTTCATGTGTTAGAGAAGTGAAAGATTCAGGAAAAGATAGCAGAAACATTTCACATGCACAAACTCCAGCAAATTCATAGTTTTTTTTTCTTATTGTTTTTAAAGTCAATTCAGTCATTTTACAGCACACTTTACAGCTTACTGCCAGAGAAAGGCAGCAATGCAGCTATTAGTTAATCAGCATACTATACAGACAGCACCTCAAAAACATGAAATTAAGATTTTCACGCAAACTGGACTAGTCACATTTGAAACAGAGATGGGGAAATTGGCTCACAGCTATGTGCCAGCAATTTTATTTTTGGTCACCAGAGGGCACTCCTCCATTACATTTCTGCAGTGGAGCTAGGAAACACACTACTAAAACTGGTTGCCATGGTGACCAGAAACATATTTGTCAAGGCCTGACTTAAACAGAGATCTTTAACTGTGCCATGTGACTTCATCTGGAACTACAACAGTAGGCATAAAGAATTATTACATCAAGATTCCTCCTCCCACTCCAATTCACACTCTGACTTTATTGAATGGTGGAGAAACTTGCTACAACATTCATGTTTAATTTGTTCACTACCCCCTGCCCATCTTTACCTGCTTTTTAAAAACTGCCTGAATTCTGGTAGCTTCCATTTGTCATAGCGTTCAAATTTTTTAAAATGCTCCTCTGCATGGAATTTTTCTGAAGAGCTATTATAAGCAAACACCAATCCACACTGGGCTCCAATGGCACCTTTCCGAACCTGAAAGGAGAACATAATGCTAGCTATACACAAAACTAGGTAACAATAAGGTGATGCAAAACAAAACAAAACAAACAAACAAAAAAACAAAAAAAAAACAACCAAACAAACAAAAAAAAGGAGTCCTATGGCACTTAGAAAGACCTACAAATTTATCTATCACATAAGCTTTTGTGGGCACAATCCCACTTCAGATGCATGAAATGGAAAATTTGTCATGTTAGCTGCATTTAGACATATAGAGATGAGCATGTCACAAGGTCAATTCAAACAGATCCAGAAGCATAGTCTGCTAGCCTATCACAGTTTCTGCTTTTAAAGAAAAGCTACTCATATCAAACCAGGGACCAGCAAAATTGATCTATGGTTCTCTGGAATCATTATTTTCTTTGTTTTAATAATAAATGAATATGATCCAAGAAAATATTTCCAAACCAAACCAAAAAAAATCTGCATCTTAACTTTGATCTGATTTTCCGCTGTTTCATATAAAGAAGAAGAGCAGAAACTTTTTAAAAAACTGTATCCAGGCATCATTCCCCTGTAACTTTTAACATTTGAGATTCTGACCTCTCATCCAGCCCCAGCTGATTAAAACTTATGATCCAGAGAGTTAATTAATACTTAACTCAGGTGACCAATACAAAGCATGCTGACATGGATTGGGAAAGCAAGCAACGGTTTAAAAAAATAAATTAATAAAAACAAACTACAGAAAAACAAGCTATTGAAACCTCACTGCAGCTTCCTTCCTGCCATGCATTTCTTCCAATATTTGAAGAATAATTTTCACTTCCACACAGGTGTAAAGCTTGGCATGTATTGAAATAGCAATATTATAGTCACAGCCTTCAAAAACTTGTTCTACACACAGCCTACAACTTTCTACATCGACTCCATAGTTTTCAGAGAGAGAAACTACATATAAAAGAATTAACAGTACCGCATTGCCCAGAATAAGATACAGACAAAAGGAACATAAAATAGATTGAACTCTCCACAGAATATCCTGTAGCAGCTCCCTTCAGATTTCTAATTTACTTTTTGTGTAAATTTCCTGTGACTCATGAAAATGCAAAACAAAATCCAAGCTGGTGTCACTTCGTGAGGAGACTCAAATTTCCTGCCAATTAACCACATATCTGTACATTCAACCGAAGATGAATAACTTCTCCACATTTCACCACCAAAAAAGCCAGCATTAATCCAAGAATCTGCTTGAACAGTGAAAAGAAGTCCGCTACCTTTATTCTCATTTGTGTCACCTGGAACCTAGATTCTGTTCCTGTAGAAAGAACAATACTTGCTCGGGTCTTTCCAGTCTCAGTAAGAAAGCCTAAAGGAACAATGAAAACAGGGTGAGGCTTAGAGGACTCCCACTGTAAAGTAAATACTAAGCATTATACTGAGAGTACTAGAACAAAACCCAGCTCTCTGTTCTATAGCAAAGACCAACCAGTGTTTAAGATAATGAGCCCTGAGTGTCCAAATGAGATAACAAATGATAAGGTTGGCATTTGCAATTCTGCCTACAAAAAATGACACTGTACCAACAGCGTACATGCAATGTAGTGGTATGTTAGTATTTTATTCCTCAGGAGCATGCCTTTCTAGCCACAGTCTCTCCAGGGACTGCATTAAAAACAACAGGAAATAATTCTTGCCACTGCTAAGGTTTAGTGGTCACTGTTTGTTACTTGGTCCATCGAATGAATGTTCACTTGCATCATGACAGCTTTTTTTGAAAGTCAGAGTAACACTGACAAGACCATTCTACAGTCTCCCTTTCCTTTTAAACACAGGGAAAACTTCAGAAGTTGAGCTTTAAATCCCTCCTTTTGTTACAAAATCCTGAAGTTTAATTGGTGGCATCAAGCGCAAAATACCAGGGTAATGGTACCTGTCTACTTCAACCTGAGGCTGGTTAACTAAAAGAGTTTGATAACTTGGAAGCAGTAAAACTTGGCAATGGTTTTGGACCCTGAATGCCCCCAAAGAAGAAAAGCTGACTTCCCACGTGCTTGCCACCTCTGCAGTGCACAAATTATATGTCCCCAAGTATGCCATGAGCTAAGCACCTCAAATGTCCGAGAGAAGTGCACATTGCTTTGACTGGCACAGCCATTATTTATTGCCTCATTTACACAGTTATTTCTCAGTGGTAAGAATATTTTGACTAAGACAGACAACAATAACTAAAGGACTGATGAGTCTTCAAACTAAATCTCTTAGTAGAAAATGTTCAGCAACCCAAGCATATTCCAGATGATTCTTTCTTGCATATTCATATCAGTGTTTGGGAAGCTAATGGTGATTCACAACAAAGTGTTGCTCTGCTATCAACTTTTTCACTCCAACTTGCTATGCTCAGTTTCAGTCAATAAACCAATAACCTGATCTAAGATCATAAACTTGCTTTAGAGGAAAGAACAGCTCCTAAGAGAAATCCTCCTTGACTGAGAATTAAAACTTATGAGTACTACCTCTAATGTAGCTCCCTTTTTTAACTGTCGAGCAGTGTGAAAACATACAGATCTGAACCCTTAAAAGAAATCAACAAAAAACTATACACTTACCATCTCCTGTCCACGGCTCAACAAGGAGGTTTTCAGGCCCTGATTTCTCTTCCTTTCCTTTTACATCACATGCCTGCAGAGTTAGCTGTAGCGGCTTCCCTGAACAAGCAAATCAACATGTTTGTCAGAGCTATAAAACAAACAACATAGAGGCTATTTGCCAATGGCATTCCAGAAATTCCTGAGAGAGAGAGAAGGCAAAAAACAAAACAAAACAAAACAAAAACAAACAAACAAAAAAAAAACGGGGGGGGGGGATATAAACGTTTAAAGGATTACAGCACCCAGGATCTTATTACCTTGCACAAAGGAAACTGAAAAGCAAAAGCCATGTTATTGCAATTTTATAGTTGCCATTTTAACTGAACAAAGACAACAATTTAAGAATCACTACAGCTGGAGAAACCATAACTGACACACATTTTGAATTGATGTGAAGAGTCCATAATACATGGTATAATACTAAGTACTCGTTTTATTATATGAGGACACAGATACTGTTGCTGTGAGACACCTAAGGGATTTCACAGAGTTTTGAGCATAATGTTGTAGGGGTAATATTTTGTGCTTAACACATATACAGCTGTCACACTCCAGAACCAGTGGTTAAGTCTTGTCCAAGTATTTCTCTACACTGGCTTCACACCTCCAGGCCCGGCAAGAATATCCAGTGATTCAGGACTGGAGACAACTCTCACCAAGCTGAGATGAAGCAATTTGAAAAAAACTGAAAATTTCAAAAGGATAGCCGTGTTAGTCTAGTCCAGTAAAAAAACAACAAGCAGTTGTGTGGCACTTTAAGACTAACAGATTTATTTTTTGCATGAGCTTTCATGGGAGAAGATCCCACTTCCTCAGATGCTTCGAAGATGGGTGAACTTACAGAAAGGAATGAACCTAAATGCAAGGGGGTGTAAAACATAGGACGAAAGCTCATGCAAAAAATAAATGTTAGTCTTAAAGTGCCACACAACTCCTTCTTGTTTTCATAAAGTAACAGCAAATCAGAGCAGTTTACAGGCTCAAACCATGGGAAGCCTGATGTCAAATTACCCTTTGTAATGGCAAAAGAACCCATAGTCTTGATTAAGTCCTGCTTTCACAGAATTTAGCTTGCATATTAATTCGCGTTCAGCTGTTTCTCTTTGAAGTACTGATGTCCCAGGTACATCTCTAACAACAGTCATTAACAAATCTGTCATCGAGTGATTAGGAAGATGGAAGTGCTCAGAAGCAGGCACACACCTCTGCAAAAAACCACGCTGCCAAATCTGCCCTCAAAAACAGACACCATCATAGGTCCTAATCAAGCCTGCTACTCCATCAAAG
>ML681971.1:12357677-12552609 GCA_007922195.1 Podocnemis expansa
TATGTTTTACACCCCCTTGCATTTAGTTTCATTCCTTTCTGTAAGTTCACCCATCTTCGAAGCATCTGAGGAAGTGGGATCTTCTCCCACGAAAGCTCATGCAAAAAATAAATCTGTTAGTCTTAAAGTGCCACACAACTGCTTGTAACTTATTTTGAGTCTTCTTAACCTTGTTTGTAACTACAGAAGGTAAAACATGTCTGGCAGAAGCACCCACAGAAAGACATTTACTGCCCTACATTAAATTTAAACTTGTACACGGTCAATGATGATAATTCAAGTAAGTTTATTCATCAAAAGTGAAAACAAAAGAATTGTATCCAACTTTGAGTTTCACTATAAATACACATATAACGAAACAAAAAATGATAAACATTACTATACTCAAAAAATGGAGAGAAAAAATTTCAGAGAGCTTGTTGTAGGAAGAAAAGGACTAAATGACTATATAAACTTAATACAGATACAAAATACCTTTACCATCTCACTACAGATCCAACTGCCTATGCAGTTCACGGGAGCAGGTTTATAGACTTCCTTCTGCAAGGTGACATTACCATTTGTTCTTGGAAGGATTACAACGCTCTCAAATTTTAGTGCTAACATTTCTCTGAGGCAAGTACCACTTTAGGGGATATACTTTTTCAGCTTCAGGTTACTGATTAAAACAACACACATCCTGGTTAAAACACAAAATAACCAGTTTACATACAGATAATTGGAAAGCTCTCTCATACATCCACTTTCTCTGAAGGGTCAACAACTTCATTTGAGTAACACAAAGCAACACCTAAAAATATTTACCATATTTATAAAGCAGGTTTTGTCTAACAGTTGCCATGGAAGAGATGAGTGAAGAAGCCTTGTATAGTGTGTCCAGATGATCAGTGATAGTACATAGTGAACTTATCACTTTTGCAACACTCCCTCTGGCAAGGGCAAAAGCCAGCAAAGTAAGTTCAACCTCTGGAGTGGCACAACAACTAGGAGACAAAAAGACCATTTACAAAAAAAATATATATATATAATATATATAAGAAGGGTAGCCTGCAGTTTCATAATCAATTGCATGAAATAGTATATATTTAAATCAATAGCAGTGACTTATGATGTGACCTATTCATGTAAGCTTTTAAGCCATCTGTATATACAAACTGGACTGCTAAGTGTTCTCTTCCAATTGTTTAAAATTGATCATCACTTTTTTTAAACAAAATCATTAAAAACCTTTTGTTTAGTTAAAAGCCAAAGCTGGAAAAAAGGCTATTTAGCTTTATCACAGGAATTCAGTATTTGAGTGTTTGTCATATTGTTTTTTTAAAGAACACATTCCTAGTACTGCACCCCACTTCCAACATTAACAGTCTAGACTTGAAACACCATCTATAATGCCTTTAGTGGGCACCCTTATTTCAGCCCCTTTTGTTTGCTATTTATTTATTTTCTTAGTGCTCACTACCTTTTGTACACACATGTAACTTGGAAGCACAAAAAGTTTTTATCTCACTAAGCTGGTGTGGACCGGTTTGGGAACTTGAAGTTCTGTTATACTATGCCTCTAAGTACATTTGTATGGCAAATGTGCATATACTTAACACAAAATATTTCACATAAAGATACTGCATACACATTGATTTATTAGGTCTTTCACTTTATAATAGAAGACATGGTTGACCAGTACCTGATCATATATATCCATTTGTAATTCAGTTTAATTCATAAAAAGAACAACAACAAAAGGAAGCCACTGACATAACTGCAACTGATTGCAGTGGGCGCAAGGTAGGGCCAAGCACTTTGGTCTAGATTTCTAAATAATTTTTTATGAACTATTTGTGACAGAAATACACTTATTAGAACAGCAGTTAAGATACAGAAAACCAGGCTGTAAGATACTACCTCATGGCTGCTTTTGGAAGCATATTTTCACTATTCACACTCTGGATAAATCTCTTAATTTATTCTCAATGGAAGAAAAGAGAAAACGGTTATTACCAGTAATGACTCCACAAATCCATAAACAGTTTTCACTGCAGAACTAGTGTCATGCCAACTTAACGCTAATTGTACCACAATACTATCCTTCAAGTCAATAATGGAGGAATGAGCTTTTGGCCTCTTGGTTAGTTAAATCATCCTCAGACAGAAGTGCTGATAAACCTTTTTTTTGTCTTTATCTTGAGTTTTTCCGAGGTTTTAAGAAACGAGAACAACAAATGAGGAATATGACACATGGAAATTAAATCTGCAGTACCCTTTTGCTCTACATCATCTTCTTATCATACAAGTATGCTAATGAGATCTTACCTGGTTATTCTTATAAGAAAGCTATCTACTTCTTCCAAAACATTGGGAGATAAGAAGCTTGAGAAGTCCGTAGAACCTGATGACAGGGACAATGGTGGCATGTGCTGCAATGCCTTCCTATAAAAGGTGAAGTGCAAGATGTTAGAAATAAAACACTTCAAAGAATGGAAGAGACAAATTTCAAAAATGAAGAGTCACTCACTCTTTATGTCTATATGGCTGGATCTCTGCATTTATAGTACATGTTCTCTATTGCATGAGGCACATTATTAAAGCCCTTCCTGCACTAAAAATGCAAAGCATTTGGCTTCTAGAAGAAGGAAGTGCATGGATAAGAGGTTAGAAACTATCTCACAAATCTCAACGCTCTAGATGGATGCCTGCAGCCAGATCCTAGTTTCATTAGGCAGAGCACAACAAAACCATGTGATGAAAAATCCTATGAATGTCTGTTTAAATAGAAGTGTAACAACTCACTAAGTAATACCATCTTTGAAAGAAATTTAAAAACAATGTGACAGTTCCTTATTAAAGTCTATTCATTTTAGAATGCTAATATTTTTGGGTGTGTTCAAAAGCAACAATATAAAGGCTTTCAAAACTGTAATAAAACCTATTTATTTTCCCTTATTTTTTCTGTTTCACACAAAAGGAGTATATTCTTGTCCAGGCCTGAATGAATTCTTATGGCAGTTATTAAACCCCATAAATTTTTAGTTTAAAAAGCGACTGCCAGAATCATTAATGCTATCCTAAAACCTCTGAATACTTAGTGTTTGGTTACACAACAAGGACTACACAGGCAACTATGTTGTTCTATCATTCCACCATAACTCTATATTATAGACATAGCATACACTGAATGTTTTCCTCCCATCAGTGTAGAAATGCAACCTCTTTGAATGACCATAACTATATTGATGAAAGCATAGCTGTATTTACACTGGGAGTTAGGTCAGCACAGCCACTTAAGCCAGGGTTTAGGCTTTTTTCACACCCCTAACCTAAGCTGCAACATAAACTTTACTTTTAAGTGTAGAATAGGCTTAGTATGATGAGGATTTTATCTTTTATACAGAATTCTTCTCTGTTTATGCAGTGCCTAGCTCAGTGTCTGTACTACACAGAAAGAAAAAGGCTTGTACAAAACACTTTACAGGGTATTTTATTAGATATCTTAAAAAAAAAAAAAAAAAAAAAAAAATACAAGGCTCCAATCCTGGAAATACTTTGTACCTAAAGAACTTCTTCACTGGGATTGCAGACTTGCATAAAATTACCCAGGTGTGTACTAGAATTTCAAAGACTGTGCAAAGGATAAATGTGGCAAATTAAAGGTAAAGTTTGCAAGGATTTTGTCAAGCAACTTTCATTATCTTACAGTGGTGTTTCCAAAACCCATGTGCATCACATGTTAAATGAATGCCACAGGGCCATTGGGGTTGTGTTATGATTTTAGTAAGATTTCAAAACCTGAAGTCATTGAGCACATGGTAGTTTGGCCATTATTCAAGGAAACCTTTTGCAGCAAAACCATGAGTTGCCACAAAAGGAATGCTTGCACTGAAGTACTGTAAATACCTTACCACAGCCCAGAAATATTCTGCAAATATTAACAGAATGAAACCTCATTCAGTAAGTAGGAATTCTGAAGAGAAACAAAAATGCGGTGGTGGCGGGGGGGACAAGGTTGTACGTGCCACAAGCTGATCATAAACAAAATATTTTTATTTGCCACATGCTTGTCAAAATGTGTTTAGTCCCTTTTTTCCACTGCATAAAAACCTTTTTCATCAACCTGGAAGATTAATACTTTACTTTGCTGTGTTGCCTCTTTGATACGACAGAAGGAAGGCAGAGGCTGCTTACGACTAACTGCAAGGTTTGAGACAGTGTCTCCATGCATCAGGCGTGGCCAAACTGCGGCTCTTCAAAGAAGAAGTGAGGCTTCCCGGCAGGGAGCTGGTTCAGGCTTGGGGAGTTAAAATCTCTGGCCTGTCAGGTAGCTCCACAGCCAGCAGCTCAGAGGAGGAGCAAGCAGACAGCTGAGAGCTCAGAGGATGGGTGGGGACTGGGGAGAAAGGGAGCATGGAGCAGCAGCCCACAGCTCAGAGAAGGGGCAGGGAGGAGGAAGCCAAGAGCTCAGAGAAGGGTGGGGGCAGGGAGCAGCAAGCAGCAGCCCACTGCTCAGAGAGGCGGTGGCGGAGGAAGGAGCTGGCAGCTCAGGGAAGCCATGGGGGTCAGGGAGGGGGGGGCTTAGGACAGAAAGGAACTTCAGGGAATGGAGGCAACGAGGGAAGTGACTGAGGGGATCAGGGAGGAGACAAGCTGTTAAGGGCTTAAAGACTAATAAATTATTGTTAGTTATTTTCTGTTTCATAGAGTTCAGTGTGGATTTTACTTTGCTTTGCTTTGCTTTATTTATTTTTGTGTACTTTGCATTTTTCTATTTTCTTTGGTCTGGTTGGTTTGGGTGGGTTTGTTTTGTATTTACATCATACCACATGCCATGGCAGCCTCAGTCCTGTCCACAGCACTTTACAAACTTAGGGGCACCTCATGCACTCCCTTTACCAGTATGGCAGTCAGGAAAACAGGTTAAAAAGTCTTCCGTTGTATCAGAGGGAGAAGGAATAAGCCAATGAAGAATCCTACTCCTTCTTGCTATCTCTACAGAAACCTGTAGATTGAGCTCCGGACAGTTAAACAAGCAGTTTTGTGAAACTTTTAAAGACTAACCCATTTATTTATTTATCACATTTCCCCCGTGAAAGCTCATGAGATAAATAAGTATGTTAGTCTTCAAAAGTTCTGCAGGACTCCTTGTTTGCTGAACTAACACGGCTACCTCTCTGGAGTGCTGGACACTCGAGGCTTCTCAGAGATCCTGAGGCATTGGGATGGGGGATAAGCTGTTTTCCACAGCTTCCTCCCCCTTCAGAATTATTTTACGCAGAATTCTATTCCACAAAGTCAAGCCTGTTTTGAAGGACAAGTGTTGGGCCATGCATGGAGTAGGAAAGTATTTCCCAGGACAGTTGAGTTGTCATGGGAGACAGCAGCAACGTTCCTTCTAAGCTGATGATGCAGCTGAGCAACTTATGGATGCCTTTGGGGAGCTGATGAGCTGGGGTCCAGCTCCAGGTCAGGGAACTGGGAGGAAACTTGCTCAGCTGCATCCAAAAGTTGCCAAGCTGCATCATCAGCTTAGAGGGAACATTGCAGGGAAGGGCAGCATGGTGGCAGACAGTGGGAGAAATGAGCAATGGTCGGCAACAGAAGAGAAGCAGCAGCCTGGTAAGTGACAGTAGGGATGCAGCAACTTGGGAGGGGCAGGAAGCACGGCATGGATGGGGAAGCCGCGACATGTTTAGATTTTCTCATAGGCCCTAATGCAGCTTACTCCTTTGTTAAAATTATGTTTTACAAGTCCTAAACATGATGTGTAATACTATGAAATGAAAATACAAAGGAGAAAAAGTTTAAAACTGAACGTAGATTACTTTCAATTTTTAGCACAACTTACTGCTGTGAAGCATTGTATTCCACAATGAAATTTGTTAAATCAAAACATTGTGCAATACTTGGAGATCAGCACCTTGAGAGCTTTTACATACTGCACTGACAGGTTATTGCCCAGATGTTAAAAAATTTGCCGCTAGCTTGCAGTATTCTACATCCAGCGACAGCCAAGTTCTTACTGTATAGGCCTACTTTTCATGGTAACCTTAAGTAATCATTAGAATCTGACATTAGTAGGGTCAATATTTGCCCTGTTTTTAAGATAAAATTCAAGTGCGCAATAATTTTTAAGCTTAGTAATTTTGTAATAGATAAAAGTATGTGGTTAGGTCCCTCGGTGCGGCTCTCAAAGGTTTAATAATGGACTTGTGTGTCTCTTGAGTTCCACAAATTTGGCAACCCCTGCTATATATTCTCACTCATTAGATCAAGGCAGACACATAGATGCCTTGCTCCCCCGAGGGTCAACAGGCAGAGGTTCTGGGAGAAGAGTCAAACTCCTAAATAACTAGACTTATGTACAAGGACAGATGCCTTCTATCCAAAAACATGGCTTAACTGCAGGCTGCTCATTCCATATAGATGGGACAAAGTGCCTGCAATATCTGGATGTGTTGAATACAGAATGTTGTTCAAGACTTTTAATGATTATTTGGATAGTAAAATTATAAAAGTTTGGAAGCCTTCTCCCATGAAAGGTGATGTTTAACAAATATTAAAATTTTATCTAGCGATTGACATTATGAGTGTCATTAATATATCGACATGGACTGGGTATTAGAAAAGAACACAGAAAAGAAAAAGAATGGACTTGTATAATTAAGCCAACTACGTTAACACAATAAAGAGCTACAAACATATCTGAACTGATATGAAGTGATCACTATGTGCTCTGTGTCTACCTTTTAAGGCAACATGTCAGTGAACAACTATTAGCTTGAATGGACTGAAAGAACACTGTCAGGAATGATGGCCCAAATACCTGAGCTATCCCGTGTTGCAAACGACAATCGAAGGGAGAAATTCCCAAGGATTTTAACTCTTGTTTATTTTAGGAACTACTCCATTCCTGAAAAAATGTATTTTTATAGAGAAAACACACTATGTTGGCTTGAAAGCAGCCTTTTACTTGCAAAGGCTATTCCCAAAGCTCTTTCGGCTTTAAACTGCTGCTGCTTAAGAAGACATTTTGCCATGATAAAGCTCTCCATGAGTAAGGGCCATTGAAAAAATAACTAATTTAAGCTCTGTTCAGAAAGAAAATGGAATGTAGTCAACACTCATAAGCAAAAAAGTTAGAAACAGGAAATCAATTCAATCCACATTTCTAAGAGACTACTATAAGCCATGGAAAAGAAAAGTTAACTTATAGAAGTCTCACACCACTGTTCATTCAGCCATTTACTGGTATAACAACAGGCATTTAACCATAGACTAAGTAGATTGTGCCTTGTCTGGATACTGGCCATATCACTGCACTACAAGGGAATGACCATTTATAAATTCAATCCAATGGGTGGTTCCCAACCTTTTTAAGGCTGGGGACACCTCTTTAATGAAAGAAAAAAAAAAAAATCTTTGCAGCCCCCCCCAGCACTGCATAACTTTGGCAGCCACCGAGTGGCACCACTGCCACTATGCCCCCACACAGGCAGAATCCGGTCCACACTGCTCTGATGGCCAACTCCACCAGCGCCATGGCCCAGGCAGGCAGAATCCAGTCCACGCTGCTTGGGAGCAGAAGCTGCCACGGCCACGTGCCCCCTGCCAGGGAGCAGGACCCACCGCAGCCACATGCCCAGTGTTCCCTCTAAGCTGCATGGGGGGGTGGACATGCACACAGCCCCTGCTGCTCACCTGCCCAAGCAACAATGCCAGCCGTGCATGGCCGACAGCCGCAGCTCCTACCTGGCTTGAAGAAAGCTTACCTGAGCTAGGAGCTTTTAAAACTCCTGTCCAGGGCGTGCTCTGGAGGGGAAGAAGAGGCTGTGGCCTGGCCATGCTGCTCCAGCAGCTAGATAAGGGGTACTCTGGGGGAGATGGGGGACGGGGGCAGCCAGTGGGGAAAGGGCATGGGGGGTTAAGGGAAGATGGGGTCAGGATGGTTAGGGGCACAATTGGGAGAGTGGGCGGGTAGGTTAGGGTGTGAGGCAGGGATTGGGCCAGCTGGGGGGAGGAAATGGAGGGAGGGGCGTGGCTTGCCTCCCAAACGGTTGTGTAGCTGGCACCATAAGTTGCTCAGTTGCATCAGGGGCTTAGAGGCAACACTGCATATGCCCCTTAACCCTGCTCCCATCTCCTTGTCTTCCCTGCCTGCTGGCCCATTCTCCAACCGCTACCCACTGGTTCCCCATGCCCAATCCCACCCAGTGCCCCTCTTCTTCCCCCTTACCTGGCCGCCGGAGCTGCTGCCACCTCATAGACGCTAAGGTCAGAAGGGATCAATATGATCATCTAGTCTGACCACCTGCACAGTGCAGGCCACAAAACCTCACCCACCCACTCCTACAATGAACCTCAAACCCATAACTGAGCTATTTAAGTCCTCAAATCATGATTTAAAGACTTTAACACAGAGAATCAACCAGCAAGTGAGCCATGCCCAGTGCTACAGAGGAAGGCAAAAAACTCCCAGCGCCCAAGCCAATCTGCCCTCAGAGAAAATTCCTTCCCGACCCCAAATATGGTGATCGGTTAAACCCTGAGCATGAGGACAGGTCCACAACAGCCAGTCAAGAAGAACTTCTCTGTAATAACTCAGAACCCACTCAATCCAATGCCCCTTCCCAGGTCACTATCATACCCATCACCAGTAGTAAAAGACAGACAATGGCCAAGCTACACTGTCCATCATATCATTCCCTTCATAAACTTATCAAGCTTGGTTTTGAAGGCACCTAAGGTTTTTGCCCCCACCACTTCCCTTGGTAGACTATTCCAGAACTTTACTCCTCTGATGGTTAGGAATCTGCATCTAATTTCAAGCCTAAATTTTCTGAAGGACAGTTTGCATCCATTTGCTCTTGTGTCCACATTGGCGCTGTATTCAAATAACTCCTCTCCCTCCCTTGTACTGATCCCTCTAATGTATTTATAAAGAGCAATCATCTCTCCTCTCAACCTTCTTTTGCTCAGACTAAACAAACCAAGCTCTTTAAGTCATCTGTCATAGGGAAGATTTTCTATTCCATGAATCATCCTTGTAGCCCTTCTTTGCACCTGTTCCAGTTTGACTTCATCTTTCTTAAACATGAGTGACCAGAACTGTATACCTGGCCACACCACAGGCTACTCTCCCTGAGCATGCATCTGAGCATGTTCAGGGCAGGAGTTTTAAAAACTCCCAGCCTGGGGAAGCTCTCTGGCAACCGGAAGACTGGGTCTCCCTGGCAACCCGAGACCCTGGTGGTCTCCAGCCCCAGCTCCCAGCCTGACTGCAGACCCCCTGCAGTAACTCTGCAGACCCCAGGGGTCTGCATGCCACAGGTCAGGAACCACTGATTTAACCAATAGATAGCCAAGATGATGTTTGAATACCTTAATATAAGGAGAGGAAACAAGTTATATAAAATTGTCTTTGTTGTTTATAAACTTTTTTTATACCAAAAAGCAAGAAAGTTTGGTACTTACTGAGTATTTTGTAGGATAGTGTGAACAAATGCTGGATTGGTCTCCATGGAAGCGGTTACCAATGAGGTTAGCAAGGACCAGTACCAGATAGCTGAAGCATCACATACTGAGACACCAACTTTCTTAACTCTTTGATAGCCCACAGCTCTGAGCCCATGAATTCTAGTATCACATCCATCACTAAGGCAACGCTTGATGTTTATTTGCACATCTATCAGTAAGATCAAACAAGGAAAAAAAAAAAGACAGGTAATTTCGCCCAACCACAACTTGCCATTATAGAAAGAAGAGAATCATTAAATTCCAAAAAAGAACTTCCTGAAGATTTACTTGCACTCCAAAATGTGTTAACTCAAGAACACACTGAAGCCCGCATGTGACTGTGTATGCCTACACTGTATGTGTGAGCATACCCATGCACAGAATGATTTGGAAAATTTAGGCTTCAGAGGACTCATGACTAATTACTTGATGTATTAGCTCCTATAACACAAAACATGGGTCACAAGTTTAAGTGAAAAAACAACAAACTATCCCCACAAAGTCCTTAAAAAAATAATCAATTTATTTTGCCAAATAGCTAGGTCTGAAAGGAAAATTTTTCAATAAGACTGTCTGGTGCCTCCATCATATAACTATCAAATGCAAATGATTTCAAAATCACAACACAAGTACTCAAATATGCTATCCTAGTTCCTTTGGGTTGACAGTATACTTGCAGAGTTGGTTTTTGGAAAGGAGGTCTACCCGGGGGCATTCACAAAGTTATGAAAAAAAGAGTCTTTTAACAGAAAACACTTATTGGAACAAAACCATTGCTCAGGTAAGATTTTAAGGTTCAGAAATTGTCATGGTGATCTGCTGTAAAAAGTCAGCCACAGGTCTGTCATGCTTAAAATGACAACACTGTAAATAGTTTGGTAACAAAAATGTTAGACTTTTACTTCACAAAAGTCATCTCACTCCTGTACTGACACAGATGCACAATGTAACCCTTGAATTACATTGTATCCAAAACCCCAGATTGTTTTCTAACCAGAAGTGGGATTTTTACTACATGCTAGCATCTAGCTTATTGTGGCACTAAGTCATTATTGGTATATTATATAAGTAAATATCTATTTCAGCATACCCTCATCTTCAAATTGCAACACTAGCACTAGATATAGAATTATTTGAGGGTTCTAGCTGTAACAAAAACTAAAATCAGATGCTATGTAAAAATATTGTGTTAAATAGGTCAGGAATTGCTATCCAAACTCTTTGAATCCTGACCTTAGTCAAATGTCTCTCTTTGGGCAAGTTATCCTCATATCTACCCAGCCTTTCACTTCCAGAAAAGCAAGAAAGAAAATACCAATTGTGTCTTTATTGACTCACACATCTGACTAATGTTAGCGTTTTCCAACAATGTCACGTAGCCAGTGATATTGCTGGGAATGTGAACATCTCGGACCTCCTGGAGACTGTTGGCATTCCTTCCAACTGCCACTGTAACCTGCTGTGGCATGTAACTCTGGTCGTTAGCTGCCACTGCAATGGACAGGTGTCTCAGAACAACATCGGGTTTCATCTTTAAACTGTGAGATGAAAATAGAGAAAAACATAGTTATCTCCTAAAGAGGGGGAAAAAAGAAATTAAAGGTCTGACTTTCAGCTTAGTCTCAGCCAACTTAAGTAACTGCACTGACATTTATCTGTCTAGGTGCTTCTGTTGAAGTCATCAGCACAGCATGAGAGTTCTTGAACAAACATGCACAATCTAGAATTCTCTAAATACTTATCCTTGTGCCTGCAAATACAGAAGTCACCCGTGGAAATCAGGTCCTAAAACTTTACATCACCAAGCACAATCTTTACCATGATACGTTATGGTTGTTATAGGAGCATGAAAGCAGAACACCACAACAATATCACTGTCAGGTTTAGTTCCACAGTACACTAGCATCAAGGGGAAATTTAATAACTGACTTACACTATCACTCAATGTGGACATTATGTTCTTATAAACTTACCTTCCACCATGAGCTAAATGCCACATCCATGTTTACAGAAGCAGCAATTCATTATGTCACAGTCCTGAAGAAAATGTGCTTCTCCTTAAACACTATCCAGCGCAAGCATAGTAACAGTCTTTTAAAAAGATCTCAACACCCTTCCCCTATTCCTCCCATCCAAACAAATGAGCAAAATATACAATATCCTAAAGTTTAACTTCATGCCTTTTTAGCCAATTGTAACCAAAGCAAATGTTTTTCATCTCAGTAGGAAAAGTCCAATCGCCTCCAAAATAATTTCTTTGCATTAGACTACTCAATTATTGTCCTAATGTAAATCCTAAAGGCTGACAACCTGCAGCCCAGATGCCTGTTACTGTGCTACTCACCGTATCCAATGTGAGCGAGCACTGCCATCTGACTGCCAAAAGGATGAAGTTTCTCCATTAGTCATCTTGTCAATATCAGCAGAGTTGGATGAGGTTTCTATGTGAGTGTAGCACTTTGGGACAGATTTGAGTTTGTCCATTTCTTGGTTACCATTCAGATCACTAGGGCATTCTGCAAAGACACAGGAAAAGAGAGTCACTGAAAAAGACTTCTGAAAAACAAACACTAATCACTAAAAGAGATGAGTATTCCCTAACAGGTCGTAGTGAGTGGGTAATTCACAGCTCACTTAAAACGTTACCTGTAAGTGTGTTCTATATTTAAATAGAAAATAGTTAATTCTCATTTCATTTTCTCTGCACACTAAAGGGAAAACTTCTCCATCTACCCTCTCGAGGTGAAGTATTCCCGTACTTGTGCCAACTTCTGCAGATGAGACTTTTTACATAGGTCTTTTACACACGCAATAATAAAACAAACAATCTGACCATTTTTCTTTCATATACCGAAAAAAACCTAACAGACAATATGAGAAAATCCTAGCCATGCATTCTAGAGAGGTTCCCTGCATAAATTCTGCTCGATTGCTTTCAGCTGGATAAAAGAATCTAGTATGGAAGACTGAAAAATTTATCAAGTCAAGCTAAACATTTAGAAAGTGGAGTAAGCTTTTTCTTCCACGTGTCAAAGAAAAACTAACAGTGCCAATCTTATTCAAATTTTAATACAAGATGTCACTTGTGAAACCATAAAAAACAGAATCAACAGGTAACTTAGTAAACGATTTGCTTTAGGAAACATTGACATGGAAACCATGTTTCCAGTAAGTAAACTCTGACCAGTAAAGGGATCTGATTCAACACTATGTATCAAAAATAAATTTTCTTCAAGCTGAAATATGTTTCTCTCCTGTCTCCTAAACATCCAAGCTAGTTACTCAGGAATCAGACTACGCATATGGTCAGTAGAACAATTTCCCTGACTTCCTCCAAAGAGCAAGGAAAGATGTTTCTCAGCTCAGAAGTAGTCAAGTTTAGCAGAAGTTAAGAAAGAAAGAATAGGGTTTTGGTTTTTGTGTTGTTTCTTAAATTCTTATTTCCAGTCTTGGTTACATCCATCACATCATCAGAAAACTTTTTAGCAAGTTCACATACCTTTTTCTTTCAGCAAAAGTCTGTCCAAAGAATCCTTCAGTATTGAAGACCGCATAGTACAAATATTATTGAAGTATTCCAATGCTGGGAACGGGATGACAGAACTGGAAATGCGGTTCCGGTGCAAGAATCGCAGTATCATTGAAGCATGAATGCCAAGGTGCTCTTTCGATTCAGAAAATATGTCAATAAAACCTAGGGAGACATAAAAGTCACTTCCATTTTCTGCACCACCTGCCTGATCCTGCAGCAAGCAAACATCATCCTCTCCTTTAACCACAGAATATCATTTCATCTAAATACATCTAATCCATCAGCTTGTAGAAGAGTTTTCAAATGAAACAGTGCAAGCTTAGTACATTTAAATCTTGACTAGAGGAAGTCCAAGAACACAAATACGCTTCCAGTCCTTGCAATGATCTGGACTAGTTAGACAAGTACTGTGATCCTAATTTATTTATTTTGATGTCTCAGATTAACAAAAAACAGTGAAAAGCATTAACATTTTAACATGGCACCAGCACATTTATTTTAATACTGCTCTATTAGATTCTAGTGCAAACTTGATAACACTAATTTGATTTGAAGAACGCACTACACTGGTGAACAGAATCATAGTCTTCTCTGTCGGTCAGCAAGAAAAACTGCTTGTCTGGTCTTCTTTTGTCACATCTACAATAAGCATCTCCTGAGTAGGTTAATTAAAGTTCTGAAGGAAATGAAATGACTGATACATATTCCGTTAAAGCCTTCGGAGGCTGAGGTCTGGAAAGTGACAAATTTTTCTAAAATCTGAAATTGGTAAGATATACATAAGAAATGTGTAATATACATTATCTTTTGTACTTCTTCCAATGGATTGCACATTAGAATAATAAGTACAAGAATTCAAACTCTTGAATATTCATGTTTACAAGGAATATTTGCATTTTTCAGGCTTAAATTCTCATGCTGTGACAGCTTCAGGGCTCTCTCCCCCTCTCTTCAATGCCTTTACTATATTTAATTTAAGTGACTATAAGCAGTATGAAAGCTAAAACTACTCATGAGTCATGATCATCCTTCAATCACCTCACAAAAATAAAACATATTCAAATGATGCACTTCAAGCAGGATTCAAAACAAAAATCAGAGTCAATGACAGTAGCCAATGGGACCATTCACTGCCTGTCATAAAAAGAGAGGTGGGTGGTAAAAGAACAGAAGACAAGACTGCAGACCTAGTCAGATGCAATGACAGTTAAGGATACCTCAGTTATCAAGTGTGAGGATGGCACTGCCAACTCTGTGACATTAGTCAGAAAAATCACTCTGAGGGCGAAGTTCAATGAGGAATTTGTTTTCAGTCTGATTTAAATGATATAGATCTGAGAAGTTTGACGTTCACAATCAGAAAAAAGTATTAATGTAAGCTAGGTTGCTAATAGACACCATAAGTGTTCAAAAACGTCACTTATAGTTCTCATTTGAGGGAATGTTAACTATTTGAACGAAAAGCAACTCAGAGAAGGATTAGGCTCAAACCACTAAGTTACACTGTTTACTGTGATAGCCTCCTTGTGGAAGGAGTGGGGGCAAGCACCATTATTTTCTCATTGTCTTCTATTACCTGGAACAAGTGAGCAAGCCTGCAGCTGTCTGATTACATGACTAAGTTCCCCTTGAAGATTGGCTCCACTGGAATTCTTGAGGACCTCCAACATGTTCTCCACATCCACAGTGCCATCTCCCTCAGCATCAAACTGTGCAAAAGCCTATAAGATGGAAGAATAGAAGATATTTATTCCCAACAGAAAAATAATGGCTGTGATATCCTGCACAAGAGAACTTATAAAACGACTGATGAAAATCAGCATTTCCTGCCACACAGAATTCATCGCATAAGGAAACATGGCTTAGTTGATTACTGATGTTAGTTAATTCTTGGGCATTTGCTTGGCTCTCCCATAAAGTAAATTAACGAGTTATAGCTTAGGGGATAACAAGCCATTTGTAACAGGGCCACTTAACATCTCCCAGCAGGATTAGTATCTCTTCCTAATAGGGTGGATTCTCAAGAAACTTCTGTCAATACATTATGACTAAAAGATCAAGCCACTTCCCTACTGCCACAAAAACCCACCATTCGCTATCATATCATACCAACTTCACAGTAGTTGCTCTTCACAAGCAAAAAGGAACTTCTTGAGAGAGTAAAGGTTTCAAAAATGTTCCTAGTGTTTAAAAAGGGAAATACTATTAGAACCAGAAGACACTTTTAACAGTTCCCACTGTTCACTGTGCTATTAAACAAAGTATAATGTCCAAATAAAACAAACAGGGAGTTCTGTGGCACGTAAAGACTCACAAACACATTTATTGCATGAGCTTTCATTGATGAAGTGAGATTTTCACCCACGAAAGCTCATGCAATAAATATATTTGAGAGTCTTCAAGTACCACAGGACCCCTTGTTCGCTTTACTGAACTAGACTAACACGGCTGCCCCTTTCCAAATAAAGTTTGCCAAAACAAGCACAATGTCAAAACAATTTAATAGTTAAAATATCATCTCTTTCAAGTGATCCATTTCCAGTCTCCCAGTAATGTTGACCTTAGCACACATGTATGCAAATAATTGTTTATATTATAAACATTCTTCTCTATATATTTAAATCAACTCCTCGTCTTTTCAAACTCTCATCTGCAGCTTTTACTCTTCCCCAAAGCACCAAAGAGCAACTGTATTCAAGAAAGCCTGAAAAAAAAAAGCCAAAACAAAAAAACCAACAAAAGCAGAATTTCTAAACTATGCTATTTTAGAGAAATGAGAAGCTAAACTGTTTTCCCCCATCTGTAGAAACCTAAATTATAGCTGCAGTTCCATAAAATTAGAGCTTTAAAACCTCCAACTTTTATCTAACTGCCCAGAAAGAAAAAACAACAAAAAACCAAACAACAACAACAACAACAACAAAACCCACACACAACCAACAGGAAACATAGCATGCAAAATGTCAGGAACATCTGTTGGTTTTTGTTTGTTTCAAAAAAAAAAAAAGTTGGGGACAACCTCAGCCTTAACTATGAAGAACTTAGCCAGGAGACCTACATATTTCAAAGCCAATTTAAGTCTGGACTTAGATAAACACAGGTCTTCAGATGCTTGTAATCAAGTGTATTGAAGCAAGGAATGTTTGTGCATGAATTTCATTTTATTGTTTGATTATCAAACTTAATATACCTTTAAAGTAACATCGGAGAGAAGTCACTGGAAGTAACTACTTTGCTCAAGACAGCTAGCCCAATAACCATTACTCACTTAAACCAAGTGGGTGGCAAAGACTGCAGAAAAATAAGACCTTGGCTTAAGCCTAAAATAAGGAGTCTAAAAGCCTTGACTGCATCTCTGTGGCACTTAGCCCAGTTTCAGCTGAAGAGCGTTAGAGATTCCTGTTTTCCCGACAGATGAGAATGTGTTAGCAACAAAGTTCAAACATTATTGTTGCTAGCAGTTTCAGCTGGTAGTGAGATTATGGTATTAAGCATAACAGCAAAGCAAGGAACATAGATCTTTGGTTCTGAGTGTAACAATACAGTGGGAATTAACATTACTCAGGTTGTCAAAACACAGAGTTCAAAGTACAGTTCAGAGTCAGAGGAAAAGTCTTAAGACTTTTCCTCCTGACCTTTGAAGTCTAAAGATAGTGTATCCTTATTAAAAATGGGAGTAAGCAGGTTTTATGCTATTAACAGGACACACCCTGAATATGAAGAATGAGCACACGCTACAAAAGCACATAATTACACTTCCAGACAGCAGTAGGCCTGAACTGTATTTGTAGCTTCCAGAATCGAATGTAAGAATATGTTTACCCCACTACCATTTAAGCAGACACTTAAATGGTCCTGACAGGAATAGGTTTGATCTGCTAACAGCTATTCTATCCGAATTTCTTAGGGAAATGACGCATAAGTGAGATGTTCAAATCTATTTCTTGACTCTCTTGACTTTTTACATCCCGTGGTCAGATTTACCTCCTTACTAAAATAACTTTCACTTGCTATGAACTGCACCATAAGCAAGCCTAAAATAATTAGTTTACCTTTGCATTCATAGACAACAAATAAATTGGCACACAGAACAAATGACCAATTTATCCAACCAGGGTAAAACAGCTTTATACAAAGCAAAGGATCAAATTTTAGTCTATAGGAGTCAGTGACCTATTGAACGGAAAGTACCATCAGCTAATATTTTGTCAAGGAATTAACTCTGAGCAACATAATCTACCTTGGCAATCTCAATTTTTGGATCCCATGGGCCCACCTATGCGACAGATATAACCTCATGCAACACCAGCACAGTTAAAATGCAGTTTAGTTCTGCAGCCCAGAGGAGACCTAACCAATTGTCCGTACTATACTAGATCCTTTGAGAGATCTTTGATGAGAAGTTACGGGTAAATCTAATATTTTTAACCCTATGGAGTCAACAATTGTGTTAGAACCTTGTTCTCCAACTCAGATGTATTTGCTGTATCTCAGGTCCTCAGAAAATGTATTAATCCATAAAGCCCAGTGACTTTGGTTGCTATAATCACTACAAAAACCCCTATTATGTACTAGTATTTTCATTTTATTACTGTCATGACAAATGAGAACTAATCTACTTTGTTTGTTCTGATAAAGGATAGAAGGGAGTGGCTGAAGCTCAGCTAATAAAACACGCCTCTTTTTAAACAGGATTAAAATGATTTCTTGTTAATCTCAGCATTTTGGATACTTTGATCCTTTTATAGAGTGTACATATGAAAAAGGGATCAACCCAGCACTTGAAAAATGTACCAAACCACATATATTAGCTACTGGCAGAAAAAAGATGGAGGCAGAACCAAGGTTCAAACGCCTGCCATCAAACAATAAACTCAGATCCAACCATTCCTGTAGCATAGAAGCAGGACGCTCAAATCCTTAACAACACTGGCCTTTGACCTTGCACAGGAAATTCTTTTGCATCACTCTCTGGTTAGCAGATGTTTCATAAGCTTGAAGATCTCTACATTCTTTCTGACAGCTAAAAACAAAAAGTACCCTCTTTCTCCTCAACTTCACTCCAGGACTCTCTTCCCTGTTAGGCAGGAATTCTGTTGATCTCTCCTACACATCTCAGGTTTTTTGGGCTGTCCCAAATCCTGCTCTATTTCCTTCTCACTTCATAAGAGCAGCCTTTCCAATGACATCCATGGAACTATTCCATCTCTTGTAATAATTTATATCTCTTGTTGCTCTGAGGAGATCTCTGTACTAAGCATTCTTCTGGCAATCTCTTATCTTTGCTACCACCAATTCCCCTCCACTAGAGACTGTGGCAGTGGAACTGCTACTGTAAACAGAGCACCCAGCAGTCCTAAGTGATTTTCATGTCATTCATCTAATCTTGCTCAATATGCGTCTGAAAGACAGTGGACAATATCAAGAAAGACTGTCTATATTAGTGCTACCATTGACAGCAATACCAGATTATGTATTTGGAAAACAAAACAATAAGCCCTACTGCAAACAACAAACAAGAACAGAGTACTGCCAAAAGTCCCTGTTCCTCATCAGCGAAAGCTCACTACTGGTTATTTCTCAAGTCCTGTGTCAGTTCATTTACAATTAGAACACGTGATGTTACTTTCCAGTTAAAACTCCAGAAACGTGCCTTAAGCTGTGCATGCTGTGAAGACTAGCTATTGTCTACAGCCTAAGAAAAAAATATATCTGAAAAAATACAATCCAATTCTTTGCCTTTTTACCTTGAAGACTGACTGTTTTTGAAGGCAAAATCATGGCTAAATTAATTTATCTTTATAAGCAAATCTTCCACAAAATTCCCTGTTTGTTTGAAGATGTTTTCACAGAAAGTTTTTTTTGTTTGTTTTATTTTGTTTTTTCAATGTTTCCATACTTCACCAGTGGAAGGGGTTCAAAAGAGTTAATATTTAATTGATATTTGCAAAGTCCTTTGAGACCCTTGTTTGAAAGTGCAAAGTGTTATTATTCAGGGCATCCCCCTCAAAGATGCAAAGGGTACAAGGCTCATAAAATTGTATTATTTTATGATTATATAATCCCTCCCCTGAAAGAGTCCCCACACTTAACTTGATTTGAGGTCTAAGTCTGAACTCACACGCAGGCTCGCTCTCAGCACCACTGGGAAGTTCCACACTGAATTTAAAGTTACGGGCCAATTGAATGGGAAGAGAGGGAATAGCAAGGCCATGTCATTTTGGGTCAGGGAAAGGATGACAAGATGAGAAAGCAAGGCACTCTCCAATCGCAGCTACTACACAACCAGCAAGTTGTATAACAGTGGTGCTATGACCTTTACTCTGACACCACTTCCTATTCATTTTTTTTAACCTTCTCTGTTACTCCCAATTACTGTTCCCCCTAGCTCCCTATATGCTCCCTCCGGTTCTTCTCCTTCATCCCAGTGCCCGCAATATCCGTCCTGTCACAGCTCCCCCAGCCCATCAATAACCTGCAGATGTCCGACCCTCCCTAGCTCCTTTAACTAATCCCTTTGCCTCCCCCCCCCCCAGTCACCCTAATACCCCACTGTTCACACTCTTGCATCACTTCTCACCTTGTCAACCCTTATTCCTCAGGGTCTCCACTGACTCCTCACCTGGGCCTCCCCAGGCCTCCAAAACTCACTCGGCTAAAACCCGGTAGGACCCCAGACTCCCCACAACCAACAACTCAGCCCAATCCTCACCCCCCCCAATCCCTGTACCACTCCCAGCCCCTCCCCCCCCGTCTCCTGACTCCCCCAGCCCCGCCCTCCCCCCGAGGCTCCCCTGGCGGGGCGGGCGGCCCCCAGCTCCCCGCCCACCTCCTCGCTCTCGCTGCGGAGCCCGGCCGCGGGCCCGGGGACGCGGCTCTCCAGCAGCTCGCAGAACTGCTCCAGGCTAACGGCCTCCTCGCCGCGGCCCAGCCGCTCCTCCAGCCAGCGCACCAGCGCGCTGTGGTGGCGGGACACCAGCGACTCGGGCAGGGCGGCCTCCCGCAGCCGGCTCGTGGCCTCCCGCAGGCGGGCCTGCTCCAGCAGCACGGCGGGCGACGGCAGCGGGCCCGAGGCCGAGGCCGGGCCAGGGCCGGGGCCCGGGCCCGGCGGGGCGGGATCCCCGGGCTGCGCCGTTGCCTCCTCGGCCGCCGCCTCCTCTTCCTCCTCCTCACTGCTGTAGCTCGCCGCGTTCCCCATGGGCGAGGCGCGCGCGAGCCGGCTTAGTCAGCAACCGGAGCCCGACACCTGTCAAGCCCGGAGGAAAGGGCGGAGAGTCGCACAGCCGCCAAGCGGCCACCGGCGTCGTAAAAGCAGCGCCCCCCCACCCGGCGTTTTCGCGGGGTTGCCGTAAAGCGAGGACCGTCGCCAGGGTAAACGCGTCGCCCGTGGCCACCCTGCCGTAGTCTGAGGCGGCCCGCACTGCCGTAAAGCAACAAGCTATCGTGAAAAAGGCAGGCAAAAGTCGTTCCCCTCGGCAAAATGGTGGGGGAGCACTTCCCTGACGGAAACACGAGCAGGATCACGTGGTGCGGGCACGGTGTGTTCTTCGCCGCCATTTTGCATGCGGGCTGCCCTTCCTTCAAGGCAGGGCTCAATGGGGCTCGGGGGGCTGCTGGTCCTCGCGCTGGGCGTGGCCGCGGCGTGGCTGCTGGGCCGCGGGTTCGAGGCCAGCCCCTGGCGGCTCCTTTTCCTGCCCGAGCGGGGCCGGCTGCTGAGCGCCGCCGAGCTGGCGCGCTACACGGGAGCGGAGGGCGGCCGCGGCCTCTACCTGGCGGTGCTGGGCCAGGTGTTTGATGTGCAGCGGGGTCACAAGCACTACGGGCCGGGGGGCGCCTACAGCGCCCTGGCAGGTACCGCGACCCCCCCCCCCCGCCTCCCGTTCGCCTCTTGCTGGCGCTGTGGGGTGCGACTGCGAGCCCTGCTGGTCCCCTGCGGGGGGCGGGGAATTTGCCAGGACCCCCTGCTGAAGTGGGGGGGGGGGCCCGCTGGAGCGGGTGGGGGACAATGGTTGTGGGGTGGAGGATACAACAGCTCCCCCCTGGGACCCCTTTGTTGACAGCCTCCCCCATGAAAGCTCATGCGATAAATAAATACGTTGGTCTTTAAAAGCGTCATCAGATTCCTAATTTGTTTTGCTGAACTAGGCTAACACTGGCTGGAGCCTATCTTCTCTGGCTCTGCGTCTTGTCTCTCCTGCAGGGAAGGATGCTTCCAGGGCGTTTGTGACCGGAGACTTCACAGCCACCGGCCTTGTGGATGATGTTTCTGGATTATCGTCCTCAGAAATGCTGGCCATACAAGACTGGCTCTCTTTCTATAGCAAGAACTACATTTTTGTTGGTAGGTCATAATGTTGTAAGGTAGGTGGAACAAACCAGGAGTCCTAGGGCACTTGTAAAGACTAAAAAATGTATTTATCACAAACTTTTGGGGGCAGAATCCCACTTCCTTATGCACTTGATGGAAGTGCGATTATGCCCATGAAAGTTTACCTCGTAAATACGTGTTAAGTCTTTAAAAGTTCCACAGGACTCTGTCTGTTTTATTGAAACAGACTAAGCTGGCTACCTCTCTGAAATGTAACATGGATGGTTTTTGCAGCCTGCTTTGGTTTATGGTATCAAGGTGTAACAGTAATACTGTACCAGGGATCTGAGTAGTGACATTTGTGGCGATCATTGCGATAGATTCTTGCACCCAAGATCATCAGCACAGATGAATGGGCCTGCCAATTGTTGTCTCTGTGCTTTTCCAAGTACATCCTTCTACTATTGTAAAATGATGCCAAAGGAGGCCCCTGTGAAACATGAAAGATAGGTGTGCAGGCTGTAGCAATAGTGCAGATGGATAAATAAAAACAGCAATAAAGTGTTTTAATCCTGAATGTCAACATGCCACAAAAGATAAGGGAGGGTGGCATTCCACAAGTCTGTCTGTGTACCAAATTTGTTGATTGGTCCTCATAAGGCTTGTGGAGGAATTCCGGGGCAGAGGCCTGACATAACATAGATTAAGACCAGAGGGGGATGGCAATGGATATGTTTAAACCCCAATTTTACTAACACACAGATAATCCCACTGAGTTTAACCCAATTGTTTGCTCACAGCAAACCACTTGAAATTAGACCTGTTTACCCTGAGCCAGGAATAAATAAAACATCAACCATTAACTCTTTCATCTGTGATGGCAAAGGAATTAGGCAAGAGGATCGAATTTTCCATTTAGGTAAACTAGAGCTCCCCATACCTGCTGGCTAAAAATTTTGAAAATCTAAACTGACTGCTGTAGCTTTACCTTCACATGTAGTAATTGTAAACCTGGTCTTTGTCTCTGATCAACTCCTCTTTCAGAAAGGATAACAAGGACTAATGCTCTCAAAGTATCTGAATCTCCTGCATTCTGGGAATATGTCCCATAGACACCAACATCCTTTATACATACATCCATTTTACTCTGTACGTTAACCAAAGAATTAGATTAGTGAGGAGTGAAATTTCTACTTTCTCCCATTGAACATATGTAATGAAATTGCAACAAGTAGAATAATCTGAAAGAAATAGTTGGTGTTACAGGAGTGATACTGAGATAAAAAATTGTAGAATGGGAGCAGGTTTGTTAGGATTCCCAGGTTCTAGTGCTGATAGTGTGTGATTCAATGTCTGTGCCTGTTTCTCCATCTGTAAAACAGAGATAATGAATTAAGGCTAACATGCCTCTGTGTTAATGTATTTAAAGTGTTTTAACATCTCTGCTCAGAAATGACTAAGTTGCAGACTCCTAATTCTCTTACTTGTAAAATTATGTAGCTGGGGTGCCCCAAAGCAGCACTTACAGAATATGTTGCTTTTTATAGGTAGGGATTGGAGGTTGGGTTTTGGGGGTGGGTGGGGATTCAAAAATGGTATAGTCTTACTGGCTCTCTTTCCCCCAAAAGGCAAACTGATAGGAAGATTCTATGATGAAACTGGGGCACCTACAGAAGCCCTGAAACAGGTCAAGTCTGTCATTGAAAAAGAAATGAAGTTCAAGGAACAAAATGATGAAAAAAAACTGTTCCCACCCTGTAACTCTGAATGGAGCTCAACCAGAGGCAGCAGATTCTGGTGTTCCAAAAAAAGGTAACCGCTGCTTCCTTGCTGCTGTGAGGAAACTGCAGAGCAAAACACCTTGACTTCTCTCATTTGGGGCTTTATCTGTGCTGTTGTAGGTACAATTTACAACACTGGCACAAGTCCAGCATAAATCATTTCTGGTGCAGTGAGGCCAGGTAGCAGCAATGACCATTGTGTATCAGAGTAGTGCCTTGGTTAAGCCACTTAACCTCTTATCCCCTGCACAAAAGAGGCAATATAGGATATTAAGTGAATTAAGGTATTTTCTTGAGTAGCTTCAGACCTAATACTACAGGAGTCCATGATACAGAAAACCTATAGAAAAAGGGTTTATCCATAAGAATGTGAAAAGTGGGATCTATGCTGTTTGAGGGATTTTAAGAAATAACAGACCAGTGTTAGTTACTTCATCTCTACAGGCTGAGCGTACCAAGGGTGAAACCTCTAGTTAAGTGTTTTGCTGTCTAGCCCCAAGAAAAGTGGACTTTGGATCAGATGGTTGCTAGCTCTGGGGAAAATGGTCATTAGCTCTGGTTTGTAGATACTTGTAGGCTGGTCCAGCACACCTTCAAGAGTCTTGCACTCATCTGTGGGGGGGAAATCCAGATTTACTGAGCAAGAAACAAGAATATGGTTTGATTTTACCTGTTAAGACTGTGTTGATTGTATTCTTCATCCACAGTGGGGGAGTGAACAGAGACTGGATTGGAGTCCCCAGAAAGCTGTATAAGCCTGGTTCCAGTGACAGTCACTGTGTGTGTGTGAGAACTACAGGACCCCCCTCTGGACAACTGGATTCTAGTGATCACAGTGACAGAGGTGACTTGGACAATCCTAATGTACAGGAATACAGGGGATGCCATCCACTAGCCCATTCTTGTATTTTAGAAAACTAAAACCCATAGACATGTTCAACTTGAGATGTGTTTAGTAGCCCCTTGTGATATGTTTGAGGTATTATCAAAAATGCATTTTTTAAAACTTTACTGCAAATTCCTTGGTGTCAGACTCAGGTGAGTGAAATCAGTTTGTGTAATTATATTGGATAAATTTAAACAGCAAGGCTGAGTCCCAGTAAAAACAATGGAAGTGTCAGAAGTGGAAGGGCTGTGGTAAGGAAGATGAAGAGAAAAAAAGGTTTGATAACTGGGTCTGCAGCTGATTGCCACCATACTGAGAATCAAACAGTGCAGTGGCTATGATACATATTTCCACCTAGCCCCTTAATATTCACTACTTCTGCAGAGTGTGGTGTTTGTTTAGGTCATGTCCTGACTCACAGGCTGATCCTGTGAAAGGCCTATTTTAGTTTTGTACCTGTCAGTTTTAGCACCAAAACAGTCAACCCAAAGCAGCTGTTTCCTTCCAGGCCAGTCTTATGTGAGCTGGCTTCTGTGGACTAACTTTGATTTCTTAAAGCAAATGGCACCAGTTTACAGAATGCCACAACAGCCCAGCACAAAGCCAAGTAGCCACACAGTGCAATTGTCACTGCGGTCAGGAGTTTCAGTAGCAGAGTATGTGTCCCTGACACCTACCATTCATAGAGCAAGGTTGCTGTTAAGGGATGTACAATTAGTAGGTTCATGATTCATTGCAAATTGTTTTTCTAGTTGCTTTGCCTTGGCACAAGTTCTCATGTTTCTCTCTGGTGGATTCTAACTTTGCAGGAACTGAAAGGTTGCTTCCAGCCTGTCTAGGGCTAGAGAAATGTAGCACACTACACCTTGCATCTGCTGCATTCAAAACAAGTCACTACAAGCAGCTTGGGTATGGTGGAGGGGTGAAACCTCCACAGGGCACTGATCAGAAATGGAGCTCTTGGTGCTGAATTTAGCTCTTTTTAATTTAACAAATACCCACTAGTTGGGGTCTGAAGTTATGCTTCAACTATAAAGTCTAGATAAGAGGTAGTTCCTTTCCATGTCTTACTGTAATGATGATTGCAACATGAACAGGCTGGCCAAAAGCATTTCCTTCCCCTAACTAAGCAGTTTAAATGGATTGCCTTTTCATAGCTTCTGTAGCAAGGTATGTAATGACAGATGACATACTAAGATTTTCATTTGTTTTCTCAGGCAGCTGTTATATAAATAGGGGTGGCTAAACTTACAGAACTCAAGAGCCACACGTTGATTATGAAACCTTTGAGAGCTGCACTTAGGCAAATAACCACATTTTTACATACTCCAAAATTACTAAGCTTAAAATTCATTGTGCACTTTAATTTTATTGTAAAAATAGGGCAACTATTGATCCACTGTCAGTCTACTAAGTATTTAGATTACCATGAAACTAGGCCTATACAGTAAAAAAAAAAAAAAAAAAAAATTTAGCTATTGCTAGATGTAGAACACTACAGGCTTATGGCAATTTTTTTTTTTTTTTTATATCTGGGCAGTAACTTGTCAATGCAGCAGGTAAAAGCTCTCCAAGATGCTGCTAAGTATTGCACAATGTTTTGAATTTCATTGTGGAATGATGCTTCACAGCAGTAACTTATGCCAAAAACTGGAAGTAATCTATGTTCAGTTTTATATTTTTTGTATTTATTTTAGTATTGCACATCATGTTTAGGACTTGTAAAAGCCAGTTTTCAGTAGTGGTGGTCTATCCTAAGTCAATCATTTTGCATGCTGAAAATGAACCATGATCCATAATAAGTACTTGTAATGTTTTTACATTTTTTAAATAACCTTTTGACAGTAGTCAGTGCTTTTGGATGTAACATCAATTTTCAGTCATTTGATGATTTAATTCTCAAAATAGAAATACAAGAGAAATAGTTTTGCATTATATTACAATACCTGGAAATGCCAGGTGATTTTTAAAAAAATTTACAATGGCTTTTCAGGTTTAAATTGCTAATTGTCACTTCTGTAGTTCATTGTAGACTTGTTCTTGATCAATTTAGGTTGCCAGTTTTAAAAATAATTTACCAAGAAGACATTGTCAAAAAAGTATTTAAAAAATCATGCACTGATGTAATTAAGGACTATCATATGCACAGACAAGGAGGGTAGAATATTGGGTGGGTAAACTGTAGAATCTGGCAGTTACTTGCTTGGAGTGCCTGGCTTTCCAGCTAACTGCTGGCTCTGACAATGCTGCCCCCCCCCCCCCCCCGGCTCTGACCATGGTGCTTTTTTCTGCTACTGAGGCTCTCAAGGCTGCCCCTCCCCTGCTCTGACCAGGCTGCTTGTCCCCTGGCTCTCACCACTCTGCTCCTCCACTGCCCCCTCTCACCTTGCCGCTGCCTCTCTGCTGTCCCAGACCACTGCAGATTTCTTGCCCCAGCTCCTGCCATGCTGCCCTTCCCTCCTGCACTCTCCTGGGAGCCGCAGCATGCGGCTTGTGAGCCACAGTCTGGCCATATCTGGTAGATATACTAAGATGTGGCTGGGTTCAGTAACTTTCAAATCCGTTCCTGGGTTGAGCAAATTATTGTGAAGACAGAAGCAGTTTAGGTGTAGGGATTAGGTTACTGATGTAGCCTCAGAGGTGAACTACAGCCACAAAGTTTATTTATGCCCATGGAAAGTGAGGAGCATTCTAGAGAGTCTCCTACTGCAAGAAAGCAGGGGTTCAAACTGAAAACTAAGAAGCATGTAGATATATTCTTCACCCCTGTTGGCCTATACTTCAGGCAACACTAATTCAAGTAAAATGTATGGGGGTAGAGGAAACTAATGATAAACAAATTCAATAGTTAATACATTTAGTTTATTACAAATAGCTAGTTTTATTAAAGACATCCTAGCAAAATCTGCAAAAACTAGCAAAAACTTTGAGGTGAAGCTTCATGGGATTAGCTGAAATTTGTAAGAGCTATGTGCCATATGTAAGAGAGACTCTGCACTCATAAGTGAGTATTTTCTTCCCATCAACTTACGTTAGTCTTACACTTGTTAGCTCCAGATGCATTAACTAGTTTGGGAAATGACTGATCAGAGCTAATTGGCGTTCCAGAGCAGGGTAGTACATGTAATCATTACTACCCAGGAATGACTGCAGCCAAGTCTCGTGAAAGGGGTTTGAGTGCATGATTTAATATCATGAGTACAGCAGAGTCAGTCTGCCAGAAGAACACAAGTTAAGCAATTATACATGAATTTTACAATACATGGTGTCTTAGTCATTTGACTGAGAATCATTTACAAAAACAAGTTGCAATTCACTCCCAGTGTTTACCAATAACTTTCTTCTTGTTTTGGGAACCAACTGAAGGTGTAAATTTTTCTTGTGGCATCAGGTCATCAGCAGACAAGATGATGCATTTTTGTATCAATGTTTACAGCCCATGTTTATCCAGTTATTGTCAGTTTATAATAAGGACTCATTACACTGAGGGAATATTGCAAAAATGCATTTTTAGAATGGACTCAACAGAAAATGCCCTTATTTTAAGACTTCATGAACAGTAAAGATGGCAATGTTTCACATTTTGACCAGTAACCATGTCAATTATCTTACTTTTACACTTCAATAAAACATGTAACAGTAAAAATTTCTTCAATAGCCTGCCTGCAATAAGCTTGCTGTTAATGGGAAATTCTTCAAAATATAAATCGCACTTAGTCTACAAAATCCCTATGTTTGTTACACAGTAGTTTATATATGCTACATGAAAGACAGTCATACAAGCCCCTGGTTTTCATATAGGAAGTCTTTAAGGCATCTGTCAACTTTTAGCAAGTTATTAGTAATGCTTTGATAGTACCTTTACCACCAGGAATTTCCAAAACACTCACTGTATTTAGCATGAAACTGATACCCTTCCCCTCCCCACCAACTTTAACTTCAGTATCAAATTTTAAGTTAGAATGAGTTTTGTGCTTGGATGAGATAATGGAATGACTCCTCTAGAGACTAATTCCTTTCACCACTAAACAGGCATCACAAGCTTTCCCCATTCAGTCCTGCTACCCAACATCTAACTTGATGGATCTGGAGGTAGGACCAAGGAAGAGCTCAGTCTCATGGCATAGGTTGGATGAGCATCTGCTTAGTGCCCAGCAAGCTAAATTAACATTTAAGTTACCAATATCTAAGGATTGCATGGGTTTTTTGGTCACCATTCTAAATAAGCCATATAAAGGAAGAAGGGAATTAGTTTGCCAAGTTAGAAATGTTTTGACCACAATTAGATTCTCAAAAAGCTTTCACTTAACATGGTACCCTTTAACAGAGTAGGACTACAAAAAATTAAGACATGTGTGAGCAAAATCAAACACAGGGTAGACAGTGATTAAGGAATTCAAGCTGAGGTGTAGTAAACGTCAGGCTTTTGCCAACATTAGGTCTTTAGTTACCATGGAAAAGACAGGTGGAAACTAAATCTGGGCTGTAGCTCAAGGTTTTATGGGGATGCTGTTCAACTCTGGCAGAGAATAAGTTTATCCATTAAGTTCCAAATTCTTCAAGATCATTGTCAAAGAAACTCATAGTAAAGGCACTTTAAATGTGTCCAATTTTGTTAGGAGTAATGTTACTTGAATTTCAAACTCAAAATGTTTCTTTAGGGTTGCACACAGAAGGGCTATTAACTCTCAAGCCTGCCTTTAAGTCCCAGGGAGGAACAGATGCCACTTCCAGAAATAATGCTGGCTTAATTTAAGAAAGTGCTAGGTAGGATTTACCAGACCTTTTGGGATTGTTGCATTTCTACTCTACCACTCACAAGTGAGTTTGCAACGTGCAAGAGGAGATTAATATGAGACACTGAACCTGCTGTGATCTATTGACAAGAGCTGAGCACTTCTGAGAAGCCTTCCCAAACAGAAGACAGAAAAATTATGTTTTACTGGCTTAAGTGCCTATTGATGTGAAGGAGCCAAAGAACTGAGTTCTACAGGACAAATATTCTAATCCTTTTCCAAACCTATTTCCAGTAAAGTATTACTTATTTTAGTCTTCTGTGCAACTTTAACAAAATATGTTGATCGGTCACTATTCAAACAACTTCTGAATAGCCACTCCTATCCTCTAGTGCCCTATCTTCTTGACAGGTTTTAAGTGGGAAAGAGTAAACAAGTGCGGGGAAAAGTTAGATTTTTATCACTGGGTGTGGCCAGTTAAACTGACAAGACAATTTTCAACTAATGCTTTTATCCATTTGTGATTTTAACTAATTAAGTGGGAATTTAACTTGTGCAAACCCATGATTAATTACTGCTATTTTAAAACATGATCAGAGATGCTATAGGAATATTCTCAGATTGTGTGATCCTTAAGTTTTTTTTTTTTAAGACAAATTCATGCTTTGTACTAAATGCTTTGAGACATTCATGCCATCCTTCAACTGTCAGTCTGCTGCAGATTTTTATTGAAAATAGGTTATGCTGAAGTTATACCTTGATTGCATTAAACAAGAATATCACTTTTTAAAAAAGTGATGTCCTTTACATCAAAAATGGGGCAATTGACATCACAACCAGCATGATTCACAAAGATAGAGAATGAAAATTGGTCCATTGTTCCATTCTAGGTGTTACTAAGTTCAGGTTCCAGTTTTTGTACCAACATATGTTGAAAGACTTATTAGTGCACCAAGATAGTATCTGAAGTACGATATGGGTCAGTATTTTTTCCATTTTAGTGCACAAGCCCACATCTGCCCAACATACAAACATTCTCTAAACCACAGAAATAAGTAGCCTTCTCATTTTAGATACGGGCAATAGGTACTGGACCTTTTGCTATTCCAGAAGGCAGGGAAATTGGAGTTCAGAGTATCTGCACGCCCCCACCCCCAATTGCACAAATCATTACATAAACAGTAGTGGTTTATGAAAAACCACCACAATTTGTTCATGGAGCAGAGAAGGAATGCTGCATTTAGTTTGGTGTACAGCAGTATCACCTTTTAATTAAGTACATATTAAACAGTCAGTTCACCAGCATAAGTGCTTACTAGCAATTAAGTGATTTATGGGCTACCTTGGGAGGAAGAAACTGTCATCGATTTATACATTCAGCATTTTGAAGAGTACCACAGCCAGCTCAGAACAAACATTCAGTGCCATGCTAGCTGTGTGACAGTGCAGTCTAAGCTTCTTCCTGCAACCTGAACTGCCTAACATTTAACAGTGAACCTCCACATACTGCCAGTCCAGGGGAACTGAAGACCTGCACCAAGTCCAAAAGCACAGAAACAGCACCCTTCTTATCTTTTGAGTGGCTGGTTTCATCCTGCATTTCTTAGCCATAGATCCAAATAAAAAATGCCAGTTGAGTAACTAGTGTCCCTTTTAGGATTCATAATTGCAGCTCTGGCATTTTATTCCTTTGCAATAAGCAAGTTCATCTATCCAATCTCTTTCCTTTAGTGTTTCTTCTTCAGTTAGTGTAAGGCTAGGTTTGTTTTTGGAGACCATAAGTTATACAAGAACTGCTTCAAAGCTGGAAAGACCCATAATGCAACATGTAACAAAAAAAATGGCCTTCACCAGTTCTGGCAGCCATGAAGGAAGTATCCCATTAAAAGGATCCTGCATTTTTCTTGAATGTGCTGGTGCTAGTGAGACATTTACTACAAAGGTATCAAGACAAGAAACTGCAATTTTGATTCCACTATCAGATATTGTAAAGCTTTCTGTTTTAAGGCCACAATTCTTTAGTTATGCCCCTTTAAACCCTGTTTAAAGACTTAACTCAAAATAGGTCACGGTTGTCACTCTGCAGTTCAATGTTATAAACAAGCCTTCCATGGAAAAAGGTAACATCTTTGAAGGTAACAAAGTTACTACTTCCCCCTGAAGCTTAGGGCCATCTATTAAATAGGCTAAAAATGGCAAGACTTGAATAGCCCAATGCAATGCACAAATGCAAGCAGAGACCTATTTTGTTACTTTGATCAGCACAGGACACCAGACTAATGCAATTTTAATTTCATGCCCCACTGCAAGGAGGAGGGTCTAACTCAATTCTGGTCTATCACTTAGCTTTAGAAGATCCTCTCCCATTCGTTTACTAGTGATGTCTATCAACCCAATACATTTACAGTCTTACAAAACCATTTATAGTGAAATATATCATGGTCCTTAATTAGGACAGTCTATTGCCAAAGGAAGACATGTATAGGCCTCCCCTCCTCTCCCCTGTATACAGGGTTTGCTAGCAGAGCTGTCGTCTGAAGAGCACTGATGAAGAGTCCCCAGCTCCCACAGCATACTAGGAGACTCCTCCCAGAGTCAAGACATCAAAGCAGATGTTGCACACTCGAACCGGCTTGTTTAAGTCAAATTTTATGATGGGAATCTCCTTTGTTGAGCATTTATGGCAGAGCAGACGACCACAGTGCCTGCTGTGGGGGGGGGGGGGGGGGAGAAAAAAGCATAAGGTTTTTGTCAAACAAAGATTATGGTATGTGCTCAGACAAAAAGTGAAGCATTAATGGGTGTTTGAGGTTACAAGATGCTAAGTCATCCTTTATAGTAAAGGACAAAGATTGGTTTACGAGAGACTCCAGTAGCAGGGGTCAGAAATAAGGACTGCCTCCACTATTCTTATTTACAAACCACTGGTGGCTTTTAGAGCCATTATCCTGTTAAGACAATATTTATTACATGAGCACCAGCTCTGACCACCAGCACTGCTCTAGAATCCTATTTCATTTTCTGTAACAAAATGCTAATTAGAATCAGTTTATCTAAATGCTCCATAAAGATGACAGTAATTCCTGAGATAGTCACAGATACTGATCCTTCAGCACTAGAAACAGCAGGCTTTTTTGGTCACAGCTTAATGATTTTTACTCTCACATGCAGCTTGTCTGATCACTGTCAGTTCTTACTAAAAGTAGTAATAGCACCCACCATATCAAGCCTGATTACTCCAAGTTTTCTACTATAGCTTCCTTGACTAGTGTGGACACAGAAGCTTTCACTTTGAACCCAATGAGAAATAGGAAATGTATGCTATAGCCTTACAGACACCTACATCAGCTCTGCAGACCAGAAAAAGCATCTGTGGCTATGAAGGAAGAAGCTCTGCTAGCCTCCTGCTAATACACCCCTATTGCAGCCCTTTTCATACAAGGTGAACAGGAGCACAATCTAATCAACATCAGATTTAGTTTTCCTTCATTGCTACAGCTTGAGAGTCCTGGTATAACTGGACAGTAGGTTCCCCTATACAATATGGGTGAGCCATTATCTTACTGGCCCAACACCTGTTAGAGTTGGTCCCATGGAGTTTCTTCCTCACTCATATTCTGGGGCTGCCATGTCTAGAGACACATTACAGCAAGTTTCCCTCTTCAACATGTCAACTCTGAGTGGCTTCTCACATCACTGAAAAAAGCTCCCTTGTCAAGCAACCTGCCTTACAAGCAACTGCGGGCAACTTACTCTCCACTAACCAGTTCTTCAGATTGTAGCCTGCACAGGGGAGGGGACACCTTACAGTTGGGCCCTGGACTCAGAGAAACTGATCTAGCCATTATAATAGGGCAAAAGAGGGCTTTAATTCAGAAGGCTCAAGCACTCATTTATCCACACACTCTCTCTACAAAACAATGTTTTTCCATCATTACCTTAAACCCAATTATGTTTGGAAGATTAGTCACTGTGCCAGCAGGGCAAAAGGCATAGAAACATGTTTAATATAATACATTACCAATGATGCTTCCTTGTTGTGACTCCAAACTTGGCAGTGCATTCATAGCAGTTGGAGCCATCACACCAGGGTGGTTCTTTTACTAGCATATCTGTAAAAAGAGGGGCCCAGGCCCATTGATTGAAGAACCTGTTTGTTACTTGACTCAAGTCTTTACTCCTTCATTATGCAAACATTTGTATGGCTATTTTTAGTTCAGTTATCTTGCCCCTCCCTTTCACAGTTTAGATCACCACTACCAAAGTGTAAAAGCTGCCCTCCAACCTTAAGGGCACATTTTTTTTAGTGTGCCTGTTGCCAAAGTCTAGACTGTTCAATAGAATTTTTCTAAAGTGAGAACCAGAAAGGCAGTTTTTATTGTCCAAGACATGTGCAAAGAGGATACAGAATGTGGTGAAGTACATCTAACAGTTAATTCAATTTAGAAGAACCTAGGCCAAAATGGATTTTTTTTTTTTTTTTTTTTAAATAATGGAGCTTGAGTGCTGTGTGTACTCACCCAAGAGCCTAAAGAGAAGTTGTTTTGTAGCAACTTGGTAGTTGAAGATATTGACTCCTTGGTTATTGTTAACCCCAAGACGAGCCCCAGCTTTCACTATAGCACGGCACAAGTTAGCATTGCCCTTCATATAGGCCAAGAGAAGCACTGAAAAGTAAAGACACGTTTCTCTACTGGGGTAGGCAGTAACATTCCCCCCAGCCCTGACACCCCCCACCTCACACACAGGTGCAGTATGTGGAGATACTGTCAAATAGATGCTATGGCCACATGAAACATTCAAGGCTATTGCATCTACTTTTTAAGTGGCATACGGCCTAGTGTTAATGACTGTATTCCTGACTTATGGGAGAGATGCAGGAACTGAAGTTATTCAGGAATAAATTAATTCCAATAACTCTCATCTCCTCAGGGGAAGTTGCACAGAGATAGTTTGACTAGGTTCAAGACACCTGGCCAGCCAAGAACTGACAAAGGTATGGAAGCAACCATTCTGATGTGGAGAGAAATGTCATACTGTGTCCCAGAAGCAAGGGAGGCAGAGCCTGCACTCTTAATCCTATCAGAATCTTTATGTAGAGGATAACTGACTGCTAGGACAGATAGCTAGTTATCTTTTTCTGTAACTATCATTCTTTGAGATGCATTTCTCACATCCATTCCAACTGGGTGTGCATGTGCCTCGTGCATCACTGCTGAAATATTTTTCCCCTAGCAACCCTGGGAAGCCAGACAGAGCCCCCTGGAGCTGTATATTCATAGCACGACACATAAGGGCTTGCTAGCCTCCCCACTGCCAGTTCCTTCTTAGCAGGATCCAACAGAGGGGTAGGAGGGCCAGTTTGGAGTGGATGTGAGCAACACTTAAACACCACCACTTACAGAAGGTTAGTTACCATCTCTCTCCTTCAAGTGGTTGCTCATAATCAACTCCAAGTGGGTGATTCCCAAGCACTTACTGGTGGTGGGGTTAGAGATCATTGGGATTCACTTCAGCACTGCTCTGCCAACTGCTGCATCATCCATGGCGTGTGGATAGAGGACCACATTGCTGCTCTACATGTGTCCTAGATTGGGACTTGAGTGATGAAAGATAGAGGGGCAGCCTTGGCCCATTTCTGGGGGGTGGCTTACCCACTATGGATTAGCACATTTGATGCATGATGTAATCCAGGATGAGATATAGTCTGATGAAATAGGGCAACCTCTCACCTGTTTGCCATTGCCACAAGTAGTTGTAGGGTTTTCCCCCCATTTGTTCTAGAGGCAGAAAGCCAGGGCCCTTCAGACACCAAGGGAGTATAATGTATGCTTGTGGTCCAAGGAGTGTGGCTTCAGGTAGGAGACAGGCAAGATGTCATCCGTATTAGTATGGAAATGAGAAAGAGCACTTTGGGGAGGAATGATGGGTGTGGTCTCAGGCACACTTTGTCCTTAAAGATGACCACATATGGAGGGCTCAGAGGTGAGAGCTCTGTTCTGACACCCGCCTGGTGAACATAAACCACCACTAGGAAAAAGGTACCTTCCAGGAGAGGTATAGGTTTGAGAGCAGGTTGCCAGTGGCTCAAACAGGTGTTTTGTTTGAGCCATGAGCACCAGTTAAGGTCCCATTGAGGAACTGGTTTCATGGTTTGCAGGAGTCTTGAAACTATACCTTTGAGCAATCTATTCACTTTAGGATTAGAGAACACACAGTGACTCTTGCCCAGGACATGGAATGCAGAGACTGCTGCCAAATGGATCTTGAGGTATGACAGATTTAAAGCACAGAAGGTAGTCCAAGATACTAGGGAACTTGCTTCAGAAAAGGAACATGCCTTGTTGGAGCACCACAGGGAAGAGTTTTCCATTTTGTTTGGTAGGTAGACCTTATAGATGGCTTCCTGCCTTCCAAAAACATCTCCCTGACTTGCTGCAAGCACTGAAGCTCTTAGCTGTTTAACCATGGAGTTTCCATGCTGTGAGGGGGAGGGACAGGAAGCACGAGCATCTTAGCTGATCCTGATTTTGGGTGAGCAAGTGTGGCACTACCGGGAATGTGAGAGAAGTGGATACTAGGAAATCCAATGAAGTGGAGAACCAATGCTGGCAGAGCCAAGCAGGTGCTATTGAGATCACTGATGTCATGTCTGACTTTACCTTTGCTAGGACCTTGGTTATCAGGGAACAACAGAAAGAGAAGGTGGCTGTCCTGTGACACCTGGAAGGCATCTGCAATGGATGCATCGCTGTGGCCCTGGAAGGAGCAGAATTTTCTGCACTTCACATTGGCTTTGTATGTGAAGAGCTCCAGAAGAGAATGCCCTACTTTTGGGGGATGGTAAAGACAATGTCCCATTTGAGGTACCACTTGTGTAGCATGATAGTTTGACAGTGAACCTGCTAGAGTGTTCTGTGCACCAGGGAGATAGGAGACTTCATGGTGAATCCCTAGTGGGGATACAAACACGCCATAGAGCTAGTGCCTCCATGTGCAGAGGGGAGGAATGTGCACCCCCATCCCTGCTTGTTTATGTAGAACATGGTGGCTACATTGTCTGTCCCTACTGCCACATGGTGGCCTGTTAACTAATCCCAGAAGGACTAACAAGACAACCTGACTGCCATGCCTTCTGACATTATGTGAGCAAGAAGGTCCATCTCCAACCCGCAGCCTTAGGTCATCAAATCAGCCTGGGGGGGCTCCCCAACCCAGATCCAACACATCCATAACCAAGGTCATTGTTGGATGTGTCTTCAAACAATCCAACAGTGCAGATTACTTCTTGGTTTGTCCACCACTGAAGGGAGTCCCTAACTGATGCAGGCACAGAGATCAACTATGCTAGGGAATCCCTGGTGAGATGGATGATAAAATGACACCAGCCATAGCTGGTGAGGTCTCAGGTGTATCTGGCTTGAGACCACCTGGGTGCAAGCAACAAAGCAGCCCAGAACTTTCAAGTGTGTGTGGACCATTATCAAGGGATGACAAGAACACTCTTCTATAAAATTGTGGAAATAGCTTGAAAGCAGTTCAGTGTGAGGGAGGCTGTGGCTGTGATTGAGTCCAATATTGCACCTCAACTCTATTCTTTGAGTACAACAATTGCGGGGGGGGGGGGGGGGGGCATTTAACAGGCTAAGTTTGAAAGCATGTTTTATGCTAGTCAGAAGGGCATTTACCTGTTCCTTTGATCTCCCTCTCACAAGCCACTCATCCAAAATATGGGAAGACATGCACTCTGCTTCTGGAGGAAGGCAGCTACCAGGGCTATAGCTTTTCATGAAGACCTGAGGTAGTTATGTGAGGCCAAAAGGAAAGACCATAAATTGGAAATGGCTGTTGCCTACTAATCTCAAATCTGTGCCTCAGGCTGACCAAGATGAAAACATGCATCCCTGGAAGGAGATAACCAAGCTCAGGGAGACCATGCGGAAGAGTTGGTTGCTCACCTGTAGTAACTCTGTTCTTCAAAATGTGTCCTGTGATGCTCCACCTAAAGTGCTGTGGCATCCTGGCACCAGCTAACGGCGTTTTTAAAGCAGATATGTAGCAGGTTGCGCTTGTGCGGAATCAGCATGCGACCCCCTCAGAGCAGCTTAGCGCAAGCGTGCCTGCATCCCCTCAGTTCCTCTTTAACATGTCTGCACCTGCAGTGAGAAAGGACATGTTAAAAAGGAACTGAGGGGATGCAGGCACGCTTGCGCTAAGCTGCTCTGAGGGGGGTCGCATGCTGATTCCTCACAAGCGCAACCTGCTACACATCTGCTTTAAAAACGCCGTTAGCTGGTGCCAGGATGCCACAGCACCTTAGGTGGAGCATCACAGGACACATTTTGAAGAACAGAGTTACTACAGGTGAGCAACCAACTCTTTGAGTGATGTCCCATGCTGCTCTACCTAAGGCGAGCATATAGCAGTTATGCAGGAAGGTGGCGGGATGTCCTGCATGAAGATAGGATCTTCAGACCCATAGTCGCATCTGTCGCTGTAGCTAGCTCGAAAGCATAGTGAGATATAAATGTATGCGGGTTGGACCAAGTTACTGCCTGTCATATGTTATTTAAGAATGCAGTGGTTGCTGCCATTGCTCTAGTAGAGTGAAAATGGATTCCTGACAGAATCTGGCTATTTGTGATAGTGTAGCATGTATGAATGTAGTCCCTTATCCATTTGGAAAGCCTCTGATTGGAAACAGGTTCTCCTTTTTGTCATTCTGCAAAAAAGAGATGAAGAGTTTATTCGTTTTCCAAAACGGTGTTGTTCGATCAATGTAGAAGGCGAGCGCCTTCCTTACATCCAAGGTATGCAAGAAAGCTTGTAACAAAGTATGGGGTTCTGGGTAAAATGTTGGAAGTCTGTTTTTCACATTAAATCAGGCCAATCTTGGGTAAGAAGCCCAGGTCAGGATGTAGTGAAACTTTGTCCCTGTGAAATACAATATAGGGAGCGTCATATCGTAAAGCGTTTAGTTCTCCCACCTCTCCTTGCTGATGTTATGGCCACTAGGAAGAAGGATACCTTCATGGACAGATAGTATAAAATGTGGCCAATAGCTCAAACGGTGCTTTTGTGAGCGCCTAAGGACAAGGTTGAGGTTCCATGGGGTTGGTGCAGGATGAATGGGCGGAAACATTCTGCAAACCCGATAGAAATCTTTTAATTATTGGTTGGGCAAATAGTGATGAATTGTTTGTAGGGTGAAGCGCTGATATCACTGATAAATGAACTCTCATGGAACGGCTGGATAGGGCTAGGTGTGTCAAGTGGAGAAGATAATCCAATATCTGTGGTATGGTAGTCTCGTCAGGTCAGAGATCATTATCCATACACCATGCAGTAAAATGGCACCACTTGTGTGAATATGATCTTCTAGTAGACAGTTTCCTACTATTAAGTAAAATATCCCTGACCTGCTGAGAGCAAGAATCCTTCATTAACCAGAGCCAATTAAATACCACGCTGTCAGATGAAGCCTGGAGGAGTGTTCGATTGGTACAATAGGTTTTTGATTAGTGGCAGATGTATCGGTCTGCGTACCGATAGATCGATAAGGTGTGGGAACCAAAACTGTCAGGGCCATGCTGGAGCAATTATCACCGATGCACGATCATGTTTGATCTTCTGGATGACCAAGGATATCAGAGGGATCGGTGGAAAAAGCATAAAGAAGCCAGCCTCGCCACCAGTTGATCAGAAAAGCATCACCTAACGTCTGAGGTTCATTGTGGGTTCTGGAGCAAAATTGAGGACACTTCATGTTTGCTGCCATTGCAAACAGATCTATTCTTGGGTATCCCCATCTGCGAAATATGTTGTGTAGGACGGAATTGTTGAGCTGCCACTTGTGTGTCATGGGTAACACCCTGCTGAGGGCATCTGCTGTAATGTTTCATATGCCCGGTATGTATATGGCAGAAACATGGACCTAATTTTGGATGCACCACATCCAAAGCCTCACTGCTTCTGCACAAAGAGAGGGGGACCTTGCTCCACCTTGACGGTTTACATAGTAGACACAGGCCATGTTGTCTGACATGATGGTTACGGCCTTTCCAGAGGTGGACAGGAGGAAGTGTCTGGAGGCATTTCTGATGGCTCTGAGTTCTAGTACATTTATGTGGAATGATGTCTCTAAAGGCGACCATCTTCCCTGCGCAAACTGATCGGCCATGTGTGCTCCCCACCCTGTTAAAGCAGCATCCGTTGTTACATGGTGTGGCCGTGGTTTTACAAATGGCCCACTTAGAGAGGTTGCATAGGTCCTTCCGCCAATTCAATGACGTCGTGATCCTGTTGGGAACCAACACTTTTGCAATGGATGGAACTGTGGTCTGTAAACAGTTGCTACCCACACCTGTAGGGTCTGCATATGCAGTCGTGCATTGGGGACCACTGATGTGCACACTGCCATATGACCTAGAACTTTCAACAAAGTTTGAATAGTGACCAATGAAATGGTATGAATATGACCAATAAGGTTGCGAATTAGTAGTTTGCGCATCTGAGGTAAGTATGCTCGGGATGTTTTGGAATCTAGAATAGCGCCTATGAACTCTATAGACTGAGTTGGCGTCATGATGGATTTCTCCACATTTATTTTCAGACCGAGCTGATGAAATAGCATCGTGGTAACATCCATGGCGTGAAGACAGAAGTCGTATGAGGAGGCCACAATCAAACAATTGTCCAGGTACGGATAGATCTTGATACCACAGATATCGAGATGGGCTATAGCCACTGCTAGCACTTTTGAGAAAAACACAAGGTACCGTGGATAGGCTGAAGGGGAGCACTTTGTATTGGAAACATTGGTTGCCGGTGATAAATCTCAGGAAGTGCCTGTGGGAAGGATGTATTGTTATATGAAAGTAGGCATCTTTAAGGTCGAGGGCTGAAAACCAATCGCCTTCACACAGCAAGTAACCATTTTGAACTTATCACGTTTAACAAACTTGTTCAAAGGTCTTAGGTCAAGTATCGGTCTCCACCCTCCTGACTTTTTACATACAATGAAATAGCGTGAATAAAAGCCCGACCACCGAAGTTGTGGGGGTACTGGCTCAAAAGCTCCCAGCTGTAGTAAATGTTGAATCTTCTGCTGAAGAGCTTGTATGAGAGGGGTCCCTAAAGAGGGATGGGGTGGGGGGGTGAGGAGGGGATGTAGCTATGAATGGGATAGAATATCCCGTTTTAATTATTTCTAAAACCCATTTGTCTGTTGTAATACTCACACGGAAGAACAATTGGGATAACCTAAATTCAAAAAAAAAAAAAAAGTAGATGAAAGGAGGTTTATGCTGCTAGAAGGTCAGGTAGATTCAAGATCGTCAACCAAAACATCAGAAATGAGGCTTTGACTGAGGTCGTTGGGATCATGAAGCAGAAGCAGCCTGTTGAGGTCTTGCTTTATGCTTATAAAAAAGTCTAGTCTTAGACGTGTGTTGTTGGTCAAATGGTTTAGCGTCCGATAGGGATGAATACTGGGGTTGATAGTGCCACTGGAATGGGCATGATCGAATGTTAGGTCTTCTGTTATATGCAGGAAAAATACCAGGGTGCGTAACGTTGCCCATGAGTCTTTCATGGAGTGTAATACCTAGTCAGTTTTAGAAGAAAATAATTGTTTGTCAAACAGCAAGTCTTGATTTTATTTTGCAGTTCACGTGATAGAGTGGCTGTGTGCAACCAAGAAGCACAGCGGAGGACCACCACAGCAGCTGTCAAGCATGCTGCTGTGTCAGCAGCGTCCAAGGACATCTGAAGAAAGGTACGAGCTGTTAAGTGACCTTCTGTAATGAGTGCCCTGATTTGCTCAGACCCCAAGAGAGGTGTGTCTAAGGTAAGTTTAGATAGTTTTTCAAATATGTTATAGTTGTAGTTGGATAATAGTGCTGCATAATTGGTTAGTCTAATCAGCAATGTGGAAGAGGAATAAACTTTTTTGCCTATAGCATCCACCTGCTTCCAGCCCTTAGAGGGGGAGGACTTACATGCAGGTTGTTTGCTCCTCTGATTGGCAGCATCTATTACTAATGAATTAGGAGAAGGATGAGAAAATAGAAACTCCATGTCCTTTGGAGGAATATAATATTTCCTGTCAGATCGCTTGTTAGTTGGGGGAATAGTAGCCAGGGTCTGCCAGATTAAATTAGCTGGTTCTATGATTGCCTCATTCATGGGGATCACGATCCTGGCCAAAGTGGCTGAATGTAATATTTTAAAGGACTTTATGTTGCAGTTCAGCAACTTCCTGCAAAGGAATATCCAGGTCCTGAACCACTCGAACAATTCATTAAAAAATTGTTTCAACTCAGTCAGGAGAATTAGTTGGACATTGTATGAATGGTTCCTCCTCCACCTGAGAAGCTGTCTGAGTGTTGAACAGAGTCATTAGATTTTATTGTCTCAATTGAGTGAGCTCTTTGAGCTGCATTGAAGGAACTATTTACACTCCCAGCAGGGGAGGTACGTTTTTCCTCATGAGAGGTGTGGTGTGGCTGCCTGACTGGGGGAGAAAGCGAATGCCTGTCAGATTGAGAGCATGAATGATGTCTTGAAGAGCACCGTGAATGGCGATAGTGCTTGTGTCTGAAGCGTACTCATGAGAGGGAGTAAGCGATCAACAGCAGCTGTAAGTGTGATAGGGTGAGGAGCAAGCAGATGAATAGCGCAATGCTGCATAAAGTCTATGACTGTGTGGAGAGTCTAGATGACAAGCAGCTAAAGTGGGAGTTTGGGGATACATGATGCGCTTTTCGTGAGCGCTTTCTGGGAGGTGAAACTTGCTCCTGAGGTAGGCTCAATGGCTGCAGTGCTGGGACAGCGTCTTTTGAAGTAGAACTGGACGCAGTTTGCACCGGAACTGGTGGTGCTGTCGGTGCAGGCATGCTGCTCTTATCCTGCGGGGGTGCCATGCTCGCTGGTGCCAGCAGTGCTGCAGAGCTAGTGTCATGTGGAACTGCCCTGATTTTTCGAAGAGCTCAGTTCCATCTGAGCGCTACCTGCACAGTGCCAATGATTTGACTTTGAAGTAGTGTCCTGGCTCCACTTGGAGATGCGGGATGACACTGATCTCAAAAATCACCTGAAGATCCTGTAGCCTCTGGGGTGTTTGCTTTTGAGATTTTACTGCCTGGAGAGCACCCCTTTTTAGACGTAGAGGTTGTCTCCTTCCGAGATGTGTCTGTTGGTTGACAGTCTAATGTGGGCTCAGAGGCAGACACTGACTTTTCCAGTAGTAAAATCTTAAGGCAAAGGTCTCTATCCTTCTTTGCTCTGGTACTAAGGTTAGCGCAGTGTTCGTGCTTCTGAGGTACATGCGCTTCACCCAAGCATCTAATACATAATGCATATCCATCCAAAAGAGGCATAGCCTCATTACATTGTGAACACCTTTTAAAACCTGGAGACACCGGCATGCTGTGACCACAAAGTGTGGCTTGAATGCGCGTGTCTTTTTTTGTGTTTTCTAATAAAGATCCAAATATAACCAAAGAAATGACTGAAAGAGGGTCATCTTTTCTCAACAGGAGGCCAGAAGAGCCGAAGAAGAGCAGAGGAAGGAAAAAGCCCATTAGCAGTGATGGATGGTTAAAAAGGAACTGAGGGGATGCAGGCATGCTTGCGCTAAGCTGCTCTGAGAGGGTCACATGCTGATTCTGCGCAAGTGCAGCCTGCTACACATCTGCTTTGAAAACGCCGTTAGCTGGTGCCAGGACACTGCAACACCTTATGTGGAGCAGCACAGGACACCACTCAAAGAAGAATTTCAGCTTTCACACAAACTTGTTCAAGTCCCTGAGGCCTAGAATGGGCCTGAGGCCTTCCCTTGCCCTTTGGGATTAGGTAATACTTTAGACAGACCTGAGAGGGAAAAGGTTCTTTCAGACTTCCTCCACTGCTCCTGCCTCAAGCAGCTGATGAACTTCCTTGAACAGGAGGTGTTTGTGAGATGGGTCCCTGAAGAGGGACAGGGAGCAGGGGCGGGGGCAGGGGGGTCATGGGTATGGGATAGTGTGGGACTGGATACAATAGCCCTGTTCCACCATGCACAGGACCCACTTGTTGAGGTGATCTTGGTCCATGCAGGGTAGAAGGAAGGGGAGGCTGGTACATTGTCCTTGGGCACATCTTCAAAAGTGTTCTGTTTAGGCCCAGGTGATGATCCCTCAAACAATTTCTGCCAGAAGAGTATTGTTTTTGCCTGTTATTTGAGCTGCCATTCCTTCCCCATCTACTGCTTTGATCTTGCCTCTGATATTGCTGGGGAGACAGCTGTGGTTTGAAGTGTTTCCACTGAGTGTATGGTGTGCGCATTCCTAGGCACCCAAGTGTCACCCTTGAGCCCTTAAAGCCAATCCTGGACCATTTGTTGTACCTTGTACAGTAGGCCTGACACTTGGAGCCAGGAGCTGCGTCACAATGCAAGTCCTGGCACCATAACCCTGGCAGCAGCATCTGCAGCATCCAGTGCTCCTTGAAGGGTGGCCTTTGCTCTACCTTCTTCAAAGGGTGGCAGAGAACTCCTTCGAGTCAGAAGGCTGGGAGCTTGATAACTTTTCCATGGTGCCCCATGTGTTTTAAGTGTAGTGGCTTTAAATCGCCTGGTTACTGGCTACCCTGAGCTGAAAGGCCCCCAGTAGAATACATCTTCCTCCCATATAGGTCTAAGTTATTAGCCTCCCTGGATTTAGGGATCAGGGCCAGTACCCCTTGTCTCCCCTTTTCATTGGTCCCTGTGACCACCAGGGAGCTCTGGGTGGGGTGGGTGTACAGAAATTCATAGCCTTAGAGAGAGTGAAGTACTTCTTTTCAACCTTTTAGCTGTAAGTTGCAGATGACAGGGTTTGCCATATTGCCTTCATGGTCTTGTCTACAGGCTTATCAGTGGCAAGGCAAATCTGAAGAAACCTATCAGGGGTAAAATGTCCATCATTGGGTCTTAAGATTCCTCACTGACCTCTGGCATCTCCATCCTTAAGTTAAGGACCACTCTTGAGGAGGGGCCAATAGACTTTACTATCCTTTGAGGGAGAGGCTGTGGTCATTCTTGCCACTGTTTCGCCACGAGAAGAGGACGACATGTCTGAACTTGTCACCCTGGCCACCCTCAGTCAACTTCCACTGGGGCCAGGTGGTTGCCACAGGCCTCCCTAGGGGTTGCATTATTGGCCCCAGTGCCGACTTCCAGTGCCATGGCTGTACCTGGGTGGGAGACTGTCTCAGAGGGGGAACATGCAGTCCTGCTTCCTGAAGCCAATTGACAATGAATGTGTTTCACTGCAGGCCTTGGCTTTGGTGAGAAGTCCATAGCATCCAGAATGGCCAGTTATTTGGGTTCTGCCACTGTGTACCCCATTGCACTGGAAAGGGCTGCACTGGTCGAGGGCCCTGGTGCTGGGATGTAGATCTAATGGCTCCTTTGAGGTCGAGGAGCCAGCTACTGAGCCTGAGGGGGAGCCTATCCCAAGACCAGTGTGATGATGTGGCCCTTGGTGCCAGGGATAACTGATGAGGTGATGGCTGGCAGTGGAGTGGGATAGGCTTGCCCTTGGGCTGCACCACACATGGCCCCAGCACCAATGGTGCAGCTGATATTGCGTCAGGCAGCTGTGGTGCTGTACTTCCAATGAGGTCTTCTGCCATCTCAAAGGTCTCCAATGAGGAGGGAGACTAGAGGATCTCTACCTTGTTATCCAAACCACCAAACAGGGAGAATGTCTGGTGCTGGACTTGATGCACCCCTATCCCATGTAGAAGCAGGGGTCTTGGGGCCCCAACACAGAACACACTGCACTGAGGTCTCTAGTTTTTGACTTGTGAGTCATAGACTGACCCCCTGTCTTTCTTCTTTGGCACTGGTGATTGGGAACAGTGCTGGGGAGTAGATCTTTAGAGAGGAGACCCCAGTGCTGAGAGTCCTTCAGTGCCAGATCCCTTTTCAGTGCCTGACTGCTTCTTAAACTGGCAGCTGGCTCTGAGGATGGCCTAATGGCTTCTTCCATGAGGAATATTTTAAAACACAGATCCCAGAGGGTTAGAGTCCACAGCCAAAAGCCCCTGCATTGCTTACACTTATCTTTGAAGTGCTTGGGCAAGGCCCATCTTAAACATGTTGAGTGTTGATCACTCCTGGGCATTGGGTATTTGCAGACACTGCAGGGTTTAAAGCCTGGAAAGCCATGGATACCCCAGTCCCCTGGGGAGTTGAGCGCTAATCCCTCTCAAGGAGAAGCTTGACAGCTACTTAATACCTTTTTATAATCTAAAAACTCAAAGTTGATTAGTTTTCTTAAACAACTGAGAATAGTTAAAAAAGCTAATTGTTAGGGGAGATCTGAGGTAGACACCAGTTCCAGCTAGCCACCATGGTGGTAAGAACGAACTGGCAGGAGGGAGGCTGGTAAGTCCTTCTGTGCTGTGCTACAGATGCATGATTCCAGGGGGCTCTGTCTGGCCTCCTGGGGTTGCTAAGTAGGGGTTAAAGTATAATTTGGGGGGCTGCATAAAGCTCACATGAGTGGGGCCTCCCAGACACCAGCTCCTGCCACCGCACATGGCAGCACCCTACCCCTCACCCTCAATACCCCCCAGCACAAGCCAGGCTGCCCCTGTACTTACCGAAAGGAGCAATGCAGCTGGGGAGGTAGGGGCAGTACGCCCTGGTCAGGGTAGCAGCATGACTGCAGGCCCCAGTTGGGGCTGGGCCTGGGCCTGGGGCAGGGCTTAACACCTGCCCAGGAATGCCCCTGGCCCCACCTCTTCTCCTGCCTGCCAGAACACTGCTCTGGGGCCTGCTATTTTTTAGGGGCCCAGCATTTGGACCCCCTAAGAATAGGGCATGGTGCCAGAACACTGTGTTCCAAGGCCTGCTATTTTCAATGGTTGACCCCAGAATGCAGCGTTCCAGCTCCATTTTCTATTTTCAGGGGCCCCAGAACAGAGCCCTGGAACAACATTCCCATGCATTTTGGCTTACTTTAACCCCTGTTACTAAGTGAAAAAAATCTTCTGGCAGTTGTGTACAAGGCGCATGAACACCCAGTGTGAATCAACATGGCCAATCACTGAAAGGACTGCTACTGCTTTCAGGAGAAAGCCAGGAGGTGGGGGGGTCTTGCTCAGAAAGAGTCCGAACAGCCACCCATCTGAAATATAAGGGAGGCATCCTCTAGGAGGCTGTAAAGTGATCAGGAGATGCAATTACCTTGAAACTGTGACAATATATACTTAGATGCAATTAAAATAAAGATACTAAGACAACTGAATGTTGCCACCTCAGTTTGTAAAGTGTAATGCTAGCTAGCCATGCTTTCCTCAGTAAATAAACTGTGTGGTATTTGTTCACTATCTGGATTCAAGGATTATTGTATTCTTGTTACCTGTATTTCCTTCAGCATCAGGTTTGTCTAGAGGATATTCTGGCATACATTCCAAGAAGAGCTCAAAGATGGCTGCAGCATTATCTTTCCCATAGTGTCCCAGAATGTGCATTGGTGACTGACCTCTGATATGAGACAAGACACTCAGATATGGCAGATCTACATGTTATGCAGACCAAGAAATGTTTACATTGAAGTTATTTGCTCCAACCAGCTTCAGACTTATCCACAAAAGCAGTGTGGCAGTTTCTAAGCTCATAGTGGGTTATGAAAATTCAGAATTTCTCCTCTTGAATTTGTCATTTAATTCAATATTTTAGTTAATTTATGCTGAGAAACAAAGAATGCTAAGACATGTTAATGAAGCAAGTTTTGAACATTTACTTTGCACATTTTGGTAGTACTTTGTAAACATCTAACCTAAATCTACAGAATTAAAAGACAAGCCAGAGTCCTGTGTCACTTAAGATTAACATTTCTTTATTGCATGGGCTTTTGTGGAAGAAAACCCCACTGCAGACAAAAGTAGGATTTTTCTCCCATGAAAGTTCATGCAATAAAGAAATGTGTTAATCTTAAGTGACACAGGACTCTGCTTGTTTTGCTGAACTTAAATTAACATGGCTACCACTTTGGAACTTCCAGAATTAACAGTTTTGATGCAGTCTCACACCTCCCCCCCACAAAATTGTGTATGATCTAATAAAGTCGTCTTCATGCAGAAGACCATCTAACAGCAGAACTTACCGAAGATTAAAGGCTTCAGCATCAACATTACATTCTGTCAGAAGAACACGGATGTTGTTTAGACGACCATGCATCACAGCCAAATGAAGAGCTGGAGAGGGGAAGAGACAAACCCAAGGTTCAAGTGACATTCCCAACATCCCAGAATACTTGGAAATCCTGGTAAAGTCATCAACTCTCATCCAGTTTGATACCCTTTAAAAAAATTGGACTCTCCTGCCCACTTCCCAACCACAGAGTATAAAAAGCTGGACAGCTAAACGGCCAAAGTTCAGAGACAGAAACTTACCATTATTCCCATTTTCATCCACAGCTGCAAAGTCTACTCCATTCTCTAGAAGGACAGAGCAAATCGTGGGCAGGTCTTGCTGAGCAGCTAGGTGGAGAGCTGTCTGGCGGTGCTTGGTCAGCTCATTCACCTTTGCACCTGCAAGAAGCTGTTAGAAGACATGAGAAAGTCTCCTAGGAGACTAGTACCAGAGAATACACTGGATCATTGCCATTTCAATTATGTAACTGCTTTCCAATTAATTCTTAAACCCCCTCTAAAGTCTAACGCAACTCTTCCTATTACACAGAAATCAATCAAGGCACAAATTGAGTGGTCCAATGACCATAACAAATCTGCTATGACACATGGATCTAAACTCCCAGTTACATCCTCTAAGCCCCAAGCGTTACTGTGATGTTAACTTAACTATTTTAGAAAGATTTATGTTCTGCATTGAGTTATTTGAAGAAAGTCAATTACATTAAGCTTCTGTCATTGGCATCCTCTTCAGTACGTACCAGATTGCGTACAATGATCTCTGATCCTGCTTGTACAGCTAGGTGTAAAGGTGTTAGCTTTGAGGCATCTTGGACTCTAGAATTTACATTGGCCTGGACACTGATCAGGAACAGCACACTCTCAATATCAGAGTTCTGAACAGCTATGTGGAGGAAGTTCCGACCTTTGTTATCTACCTGAGGCAGTGAGAGAAAAAGCACATAGTGAAGCTTTGCATAAAAACCATTCCTAAACAGCAGGACAGATCACATATACTGCTGGAGGACAGTCAGAGCTCTTTTTAACTAGACATGTGTTCCATGACAACTCCTCACTTATTGACTCAGCCTTTTTGCTGGCTTTGAGAAACAGTAGTCTTGACCCACCTCACATCCTTTTGGGAAGTGACAAAGAATTTTCCTGCCCTGTCACCTTAACTACATTGCTCTTCTCTATGCATGCCTCTCCCAGTTCCCTTTTCTATTGTACTAAAGAGAGCTGGTTGTGAAGAGCCTCATAAGTAGAAACAACTGATTCCTGCCTCACTTCTCTCATTCAGCATCACAAGGGGGACCCTCCCCCCTTCCCCCAGGCTGTCTTCATTCTGTTTATACAGAACCTGGCCAACAACTGGGGCTCCCAGATGCTGTGGTCATAGACACCTGCTGCCCTCATCTCAAATCAGCAGGTGAAGAGCTGAGTCTCATTATTTCACTGTAAAAATCAAACATTTTAGACCCACTGGACAGTATTAGTTGCTGGGGAAAGAAAGTCGCTAAGAAACGCATGGTTCAATAGATTTGCTAACACTTAAGTCCTCCATTCTTACCCCAGTATTTCACAAGCTTGCATTCAACATTTTTACTAGTATCCCCCCACCCCCCATATCATTAATTCCTAGGTGTATTTGCAGCTTGGATATTTTAACAAAATAAGCAGAAGAGGTTAACAGTTCTGTGGCACAAAATGTTTTGGTTAAATATTTACATTAGTGTAAATCAAGTCCTGAACACCAAAAGGCAACATGCAATCCTAACACACTAATTCAAGATGTGCTCATATGATTATATTCTATGGAGAGGGGGGCTGAGATACAGTGCCTTAAAAGGAACCATTGAAGTAGTACAGCATAGTTTGTGTTTGTTGTATTTCACAGAATGCAAGATTTTAGGTAGTGCAGGAAACAGACTTATGTACCAAAAACTCAAGAGGCAGTAACTTAAGAGTTTAAGACCGCTCTATAGACATCTGAAATTTCTGCCAAAAAGCCTGAGCACACAGGTGAACGTTGCACAGTTGTGTGACCTTTTAAGTCATAACTAAGTTTTCCTCATTTCATAAGTGTCTGAGGGCCAGTACTCGATTGTTTAAAATCTTATCAAGTTCACACTCAAGGAGCCATGTGGCATTTCTAAAGACTGACATACATTTATTGCATGAGCTTTCAAAAGCTTGTGTGATAAATACATGTGTTAGCCTTTAAAGGTGCCACAGGACTTCTTGTTTGTTTCGCTGAACTAGAATTACACATCCACCCCTCTGGAATTTTAAGACACTGTTATACGAAGTTTACTTCTTAAGGTCTTATTTCACTATAAAAAAAGGTATCAATGCTCTGCTTTTATTTTTATCCGTCTACCAAGGCAATAACATGACTATAGGAACTGAAAATGCCATATCCAACAAATGAGGACACCAAGGCTCATCACACCACTTCAAACACGGGAAGCCTAAGGCTTCCCGGCAGATTTTGCTTCCATACCATACTGGATTAATTTAATTTTTTATTCCAAAAACTAAGAGTGAAAGGAAGCATTAATTCTACAGGGCACCGGCCACCAGCAAAACTGGGTAAGTAAGACACTTAAAGAACACAATGCGTATTGTGTCACCACCTCACCTGCTCAGCAGCTCCAGGCTCCCGCTTCAGGATTGCCTCTGCTGCTTTGTTGTTCTTGAATGTCATAGCACATGCAAACGGCGTCATGCCTTGCCGATCACGCATATTCAGTCTGATTTCAGGATGTGAAATCATCAGTTGAATGATAACGCTGTGCTGATTGCTAATAGCAACGTGGATTGGAGTTCTTCCTTCTGCATCCTACAAATACAGACTATGAAGTTCACATGGCACCCTCAAAAATACAGTAATACAGCACTGAGAAGTACAGCATGAGTGGGAAGACAAAGATACTAACTGATTTAAGAAAACCATTAAAGCCCCTGTTACTTTAAACAGCAATACAGATTGTCTTATCCACTTCACTCAATCCTCACAAACTAGACTTAATAGTCTGGGTTTTCTAGGCAACACTACCATGACTCAACCAGATGTGTTCTCAAACACCACCATTTCTTCTTTCCAAAGATCACATGGTTTTCGGAGTCAGGAGTATTTAACAGTTGTGTGCACAATAATGTGCCCACTAAAAAACTCTCAAACAAGTATCAGCAAGATTAACTATTCTATAGCTGAAATATTAAATCTTTTCCTCCTAATTTCTTTCCTATATACACCACACCCCCCTCAGCCTATGTCAAGTTAAAAAATGTTTTGTACTTTCTGCATCATGGATGCACATTGCTTTTGTTACTGTATTGCTTTACTTTTCCTTTAACCATTTGTGTTAAACCATTGAGGCATTTAGACTTGGTGCCTGTTTCTCCTCTAATTAGAAAGACTAGAAAATTCCATCAAACAAGCAAACAAAGTTTTAAGAAAGTAGCTTAAAAGTATCTTTCATGCAGAACAGTTAGTGCAATATAGAAACAAAAAATACTACCAGGATTATTTGATATGTTTATTGAATCATCATGTGGTTTCAAATAGAAGAGAGTGTTAGAATGGATAAGCTAGCATTAAATACATGCATGTTGGTACACACGGACTAGCAGTTCTAATCCAACAGAATATCTTGGGTAGTCAAGCAGAATCTTCAAGGCATGAGCATCCATTATGCACCAAGCAGACTTGGCTTTTTCCTTTTACAATTCTATTCTTTGTTTTGCTATTTTGTAGGTTCTATTTCTATAATCCAGAGAGGATTATGATATGGAAGAGAAATTTGTTATGAAGCTGAATAAGTCTCAGTTGATTAGAACTCCTGCATTCTTTCACAGGAACAAAAAAACCACACTCCAGATGTGGATAGGAAGAGCGAACTGAGTTGTCTGTTTTATTCTCTGTTAAAGATGCAGTATAGACACTGATAGTGACAAAGATCCCTGTTAAAAAAAAATCTCCAACTCCAAATGGAGGCCCTTTACATTCTGTAGGAGAAAACCTACATCTTTCTACATACCTGTGCATTTACATTGGCACCAAACTCTAGAAGGCACTGAGCCACCTCTTCCAGCCCCCAGCAAGCTGCCAAATGCAGAGGTGTCTGTCCATCACGAGCTTCTTCTTCTCCTTCTCCATTAGCACCTGGCTGTCTAGGGCTATTGACATCACAGCCACTGGAAAGACAACAGCAGCTTAACAATTAAAAATCTTTCCATGGTTGAGCTGATGCCATAGCTCCAAGACAACCTGGCAAGCTCACTCCTTACAATTTGTGCACACATATACATACATCCATGCTCTTCAATAAGGGTAATATCAACTCTTATTATGCTTACAGTACCATCCAGTGGTCAGTTCTGAAACTGAAAGCTAAAAGGGAACTAGAGATCTTAACAGTGTAAACTGACTTTTCTAAATAGCAATTCTACAAGCTGCCATGCAGAACATACCTAGTAGCTTCTGACACTGCTTCACAAACAAAGGCTCTTCCACACTCAAGAGTGAAGTCTAAATTAATGTTTGGCTTTAGTGAGAACCATCAATCCACTAAGATGTGTAAAGGGTGCACGGCACTGGCTCTAAACAAAAATTAAGACTGAACATTTTCCCTTCTGTTTGTGCGCCTATGGTTTTTTCTTACAGACATTCAAGATGGTCTTTTCTGCAGTATTTGAGATGTTAAACTAGTGTGCTAGATAATGCTAGAAACAGCATCCAACAGGCAAGCCTCTCTAAAATGATTGTCAATACTGTTGAATGGTTCTAAAGATTTTTTTTGAAGTGCAACAAGGTGGGTGAAGACTTTTCTTGGACCAAGTGTATAAGCTTGTGAACTACACAAAAGCTTTTTTTGATGTCTGTAGCTCAAAAGCTTGTAGTTCCATCACCAGTAGAAGCTGTCTCAATAAAAAGCTCTAATATCCCAGAACCAACTTAGTCACATCATTTGAGAGAGAAAAAGTCATATCTGACCTGCGAATAAGGAAGCATGCTATTGGTTCACTGTTTTCATCAATGGCTCTATGCAGAAGAGTCTGTAAGCAGCCACCTGGTCCTGGACCCCAGCAGGTTGCATCACACCCATGTCTTACCTGATTAAAAATGATCACATTCAGATAGAGGAGCACATCCTCAGTTACAGTCACTTATCAATTGGTGTTTAAGCATTGCAACAAAATGCCTCCCTCCCCTGCAACCCCCACAGCTTTAACGGTTTAGTTTATTGTTTCGTTTTTTGTAGCACATTATATTGTAAAAAAGATTAGCAACTGCTGATGAGTTGATGGAATGTTTTCATGAGACTGCCACCAGTTTGATGTGTTGGATACCAGATTAGTCATCTGTCCACTAAAAGCAAGGTGGTTGGTAGTTCAAGCTCATTAGATCCATAGTAACTTGCTAACCACCCCCCCACCCCCGACAGCAGCAAGTTGAAGCTTCACGACATTTGTTCAAAGGGTAGTCAGCTGAATGTGAAACTTTAGCAACATCAGTAATAAGTGACCTAGAACTGGGGAAGTGGGGGGAGGGAGAATCAAAAGCAGTGCCATAAGTGTCCTAGTAGTTCCCCTATCTTCCAAGCATCTGACAAAAGTGGGGTTTTCTCCCATGAAAGCTCAAAGAGCCACAGGACTTTGTTTTACTGAACCAGACTAACTTAGCTATCCCTTTGTATCCTTATACCTGAGGTGACCAGGGAAAGGACGACGACACCAGGTGAAAATTCATGGAGGAAGATTCAACAGGAAAGACAATCAAAGTAAGCCAGTCAGCTTGGTATCTTCTCAGGTGCCTGTACACAAATGCAAAGAGCCTGGGAAATAAGGAGGAAGACTTGGTAGTACTGGCACACAGGCAAGGAACTGTGATGTAGTTGGAACAGACATGTTGTGATAGCTTGCATGACTGGAGCACTGCCATGGATGGGTATAAAAATTGTTCAGCAAGGACAGGCAGGGAAGAAGTGGAGGAGTAGTACTGCATGTAAAAGAGCTTTGACTGCTCTGAGCTCCACTATCAAAGTGAAGACAAGCCTGTTGAAAGTCTCTGGGTTAAGTTTAGAGGAGAGTGCAACAAGGGTGATGTTGTGGTGGGTGTCTGCTATAGACCAGACCAGGAGGAGGAGGAGGTTGATGAGGCCTTTTATGGACAACTAACAGAAGCTTCCAGATCACGGGCCCAGGTTCTCTCGGGAGACTTCAATAACCCAACATCTGTTGGGAGAGCAATACAGCAGTGCACAGACAATCCAGGAAGTTTTTGAAGAGTGTTGAGGACAACTTCCTGGTACAAATGCTGAAGGAACCAACTAGGAGCCTTACACCTCTTTGACCTACTGCTCAAAACAAAGAATTTATCAGGAAAGTAGATATGAATGGCAGCCTGGGCAGCAGTGATCATGAGGTGGTAGAGTTCATGATCCTGATCAAAGGAAGAAAAGAAAGCTGAACACAGACCCTGGACTTCAAAAGAGCCACCCAAGGGATCCTGCCATCGGTTCCCTGAGGGAGCCAAAATCTGCCTTTCTGAAGGGGAAAGGCACTCAAGAAACCTGGCTGTATTTCAATGAAACCCTACTAAGAGCACAGGAATACACCACTTGCAGAAAGAACAGCAAACATGGAAGGTGCCCAGCATGGCTTAGAGAATTCTACAGTGACATGAAACAAAAGGGAAAGCTTACAAGATGACTATGGAGGTGTATAAAGATATTGCTTGGGTCTGCAAGGATAAAAATCAGAAAGGCCAAAGGGCAATTGGAGTTGCAGCTAGTAAGGGATGTGAACAAACAGGAAGGGGATCCTCAAGCATGTCAGTAACAAGGAGAGGATCAGGGATGGTATGGGTCCCTTACTGAATGGGACAGATATCCCCATGGCACATGATGCAGCAAAGGCTGAAGTACTCCCCCCCACACACACTTCAGTCTTCACAAGCAGGGTCAGCTCCAAGGCTACTACACTGGGTAACAGAATGGAGAGAAGGAGAGTGTTCCTTGGTGATAGGTCAGGTTAATGACTACTCAGAGAAGCTGGATGTGCACAAGTCTATGGGGCTGGATGAACTGCTTCCAAGGGTGCTGAGGGAGTTGGCCGATGTGATTGGACAACTGCTAGCCATTATCTTTAAAAACTCGTGGTGAACAGGAGAGGTCCTGGATGATAGGAAAAAGGCAAATAGTGCCCATCTTCAAGAAAGGGAAAAAAAGAAAGGACCCAGGGAGCTACAGACCAATCAGCCTCACTTCAATCCCTTGAAAAATCCATGGTGCAGGTCCTCAAAGAATCCATTCTAGAACACTTGGAAGAAAATAAGATCATGAACAGTCAGCATGGATTCACCAAGGGCAAACTGTGCCTGACCAACCTGATTGCCTTCTATGATGAGAAGACAGGATATGTGATATACCTCAGCTTCAGCAAAGCTTTTGGTACGGTTTCCTACAATTCTTGTCAGCAAGTATTATTTGGATGAATGGACTACGAGGTAGATAGCTGGCTAGATCATCAGGCTCAGTGGGTAAGGATCAATGCCTAGCTAGCAGCCAGTAACTACTGGAGTGCCCCAAGGGCTGATTGTCTTCAAACAACTTCATTGATGATCTTGATGACAGGATAGAAAGCATGCTCATTAAGTTTGGACAACACCAAGCTAGGGGGGAATGGTAAACATGCTGGAGAGCAGGCACAGGATTCAGGGAGATCTAGACAAAATTGGAGCATTGGGCCAACCAAAATCTCACAAGGTTCAACAAGAACAAGTGTGAAGTCCTGTACTTGAGACAGAAAAATCCCATGTACTACTACAGTTGGGGACCGATCAGCTAAGTAACAGCACTGTAGAAAAGACCTGGAGATTATGGTGGATGGGAAGCTGGATACGAGTCAATGGGCTCTTGTTGCCAAAAAAGCCACTGGCATACTGGGCTGCACCAGTAGGACTGTTACCAGCAGATTGAGGGATATGATTATTCCCCTCTATCTGGCACTGGTGAGGCTGCACCCGAACTATTTTGTCCAGTTTTGGGCTCCGCACTACAGAAAGGATGTCGACAAATTAAAAAGAGTCCAGGGGAGGGTAACAAAAACGATTAGGGGTTTAGGGAACATCACATACGAGCAGACAGTGAAGGAACTAGGCTTTATTTAGTCTGCACAAGAGAAGACTGCAGTGGTTGATATCAGCTTTCAACTACTTGTAGGGGTGCGCCAAAGAGGGTGCTAGGCTGTTCAGTAATAGGACGACATAATAAGCAATGGTTTCAAGCTGCAGCTGGGGTAGTCAAGCTTGGGTATTAGGAGAGCTCTCACTATGAAGCTGGTGAAGCATTGAAATGGGTCACCTAGGGAGGTGAAGCAATCTCCATCTTTGGAAACATTTAAAGGCCCAATGAGACAAAACCCTGGCTGGGATGATTTAGTGAGAGTGGTTCTGCTTTTAGCAGGGTGTTGGACTAGATAACCTCATGAGATCCCTTCCAACCCTATGATTCTATGAAATGAGAGCTATAGATATCAATGCCATGGAAGGTCAGGCCACTAATCTTTCAGAGTTGTGAGACCTTTGTTTCCAGTTTTGATCCATACAATTGTTAATATATTTTACTTTAGTGTACTGAGCCCTTTAGAACAGGCTTTAATGTACTGTAGAAATATTAGTACTATCATATGCTGTTTATGCCACTCTACAGTGCAATTTAAGTACTTACTTAAAATTAGTCTTCCTATCCTAATACAGCATGCTTATTATGTACTGTGCACACATGCATGCCAGAGGTGTTAAAAAAGCATCCTCATGGAGAACCTTTATGAAGAAGGCAGAGTTTGATAGCATGCCAGCTTTTATTAAAACCCAGTCTAACTTCAGGTTACATACAGGGTTTTTCTGTTCTGACTATGGAAGGAGATACCAAAATATCCACTTCTCCTACAAAGAGGTTCCCACAGTAAGAGCATCACTGGATCACCTAATAACTGTACGGTATCTTGTCTACAAAAAAAGCACAGTAAATCTGCAGGCTTCATGAAACAAACATTTAAAAACCCAGATGCAGTGATGAGACAAACTACATGAGGGCTTTCACAAGCCTCAGTGAACCTTTACAGGCCAGATCAATCCAGAAAGATAGGTGTGGTCCAGTAAACACTTACTTCCTGCTACAGTACCATTTTTTTGTGGATTATGGATATATTCCAAAGACAGACATCAAGAGACCTAAAAGCTAGTGAGTGGAAAGGACCATATAGACTGACTAATCATGTGAGTTTAAAAAACTGTTTGGAGGTGTGTGCTGGTGGTGAGCAATTACATTTCAACTAGACATAAAATGAGAGAGAAAACTCCCAAAGTTGTTTGAAAAACACCACTGTAGATATGGTAGATTGGTACCAGATTTGATAATGCCCCTCATTTCAACACCATTTGAGTATTAGCTCCAATTATTCTGTTCTGCATAGCATGTCATTAATGAAACAAAAAAACTGACACATTGAAAGCAAAAATTTCAGGATGTAAAAGGCTCATCTTACCAGTGTTGATGCAATATCTTCCAAATTATTTTCCAGAGCAAGCCATAGTGGAGGATTCCCTCTCTCATCTGGTACAGACATGTCTGCCCCTCTGGTACAAATAGCATCAACCACAAGGGGAAGCTGGTTTTTTATAGCTAATTGAAGGGCAGTCTCTCCATCCTGAGTTCTGAAATATGTATAGTTATTTTTTTTTTTTTGAGTCTGTTATCAGCACAACGAAATACCCACCTTGTGTTACACTGATTTATTGGCCTACCAATCAAAGCATCAGCTCTTATTTCATAGACTTTATTTTAAACTCCTAGGGTAGGAAACAGCCTAGCCTAAGGTACATGGAAAGCTGTCACCATCACCACCACTTTTAGTGACTAGTCACAAAGCTGAGTTCCTGTGTTCACTTTTTCTTCCAACACCCATCACCACCATAATTTTAAAGCTACTGGGTTCATGGACAGTCTCTAGATGTGTTCAGAATTTCTTTCCACTAAAGTTATGAAATACCTGTTGAAATCCAAGCTTGCTTTCTAGGGAAGTCTACTGTCAAGGACAAGCATGAAGTCACCACTATTTCAGCACATGAAGGGGAATCAGAGGCACTGGACTGAGTGCAAGCTTTGGCACTGCTGCTGTGATATCACTCAGCCTGTTCTCCTGGATGCCATCCAGGTTTTCATCTGATTTCACAGAACAGCCTTGAGCTTCACTTTTATAGTTCTAGCCCTAATGATTTTAAAGAATGCCTTGAACAGATCAATCAAGTGTAAGCCATTACTAATGTGTCTTGTGTCTATGGACGGAGCTGAAGACTTGAGGTACTTCCATTTATCTCACTGGATTAACATTTTCTAGTCTCATGAGAAAGCTCATTCTCAGGATTTAAGGATGCACCTGATTGTGTCAAGTTACTAGACCCAGAAACCTGCACACAGTCTTCCAAGGGGTTACTTCAATGCTGTTTGTACCATGTTACACCACCTCATGCCACTATGAGGAGTGATTTAGAATAAGGTAGTTTTCGTTATCATATTGTATCCTGAAGGGGTAGCCATGTCAGCCTCGTTCTGCAAAATACTGAAGGAGTGTAGTGGCACTTTCAAAGATTAACTGATACCTTAACAAGTTAGTTTAGCCCATTCATTAATCTTTGAAAGTGCCATTACATTCCTTGTGCATTTTGCACAAATTAGTTTGTTACTAACTGGGTGACATTCTAACACTATCTTTGAACAATCCTCCCTTTGATACCCATTGAAAAAAAATCTAACATGGCTAAAGGGTAGTATCAGGTATTACCAACTACAGAAGTGGTCCATTAAAAATTTTAAAACTATGTAAATACAACTTGTTCTAGAATGAGAATTTCAATATCTTTCATAATTTGAAATCAACAATTAGGCACTTTTTACTCAAGCTGTTCATTTAGAGGCTGTTAAATTCAACCCCTTTTCCTGTATATTCTTTCCAATTCAGAGGAACATCAGGTGCAGGGAGGAAAAAAGTCTTACCTGACATTTATATCAGCTTGATGTTCCAACAGGAAGAGGGCACTCTTGCTATCTTGCCTCTGTATTGCCATATGTAACAGAGTCTGTCCATCTGACATTGTGTCGTTGATGGATGCACCAGATCCAAGTAGCTGAGCTGCTATGGTGTGCATGCCTGCAGAGTGATTGCTTGTTAACATTTCTTCCTACAGAAACTGCCACAGGAAGCATCTTCAGCAAATGTTTTACCCAAAGATGTGAGCAAGACCTTCCATTTAATATATTAAAAATAAACTTGGAACTTCCAATTCATTTCCAATTGAAGTAAAGTCCTTTAAATATATTTCTATATGAAGCTATCAGTAAATCTGAGTCCTCTACCTGTGAGCCATCATGTGCTAGTTTGGATGTTAGTACAAATTATCCTCACAAGTCGCTTAGATCACTCCTTTTATCAACTGCCCTTTTAATGCCCATGTAAGGTGTGTTTGTCTTAAAGGGAAATGGGATTTAGCTATCATCATAATTAGAACACTTGGAGCCAGGCACACCAGCCTGCAACATAGCTCAGACATTGCATCTCTAGCTTGACTTTCATTAGTATGTCTAGTCCAGTCCTCGGTCTTCCGAGCAGAGCATGACCACTGAAATGCAACAGATTTATTGTGTAGGCAAAAAGCCATGGTTAGTAAGAAACCATTAATTTTCTGCCTAAGTGAAGAGGGAATTTGAATTTTGCTAAACAGATCAGTTACATCAACTTCCCATTTCACTGTGCTATTTCATCTTTGGCACTTATTGAATCCTAAGTGTTTGTTGCTACAGTGGTTAAATGCTTACCTTATTACATTTCTGTAGTTAGTGAACTGCACTTAAAGCAAAGATAGAATCAATACAGCCATAATAAACTGTTGGCTTTTGCTTTTAAGATCCCAAATTCTACGTCACTTGGCTACATGACAATATTTGTCAACAATCCACTACAGATAAATTTCTCTTAATAGAATATGCTAAGTGTAAAGGTAAGGCTGAGATGCCATACATGTGTACATCTGTTAGTGAACAGTTCACGATAAACTAGAGCATTTAACTGGTTTCACTGTGTTCTCTGTATTTTTGTGCATGTGTGTGTCTTCCGGTCCTAACTTTAACCCTACTATTTAGCCAAACTCCTCAATATTTTAGCATTGATTTTCACCTTGTTTTATACCAAAAAGTTCCTGGGAAATTTAATGAAATAGAAGGCAAAATTGAAGGGCTTTTACTGTACATAGTTCTGTAAGTGATGGTCAGTACAGTTCTTTTCCTGACCAAATGTGATATTAGCAGTATGTCTTCCACAACTTTCTTCCCACCGAGACGCAGAATTTATAAATCCATACCTGTCCATAATGCCAGTCCCAAAACTGTCTGGTCTCTGGAGTCCTTGAGACTGAAATCAGGAATGATTTGCAAGTTGTTGGTAGCATGAAGGGCATTAGCTTAAAAAAAACACCAACACAATGTTCTGGTTAAAATGCTGTGGTGTTTGGTCAAATATTAAACAAGAGTTCCTGTATTTCTATGCATCAATATTAGCCTGCAACTTCTCTCAAAACTAGTTTGTTACACATTGATTTCAATTGACCCAAATCATGTCAGTTTTAAAGTGTTAAAAGAATGTGTCAAGTTGAGTATTCCTTGAGTTTGAGGGAAATTTGTTGGCACTGCTCAGCAGCAGACATCCTAAGTTTCCTTCCAGAATTCTATCACATTCTGCTTTTTTCTTTAGGAGGCAGAAATGTTTGGGCTCCACACTGAGACACTGCTTTCAGAGAATAATAAACAAACATATAGCTGGATATCAGTCAGTGCACTCTTGTTGCCAAGAAGGCAAAGAGCATATAGGGTTGCATCATTAGGAGCACTGCCAGTGCACAGAAGGAAACAATTCCCTCAGTTCAGAACGGAGGAGGCCACATCCGAATCTAGTTTTGGTCACCCCCCCCCCATGACAGAAAGGATGTGAATGAAACTGAACAAGTCCAATGGAGAGCAATGAAACGATTACGGGGCTGGAACATGACTTGCGCAGACTAAAGCCTGGTTCCTTCAGGTCCCCTCACAAGAGGCAGGTTGTTGCAGTGGGGGAATTTGATAGCCTTCCAATACCTGATGGGGGATGCCAAGGAGCATGCAGTTAGGCTGTTCTCCATGGCAGAAACATGGAGCAGAGGCCTGGAATTGCAGTGAGGAAGTCTAGGCTGGATATTAGAAAAGTAACTCACTAGGAGGGTGGTGTAATCTCTATCCTTCAAGGTTCTTAAGGTACAGCTTGACAAAGCCCTAGCTGGTATATTTCTGTTGGAGCTAGTCTTGCTTTGAGCAGAGGGTTGGACTAGATGCACTCCTGCAGTCCCTTCCAATCCTCATCTTTATCATTCTACATACAAGTCACAGTTCTAAAAACTTAAGTTTCTCTTGGAAACTACAATGAAGCTAAACAAACAGTTCATAGGGAGATGCACAACTCATATCTTACGACTCATAGTTCACTGTAGTATGGGGAGTTGCTACAATATTGTCACCCAGAAGTAGTCTAGCTTGAACAAAAGCTTACCTTTTTGCTCCAATATCACCGATACCACATCTGGGTGGTTGTAAGCTATAGCCATATGAAGGGGAGTTTGTAGATACACATTCTCTGATACAGCAGATGGGGATGCATCCTTCTGACTAGGCACTGCTTTTTCTGTCTGGATATTAGGATTAGCTCCTTGTTGCAGAAGCTCTGCTGTAAGGTTTGACAGGCCATGCCGACAAGACGTATGCAGAGGAGTTTCTCCCTTTAAACAGAAAAAAGTTTAGGAGTTCTGAAAATAGCCAAAAAACAGGCAGCCCCAAATTAGAACTGTACATAGTTTCAAAAAGACTGCTTTCAGTTTATTGTATTGCAGCTAATGCAACGGTTACCCAGTTAAAACTGCTAAATTTCAGCATCAGCATCTCTAAACATGCATGCAACTAGTCAATTTATACTGATGACAGGTTATTGGTAAAGATGTACTCAATCTTCCAATCACTATGTGCCATGGGAACAGAGTCTAATTGTCCATACGCCATGCCATCTCAATGCTCTAACATTCCAGATTTTAATCAGTGGGTACAAAAAGAAAGACTTTTCCTTTACACCACACCAAGCTCCCAACAGACTTTGTAAAGCTTTACTAAAGAAATCAGATATACTGGATACTTGTTTCAATCAAACTATGAAACCAAGCAACTAATTAAAAAAAGCCTGTTACACTAGGGTCAGTTATTTATCTGCTAGAAACAGTACAAGACTAAATAGGAGAATGCAAGTCTGGAGGCATTAGTTACACCTAGATTTTGTTTAATACAACCCCAAGAAAATCCAGCTACTTTCTTACCCATTTGTTTCTGTGATTGACTTTTGCCCCATGGGTTGCCAGGAAAAGAGCAGCTGCCTCATTTCCTGCTCCAGCTGCCCTCTGCAATAAGCAGTTTCCTAAGAGATAATAGGAAAAAATATCCAAATTAAGAACTACATCCTCACTTCAGGTTCTCTCTGGCATCTTTCCTCAGGGAGATTTAAAACTGGATAGACCAATGGCAGAGATACTTGTTACCAAAGGACAGGAGCGCCCATTCAACATTACCTTTGTGTCCATGTTACCATTACAGAACATGCTACAAGTTTTGGAAAGGAAGGGAGAGAACTCCTATGCTTCTTGACTGCAGCTGGTCTAAGGTTGGTGCCCATTCTACAAGCCTCTACCCACGACACCATCTGTGACTTTCACAATGGCAAGTGTACCTAAACACCTTTCATTTAGCCATTTATGGTTTAAGTTATGATAGTTTCTGTGTACAGGTAGGAGCTAGAGTGCTAGGAAATATAGAGTAGGATTGTAAGTCAGTGTGCTTTCTTCAGAGTCTACCCTCTAAAGATTCTGGACTGATTCTATTCTAATAAGATACCAAAGAGAGACATGGGGCAGTTCAGACCTCACAAGCAAGAACAGACACCTAACTTTGATGCAAGATGCCATTATGTGAGCTTTTACACTGAACTCTACTTGTGACTGGTCACCCAAACCTTTTGCCTAAACATGAATACAAACCTCTGTTTTACCTGTTACTGTGTCAGGTGCATCTGCATTGCTGCCTCGCCGGATTAGTCTTGCTGCCAAGCTGTTCTCGTCAAAGGAGGTTCCATTCACAACAGGAACATCATCAAAAGGATTTACCGAGTGGTCAGAAGACACTGTGATGTACTGAAGTGCAAGCCACAGAGCCGTGCTCCCCTCATGATCCTTCAGCTCTAAGTCTAGTCTAACAAATACCAAAGCAGAGGAGATTTTTAACTGTCCCCTTATTTGTGCATAAAAACCCCTGTATCAAGGAATAACTTTCCAACTCATGGAACGTAAGTTCCATCAAAAGAATGGATTATGTATTTCTATAGACGTGCTAAGATCTTGGCTGAGAAGGCCACTATTGCTTAGACCTGTATGTACAGGCCTTTAAAACCAATGGTTATGGTAAACTGCAAAAGGGAAGAAAATTCTGAGGCTATAATGAAGACTTATGCAGACCACCCTAGAAGTCACTTGAAAGGCAAGAAGAGACAGGTTGCTGTAGAAAGTCTTTAGCAAAAATGTGTATATGCATCTAAAACTGAGACCAGCACTAGAGTACACAAGAAAGAACTGTGCTTCTGAAATATCTTTGAGTGTCTCATTCAGCTCCCAATGAAATTAATGGTGGCCACACTGCACAAGTTTCAAATGGAAGTTGAATTGGACACAAGGAAGATTTCAGATAAGCTATTTCAAAAGCCTGATATTAGTCAGGCATTTTGCAATTCTAGCTCAGAGCAGTAGTACTTTGACATACCCCAAACATACTTGCTTCCTTGCAGGCTAAAGCAGCATTAGAATGAAGGTCACTTTTCCCTTCTCTATACCAACCCAGAAGCCCAGATTCTTCAGCAAGGCAAGTTTCCATTTACAACTCCACAAGTTATATAGTTAGCTCTTATAAAGCTGTTTTCATCAATTTCATGCTGCTTTCTAAGATGCTAGTTGGCAGCTCTGTTCTTGGAGAATCAGGGCACAGTATCCAACCTCTATGACGCCCCCTCCTGCCCCCACCCCACCTCTGCTTGAGCCAGAAACCAAACACAATGAAAGGCAGTGGGATATACACCTAAAACCCCTTTGAACAAAGGAGATGTCATTAGAGCAACTCCTCTAGCCTCATCTACATGGAAGATGTAAGCTGTTAGTACAGTGAATGGAAAGAAAAAACTTCACTTGCATCAAGGATTAAACCAGAATTGGCATGCTGAATAGAGAACCAAGCTCCAAGGCAGGAACCACACTGAACTCTGGAATTGGTGAAGCAAGAAAGCACAGCATGATGGGGTGTCTTTGCTCCTGAAGTTAAGGAAACCATGCCTGTATACACCCAGCTCAGCAATCAGAGCAGGGGCAGGCAACCCCCAGCACACATGCAGACAGTGGCACCCGAGCCCATTCAGAGCTGCCTGTGGTACCTTCTCAAGTACCAGAGACACTGCCACTCTTGCCATCAAAAGCCACTCTGCACAGCTTCCTTCAGATGCAGCTGAGACACAGGGGGTCCCACCATGCTTATGCCTACACATGGCACACAGTAAAGCTGCCCAGAGTGGCTCCTCTGTAGTGTGATGCTCCCCAAAGGAGCCACTCCAGGCAGCTTCTTTCTGCAGCATGCCTGGGAACCCCTGAAAGGATCTGCTTCTTTTTGTGGCATGCCTAGGGACCCCATCCCCAGGCACACTGCCAAGATGAGCCACTCTGGGTGACATCTTTCCATGGCATGCCTGGGAAGTGCTCCCACTCCAGCTGTGACCACTGAATTTTCAGGCAGCTGCCACTTCCCCCCCAGCAGAGGGGGCTGTTGGCACCACCTGAGCACTGGGGAGGAAGACCAGCCCAGGGGGTGGCAAAAGTCACCAACCCGAGTTAGAGCAATTCTAATCAATAGTTCTTTAACTGATATCCAAAATATTGGATTACCTGAGTGCATTGTGAGCTCTTGAAGGAATACCACCCAGGCGAGGCCTATTGTTCAACTCTGCTATACTTCCTTAAGTCAGTATTTATCCCAAAATAACCCTAGCCTTCTGCCTTAATCCTGTAGTTTCTTCCCTACAAAAACCCTGACTCCAGTTCAAAGCTCAGTTCTGAATCCCAGTCTGTTGTGAGGCCTGAACTCAAAAGCGGTATCAGTTCCACTAGGACTTCACCTTTTCTTTACTGACTGTGGTGGGGGTTCTGCCTGTCTCCAGCACTCCAGACCTTAAGTTGAACAGCCTGGTACCTGGGTACCTTTGAGCTGCACTGAGTGGTCAGACACCCTGCCCAACCCCAACTCTTTTTCCAAATTTAACTATAAACCTTATCTTTGTAATCCACTTGGGCTAGATTGCCCCAATACTACAACTGAAACTGGGTAATATTTTAACTGTTTTTCCTCTGTGCTTATTAACTGTTTGGATAGTCTTCCTTCTATAATTACAATTAGTATCATAAATTATGTACCTGGCAATTAAGTGACTTGTGTAATCAAACCAGTTGCCAAACTTTTCATTCTCTCTGCTATTTGTTCTTGGCCTCCCTATACTGCTATGCAGCAATGCTTCTTTTCCCTAGCCAAAGATCCCTGTGATGCCCAAAATCCTGTAAGGTTTGCCCATTAATGGGGATAGCAGCCAGGGACTGAAGAGTGCTATGTGACCCAGCCTGCTCAAGCTGCATGCTTAAGACTAGCCCAGTGCAATGCCAGGGGCATACAAGGGTAGAAGTGCTGTATGACCCAGCTTGCTGAGTTCAGGGACATAAGGTGTCAGCTGAGAGTGCTGATAGAATCAGTTTGCTCAGATGCACCTTGTTAATTTATTAGTCTATATGTGGGTGGTTACTTTAATCTGGGGTCAGAAGAATCCAGTCCTGGAAAATTGAGGTCCTGCAAGGGGGGCTCAATCAGGAAGGAGAAGTTACACAAGCAGTACACTAGAAGAACTGCAACCTTCCCCCTGCTCCCAAAATAAAAGCAATCCTAATCAATGGGCACATCCTGAGATGGTGGGCAAAATTATTAAACAAGGAAGTTACTAACATTATACAAGTTTTTACAGGTGGGAGAAAGTGGAGGTACAGAAAGGTGGAGTGACTTGGTCCCAGTCACCCAACAGCAAAAGCCAGCAACAGAACCAAGCTGTCCTAAACTAAACTCAGATTTCTACAATTTATTTCTGGACTACTGACAGCTGAGGAATGCTAAGTGGCTAGGGCTTTTCTTGAACAGAAGAAACAGCTTATTGTTACCACTCCATGGTGTGGTTTGGAGAACCCTGTTCAAATTTTAAAAAACCACAAAGTAACACTTCTTACTGTTTGCACTGGAGAAGCAGCGTGAATATAGAATCATTCCCGACAACAATTGATGCATGTAAAGGGGTCCTGCAGAAATAAATAAAGAGTTAATCACAATTAAGAATTACTGGTGAGATTTTTCTGACAGCAAGATTTAGTTTTGCTTTAACCAACCCAATATTCCCATACAAGTTTCTAGAGTCAGGTCAGACTTTGCTCCACAGCTGCTTGCCTATCAACTTACAAAAGCCAAAACACAGTATAGATTTGTCTCAGCAAAGAAGGCCCCCAGAAGCCAGTTTGGGTTGGGTGAGGAACCAAGTGGATTAGCTCCATGTGAAACTTTGGTAGTATTTTGAAGATTTACCTTCTGGTACAGCAAGTTTGAGGCCTTCAAACAGTTTCCTGTAATCCATTTGCCACTATGCAAATCTAGCAGCTCTGCACATGCCATAGCTTACTAGATCTCCTCCTTTACACACTGCTTGATGCGACACTTGACCAAACAGCAGCAGCAATACAATGAAAGCTACAAAATACTTTTGTATATATAGGACTCATGTGACTGTGCTTATAACACCAGTTGATGACTGCACCTTTGCTAGCAAGCTAAAATGATACCCAGAGGTTCCAAATCCTTTGCAACAACTGTGTTCTTCTTCTCTTATTTTCACTGCTATACTATATACTGCCAATCAATATTTGCATATAGAGAACTGTACCATATATCATGTATAAGCTGTGATTTTTGCACCTGAAAATTGGCTTCAAAATAGGTACTTGGCTTATACACAGGAGAATACTACAGACAGCCCTAGCCTAGCAGTTTCCCTGACCATGCAGCAGGCCAGAGCCCCAGAGTTGCTGGGTGGCCATCTTCCTGGGCTAGAGCTGGAGTAAGGAGTGGCCCCTGGCATCTGGAGTGACCAAGTAAGAGGGCTGGACATTGAGGGGGGATTCAGGGAGGCCAGGAAAGCAGATGCATGGAACAGGGAGTCTAGGGAGAGTGGTGACAGGGCTGGGGATTTGGGGGGGGGGGGTGCCTGGCAGGCCGGAAAGCATGGCAGCAGGGGTTGGGGAATATGGGATTAACAGCAGGAAACTGAGAAGTGAGCAGAGGGCAGCACTGAGGAAAGGGCAGAGCAGGGGGAGCAGCAGAGATCTGGGGGTTAGGGAAGCTGTCGGGAACTCCAGAGGAAGCCAGCAGCACTGGGTGTGGGGGTTAGGTGCCAATGCCAAAAGGGGACCTCAGCTTATACATGGGTCACAAATTTTTGCTCCCTTTTTGGGCTCAGAACTGGGGGGGAGGTCAGCTTATACCCAAGTATATATGGTATGTCAGACAGCTCCCTTCATTCATTTCCAAGGCACTGCCTTCAGTCCACTAATGCCCAATAGAAGTACAACTTTTGGGGTAAGATAGGAGTATATGCAGGTGACCGACTGAAGGACTTGAGCTTGTCTTTGTCTGGTTTGTGACATCTCCGTGTCAGTACCATGAAATATAGATGCTTCTGAATAAGCTGCAGCATCCTGAGATAGTCTGATTAGATGCACAAGTGACATCAACTGTCAAAATGTTATAAAAGCTAAAAACAGGATTACCAAAATATTCACCTTCCTTTGCAGTCTTGCATGTTTGGGTTGGCTCCAGCTTGCAACAGGGACTCTGCAATCTGTGCCATCTCATCTGGAAAGTGTTTCTTGGGGCTGCATGATGCAACAAGGTGCAGAGGAGTCTCCTGGTCTCCCAAGGTAGCAGCATTCACACGGGCACCATTTTTAATGAGAAAATTGGCAGCAAATTTATCTCCTGTTAGGATGTGCCAAAGGGAGAAGTTACACATCTGATCTTAAGATTACTGATATGCTTTACATAAGTGGTTTTCAGTAGGTTGTGATCCGTATTAGTTCTATATACACCACAAAGGGTGTTCTGATTTGAGTGTGGCTTGATATTAAGTTCCTTTCTCCTAGCTGCAATGTACAATGTTTGTCATGCTTGCCCCTCCAAAAGGCATTTTTCGCCTCAGCCTTCCTTAGAAAGCCCGTTTAAAAAGTTACTCATGTATTTTGAGCTATTTAATTTGCTATTAAAAAGGTCAAACTGAGCTAGAGTTGAAATATGAAAAGTGTTTTAAGTACACTGGAATGACTTCAGTCCCTATAACAAAAACTAGTGTTTCACTTGAGAAAAAGGTTCCTCTCCATATGGCTCTCATTGTTCTAAGACTCCATAAAGTATGTATTGTCACAGGACACAATGCAGCAGGTGGTTTCCTAAAGCTAAATTTTGTTTACATAAAGTAAGCAACAGTCTCACTCCAGCTACCCTAAAGCTTTTCAGAGTGTAATTTTAGGCTAAAGCTATAGGTCATTTTTGTTCACACTTGCCACTAGTTCAGGATCTGTCAGCCAAGGTGACATCAACAGCTGTCAGGGGTTGCAACCACCCTGCCCTTCCCATGTTGCTAAATGATAGAGCCTGATGACATTTAACAGTTTGATTCACTGCTCTAGTTGTCAAGGATTTGTTGTTTACATTACACTGCCTGCAGAAATCAAGAACCTCTCAAGCTAGTTATGTATATCAGTTTAGGAAAGATTGCCTGCCACAGAAGAATTTAATCTGCATAGGCAAGCCAAACTAAGCATTCTACCCATTTTATGGTGGATTAACTGACATTCCACATATCAGAGATCCTATTTGAGAGAGACCTGGTATTGACCCCAAGTGCCTGTAAGTCATCCTACCTTCTCCTATATATGTGTTGCTTGATATAAGCATTTACTTCAAGTTACTGGTCTTCGGATATAAAGCTTTGAAGAATGAAAGGGAAAAACAGCCTCTGCTCACATGTAGTGGTTTTGATATAGCAGAGACCTACTGGGCATTACCAGCATGCAGTTTTATATGCTCACTCACAGGTTAGTGTGATCACTAATGTAATCTTTCAGGAATTTGAGGAACTTCTCTGTCACAAGGAGGATAAATTATGCTTTTCCTGGTAGTAAAGCCAGGAAAATGGTTTGACTTCAGTGTTGCCCCAACAGTACAACTGGGCTTGAAGAGGTTACTATGGTAATACAAATAAAAAATTTAATATGTCATTGCATCTTCAAGTACAAGCAAGTAATCAATGCAAAACTGAAAGCTCTGGTTTAAAAACACAAAAAACAAGATAGAGCTAGTCCTCACTTAGTGACCTACTCGTTTAGTGACCCCTCAGAGTTATGACCAGCTCTCTGATGAGTTGGTATTATGGCGATGTACGAGAACTCGCATCAACTCTCTCAGATTACCTATATTTACAGTACACTATGCAAACTAAGTTCAGTACATTAGAGCTTAAAACATTTAAAATATATATTAAAAAATGTTATAAATGATGCAAAGGTGACATTAAAACTATCTACCGATGGTTGAAAAACCCACTACCAGTAAAGTACATTATGCTTGAAATACCGGCAAGGGCTGCTCCTCGTTTAGTGACCAATTCATTTATCAACCGGGTTTCAGGAACGGAACCCGGTCACTAAGTGAGGACTACCTGTATAACAAAAGTATTTGTTTAAATGCTAAAATGAAGTCTGACAATGGTGAAATCCTTGCGGGTCAGCTTACTGCAAGGTTTCCATGATGTTATTTAACAACAGACTTGATATGTGAAGGCTGCTCCTAGAAGGTGCAGTGAACAGCTGGCTCCCCTAGTGGGTCTTGTGCTTCTGTCTGCTTGTGGGTTAGAGCACTCCAGTTCCTCACCTTCCCAGCAAAGGAGATGACTCCTCCAGTGGGGTCTAGTGGCTCAGGTGGTGGGCAGGGGAAGGACCCAGGCCCACTCTCCCCTTTGGGTCCCAGCCCAGGAGCCCTTCAAATGGGAGATGTTCACTGCACATGCTATTCACAGCTGTAATAATTTCCCATGCTAGTTTCCCCCCTCTGGCCTTTCAGCAATAGTCTCTCCAGTACCTGAACAACAACTCAGTCCTTTCACTACTCTCCTCTTCCTCCACACTTGTCTTGCTCCTTTTTCAAAGTGGCTTGACACTCCCCAGCAATGACAGCACTCCTCTCCACCTCCAGCTTGTGTCCTGTTTGTAGCAGGCGGCTTTTATCAGGCACTGGGCTGGGTCTTAATTGATCTCAAGTGCTTCTGTTCTGATTGCCCTGCAGTAACACTAGTCACTAGGAAACAAAGTTCTCAGCATTTTGAGGCTTTAGATACCTCCCTTCCCCTCACCTTCAGACTGCCTACTGCCCTTGATCTCTCAACCAAGGCTTCATCTGAGCAGTGGGCACTGAGGGTAAATCAACTCTCAAGTCATGTTCACCAGGTCACAGAATCATACTCCTCCAGTCCCCTTAATACTCAGGATGGTAGTTAGGGTGCCTTAGTGCAACTTAAAGGTAATGAAGGAGCTTTGCTCAGCCATTTGAGCTTCTACTGTACTTTGATGAAAATAAGTTTATGAATACTGAGAAGCATCTCCACAGGACTCAATTTTTCACCTAGGACATCCATGCAATTACCTACATACTACAGCAGCTAGTCAGAGCAAAGAATATCTTTATTACATGAATTAATATACAATGAGGCCACTGGGATTTTGAACAGACACACATGCAGCCCATCCAGCCAGGGAAAGATTTAAGTGTTTCTCTATTCTTAAGCCTCCTGAGCATTACTGCCATGGCAACCATTTTGCATTGGGTGAGGATTTGCAGAACATGTATCTGCTTCCCTTCTTCTCTTGTTATGACAGCAGCTCTGAGTCCCCAAATCAAGTCTCTTGAGTCAGAATAAAAACAATTCAAGTACCAGTGAGGTTTTGCTGCCCAGCGGAACTTGAAAAGCCACCTACTACTGACAGTCATGAAATACTGGAGGTCCTCCTCCAACCAGCCTGTAGGGACAACTTCTTCCCCTCACTCTACTAGTCTGCAGGAAGGCTGAGAAGAGTCTTCCTCTGAACTGCAATTCACTACTGCAAAGATAGCTGCCGCATGCCTTGAACTTCTGTGGCAAGGGGGGGGGAAAAAAAAAAAAAAAAAGAATTCCTCTTCTCTCCCTTTTCTAAAAAGATCTGTACAGTGGGGATGGACAAACCTGGCTCACAGGTAGGTGCCAGCATTTTTATTTTTCATCACCAGAGGGTGCTCCATTACATTTCTGGAGAGCTAGATGACAGACCACTAAAACTAGTCACTATGATGCCCAGAAACATTGAGGCCTGCTGTACCAGGTATTGAAGATCTCTAGCTAGTTTTAAACATGCTAGGTAAACCAAGTTTCACTCCTCCAGTAAGTGGTATTAGGAACTAGACATTTGTTTTTAGTTTCCCCCCCAAACTTATTCACCTTGGACTAGGAAAGTAATTAGTTTCTTTTACATCTGTTCATGTACAAGCAGTTTTTCCCTTGGCAACCTGGCACACTAGTGTGACAAAATTATGAAAAGGATTTTTTTGGATGCATTCTGTTAGTGCTCGGTTTTGTAACTATAGAAAGCCTTAGGCTTCAAAGATCTCCTTTGCCCGTTATCTTCTGCCAAAACCTCAGTTTTGGTTTCAAACGTTGAGACACTTTGAAGTCTCTTGGAATGTACATACTACCAGAGTTGCAAAAGCACATTATGCCACAATGGAAATCTTTATACCTTATCCTTACCTCTTTGGATGGCTTTGTGTAACAGACTCCAGCCTTTCTTGTCCACCATATCCACATCAGCTTTGTAATTCACCAGCGTGGTTGCAATACTCTCTAGTCTTCGAGAGAGGGCTAAATCTAAAGCAAGATCTCCATTCTGATCCAGTTCATTGAGCTTTCCAGGCAGCTGCACACCACAAGTTTAGTAAACTGACATTAGAGAGATGCAAGGGAAAACTCATATGATAACTCTAAGTTGCATATTGGTTAATTATGACTTACTGTTAGAAAGGAAAGTTTCAGTGCAATATAAAGGCTAAGCTGCAATGCTACTTTTAGACTTCTTGTTCTTGGTGTATTAAAGACTCCCTTGAGACTTGAAAGTACATCCAAGTGCAGTACATCCCACTTAAAGAAACCTTGTATTTTAGAAAAGATAATTTCAAAACTAATTAAAAACTTGGTCTTCAGTGTTTGAGACCATGCTTAAACAGGGTCTATTCTCTGTTAAGAGTTGAACAGGTATAGATATTGAAAGACTGATGTTAAATCAAATGACTTGAGCTGTTTAAAAATATCAGATGTAGTGTAATTATGTTATTTCAAAAGAGCAGCATGTTATCTTCAGATGCAATTGTTTCAAAACACATAGCAAATATACACTAGAAAGGAATTCAGCAGGCATTTTACCAAGTTATCTAAAAATGACTAACGGTGACATTAGCTTAGTCTTAATAGCAAGAAATGCAAGTCACATTACTACAGGTATTCATTTATCCTGGTTTACTCAATAGGCATTATTTCAAACAACTCCATCTGAAATGCTGGTATCATACCAGGCAAGCCATATACCATCATCCCCATTCCTCTTAATTCACAAGATTTTCATACAGCATTGTGCACACATTAAACTCCTGAACTCAGTACCTTTGTGATAGCATACTGTTTAGGTACCTTCCTAAACCAAATCTCAAAAGGTTGCTTTTGTTTAATTTCTAGGAATTCCTTCATAATGTCACTTTCCAGTCTGACATTTATTAGCTCAAGTCCAAATGACAGTTAAGTCATCAGCAGATACCTATCACCACAAGTCAAGAAAAATAATGGGTTTCATTCCAGTTCAAACAGCTACATTTACGTTCACCATACCTGTGAATCCATTTCAATAAGGTACAGGAAAACAACATCCTCTCTCTCCACTTTAATAGCTTTATGCAAAGGATATTCTGTCTTGGATTTGAACATTTTATACAACAGCTGAGCACTCATACTGCTGAAGTCTTCTTTTCGCAAATCGTCCTGTCATTAGGAACAAGAATCAGAATTCAACTGGTTTGCTTCTATACCAATACTTGCACTTTTTTGCATTAAGCAGAATTTTTGTTCACCCTTCAGCGCAGTAATGTTTCACTATGGAATGTTGAAAACAACTTAGCCCAAGACTATTCGGTTCCCTTTTGAAATGCACACTACAGGTACAAAGGACCCACAGCAACTGTCCTAGTAGATTTCCACATCTGGACTTCATTCAGCAAGCTCTCCTTCAAGTCTGGGATAAGATGGCTAGGGAGATGTAAAATGAGAATATCCACACTTTGAAATTTCAAGAACTAGTTCTGACAGTTTCACTATTTAAACAAAGGCACCTGAAAAATGTGTTTACACATCTTCCCTCTCAGGTGAAATAAAGGGCATTTTATTTAAAAAGGGACTTTTAAAGGGCATTACATATTGAAACAGTAAGCGCTCCACAACTGTTACTAAAAACCTTCCTCCAAATAGTTTGTCTGCTTAAGCACAGCCTTTGCACACCTATATAGTACTATGTTAACTAATTATGCCACTTCTCAACTCATCCATAGAAGTAATTGACTTAAAATATCACTCCTTTGCTCCATTTAATATTTGGAGAAAGTGTTTTCCTCAAAATCTTAACACCAGATAGATGTTTCCAGTAATTGGGACTATTCTTAGAGAGGTTTGGTCACTGAAGAATCATGGTTTTTTAGGGAACTGCAGATCCTGTCCTCACAATTTCTAAGTGCGTCTCTTACTTGACTAGAGAAGCCAACGGTCAGCTGTTGAGTGTGTTCTAGAAAGCAACGGACAGCTATCCCAAAGCACACGACTGAATGTATCCAGAATGCCTCTTCACCATTTCTAGCTCCCATGGTTAAATGCAAATGTCTTGGCCCTTGAATGTGAATATGTTCCTCTGCCAAGAATGCTATCATCTTTGATTGTACTTTTGGACAGACAATAAAAAGGTGATATCCAGAAGTTACACTGAAAGTCTTATAAACCCATACATGAGCCAGCAGTTAGGAGAAGACTTATGAACAAGTGTGGATTGATTAGAAAAATCAGCTTCCATAACTGTCAAAGACGATTGAAGTAGAAAGTTGTATATAAAAGCAAAGTTTCCTAAAACTCCAGAACTAGGAGAAACCAGGAATGAAATATGCATCTTTTTATGGCTTGGGCACTATTTCAAACTGTATAAAAGCAGGAATCACTAATTTTCCATAGTCCAGTAATGGACACAGTTCAGAGTTAAGTACCTTTATACCAGTCTGAACGAGAGTAATGTGTTAAAAAACTTGGCTGAGAACTGAAATGGCTTTCCAGCAACATTCAGTAGCTAGGTTCTTGTACTATTTCCATTTCCATCCAATTACTCTTTCAGCATTTTGATCCCAGAAGGAGCTTGGAAGGCAACATGCAGAGGAAGATGAATGTGAAAACCGGTTTAGATTGCTTTCTACAAATGGACACACTTTGAAGGAAAACATTCTGGACTGAAAACAAAGACAAAGGAAGTCTGTCTCTTCTCTCCTAGAGAGTAACCAGTGTTTCATGTGATTATGGAGTCTGAACTTGCTACACATCAATACAGTAACATTTTAAAATTAAAGCTTTAAACTTCATATTCTACAGTTTTCCAACCTCGTGGACAGTCCTCCTCTGCCCCTTCCATTATAGCACTTACCCAGTGACTAGCTATTATCTCAGCGCAGTAATTCATTAAAGTGCTAGCATTCAGCTCCTCCGCAGTCTGATAGAAACGAATGCAATTCCTGACATTTACTAGTGACATAACTCCTTTTTCACACCTGCCAGAATGAAAGAGAGGAGAAAGGCTGTTATCAGGAAGTTAAGCTTTTACTACAAAGTCAGAGTCCCATTTCTAACACAAGTTTCTCATCCAGCTAGAGCAACATCTGGAAGCCAACAGTAACCAAGCAATATCACGTTTAACAGTATTCTACAAGTTAGTATAATTTACCAGACCACCTTAGAAAAGCATCAACAGAAGTAACATTTAAACTTAACTGGCAAATCTATAGACTGCCACCAAAATGTTATATTTCACATTACCCTGGTGACAGGAGATACAACTTCTGAGTTTAAGGAAGTTTGCTTCTCTGAATTAAAACTGATTTCTGTTTGCCAAGTAAACAAATATTCATACCATGCCAAGTGCCCTTCTGAATGCTTGTAAGGTGTCAGAAGCTGAAAAGCAAAGAAACCAAGGGGACACTAGGGCAGCAAGTTACAGTAGGCCCAGAGAAAGAGGGTGCTTTATTTACTGACCTGTAGGGTCACTTAATGAGTGGACTACAAACCTCTTACTGCATGTCCTTTGAGAGACTATGAAAGGAACACTGGTCCCTGTAGTCACTCTGCACTGCCACCTTTGTCTACCTCATGCTTGTCATTTGGCAATTAGTTTTAGAATGTGTTCCAATTGATAATTATAAACATGGCCCAAAATTTGGCATACAAAATAGCTAGTATGTTCAAGATGAATTACTGTTACTGATAGAGTTGTATTTTCTTTTGTCAGTCACTGTGGGATTTTCTGCCAACAAAAGCTCATGCAGTAAGATTAGCTTTGTTTTTCATAGAAGAAATTTACTGTTAAACATTTTAGTGCCTCAAAAAACATTTGTTGCTACTATAATAGATTTGCCTCAAGAAAACTTCTCTACCTGAAAAACAGAGTCACCATCTAGTTGGATTTTCCAGTCATGTCACATTAAAGGCATGAGCTTATGGGTATCTGGAATTCAAGACTGAATTACTCAAGTGATTTTTGACTTGCACAAGCCACTGATTTTCACTTATAACCAGCTGAGATTCTTGCTCTACACATTAAAACCAAAATTTAAGCTCTAAAAACATTACTCTTATGCAAGGCCCATGAATTAATACCTGCTAGCAACAGGATACCATATAGCAGTTTACATTAGTACAACTAACTGATTTCTTATAGTCTGGATAATTAAAGCACAGCCACACATTCTAAAAGTCTTCAAGCATTCATTGCTACTTGCCTTTCCCTGAGGAGCTGTAGTTGAAACCGGTTAGCTAGTTTCATCAGTTCTGTCAAGAATACATCATCTTCTCTCAGTTCCAGCTCATCTGTGTAGATCCAGCGCAGCATTGCCAAGGTCACTTCAGGGTTGGCATCCGCTGAGAAGCCAAAGTGAAAAATCCAGCTACTTGAGTCTCAAATTGCAGTTTGATTTAAATATCCAGTTTAAAAAACCCCAAAACAATATAGCTCTAAGAATGCTGAACAGGTCTGCTGTCATACAACCTCTCATCTCCAACTAAGCAGGGAGAAGACAGACCAAAAACTAGACAGGGAAGCCAAAGAAAACCCATGATGGAAGTAATATTTTTGTAAATCAGAAGACTTAACACTTCACTGTTAGTGCTGGGCTAGAACACTGAAGAATGTAAATTGACATAACCTGAAGAAGCTACTATATTAAGACAGTAGTTGACCACCCCCTACCACTGCACACAACCAAAACACCTCTTCTCTAAAAAGATACATTAGCTCTCGTGTCCTTGTCCAATTCCAACTTGGGTAGTTATTTTCTGTCAACTCAAGTCCTCCCTGTGCTTTGACTTGCACAAGTTTCTCCTCCTGTTCCTGAGTGTGCTATATTATTGCTCCATGCTATTCCACAGGAATGGTGCTAAAGCAAGGAAAATATTTTGAACTAACTTTAAAAAGCTTATATTGGATAAGATTTTACTTCAAGTTCTAAATTTCTCAACTCCTCAAGCTTCATCATTCCTGTATTCCACTGTATGATTGCCACTGCCCCAAGAGAACAGAGGTGTCAGTTCAATAGTGCATCTACCTACATATTCTAAAAGAAGAGTTGTAATACAAGAGCTGTCCAAACTAGGTTTCAACTTGTTCCTGGTTTGTAGACCTTAATGCTGGTGTCAGGCATTTCAGTGTAACAAGCATTGCCTCATAGTTTGAGTGAAGCAATGAGGAGACCATTAGTATTGCTCCAAATGATTTTTAAGTCAAACAGATAAGATAGCTAATAAATTGCTTCTCTGTTGCACGAGTAACTGGTTTCAGATCATGTTTGCTGATTATCTGGGATTTTTCCCTTATGTCCAAGCTTCCATGTAATCCTAAGTTTTTCACAGGAACAAATTCTTTAGACCCAAGTAGTATTTAAAGGCCACACAATAAATATGCTTTCTGGAGCCAACTGTACAGCATTTCCAAAGCAACAGCATTGTGCGCTAGTGCAGTAAGGTGAAGTCACAGAAGAACCTGCCAAGTTAAAGCAGCTCACAACAAGCTGGCTAAGAAAATACCATTTCAAAGACCAGATTCTGTTGGTGAGAGAAAGACACTTTCAACATTGCACAGAGCTGAAGAAGTGCTCTGTGTAAGCTCACCAATAGAATGGGGCCCAATAAGAAGATACTACCTCACCTTGTCTCTCCAATATCCAGGGCACAACACAACTACAAGACATCAAGTGGCTTCATTAAGTTCTGTATGTTTCTCTTCAGTTTGGACACTGTCATTATCACTTCCTTGTTAATAAGAGGGAAACCAACTATTTTTAATAGTCACGAAATACTGAGGCTTTGCAGATATTTACCATATGAACTAGGTAACTGAAGTAATGTACAGGAGACTTATGAAATTGAACCAACAGACCCAGAAATCTAATCATTTCACATATACATTCCAGTCGTGTGTGTGTGTGTGTCTCTCTCTCTCTCTCTCTCTCTCTCTCTCAAAGAAATGATAACAAAGATACCCTCAGGGAATCCAAGTGAAATACTGAACATCATGACCACATACAATCGACATGAAGCCACTTTTACAGTGATTACTTTGTCCAGAGAGCTAAGCTTCCTTTTACTGCAGTTTCAACCTGAAAGAAAGTTAACTGGATATTCAGTATTTGCTACAGGCCTTGAAATGAGGATATACAACAGCTGTTCCTTCATCTTTGTGATGAAATTGGGGCTTTTCCAATGAAGTGTTAATTCAAGTTACCCTAGTGTGTGGTATTGGGAGCTGTCCAATGCTCATGTTAAGGTTATTACAATCCAAGGTACAGTAACAAGCACAAAGAGTTGTTTCTATAATAGATTATCTTATCTGACTTCTTAAAGTGTATTTCTTGGCATCGGTTATCTTAAAACTGTTGATGGTAGGCAGGTGGGGGAACTTAAGCAAAGTGCCTGCAATCCCACACAACAGCTGATTTGCTGTGGCTTGCTTCTTCCCACAGTGTGGCTTGGTTTCAGTATTCTTGATCCAAGGTTTTGATGACAGCTCCTGAAGTTTAGTCTTGCACATTGACAGGCCATACTGTGAATTTTGCTCTCCTCTACATCTGCAAGTTGCCTGTGCTCCAAGAAAAGCATCTTTTCCTCCACTAAATAACATATGGGCTAACTTGTCTTGCTAAGATCACCCTCGCAGCAGATCAAAGGAACTATGTTTAATCTCTGAATCAAAATATTCAGCAGGTAAGGCTAGCTTATTAGATGGAGTAGCATTCTTGTCACATCAACTTGTACATGATTTGAGCTGGACACTTCTGCCTTGGAGTTTTGGTTCTCTAGACTCTACCCATGATTTCGATCCTGTTCACAAGTTAAAAAACCAACTATTGGCACAGCCCAGAATTTAACATGAAGAACTACATTTAAGAAAGCTCATTGAGATGGTAATTCCAAGACTCATTCTGGTAGGGCCACCATTGTGGAAAGTGGTTTCTTCAAAACACTGGACCTATGAGTGACCCTGAAGATGCTGTCCCACAAGTTTGAAATTACATGTAGAACCATCAACTAAAAGTCTACTAGTATTACTTCCTCAGGTACATAAAGCAAATCTTAAATGAGGATGGAAAGAATAGAAGCTCACTGCCAGTCTCTCTCTGAAGAGTGGACAAAGTAGTATCCCATCCCAGCACATGAAATGTAAAGCCTTCCAGCTACCGTGTTAACCTCAAGATGTTAATGGGAATAGCCAACCACCACCACAATCCCCATCAGTTGAGCTGGAGAAGAGTGCTTCTTACAGGGAAAATTCACAAGCCATTTAGCTTCAGCAGTGGGTGCCATTTTTGTAAGTTACTTAACTACATGTCTAAGATTGTGTGCCAAGTGGACATTACATCAAAAAAAGATACCAAAACAGGCTCTCACCACACAACAGTCATAAAAGCAAAAGGAGCTCTCTGGCTCTTTCAGTCAGCTTTGTTTTTCCATTACATTTAAATTCCCTATCAAAAAGTGAGTGCACCACCACACTTAACTTTCTTCATTAAAATGAAAGTGTGGGTTATTGATTTAGCCAGCATTAACATTAAATGTGCAAGCCTGTTAACTTGTTACATGACAGTGCAAGCCTAAAAATTGAGACACGTTCTCTGAAGTCAGAGTACTTCTCTGAATGAGGCAAACTTTTCCCAAAAGACCACTCCATTAGTCATGCCAAAGACATTCAAAGCATCAAACACCAACAAGGTGCAACTAACCTGACAGATCCAACTCCTCAGTTGACATGAGGTTGGCTAGACTCCAAGTCTCACTGCGAGCTGCCAGCACAAATTTGTGAGCATTGATGTGCTTGTCCCCAACCTTTATCTTCAGATCACTGTAAAGAAAAAGCAGCATACATCTACACATTATAAACAACCCCACTGCTGAAGCACTTAGGACCTGCATCTGTCTTTACATTGTAGATGTGACATTTAGGGACTTCAATTTAAGCTGAATTTTCCACTACTGGTGGAAAGTCACTTGCATTTAATATCAGAAACAAAACCATAGCTTCATTCTTTCAATTGGTTAAGTAAAATTTTTTTTTTTTTTTTTTTTTTTTTTTTTTTTTTACAGTAACCCAACTGTTTCCATAAGGAAAATTCAAGCTAAGCCCTATGATTAATGGTCATTACAAAGAAATCCAGTAATTGATTTATACAACAGAAACCAAAAATTAATAACTGAGCCAACAGGGAGGAGAGAAAACCTGAGATTCAACCCAAAGAATATTACAGTGGAGTCAGCCAGAGTGCAAAGAGCCACACAGGCTTCCATGCAAGACTACTAAAAGGACTTTAAACAAAGCACATTTAACAGAGCAGTCAACTGTACTAAAGCAAACATTCAGAAATATCCCATTCCCACTGGGGATGCTGTCAGGAAACACTGATCCCATACTGACCATTTTTTAGGCCATCTTTTTTATTCAAAAACAGCACACTATCATTTTCTCTATCCAGCCTTATACTTTTGATCATTTTGGATTTTTTTTCAAGTCATTTTCTCTTGCTAACAAGATGCACACATTTAACTTTTAGCTCCACTACTCCCCCACAAGTCCCTCAAAACCTAACTCAGTCCTGCTTCAGAATTGAATGCTTACTCCCAGGGAAAACAAAGCTAAACAAAAACCCCACTCTTTTCTGCAGTGTGACATGTGAACTATTACCCTAATTTTCTCCCTCAAAAAAGGTATGCATTCCTCAACCCTTAAAATTAGAGCAGATCTAGGTTTGGATTGATTTTTTTTTTTTTTTTTTTTTTTAAACATAAAGGCTTTCATACACACTTGTGGATATTGTACTTCAGTAAATCTGTACAACAAACAGGGCATGATTACACTACATTTTCTAGTAGAGACTAAATGCAGTCTTTTCTTAAAAGCAACCTGAACCAGTTTACTTCATTATCTGGATGACCAGAACATACTAATAGGGTTAAACAGGAAGCTACAGACTCCCACTCAGATTAAAAAAGACAAAGTTATGAGCGTATCTTATTCATAACAAGGATCTTACACTTTAAAACCTAGTTATTCTAGGTCTTAAAAAGTTATTCTATTCCAATCATGCCTGACCAACCTGATTACCTTCTATGAGGAGATGACTGGATATGTGGGTACAGGAGTAGCTGTCAATGTGATCTCAACTTAAGCAAAGCTTTTGATAGTTTCCCACAGCTTTCTTGTCAGCAAGTTAAGGAAGTTAGATAGAAAGCTGGCTAGATCATTGGGCCCAGCAAGTAGGGATCAATGGCTCAAAGTCTAGTTGGCAACCAGTAACTAGTGCAGTGCGCCAGGGGTCAGTTCTCTTCAACATCTTCATTAATGATCTTGATGACGGGATAGACTGCACACTCAGTAAGTTCACAGATGACACCAAGCTGGGAGGAATGGTAAACATGCTGGAGGGCAGGGATAGGATTCAGGGAGACCTACACAAATTGGAGCATTGGGCCAAATGAAATCTCATGAGGGTCAACAAGGACAAGTCCTGCACTTCGGATGGAAAAAATCCCATGTACTGCTACAGCCTGGGGACCAATCAGCTAAGTACCAGCACTGTAGAAAAAGACTAGGGGATTAGGGTGGACAGGAAGCTGGATACAAGTCAATAACACACTCTTGCTGCAAAAAAGGCCAAATGGCATATTGGGCTGCATCAGCAGGAGTGTTGCCAGCAGATCGAGGGATTTGATTATTCCCCTCTATTTGGCACCAGTGAGGCTACATCTGGGCTAGTGTACAGTTCTGGGCTCTGCACTACAGGAGGGATGTGGACAAATTAGAAGTAGTCCATGGGAGGGCAATGAAAATGATTAGGGGGTTGGGGCACACCACTTACAAGGAGAGACTGAAGAACTACCGGTAGGCTTACTTAGTCTGTAGAAGAGAAGACTGGGGTGGGGGATTTGATGTCCAACTTTCAGCTACTTGAAGGCGTGCTCCAGAGAGCAGGGAGCTAGGCTATTCTCAGTAGTAACAGAGGACAGAACAAGGAGCAATGGTTTCAAGCTGCAGCTGGGGTGGTCGAGGTTGCGTATTAGGAAAATCTCTCACCAGGAAGGTGGTGAAGCATTGAAATGGATTACCTAGGGAGGTGCTGCAATCTCCATCTTTGGAAACATTCAAGGCCCAGTCAGACATAACCCTGGCTGACATGATTTAGAGGGAGTGGTCCTGCTTTTTAGCAGAGGGTTGGGCTAGATGACCTCATGAGGTCCCTTCCAACCCTATGATTCCAGTCAGAAGGACTCATGCTTTTGCACATGTCCTTAGAACTTTAAAATATGTATCATTGCATTAGCCTATGCTAATTTGTAAGCACTCACATTGCCTTGTCAGGTTTTTACATGGAATAAACATTCCCTGCAAACTCATTTTCATTTGAAATATGACAAATCCAAAAAACACTAAAGAAAAAAAGCAATCAGAAGAGGGGTTCCAATCACAAAACTTAAGGAAGTGGATGAAGGAGATTTTAAACATGGAGGGTAAAACTATTTCAGAAGCCACACAGCTCTAGAAGTTTGTATTATGTTCCCATTAAATAATAAAACAAATGCTCTTTCACAGTCACCCAAAACTCAGGTAAGGGCCTGTCTACATAGTGCAAGCAAAGTATACTAGAGGGATGTAATTTGTGAAGCACTTTTCTGCCCTGTGTAAATCCTGCTAGCCTCCTCTAAAGAAGGTGCATTTTTCAACCTAGCATGGTCCAACCAAGTACTATTCAGAAACGCCAAAAGAAAACAAGTACATTCAAAGCAGTTACAGCATACCATATTCAGACAATTTACATATCACACCCCTTTGGCTTGTTTTGCTGATCCTGCCAGCACCCCTTAAGAGGCAGCTGGTTTTAAGAAAAGCTCTTTGTAAAAACACCTGCTTTATCATCTGAACAAAAGAAGGGACATAAACAATATTCTCTCTAAGCTGATGATGCAGCTGACCAAGTTATGGTATTCACTGAGAGGCAAATTTGTGACACATGCCACTTCCCAGGCAGCAGTTTTTTGGTGTCAGAAGCATCAGCATGCCCAAGTACCTTAATCCAGAGAAAATGCATAGATGTTGCCCGAGTTCAAACTTCAACAAAAAATGTTAAACTGAAGTACTGTAGTTTTATTAGTTGACCAAACTGGAGACAATGACACTTGCTGCCTATTTAAGCTCTACTGTCATCTACACCTCACAATTTGCTGCCTGTTTTTGGTAACATTTCCACATCTGGCTCTAAGTGGTCAACTCAGTGATCGGTTATTCTGAAGATGTAGTTTTACTTTTAGTAAAAAAAAGTGTAATTAACTATTGGAGAAATTCACTAAGGGTCATTGTGGATTCTCCATTACAATATTTCAATCAAGACTATTTTCCCCACCCTGGCACAACTCCTTGCCAGCCAGAAGAATCTCTCTTCTGGGCTGAGTAGGAGTCACAGCTGCCAGATGTGTGCAGGCAGCAATGATGCCCATGCAGATAAGTGACAGCCACTGCATGACAGCACACCTGTGCAGCTTACAGGGAACCCTGGACACCAGCACCAAGCTGCACAATATGTTTCCCAATTAAGTTATCCTGAAGGACACTGTTTCAAGGGAACTTGTTTATGAGATTGAACTTGGTCACCAAGTTTAGTAGGATTACAGAAATGACACTGACCATAATTGATTGTACCCAAACATACTAAAAACAGAAAGAAGGACAACCCCTGTCCCATACATCTCAGAATATGAAACGGCTGGTGATGGAGCATTTGGGTTTCATCTCTATTCCTCCTATTCCAAAGATGCATTTCTTACCTACATTGCTCCTGCTCGTAAAGTTCAGCTACAATGGTGAGAAGGCGACTGATGAAGGAATCGCTGACATTCTCTTTGTTAGACTGGGCAGCCAACAGAGCACATCTCTTCTCTGTATCTGCTAGTTTCTTCTGCAGCTTCACATACTCCTGGCGGAGAAGCAGTAGGTGCTTCTCCAACTTGGCCACCTCCTCTGCAAGACAGACAAACCAACATGAAGTTTATTTGAATGGCTCAAGCCTTCATGCACTCTTCTTGGCAATTCTGTGTGATAAAATGACCTCAGCATCCCCACCCCCCACTACCGTAAATCAGAAAATCTTTTCCTTTACATGGCTCACTGCATTAGCTACCTCTATATATGTACGATTCACCCATTTTTATATGGCTGGTCAACATGGAAGTTTATCTGCCATGCCCTATTCCTTAGAGGGAATGTCTATACAACATTATAGCAGGGAAATTGTTAAAATTACAAAACTGCTTAAATACTATTTAGACAAATGCCCAAGCAGCCACAAGCTTCAAAAACCATCCACGTTGCACAAACAGAAAGCAAAGCTGGCATTTGGAATTTTTCAGAATATAATGCTTTCTGGATCAATGGGATTGGTACAAACTCATCACTTCTCCCTACTAGGGAAGGGCAGCTCAAGCCTTCTCTTTATCTCCCCCTCAAATTGAGAAGATCTAGATGTTTCTTCTCTAGTCACTGTATCAGAGTTGAAGGCTCAATAGTGTACCTCTAAGATTCCACATCACCAATTGTTTTCAGGTAGTACTGCCAAAAAAAATAGAAGCCACTAAATTAAAAAGGTGCATATAAATCATTTTGCACCTGTTTGACTGAAATGTCTTCACTCCCCCTCCCCTGCACTGATCACCCAGAAACAAAGGGCCAAGATTTTGATCCCTGACTAGCAACTCCTTTACTTTAACAGAAACTCTCTTTCAGCCAGTGTAAAAAGTTACTCAGATTACCCACATCCAGAACGTTTTAGTCATGAACATTTGTTTTAACTGGATTCTGTATTTTAGACAACTTTTTCTCTAGATAGTAAGAAGTTTCTCCTCCTATCTGGATGGAAACTGGCAGTGACAATAAGCCCAATACATAAAAACCACTGAAACAAAAACCCCCTACTGACAGGAGAAGAGAATAGATGACCCCTGCTCTTTTCTAATTAGAAAGATTCTGCAATAGCATTCTAGTCAAAAAACAAGTGAGGTCCTGTGGCACTTAAAGACTAATAAATTTATTGCATAAGCTTTTGTGGGAGAAAAATCCCACTTCATCAGATGCTTTGAAGGTACAGGAACTTACCGAATGGGAGGGAATAAGAGCAGGGAAGTTTAAGTTATGGGAACAGGTCACACTATCAGCATCCTGTAAGTTGCCCCATCTTCAAAAGATCTGACAATGTGGGATTTTCTCCCACAAATGCTTATGCAATAAATAAATCTGTTAGTCTTTCAAAGTGGCACAGGACTCCTTGTTTGTTTTACTCAATTAGAGTAACATGGCTGCTCCTTTGACCTAGTCAAAACAAGTTTGCATTGATCAATATGCAGGTACTAACATGTGTACAAATATTTGTGAACAACAAGAGTACCATGGCTTGAATGGTTCCCATGACCCTTGGGATAAAAAGGGTGGTTTTTTTAGTCAATGAAGACACATGTGGGTCAATCATTAATGTACTTGTCAAATAGCCTGGACCAAAAATTGTAGGAAGTCTCCTAACACACTGACTTATCTGAAGGGAGGCCACCACTAAAATAATTAATATTCTGCCATTATACTCTTATCAACTCTCCCTCCACCTTGTGAGCAAAAGGCTCACAGTACTTTTTCACTTGCCATGTGAAAATTTAGATACGAGTATGCCTGCAAGAATTCCACACACTCCCCATTCTGAAGAGCCCTACTGTGTGTTTTAGGCAACACAGCCCCTTCCACGGGATAGGTCTCAAACATTAAACAAAAGGGAATTTAAAACCTAGCTTTCTGTACAGGCAAATTGGGTCAATAGAGATAGGAAAAGTGACTTGCCCAAAGTTTCACAGCAACACTGCAAACAGACCCAGAAGCCAAATTCACATTTATCATCTCTAAACAGTAGACAAAAACTTTTCTGGAACAGTATTCTTGGAGAGATTCCCAAAATGCCATTTTCTTTTCCAATATGCAGGTATCTTGTACGGCATGCAAAAGACTAAGTTCTTGCTGTGCATTTAGTGAAAAATCAACCCTGACCCTCCCACTATAGAGGATAATACTTCTATTTGATCTTAAAACAAAGCATTGATGTTTACAGTGACAGCTTTGTTCTAAGAAGCACATCAAGAGCCATTCCAAGCTAAATCTTCCATTGCCACCACTCTGTAGTAAGACAGTGCCTACCAGCCATGTCAGAGCTTCACAGCTTATGATTTTTGCCTCAACAAGGATGTACACTTGGCTTTTAAAGCTAATTTTGTTATACCAGTATAACAGTGCACACCCAAGTTATTACCCACAGAAAAAGTGTACATTACTTTTAAAACTACAAAATTAGCATTAGTTACCTAGCACTACAAAAATGCCTACTAAACAGACATCTTATTTTTCTTACTATAGCTCTTAAGAGCCTTAATCAGAAACCAGGACCTTACTATCGTCCCTCTATCAAGTCTGGCTTTTAAAGGCAGCATATATCATAGTATCCTAGGTTGAACAAAGTTTTGGGTCAATCCATTCTATCCTATCTGAAGTCTCCATGCCCATTAGCAGCTAAGGCTACAGTATCCATGTATTAGTATGTGAACTAGTTTTCAGGATTGATTTGGGTAGCTCTTATTTTAGTTTATCAGAACTGACTTTTCAAAAAGGTACGAGGATCAACGTATCTTGATCATACTACCATAAATCAAGACTAATAAAGACAAGAACACTCAAAGTAAGGTATCTACCTAACACTCTACTTTCCAAAGAATGACAGTATACTCCCCATTGCATAAATGCCAGGGCAACTGTTATAAATGGATTTAAAGTAGTACTTCTACAATACTTAATATTCCATGGGGGTTGGGGGGAACGCAAAGATGCCAAATATTTTCAGCCTGCAAGGTAACAGGAAATCACTTTTACTCTTACAAGTAAGGGCCCATTGATCAGTACAATAGGACAATCAACAAGTTTTGGAAACACTTGCAATAATGTTTGAGCCATCAGTAAAACTGAATTCTATTATATAGTATTTCCATTTCAAGAAGAACTCAAGAACCCTTGATCTCCTTCACTGGCAGGCCCCTCAGAAAAAAAAAAAATCCTCTCCCTATCTAGTCTGACTGCCAACAGCATGTATCATTTATAGATCACACCAACTTTCATTCTCAGCCTAATAGGCTCCTGTGACCAACACTGATTCTAGACTTTAAGCAAGACATAGCCTTTCAAGCATAAGACAATTGTTTACATCAATACTTTGTTGAGTGGCAATAAAAGTGCATAGCAACTACAAAGGAGGCTCCCTGGGGACACTGCCAAATTTAGCCAGGCCATTAGAGGTATGAATAAGCAAGAGATTTTTAGCCGTAACTAAGACCTTTATCACTTATTTTACAAAAAACAAGCATAAACAAGCCCTGCAAATAGTGTAGTGGCTAGCACCTCTGCTCAACATGTAGAAGGTCTTGGGTTCAATTCCCAGGGGGTTGGACTTGATGATCTCAAGAGGTCCCTTCCAGCCCTATGATTTGATTTGATCTTCTACATAATAAGCTGATCTGGAGTCACAATTTGCAGAAAAGCATTTCAAGTTATTATTCTATTCCTTAACAAGTAAGGCCCATTTCACAACTCAGGCAGCAGTTACTTGTGTTGCTATAGTTAAATACCTATGCTAGCTATTTCACTTCATTAAACAAAACCCAAAAATTCACTGATAGGGAATTTTTTTTTAGTGATTGTACTAAAAATCTTCCAAAAGGCTGCAATCTATACTAGCTCGCCTAATTATGCCTTGCATGTCACCAAGTTCCAAAGGAGTAGACATGTTAGTTTGGTAAAGTGAGGAGTCCTGCAGCACCTGAAGACTAACAAATTGATTTCTTGCATGAGCTTTCATGGGAGAAAAATCCCACTTCAGATGCTTGGAAGATGGGGAACTTTATAAAACAGAAGGAAGTAAGTGCAGGGAAATTTAAGAGATGGGGACGGGTCACATTAGAAGCATTCTGAAGGTGTCCCTGTCTAAGCATCTGACAAAGTGGGGTTCCCTCCCACAAAAGCTCATGCAATCAATAGATCTGTTCATCTGTAAGTGCCACAGGACTCCTTGCTTCTTTTGCTGAACTAGACTAACAGCTGCCCCTTTGGAACTTGGCATACTGCTTCAAGTTTCACACACTTAGCTGAATAAATGTACTTGGGAAGTATATGAAACATAAGCCACCTTGCTTTTATATCTCCATCACTGATTCGGCTAACAATATTATAGACCATGGGAAGACAAGGACAAAGCATCTGCTACCACCTAATGCAAGAAACTAACTGATGCTTTCCAGAAGTCTTAGTAAGCAAAATGTAATTACAAATTAAGTCATAGGAAGTACACCAGAAGTCTTCCAATAACACTGGTTCTCTTTTGAGAAAGAATTTTCTACATGTACATGGCTATTCTCTCTTGTAAAGAGTACATATTTACCAGTGCTCTCAAACAGGATTGATTTTTTTTAAAAAAAAAAGTTAATAAATTACAACAATATCAGGTTATGTCTCTCAGTACTCACAATGAGCATTAGGTTTCTTTAAACTAGATCCCTAAGAAGTTTACTGTCATGTTAGGTCTTGCAGTTTCTGAAAACAAAAGGGGTAAATTTGAGGATATTCTACTGCCTTTCACCAAGTCATAACTTTTCAGCAAAAACAAAGTAACTGTGGATTACTGCAGCCAAAGACTCTTATCTTCTCCCTCCACATAAAACCTGATGAGTGACAGCACCACTAGGTTTCACTTCTTTATAGTTGCTCATTCTTTGGTACAAACAAGTCAGCCATTTGATTCTGGGCACCTCTTACAGCACCTCTGTAGAGTATAATGAGTGCTGCTGCCACTTTGAACTTATTTGGAAGACTCAATTGTATTGATAATGTACATCCCAGACACACCACAGGACAGAGCAATATCAACCCAAAGACCACTGCCCCCGCCCATTCAGAAGGCACATACAAAGAAAACCCATGAGTGAAAACTACCTTGTTTAAAAACAAACAAGGAGTCTGGTAGCACCTTTAAAGGCTAAGAAATTTTTTTTATTGCACGAGCTTTCATAGGAGAACGCAATAAATTTTCTTAGTTTTTAAAACTGACACCAGACCACTTCTTAGTCTAGTTCAGGGGTGGCCAAACTTATGGAACTCAAGAGCCACATAAGTTGATTATTAAGCCTTCGAGAGCCAAACTGAGGCATACAGCCACATACTTTTACCTACTCCAAAAATTACTAAGTTTAAAAATTCATTGTACACTTTAAGTTTATAAAAAAAAGACGACAAATATAGGTCCTACTAATGTCAGGGCCTAATTATTACTTAATGTTACCATGAAAATTAGCCCTATACAGGAAAAACTTAGCTGCTATTCAATGTAGAAGACCGCAGGTTAATGGCGAGTTTTTTAAAATCTCAACCATGCTGCACTTCTCCCCACCATCCCTGACTATGCCGTGCTTCTCCCCACTGTCCCAACCCCCTTCTGAACGCCTAGGTTAGGGCTGCTTCCTTAAATTTATTTGCTGATGTTCTTCCAGGAGCCACAGTTTTTCATTCAAGAGCTACATGTGGCTCCTAAGCCGCAATCTGGCCATGCCTGCTCTAGTTCATGGAAACAAGCAAGAAGTCCTGTAGCACTTTTAAACACATTTAGTCATCATGCAAGCATATCTATCTTCAAAGCATCTGACGAAGTGGTCTTCTCTTCCACGAAAACTCATACAATTAATAGAACTGTTTGCTTTTAAAGTACCACAGGCCTCCTTGTTCGGTTGGCTGCACGAGACTGACACGGCTGCCCCTCTGGAACTTGTCCTCTTCCAAACCCGCGGCAGGCAGAGGGGAGGAAAAGGAAAAACCTCCTTCCTCAAGGAAAGGAGAGAGCGCGGGCCAGTTACCCACCCTGCCAGCAACTGACCCGGGCGGGCCGCCCCGGTCCCCCGACACAGAGACCAGTGGACACAGGGCAGGAGCAGCCACCTCAGCCCCCAACCGCCCCGTGTGAGAGAGGCGAAGACCCCCCCCCAACACAAACACTGGCGCGGGCTAGACAGACGGGGGGGGGGGCTCCTCCCAGCTCAGGGCACCAGGCAGAGCAGAGCCGAGCCCGCCCAGGAGCGGACAGAGCAGCCCCCACGAGAGGCAGAGCAGGAATGGCCCCGTCCAGGAACGGGCACAGCCCCCCCCCGCAGCCCCGGATACCCGACGGCGGCCCCAGCCCCTCACCCACAGCTTCCGCCTCCTCCCAGCCCTCACCTTCCGCCATGTTCGGTCCGGCCAAGAGCCTCTCGCGAGAGCTCCGCGCGGGGTCTCTCGGCCGAGCGCTCTCGCGAGAGCGAAACCACCCTGAAAGGAACCCGGGACTAGCTAGGAACACAGGCAACGCCTGGCGGGCCATTTATGTAGGCGGGGCCGGAGGGGCGGGGCGCGGCGCGGCGCTGGGGTTGGGTCGGGCAGGGTTACGTCGGGACAGCTCCCGCGAGGGTATCCCGAGTGAGTGGAATAATCCCCGTCATCCCCACAGGTGTCCCGAGTGGGACCGTCCGCGTCACCCCCAACAGGTATCCCGAGTGGGACCTTCCCCATCACCCCCGCAGGTATCCCGAATGGGACGGTCCTTGTCACTCCCCAACGTGTATCCCGAGTGAATGGGACAGTCTCCGTCTTCCCCCCAGGTACCCCGAGTGGGACGGTCCCCGTCACCCCCCCCCCCAGGTATCCAGGGTGGGACAGTCCCCGCCAACCCCCTGGGTATCCTGGGTGGGGCAGTCCCTGTGTCCCCCACTGGATATCCCAGGGGGGCAATCCCTGTCACCCCCCCACCAGGTAATCCCTGGGGGGGGGGAAGTCCTCACCCCCCCACCAGGTAATCCTGAGAGGGAGGGTCCCTATCACACCCCCATCAGGTAATCCCAGGGCTGGGGGGATAATCCCCATCACTCCCGACCAGGAATCCCCACTGCATCCCACCCCAGCCCCCACCCCTCCCAGACACAAACTTTCACGGATATTCTGCATCACCCTGGAACAGCACTCAACCCACTCCTCATTTTCAGGGAAACTGTGAGGACAAGGCTCAAAGCTTGCCTGTGGGATCATACAAATCCCTTAGAGGTTCTTGAACTGACACACACCCCCTTCATCTCCTGGCTTAGCAGTGCTGGCAGCAGGTCCTTTTTCCTAAGGGATCCTCCTTGGTTTGGGAATTAACAGATGGGAGCACACTCCTCACATATACTTTGTTCTGAGGAACACCATTTGTTTAATTTCAGTATTACATACATTCCCCAGACATTTGGCGTCCCCTCCTTTTTATTGCTAAGATTTGCATAAGAAATAAAGAATCATGACACTGACATTACAGAAAGATTTATTGACAGTAAAAGAACAAATCAGACACTCCACTTTCCTCATAGAAGTAGTTTTGTGCCTCTCATTTATCTCATTGTTAAACAATGCATGCCATTTTTGGCCTTTTGCAGGTTGAGAGATATGTGCTGGGAAGATATGATGATAAAGTTTGTGGCAAAACTCAGAAAGCAGAGACTCTGAAGTGGCGTTGTCAACCTGAAATCAAATGAGCTAGAAAGAAATATAGCACCAATAATATGTCCTTCATAAGGAATTCTGACTGTCTTTATAACAGTGGTTCCCAACCTTTTCTTTTGGCCCGGCAGACCATGCTACATGATCTCTCGTGGCTCATAGATGATGCCACTCTTGGCAGCTCCCCAGCCAGGGATGGATCCTGCCACCGCTGGCAGTCCTCGGACAATGGCCAGGGCCACGTCCTGCTGCCACTAGTGGCACATGAAAGGGGTTCCTGCAGCACACCAGTGTGCCGCAGCACAGTGTTTGGGAACCACTGGTTTAGAAATTACTGTCAAATACACAGTAAAGGAACAACTGCAAGTGAGAGAATAACCTGTTTCTCTAATCTATTTCCATTATAGCAAATGTAGATGTCATTTGGAACTGATGTACGATTTTTAATCTGATTTTATATTAGAGCACTTATCATGAGTGGACACCTTGTTACAGATTAAATTCAAAGGTCATTGAGATTGGGTGTGAATGTACCTTTCAATTAATGTAACTGTCAGAATGAGTTAATCAGAGGCTTCCCACCTAAGACAAAAGAGAAGGAGGTGAACCCACCCAGGAGGTTGGACCCAGCAGGAGGAAGATATCTACTAAGTTTATTTGTGTTTTCTCTCTGTTCACATGTGTTAGAAAGAAAGAAAGAACAGAGAGAGGCAATAAAAAAGAAAGCTATAGGAGGAAGTGAGCTCAGTATGGCCATGGAAGAAGCAGGAGAGGGAGCTCCTGGCTCTGTTACCTGAAAAAGGCTTAGGGAGAGAGGGAGTTGCATAAACTAAGAAAATGCTCTTCTTATTCTTGCTGCATTTAGAGTTGCAAGCTTTAGTCATTTCTTGTAAAAGACTGTGTCAAAGAAAATACCAGACTCTATCAGTTACTTCCTAATGAAATATCCCTCAGGCCCAGGCCTTGAATTTTGATGGGCCACTCAGACTGAAAAGGGGTAATAATACATATTTCTATTCCAGTAATGTCATCAGGTGCTTCAAAAATATTTAGTAAAAATGCTGCTCCTGTCTCAGGAATCCTATAGCCCTGGTTCAACAGGTGCATGAAACAAACAAATGCCTGAGAGTTGAGAGGGAGAATGAGGTTACATCAAATGAAAATGTTTTCTAGTACATTAGCAGTGCAAGTGATGTATCTCACTACCTGCTCTTTTCATTTTCAAAGGATCCCACAGATCATTGCAAGTTCCAGAATGGAACCACTAAAGATGACTACTGTGGTGGGATATGACAACTCTTGCAGTGTTACACAACATTCTGTTGAGAGAATGAGCTTTATCCCCCTGAACAAGAGAAAATTTTGTTTTTAATACCAAGTGCCTCTGGTGATCACATGGAAGGAAGCTCACCAAGCCCAGCTCTACAGTAAAAAATGAAGTTGATCCAGCTACATTGCTCAGGGGGTGTGAAAATTCCCTAATGTAGACAACCTTAGGTTGAAAGAATTGTTCTCCAGTGTTTCTAGTGAAGACATACCCCGAAATTATGTCACCAAAAGATACTGATAAAAATCCCAGCATGTAATGACAATTTACAGCTATACACAGAGCATTTCATCCCCAAGGATTTGAAAGCCCTTTACTAATTTGATGAGCTGATACAACAGTTTTATAAAGAAATTTTTCAAGACAGAATATGGGATTTTCTCTCATAAAATCTCACGGGATAAATAAATTTGTCTTTAAGAATCCCACGGTACTCCTTGCTTGTTTTGCTGCACCAAACTAACATGGCTACCCTCCTGGCACTTGATTTGCTGATGAAAAATGGTCAGTACTATGTGGTCTTGTTTGGTCTCATTAGTTTCATTTCTTAATAATCATCTGTGACTGAAGAAAGGTGTCTGGTCAGCAATCCTGTCTCTTTTCCAGCACAGGACACACTGCACCAGGGTAGGAGAAATTCTTTTATTCAGATTTTCTCATTCCTGAAACTCTTAGATCCTTCCCCTTTTAGGGTGACCTCACTAGTGCACCCCTCTAGGAAGATGCATTATTGCATGACATGTGACGCTACCTTATTTGTATTGCAGTAGGACCTGTGTGCCTCAGCCCCAGTGTGCCAAGCACTTCATAGGTAGGGCAAAGAGGCAGTCCCTCACCCAGGAACTCCGGAAGTGTTCTAAGAGTACATCTACACTTAAACCACTACGAGGGTACAAGCTCCGGTGCAAGCCTGTACTGTTTCAGTGCAGGTTCTCCTGTCAGCGCAGGTAACACACCTGCCCAAAAAGCAGTAGCTAAGTGGACATAAAAATTCTTCCATCAACCTAGTGATGGATACATTGGAGATTAAGTTGGCATAGCTACGCCCTTCAGAGGTGTGCAAGCTTTCACACCCCTGAGATATAGCAATGCTGATGTAAAATCCCTGTGTAGTCCACAGAGGGATACAAGACAGCATGTTTATCTTAGCTGACCCCTCTTAATAGTCTCCAGCTACTATATAGCAGTTGCCTAGCCCTTGATGAGCATTTTCCAGGCATAGCAGCAAAGGACAGGTTGGTAGGACAACAGTGTACTAGCCTCATGGGTTTTTATGCCACGCTCCTCTGCTGCATCAAGCACTGATTCATTTTATTCAGATATACATACTAATCCACTTTATGAACAGCTTCTTGGTAGAGATACATTGCTGAGAGGCACCTCTGCTGGAGCTCCTAGCATATATGCAGCAGTAAATGTCATAGCAGCAATAGTCCTGTTTTAGAAGATTTAAGAATAATCTATGTTTGATCACTAGTTGTTTAAAAATCCTGACCAGGAAAAATATAGACGACATCTCAGCATACAATAGGAAGATTACCAAGGGTCCCAACAAGCATCTAGTATCAGTCTTGGATTTTGCTAGATTTGCATAGTTATACTTAAATACCCAGATACTACTGAAATGGTAATCATACAAGAATCTGGATAAACCAACTATTGGAAATGTCATATTTGATTTATTTAGAGAAATAAGACAGTGATGTCTCAAGTAATTAACTAGCATCTCACCACTTTAATGCCAACCTCCCAGCAACTTGGCATTTATACCACAGAATCCAGATTATTAGGCAATCATGCACTAGTAGAACAGAGCTACTGCCAGAAAGGGCAGCCTCTAAATTGCAAGAGACATTTCATCTCTCTTTTAATTTTGGTAGTAGGATAGACAACTTAAGGATTTAAGTGAGATTTTACAAACTGTGGATGCCCCACTCAGCTCCACTAGGAGATGAGGGCAAGTATTTATGTCTTTTAAAGGTCATTGGGCATCAGGGCAGAGGATGGATGTGCAGAAACATTCCATGTTGACCCTGCTCATGTTTTTGGCACTTGTACATAGTAGTCCACTGCAGAATGCACTGCCTTTTGTTTCTCCTGCTACTGTTGCTGAATATTATAATTCAACTTATTAGCTATCCTCCATAAGGTCCTGCTCACACTCCCTGTTTAGAAACTAACAGCTCTACATAGGGAACAGGTTCTAAAAGTTGATTTAAGATTACACTACTAAATTGACTCAGCTATATGTGAATATAGACTTAACACAAGCACTCATTTGTTTTTAAAAGGGCAGGAGCCATGTTGAAAGAGACAGCTCAACCTGCTGTAACTGAAGCTATCCAGCTAATTCTAGGTGCAGCTGGCTGGCTAGAGACACCTCTCTTTTAGGTCACAACAGTTGTCCTAGAAACAGTGGATTTTTCTTAATGCTTTAATTATGAAAGATGGCACCATGCTGTTGGGATGCAGTACAATCCTAAGCCTCCTTATACAAGTGAAAGAGAGCAAATGGTAGCCAGCTGTCTGGCGTAAAGCCTCCTCAGCAGGAGCCAAGCCATTTTGGTTCTCATTTGCATGTGTCTAAAAATCAGCTATTGTGTCTCAGCACTAACAGCTCTGAAACACCAGATACATCTGCTTCCTACCAGAAGAGGCCACTTAATTAAAACAGGTGGATTCATGGTTTTCTGAAGTATTTTTAATTAATTACCAAATGTGAATGTAGACCAGCCAGTAAGTACTTCTACATTTATCTTAAGCTAAAGGAAGAGCCTTCCATTTTTACTTTTAATTAGTGTTTCTGCTAATTGGTTTTTTATTGGGTGGCTGCTATAGCTCTACTAAATAGTGCAGTAATTTTTTTCCACCCAGAAGCCTGCTATATGCCTTTTTTGGTGCCCACTTTTGTGAAGCTACATCCTAAAATTAAGTCCCACCAACTAATCAGTCTAGTGATTATTCAAGGAGTCATTGCAGGTGGATTTCCAGTACAACCAAAGTTGGGGTCTATCACTTAAGATGTCACACAGTTACTGTACTCCAAGATTTCTAGTGCCAACAGGCAGACACTAGTATTCTACAATCAACTGCAACACTAAAGGTCTCTTGCAGTAGAGCAATTGTTACATACCCTTGTGGGAAAATGTGCTTATGTATTTCTAAAGTTAAATAATGGTAGTATTTATTACTGCTCATTGGAGGCCTACACATGGCTGGATAAGGAACCATTGAATTGTTTACTTCAGAAATTATAAAGCATGCCTTCACAGTTTAGGCCACTGCTATAGAGCATATCACAAAAATCCATCACCTCTGAAACAGGAAACAAGGTACCATTAGGTTAGACTTGGGCTATAGCAGACCAGAAGGGAAAGAATTTCCAATTGAAAGACTCTGAACAGGTTTCACACCGGCACCACACCTCAGCCAACTGTGTCTAGGGCAGGGATTTTATTTCCTGTAGCTTGTACTGCATAGCAATGGGAGACAGAAGCATGACCATAGTCCAAATCTAGACTGGACAGAGGCTTTTTAACAGACTATGAAATATTTTTAATTTTCTCTTTCATCAGGACTATGACTACCAACCAATTTGGACCTGGACAAAAAAAAATGGACTAGCCCAGCACTGAGACTCCTACGCACCTCTCTCTCCCTCCTCACCTTCATTAATTTGGTAACTGACGTTAGTCTTTAAATAATAAAGGTTACTGCATCCATGCCTATTCCTCAGTTACAGGTGCTTGTTACTTTCCTTCACTGATCTGTTAGCTTCTTGTCCTTGGTTTCATTATTAAGAATTCTTTCCTTATTAGAGATTGCATTAAGTTCTCTGAACCTTGAACACAAAAAAAAACCAACCACATTTTCTTCTGCTTTGAGATTCTCAATGCTAGTATTATTTCTTCAGGGAACATACCATAGCCATTGCACACTGGGCCCATCTTGTGATGGCTCTGGGGTTCTACAACCGTTTAGTCAAAGATAAAACAGCATCCTATCAACATTGTCTTAAAAACCTAAAATCATGAACATGGAGGTAAAAACACCTACTGAGGCCGTTGACCTTTGAGACTAACTACTGTAAATACTAAAAAAGCCAGTGTGACACAGAATTATTGGAAAAAATTATATTTTGGAAGAACTCACTACAGAAGGTGACAGAATTCCAAAATCAAATTACATGAAAATATACATCGCAATTCTCTTTGTACATTAGGGGAGGAAAATCTGCAGTAGAAGAATACAAGGCAAAAAAATATGAAGGGACATAGAAGAGAGAATAGGGATAAGAAGGGAAATGGTATTTCCAATACCAAACCCAGACTTTACTAATTTGAAAGCCTACAGATGTGCATACTTTTTAAATCCAAACTTAAAACAAAGGCAAAAGGCGGCAAAAACCAGAGAAAGCAGCTTATCCTATCTTAAGCTAACTTAATCAATTGATCGCTTCCAAACCAAAGCTCTCAGCCCTTTGAAAAAGTAGCAGGCTCAAGGGTGCTCCACAGCCAGAAGTTTTATTGCTATACCCAATCCAAGAACTGTGCGCCACTGAGTGGGGGGAGAGGGGGCAATATATCTCTGATGACAATGCAAAGGTCTTTAGAATCAGATAGATGCTTATAAATCCTTTCAATATTTGATTACGAAAATCTGAACCTCTGAGGAGATACAAGATGAGGAGGGAGTGTTTTTCCAAAACAGATACTAGGCTTTAATCACTGAAAGGTTTTTAATTAAGCCTCACTTGTTCAAAGGAAAATAGAAAAAAAAAGTCTTTAATCCTAATTGGGTTTAGTATGACATGCTTCAAAAGGGTTGCTTTTTGTTGGGGTTTTTTGTTTGTTTGTTTTAAACTAAGAAGAAACAATTAACAAGGAAAGAAAATTTGCTAAAATCTTTCAGAATGTACACGATTTTTATCCTAACTACAAGACAGCATTATTTGGTACAATGTGTATTTGTGGATGTACATGAACAGTATATATATTATCCGGATCATGTTGTGCTATGTACACATCTTTACAATTCTTCCTGAAGGTTAAAGCAGTTCATTAGATTTCAAAATGTGTAATCATCTTTTTATGTTGGCACTTGTTAGGTTCTTGTCATAACTGGCATGTTTTATTGCAGCCCAGTTCCAGCCAGTGTTTGCCAACATGTTACAACAGAAGTCCAGCAATAGGTGGGTAGAGTGCAGGAAAAACAGTGCCATGTTTCTCATTTGGAGACCTACAATACAGAAGATAAATCATATTACCACTCTGCCAAAACATCACGCTCTTTAGCTGCTTTAAGATAGCAAACAGGAGTTGTAGCCAGATAGAGAGAAAGTCATTCACGGTTGGCTATTCTCAGGAGTTTACTTGGATGTCTCTCTGTTGCTTGGTGTTCGGATTTAACTTTGCAATCATCTCTCAAGGACAGGACACTAAAATTAGTGCAGTGCTAGAACACTGGTGGCAAATTTGAACCCAAACCCTCCATGTCAGAAGATGAGGTTCTCGTACAAGTGGCTTAAACATCTGAGTACGTTATATATGTAGATTTCTCCCGTGCATCCAGGACAAGTCTACAGTTGAGTATTTTGCACAGCAACCAAATATTCTAGCTGTTTGAATGACTTACGTCTAATATGTTTTACAGAATGAGCATGAGCGGGAGCAGAAAACATCATAGCTATAAAAGTAAGCCAGGCTTTTCATCCTCACTGCCACATGCTTTTATAACTCATAACAGTTAAGACTTCTGTCTTCCATACGCAAGATGGCTAGCTTACTATGTCATCAGTGTTACTTCTTCCCACTTTTGGGCAAAAAATCATGCTCAAAATTAAGTTACTATATTGAACAAGGGCAATGGTGCAACATACTTTTAAAGTGATGTCTGGGAAGCAGCACACTGCCTTATTTTGTGAATTCACTCTAGTTATGCTAGAGACGAGACTCCCATACTCCAGGACTGTTCACCTTTATCTCCTGAACGAGAAATATCCTCTTAAGAAAACTGCAGGATTAGGTTCTTCATGTATTTCCCATGTATCTTCTCTGTAAGTTTTATCAGAAAGAACAGAATCTCCCTGCTCCGAAGTATATTCCTTCAATTTAAAGTCAATCACGTCTGACAGTTTGCTATGGTCAAAAACTAGTATCAAGTGGGATGATTTTTGAGTAACTGTATATGCAGCCTTTAGGAAAGGCTTGCTATGGTTAAATCCAGTAGGTCAAGAAATGAGAGTAATGCAACTAGCATGTTCTTCAAAGGTGTGAAAACTCCCTTGAGATGTCAGTTTGTTAAAATAATCCCATCCCATAGTGAGTTCATTCAGCAGCTTCCTTTTTCCATGTAACTGCTCAGACTTCTGAATGCAAGGGGTATTAGTTTATAAGCCCATTGTGCCCACCAGAGTAAGCTGGAGGGAAGAGATTTATTAAACTAGCCTTTTAACACAGAAGACTTCAAATGTGACACTTGATTTGGAAATTAACCAACCTAGCAGAATGCAGAAGTTAAAATGGTTAAATCCCTTCTCAGGTACAATTTAACAGGAGCGAAGACAGATAAACACTAAACAGAAAAGTTTCAGTTTAGTGACCTGGAGACTAGTTGCCAAGCGGTTAATATCATATTTGGACAGTTCTGTCAACAAGCAAGATGGTAACACAGGTTATATCTTTCCAACACAGTTTGTTTTATTACAGCATTGGTCTGACAGCCTGCTACAAGTCGCATGTTAAATGGAAGCTTCCAGTTTAGTGACCCCATTACTAACAGAAGACTGCTTAAGCACAATTGTCTAGCCACCACTCCATCCTCAAACTTCTGATTTCAGGGCTTAAGCATTACAGAAGGGAAATGCCTACACAACTGTTCTGTGCTTAGTACTCGTACCTCTTACGGAAACTTCCCTATAAAAAAGCTGTTAAGAGCATGACAATTCTTATTTTCAAGTTACAGTGAACAACTCTGAAGCCAAGAGATGTCTGGGGAAGAAAGAAAATTTTTCAGTCAGAGCCTGTGGTCATTGCAAATAAAGCCCAGCTAAGTGGTATTAAGACTTGAATTCAAGTTTGAAGGGAAATTCAAATTTAATTTCTAAGCACAATTATTGTTAACTGCTAAGAGAAGTAAAGTATACTCATTGTCCCCAAGGAACTACTAAACTTTTCCCCCTTTTGAAGTGCCTGATAAAATGGGATTCTCTCACACAAAAGCTTATGTGATAAATAAATGTGTTACTCTTTAGACAAGCCACAGGACTTTTTTGTTTTACTAAAATTAAGCACCTTGTAGTAGTAGTACTATGGGACACCGCAAGATGCCTTCTTGTGTCCTATGCTGATACTGACTGAAAAAGCATCCTTCTGCAATACTTTAAGACTTTTAATACAAAATAAAGATTATTTACAAGGCTGAGTTGTCTTCCTAGCTACATGACTGTGATCTTACAACCCTGAGAGATTCAGCTTACAAATGGTCTTGCTATCAGCATTTGTGTCGCAGATTGGCAGAACCTCTCCATCAACATTTGCAGTTTGGGGTTGTCAAGAGACATGTGAATTTTAAAGCCAATTGCCTGAGCAGTATTCCGAGTCATCTACAGCAAAAACCCACTTCTGATGCTAACACATTATAGAAGTGTTATTATAGCCACTAGTGAGGTGACTGAATTGGTATAAAATGCTGCCAAACCAAATTTTGGCTTTTGATAACCTATTGAAAACATGCTAATAAAATTATAATGCAAGTACTAATGGACAGTAATGCATGAGGGGCAAAAAAGTTACAAAGCTATGGAGGCACCGAATAAGTCTTGGGCAGTTCTGATCTACAGACATGAAGCTGATGTGATAATGTCACTGAAGATACGTCTACACAGCCAGCAACTTGGGGAACAATCACTGAAGTTCTTGCCGGGCAACACCACTAATCCGTTCTTTGAAAGCAGTAAGGCTCCATCGACCGAGGGCATTTCTGGTCAGCGTGGCCAAGATACCACAGTATGACAACCTAAGCTGACGTGAAACACACACAAAGCTGCTTCATGTAGCTTGTCTCTCCCCCATCTGCAGCAGATAGTTTCAGGTGTGGCCTACAAACTGAAGCCGGGAGAGAGAAAGCAAAGCTCTTTTGGAAGAGAAGAGACAAATATTTAAGTCTGAATACTAACTTGTAGTGTCCTGTTAGTTCACCCTGCAAGTCTCCAAGTAATGGAGATGAAGGTGCCCTTCTTTGAAGAAATTACTTACCCTGAAAAAAGTGAAGCTAGCTGCTGAATAAGTGTCACTCAAAAGCAGTCTCTTGGCTTTTTCTTACACAGCGTGCAACTTTCCTTTTGAATTCTCCATTTCTGTCTTCCCTCCATTCTTTCTATAAAATAATATTAGCCAACTTTCAGATGTTAGTGCAATTAACTTATTCCAGCAAGAAGTATCACATCTAAGTTTCAATACATAGGTGTTCTGAGTCCTAAAGACTTAACGTGTTTAAGGCTGGTAAGCCTGTTCCTTTGACAATGATGGAATTTCAGGTTTGGAGAAAAGAAGTTTACTCTTAGCTTCTAAGAAGTTTGTCCATAGAACTGTGAGGACCTATGCCATTTCTATAGCTTAATCTTTCGAGTTGGGACATCTAGCCTTACACATTTGTAGAAGGAATGGCTCTTGCACGGAAGACATGGCAAATAAACCAGTAGTACACTTAAAGAAAAAAAACTAGTTACTGGAAATTTTGTCAGTGTAATGTGAAAAGTAAGTAGATAGAACCCAGAGAAGGCAGCTACAGAATAGTAACTAATGTACAGTAGAGAGCCAAGATAGAACATCCACTATTGGGCATTTAAATCCTAGTTTGCACCATCAGTGTTCATTCAGATCAGATGTATGAAAAATCGGTGTCTACTTAATACACAAGTCTCTAGTGGTAACATCAGCTGCCTGAGTGGTTGGACATGTACACGAAGATACAAAAGCATTTATCAAAGCAGTTCTTGGTTATCAGGAAAGAACTCTTTCCACCACAGACTGGAGAACAAGTCTACTAATCAAAACTGACTCCATATCGTATTACTGTCTCTCTCAGATCTGGGAAAGCTGAGCTCCCATTTCAGAAAACTCAAGCTAGATGCACCTGCCTATAGCCTCATGCATCATTTAAGAACTTCACATTTTAATGTAGCTATCTTCTCTCATTCCCATGCTCTCCTCCCACTTCTCACATTTTAAGAGGCTACTTTAGATTTTATGCCCCCCCCCCCCAAACTTTCCTTACATGCTCGTTCTGAGCGTTGCTCATTCTTAGCATTTCAAGTACCACTGACATCTAAGCTAGTACCCGCTGAAATGAACGGGGGCCAGTTCTACCTGTGTGTGTTTAAGGCTCAGTTTTTCCTCAAGATTGATAATCACCCTTTCCTTCAACCTTCTAACAACATCTTGGAAACCTCTGTTGTTCTCCCCAAAGGCTGCTTTCTCCTCACTGCCCTCCTAAGTGAAATTCAATTATCCCAATCTCATATATACGTGTTTTCTTTTACACAATGAATGTCTTCACTGCAAATTCAGTCAAGCCTTGTGTGTGGACAGAAGGGGCATGGAGCAGGCAACACCCAAAAGCCTCTCATCTAAGATTAGTAGTAGTGCTTTCAACTTGGATTAGTTTGTTTATCTGGGGTTGCAGATTAAAGCCTCAGTGAGGCTTTTGAATCACCAGTTCCAGCGAGGACACACGTTAAGTTACCTGAAAGCTAACACCCTTCCAGTCTTTTCATAATTCCCCCACTACTTAAGTCTATGAAAGGAGACATTACCTCCCACATATGTACTGTTTCATCTATACCCCATGACACTGATTATAGGCTGGTTTTGGGGGCAAGGGTGGGGAAGGAAAATAGTTAAATTTTTTAGTACTAACTTTTCCTGCTAAGTTTCCAGCATCAGTTTCTGTACCAAGTCTCTTCAAAGAGGCAGGGCTCCTTAAACAAGCCTCTTCTGAGCTATATACAAAGGAGCATAGTAAAAGCCCCAGAACAGGTGTCCAGTACAGAGTGAAGGACACAGGAGCTGCAAGCTACAACAGCTGTGTTCTGCATCTTCAGATGCACAGCCAATACCGGCAGGCAATTGTATCTAGTCATATAGCCACCAACTTCAAGCTTCCTTGACAGGAAGGCAGCTGAAGTTCACCTATTACATTTCAACACCAAAGCCTCAAAATAATGCAGAAAATCTCCACTCTGATACAGTTTTATGCATCAGGGAGCTACTTTCACAAGATAAGTCTGCTTCAGGCTCTGCCCCACTCAGCCTATAAATAAGATGATTTTGTCTGTAGGCAGCAACCAGTACTTACTAAAATAAGTAATCCTACCCAAACAATCGTAAGGCAGACACACTAGCCATTAGGCTTAGCTATTAAGTTTCATCACATGTATGCTTCTACTGAGCAAAAGTACAGTCTTCATCAGTGTGGTATTTGATGACTGGTCAGCAAAGTTATGAAATACCCCCATTTGAGTTTTTCTGTTTAGAATGAATTAAGACGTCTGCTACATGGTATTTCTGTAGTTACAGAATAGGAGCCTTACCGCTGCATCAACATTAGCAGGAGAGTCACCATTGGGATCTGCCAGCATAGAAATGACACTAATCATTATGGTTTCCACTGTGTGGATAGGAAGCCAGCGTTCCTCAGGTTTTTCATAGCCATATTTGTCTTCTCCAGGCTCATGAAGAATGGAAATGCAGACATCACCGTTCTTGTCAACTACCAAGTCAAATAAATTACAATTAGGTTTCTATATCAAGGGTGATTAAATTGCTGGCTTCAAGCTAGCCTATCGGCTAGCCTAGCCTCCACCCAAAGCAGCATTCCATCCATGTACCTTCAAAGAACAGTTGTGAAAAGTTTCAGTTAAGACACTTTCTTTCAAGAAAAACAGTCAGGTTCATATACCTGTTCTTGGACTCTAAAGAAACTGCAAAAAGTGATAAACAAAATTTAAGTAGGCTAAGGCAGTCTATTAGTTAAGATATTTGCTTTAACATGGGTTCATGGAATACTATCACAATTTAAGTGTTCAGTTTAATTGTAGCCTTTTCCCTCTTTGATTCCTACAAATCAGACATTTGCCGTTTTGATACCTGAAAGTTAACAGTACAGCTGTAGACTATTCACACCACAGATAATTATCTATGTGTTTTATGGATAATCTGAAGTGTTATCATGTATACCTTTCTGATGCTGTCACTTTCAGTTCAGTGGTCTTTCCCCCTCAATTTGAAAACACGTGTCTGAGTTCAAGGAGTTTTAGACATACAGCTAGCAAACCCTGCTAGTAGGGCAGGAGCTCACTTCCTTAAGGGGTAGGCATAAGGCATTGTCTTCCCTGTGGATAGCAATGTATTTCTATGTTGGGATTTGATCTGATGTCACTGTAAGGTCTCCCCACCCACTCCCCATTGCAGGATCACTAGATGCTGATTTGCTGCTCATCTGTATTAGTGATTTACAGAACTCAGTCAAGTTCTTCAGGCAAACATACGTGTCATTATAAGATACTTGTCTTCAGAGGACACAAGGGATGGATGGTGCTGCTTCTGGCCTTCCAGTTCGCAGCTGCCAGACAGTGATGTCAAGTTAACCCTAAAACTCAGTTTTTTTCCATATCAAAAGCTTATATTAAGTAGAAACTGCCAGCAATTTGTCAGGCCCACACAATGCCAATCTGATCCAGTGGCCAAAACCTTGGGAAGACTAATGTGGACTGCTGAAGACCTGACCACCAGAATACAGAAGTATGGAGAAGAGAAACAGTTATTACAACATGTGGCAGTTAGCTAAACGGTGGGGTTGTTCCAGGCTTCTTACAACACAACCGATGGCAACACTAAACTCTCTTGTTTTAGTCACACCTTTCATTTTCTTTTACAAGTACAGCAAGCTAAAATTTATCAATTCTTACCATTTGGGTGCCATATTTCTGTAATGAACTTCATTTTTGGCGGCCTGAGAGGGTAGTCTTTTGGAAAAGTGAGATGAGCCTTGAAGACACCACCTTCACTGGGGAATTAAAGCATAATCATTAAAACTAGAAAAAACTCACTCAGACTGACATCTTAACCTTTACTAGTTCCAAAAGGGTAGTTAATCTAGTTCAGCAAACAAGGATTCCTGGGACACTTTTAAAGACTGAAATTTATTTATCGTATGAACTTTCATGGGAGAAAACTGCACTCTGTCAGATACTTGAAGACATAGGAAAGCTAACTATGCATTGTAGAAGGATTTTCTCTTTGTGTGAAGTCCAGCCAAGGGGAAGAACATGTAGGCTGGTTTTGTATGAGAGATTAGAATGTTGAGAGTTAATTTTTCATATTCTTCTGTTTGCTGTACAGGAAGCTGATCAAGTGGTTTCCTAGTTTCTGAAGGAGTATTTGGCGCGCGCGCGCACGCACAAGTCTGTATAATATGGTGATTGTAATGGTTAAGTTCCCCATCTTCCCCTTTCTGACAAAATGGGATTTTCTCCCACAAAAGCTCATGCAATAAGTGTGTTAATCTTTAAGTGCCATCAGACTCTTTGGATGTTTAACCTATACTAGCAGTATAAACCATTTTGCAAGACAAGGCAAGAAACCACTGGACAGACAAGATTCTTTTATCACCTACTCCCCATCCCCTCCAAATAGTCAGACCATGTTTAGGAATATTATAGTTTTCCAGAAGACAAAGTGTCATTTTAAAGTAATAATTCTCAAGCTCCCAGTTAGCCAAGGGAGTAAGTGACCATTTTGCCATGAAGTGAAATGCCTCTCTCAAAACATATGAAATCTTATATGGCAGACTAGAGAGAAGAACTCTTGGTTCATTAGCTGGAAAAGATGGACTGGGGAATATAAAAGCTTGACAATACACAAAAAGAAGTCAGGGGCCATCTGTTGCAGCTAATTAAGTTTTCAGTTGCCACTGGTCTTAGACAATCTATGAAGGAAATCCAGAGATGTGAGAGCCAAATAATTTTTCTAGTAATCAAAAGGCTACAATTGGCCAGCTACTGACACTTCATCTATCTGGTGCAAACTTCATGTGGGTTCAATGAAGTACCATTAATATGATACACTGGCTCCAACAGCCCTTTAGAGAGAGTGAAATGGAAGGACAGTGACTTAATCCTTAATACAACTTGTACTTCCATTAAGATTTAAGACCTATCATGGGGTGTCACAATAGTCTTTGAGAGTAAAGGCTTGACAATCTAGATCAGTGGTTTTCAAACCTTTTCCTTGGGACCCAGTTGAAAAAAAAAAGATCATTTATGCACTGCGACCCAACAGTTAGATCTTTCAGCAATACATTCCAGTCTCTCCATCATTTATATCATGAGCAGAAATCACCCTATATTGCACAAATCAACAGTCCTCTCACCCCATCTTCAAATCCTTAAGTGACTTATTCAGACACTGGAGGAAGAGTACATATAGTCCTTCATTTATAGTAGCTCTCTCCAGCTAAATGCAAATTGAGCAAGCAGAGGATCCTGGAAATTTTTCTGCCCAAGGAGAAATCATGTAAATAGACAAAAGGGTCATTTTCCAGACAAAATAGCTTGTTTAATAGCAAAACTGTTCAAAAGATCTAGAGGTATTTGCAAGGTAAGACTGAGCACAGACCCATTAATGCACCAACTACAAACTGTGCTGTAAAACAGCACCAAGCACCTCAGGTCTTATTATACTGAAGCTAAGGTAACAAGTCAAGGTGCATTCAGTTGTATTAGGATTGCTAATACTTACTACAGTGTATCTGGAGGACCGATAATGAGGACTTCCCATCGGTAAAGATCATTGTCGTCTATTAAACCTGCTGAAAAACCTTCCACTGGATTTTTGTTGAGCTCTGTTTAAAGAACAAAAAAAAAAAAAAAAATTTTTTTTTTTTTGAGCCTTTGTGCACTTTTGATACAGTCTGCATATGTATCAGCTAGCACAGAGGTCAGCAACCTTTGCCACTCCCCCCTCCCCCCCGCCAGCTGTGCTCACTGCACCCTCAGCGGGTGCCAGGGCAGAGCCAAAAGCAGGCAGGCTCCCACCCCTGCCAGCAGGCAGCCTCTAGTTCCGAGGTCAGGGCCAGGGCCCACTCCCACCCCCAACCCATGGGCAGCCTCCAGTTCCAAGGTCAAGGTCAAGACCAGGTCCAGGTCCCACTAGCAGCAGCGGCTCTGGGTGGGCCGACCTGTCCTGCTCCCCTCTAGCCCTGCCCAGCAGGGGGCAGGGCCAGGAGCCCCACATGCTGCAGCTTCTTAGTCCCTCCCTAGTGGGGAAGCACGGCCAGCAGGGGGCCTGGAAAGATGGCACCTGGCTCTTGTCGCCCCAAGCCATGCAGTGCTGGGGGAGCAGGGCTGCATGCTGCTCAGGGTTGGCCCGTGTTCTGTTTTTGCTATGTGTGCCAGGGGTTGCTGACCCCTAAGTTACCATATAGAGTAGGGGTCTCAAACTCAAAATCATCACAAGGGCCGCATGAGGACTTGTACGTGAGCCCGAGGGCTGCACCGCTGAAGCTTTTTCATGCAACTTTATTGCAAATACCAGTAACGATAGGTTCATTGTGGGCCACAGGAAATAGCTTTAGGGGCTGCACACAACCTGCGGGCTGCATGTTTGAGACCTATGATATAGAGGATGGGACGATGAGGAATGTTGTAAGAAGTGTTACTTTTAGATCGCTGGTTGGGGTCTGGTATCAATCTGCAAGGGTTTAAAACAAAAGCTCATCTAACTTTGTATCTACCAGTCCTGTATCTAGTGAATATGTCCTTATGATCCCAAATCAGTCTAGCAGACCTCAAAGCTGACACAATACTAATGGTACATATTATGTAGGATGGTATTTATTCCTAGAATGATGAAGGGGCATTTTAGTCTAAGCACAAGACCAAGATTGTAGAGATTACTCATTCTGTATTTGAAAAGATAGTGTTTACCAATATTTTTTCCTCCAGAAGGGAGAAAAGAGAATTCAAAGAAGTCAGTCAAGCATCCCTATAATTTAGTCATAATGTAGTGGTTCATAAGATTCACTTGGGCCAATGGTGATCTAGTGGGACTAAGGCTGGGAGAAAGATGAGAAAGACTAGGAGAAATTAGTGCCCATTTTATCACCCACCATGGGGCAGGGGAGTAATTCTATCTTGCTTATTGTGTTTCCGGGCTGGCCATACAGGTTATGGTGACTGCTGTATGTGAAGTGCAGCAGAGGAGTATTAGGTCTGTAAAACCTGTACAGATCTGAGTGATCTTGATATCTTCTTTACAGTTTTAGCATATTACTCTGAACTTCCATTCAAAATGTCTCAGATGCTGGAAAATGGATACATCAATGATAGTTTTAGCTTTAGGAAGGACGATAAATTTATCCAGAAGGAGAGAAATTTTAATTGTCGCATCATCTTTATTGTGAATGGAATTTTTTAAATGAAGTGCTGCATTACCGTTCCAGAACTGGAAGAAAAGGCTGCAAAGATTTAGGAAGGCTTTATACCTGCAGCTTTGTTTTGACTTTGGCAGGGAGAGAAGAACATCACTCCTTTCAATTATCAATTTCTGAGAAGTAAGTTTGGGACAATTATAAGCAAATTGCTAAAATCATTAATTACCATTTGCAGCAGGATTACAGAAAACCAACACATGCTTTCTGTCTAATAGGCAACTAAAAAAATTAAGTATGCACAAGTTAAGAGCCTGACAGCTAATGGCAATAACTGCAAAGTTAACTGGTTAAATTAGTAACTTTTTTGACTGAAGTTTAATTAGGCCACTTAAAACATGAAGACCAATGATGGTCATTCCAGAAATTCAAGCTTAAAAACCCACCTGAAGTCAAATCCCCTAAAATTTTACATGAAGATTGTTATAATTTTGCAACTAGTCTTGAACTGCAAAGTTACTTTTGCACCTTTTAGTGATACAGCTTTGCTGAAATTATTGCTAGTTACCCATCACTTGGACCATGTCTACTTAGTTCCCAAGAAGCTATTCTATGTGCTGTTAAGTACACCTTCCCCCAAAAGGAGTGGATACCAACTTCTGTTTTGAACAGCAAGTTTAAGAATGAAACCGTATTTTACAGTCATGATGGACATGACACAAACACCTCATTTCCTACAGTCTAAAAAACCAAAAACAGATGTAGAGGACTAGGCAGGTTATAGAGATGCAGTTGCTGGACCTAGATGCCTGAAGAGCTCTCCTGGTTTCTCAAGTACTGAAGTTCACACCTGGAGAAGTGTAGAGTGAAGACCTGGTTTGTAAAATAAAGGAGACTAAGCCAAGACAAGCAACCACCCACCTACCTTACAGTTACTGTATTTCAAGTGTTCTGGTCTCATGGATCCCCATTCTTGGTGGGCGTGGACTCAAGCCTAGAATCTTCAACCAAATATCTATTGCGGCTGACCATGTCACTCTGCCCCCTGCCCCCAAATATTCCATTTCTTTGCCATTTAAATAGGGTGGGATAGTGAGAAAAGAGGACAAGCTGTGACATCCACACAGAAATAAAGTCTTGAAGACCACAGTGCTCGCCCTCTAGTAATCACTCCTCCTCCTATATTAGCATATTGATAACCTAAGAGCAGGATCTCTGAGTACCAATCAGTTAGCCTTTTAATGCACATAGGATTTCTACCTAATGTGGTGCCCAGCTGGGAGTCAGATCTCAATGCCAACACAGAGTGTTGTCTAATATAAATATCAACTGAAAGACAGATAGGAGCCTTACAAGTTTGAACTCTAGGGATGCTATTTAAGCATATTCAACAAGTTGCTAGAGTTCTGATCAATGGAATTTGATTTAAATGAAGGGGGTCAGCGGAAGCCCATTTTTTCACACTGGGATCCTAACAAAGTATATGATCCACTTTGAAAAAGGTCTGTGAAGGGATTGCTTGCCCCCTAAACTTCATTCCAAAGGCTATGAAGAATGAGTGATTTACAAAGCAGTTTGTTCTATGGAAGCAGTGAGTCACAGTTTAAGGGCAAAAAGGAGCACTAGATGCTGTAGTCTGACTTCCTACATACCACATGTCACCATCATGCACATACGAAACTCAAATGATACCCAATATTACAAGCCCAGAAGAGAATGGACTATTATTGTGCCACAGAAAGATAATAGGAGGGACTGAATGCACAAGACCCCTTTGTTTCAAGAGGAATGATGAAGTGAGGTACATCCAGATAACCCAGGCAAGTGACCTGTCCCCATGCACCACAGAGAAAGTGAAAACCCCACCAGGTCGCTAGTCATCTGATCCAGGGAAAAATTCCTTCCAAACCTCACATTGTGATCAGTTGAACCCTGAACTTTAGTCATCCAAACAAGGGGAGGGGGGTGGGCAGGGAGGAGAGAGAGAGAGAATGCTCAATGACCAATTATCAGATGTGCCTGGATACCTTATATGTTGAATTGTGAAAAGTTTGTCTTTTAGTGGGAGAGGCACTAAGAAGAAAAGCTGCTGCTCCTGTAGACTAGGTGATCATTCCCATGAACTCTGTTGACAGAGTAGGAAGGAGTACTGACATGACCTTGAGTTTTAGATGCCATTAGGGATGCATGTCAGGTACTGCGAATCCTGGTCCCTCTTTACTACAGCTGGCTAGCTATTGAACAGAGGAGAATTTCTTCCATGCTAGTTTTGTCATGGGGTGGACTCATACTTTATCACTTTCCCCAGCAAAGACCACCTCTGTTCTACCCTCTTTTACATAATCTGAGGATTTGAGGCTCTCTTCTGAACCTTCACTGGAGGTTTCATGCCTGTCTGTAGACACTAAACCTTAGCTTACTGACATAAAAACCTTATTTTGTCACTCTTCATTAGAGCTGACTTCTCACTGAATATTTCAAACCTACCACTCTCAAGGGAACAGCAGTATCCACAGAAAATTTTGCTCAGTCATTTAGGCAGGAGGGTCAAGGAAAGTGACATACCATTCCTACTAATCCTAAGCATGGGGCAGATGTATCTTAACCCCCCAGAGATGGACTCTCCCTGGCCCCATGTGCCTCACCAACACAGGATGCAAGCCTGATCACCTCATGCTTATTTCCTGGCTCCATATAGGATGTGACATCCTGCTGCTAAGCAGCAACTCCTTACATTAATGGAATCTCAAAACAATTCAGCTACCTCACTTCAAGTTGCTCACACAAAGCATCAACACAGAGAGGGTAACTAAACAAAACCTGCTTACATGTAGGTTTTTCAGAAGTCAGCAGAGCCTGGGATTACCTGTCCAATACCTGGAGCATTTGCTAACTGTTTTTAAGGTGTGCACAACACATTTCTGCAGGAAAACCTTCCAAGTCAGATGCTGCCTTTATAGACTTTTTTCAATGGACACCAAGCTCCTAGTGCACTTGGAAGGAGAACACCAAGGTTATCCCATCTCACTGTCAGGGGTGATTATAAAGAGTGTCATTTGGGTTACTTAACTCTTTATGCCCTTGAGAAGCATAAGGCCATGAAGTGTACTATCACTTCCCTCACAGAGACCACTGGTTAGCTTCTGAACACATGCACCAGGGGAGGCATTTATGTGGACAGACACCTGAAAAGGCAGCTCCTTAAGTTTACCACGTGAAATGAAACGCCTACATCTTTCTTTACAATGAAAATGGAGATGCAAAGTTAGGGTGTCTTTTGCTTGTGACAAATGAACAAGGCCTCAATCTTTCTTCAGAAGAGAGGTTAGGCTATTGAAATACAATATGTAAGTTTTTAACTGGAAGTTGCTTCCTAGCTGTTGGATGCCAGCCTTGCCTAGTCTTTTGCATGGCACAAGAAACTCGAAGTTCAGTGCAAAAAAACAAGCATATTTTTAATAAAAACAATGAGAGTCCCAAGGCACCTTATAGACTAAGGGATTTCTTTGGGCATAAGCTTTTGTGGGCTCCAAACCACTTTGTCAGATGCATATTTTTAACAAAGATATTCAAGACTTTGTGGTATCTACAGAAGATGGCAACCCCAGATTCTCCTCCTTTGAAAGTCATCTTTATCATTCCGTTATGTGTAACGGAGTATCCTAAATAGAGTTGTGATTACAGGTTTTCAGTAAACATTCATTCATTTCATCTACAGAGGTTTGTCTATTGCATGTCCAGTATCAAACCTACAACAAATCTAGACAACAGAACCAGTAAGTTTTCTCAATCACTTAGTTACAGCTCTGGACCTCCAACCCATAGAAGCCACATGCAGCTTCAGTTTCTTTATTGCCCTCTACCAATTCAAAAAATCCTTAGCATCCAGAAGTAGTAAGAATGAACAAGGCGTGGTTTGCAAACAGCTCTACAGAAGAGTTGTTTTTTTTTCCTCTCTCTTTTTTTTTTTTTTTTTTTTGCAAATAAGCTAGTTACACTAGCATCTCCACAAGTCAAGCATGGGCTGAGTAATTAACTAAACTCAAATGCTCCCCAGTCAAACCAGGATTCTAAAACTATTAACAGCTAACTCAAGTGTAAGTCACATCTTGATACGAGTCTTTTACTGTGCTAAAAGACGGTCATAAAAGGAAAGTCAAGTCAGAGAAATTTTATTTTTCATTTGGTTCAGGAAGCAGTGTCATCCTTGGTCACTCAAGTCAGATGCCTAGTCTAGAACCAGCCATAAAAATCATCTCCGACACTCAGAAACCATCCTAGATAGCTAGAGCCATTCCCATGGAAAACTTTAAATATCAGGATCTTTCTTAACCCAACTCCAAATTTGCTCTATTCAGTGGGGGAATTAAGCACCCACAAGAAGAAGGGAGCATACAGATAGTATTCACAGCAACCTGTAATACCATATATAAAGGATGCTGTATCTTGTACCGATTAGAACCTTTATTGACCAAAGGATTCTGCATTTAAAGGCAAGAGATAAAGACAAGATACTTACAAAACACTATAAAACAGGTATGGTAAGACAGCTCAATTGAGGTCATTACTAGAGGCACAGATGCTTAGGGGTTAAGCGAAACTTGGATGGAACAGAGTCCAGCAGGCATATGAACAAACTGAGAAGGAGGGGGCCAGTGTTTTAAACATCCCTTTAACATTGGGCAACACGAGTCAACCAAGTATTGATTTTAAGGAACTCAACTGTTTGTCTTTCTTGGCCCTCTTGTTTTGGGCAGAGTTTTCTGTCCGCAGGTTTTTTAAATTTAAGTTTGCTATGAATTAACTATATCCATAATCTTTCTACCTAAAAGAGGTGAGATTTACTTTTGTTGTCAATATTACAGCCTGCTGTTACATGATAAAATTGGGTTTAGTTTTTGCTGCACCTATTGAGTCAGCCTCAACAAGGGCTCAAATGTTAAACGCATAGCAAAACCACCAGCATTGCCTTTATATAGGCCTAGAGCCCTTTCTACAAATCTAAAAGCAAAGCAGAGGTGTCAACAAAATGACTAAGCAGAAAGAGTCCAGTGGCTAAATGCAGCAGCTATGTACGGCATCTAAACTTTTCAACTTGCACTCTGACAGAACACCACTACGCACAGACACTCCACTCACCATGCTCTGAATCATTTTACAGAAATACGCCATTGCTCTGCTTAATACTAGATTTCAAAATGTAGTTGATAGTGACCATTTGTTCAATAAAGTTTATATAGCTTGTCTGAAACCCATCAACAGGTTCAGTGGATTAAGTCCAGGACTAAAGATAAAGAGAACAGCTACCAACTTAGCAATGTTGAACACTAGGGCTCAAGAGCCTCATTTTCTAGTTGCTCAGATCTGCAATATCAAGCTGTGACTATTAGGATCACAGCATCTCTCAGTGAAGCAGAATACAACAGGTTTGAGCCTACAGCTGCTTATTGCGTGCCTGCATCCCTCATGACAGAGCTACTGGTTCTCATTCTGAATAGAATTACATAAACTGACACAGATTTGAGTAGTTTCCTATTACCAGTAAAGTGGTCTGGTCCTAGAACATACCATACTGTCCCCACCTGGCCTGTGATGACTTTATCCATAGGCTACAGAGATTTGGGCCCATTAAGAACACTATTTTTACCTAAGTCACTTGGTAAGTTACAGATAAGAGCAACTATCCAGAGTAATAGTGAAAATGAAGGCTGGGACAATTTTAGTGTCAGATTAGTTTATTTCCACCCACTGCAAAAATGTAGACCAAACACTGTCCTATTAAAGGTAGCCTTTCACAACAGTGTGCTCTATTCAGCGTCCTGGGAACCATTCCTGACCCAGACCTCAAGCTGACAAGTTACTTTAGTCAAGCTGTTTACCAGGAAATGACTCCCCTTGCCTCACCTCTATTCAAGAACTGGAATCACCCCTTTCTGCCTCTATAGGGAGATTTCTATTGATAAAAAGGTCCAAACACAAGTGAATACTCAAATTTGACTACTATTTTTAGTTCCTTGCTTATTTAAGCTATTTGAGCTTTTACTAGCAATGGCAAATTCTAACCAGTGGTGATCCAAGTATATATTCATGAGTGATGAAGTGATTTTACACTGGTTTGAAGTTACTTCAGGCTCTTCCCATATTTCTTTCTACAGTTTGTTTCTACAAAATATGATCGGATCAGTAGCAATTCACCAGGTTTTACTTCATTAAGCAAGTCTCTATGCTCGTTATTAGATTTTTATGCTTGTTAGCACACTATCAGTCTTCTGTTAGGTTAATGTCTGCCAAGTCTGGATGATTAAGCTCTTTCAAACTTATTGTTCTTCAACAAGTAGGCTGTTAGACAAATTACTACAGAATTCACAAATAATTTACCTCTGTCCCTATTAAGTCACAAAACAAGGCATATTAAAATTCTGTGTGCGCGTGCGTGCACACACACACACAGAGAAGGTATATGTATGAAGGCTGATGGTCACAAGTACAAACTGTATATAATACGAACAAAACAAGTCCTATTGGATTCAAAAGACTGACATTTATTGAATTTCAGAGTTTGTTTTTCACATCTAATCCATACACTAACTACACCATTAGGATCTCACTGGGCCCTACAAACATACAGGCCCAGCCAAAAGCAGTGTAAAAAGGCTGTTTTCAATAGTCATGTATTAGTTTGCTTTCTTCCAAAGTTTTGAAGCTTGACAGTTACGCAGCAGATGCTTGCATGCTGAAAGCTATTACCATTGCTTTTTCACCCTCAGCCATACTTAGGTATTTCAATTCCACAGCCTTTTACAAAAGGGATCCATTTTACTTCTGAAGGAGTGTAAATTCCAGGATGGAAGTTGATGTGGCTTTTTAATTAAAACATTGTTTAGTGATCTTCACAGCCACCAGGTTCAGAACTGCCATCCTAGCACAGAGCTTCCTCTTTTATTAAGTAGATTTAGAGTTGATCATACCCTGTTACCTCTCAGGGAAGCTATGCAATTAAAAGAGAGAACTGGTATAAACCCAACATGCTATTAACAAGTTGTGTTAGTTTCAGAACTCTTTGGGATATTTTACAACCTGTTGTCATGAAGAAACATAAAGCCTTTTGTTTAAAGCAAGTCTCATCCATTAAGAGTTATGTGCTGATATCAGAGCACTGCAGCGTTTTTCTCTCTTGAATGTGGTGAAGCCAGGGTTAATGCATGTCATTCTTGGCCTGTACAATTCTTGGTTTTGACATTCACTTATTATTTACTAAAAGCTAACTTCTCTACTTTAGTTAGATCCCATCCAAGGGAGACGACAAGGAAATCACGATCATCTACACATTATTAATACAAAACTCAAACTCCAGTGTCAGTGCAAGAGATTATAGCAGGCCAAGCCCGAATTACATGGATATTCAGAATTAGCCCACTGAAGCTGTGTAGCACTACATATCCAGAGTTCATACACTTTGGTGAAGTGAGCAGACAACACCTTATGGAGAGCAGTTTCAGAACCTGCAAGTTTGGCTTATACCAGACTCTTTAATAGTGTTAATGAATCACTGTGTCTCCATGCCACAGGTTTAGTGGTGTGCTCATATCACTTCCTTTCCCACCCCCTCCAGTCTGTAGACATGGGGGTACTATTTACCAAGACAAGTGTTTGCATGCTTTATCATCTACTAAAACAGTGCAGCTTGCCACAAACATCCTCTTGCAGGAGAACCCAGAAGAAAGATTTTGCTCCATAGCAATGTGTGGAGTGCACAACAGTGTCTGAACCCCACTCCACAGAGAGCTTCTTGCTTTCACAAAGGTTTTGCTGCATAATATCAGTTGAAGGATACCACCCTAACCCAGTTACCTGCCACTTACAGAGGCTTTTCCAGGAAACCTCCATTCCACTTGAATGGCTACAGCGACTCAGGCAAAGTAACACCAACTCTGAAAGTAGGTGGCTCAGGATGTTCTTGTTATTGCTCATCTAAGTACTATTATAGAAGTGATGGGGTGCCCTAGAAAATATAGCCTACTGCTGTGCAAGTCATCAGGATGACAGCCTAATGGATTTGGCAGGGACTTGTGGTTGCATTGCAAGCCAGGAGGGCATCTGTCACGTTAAAGCAGAAGAACTAGTCATATCAGCTTTCTGCTGTGTCAAGAATTGAAGATCTGCAAACTCTCCCTTTAAGGCTCCCAGTAGGAGTGAAGGGAGTGAAACCAAGAAGAAGTTTCTCCCCTTTCTCCTCAGCTTAGCGTAACAGGGATGGCATCTCCAAATAATTCCCCACCCTCCTCCCAGAGCTGGGGCAGCCTTGTCAATGACAAGGCTAGAACAATTCTCTGTACTAATCTACAGTTCACAGTAAGATCCAATACTCTTCTGGTAGAGCCCTCTTGTAATACACTAGCGCAGTGATTTTCAATTTTTCCTTGAGAACCAGTTGACAAAAAATCATTTATGCCTGAAACCCAACAGTCACATCCTTAAGCAATGCATCCCAGTCTTCTGGTGATGGTGGCAGACTGTGCTGCAACCCAGTACTGGGTCCTGGCCCTAAGTTTGAAAACCACAGCCCTAGTAGAAGCACACTGCCCATATTCTATTGTGCCAGAAACCCAAAAACAGCTGCCCTCTGAGGGCAAGGGATGAAGCATGAGTGGGGAAGAGACCTACTTGAATCTCTTGCTCTTGTTTTCGGCCCTCTTCTCCAGATTTGGCAAGAATTGGCTTGGCCTATGGAGACTATGAACCCATAATCCCAGCTCTTAGAGCAGTGCTTTTCTAACCATGGGTCAGGACTCAGGACTGGCACACAGACCCACAGTTATTGGGTCATGGTGTCCCTTGCCGCCAAAAGACTGCAATGTATTGCTTAAAGATGTAGTTGTTGGGTCATGGGAATAAAAGATTTTTTTCAACTGGGTCCCAAGGAAAAGAAAGAATTTGAAAACCACTGTCCTAGAGTATAACTAGGAGAGTGGAAAACAACTCTTGACAGTTGCTCAGTCTGCCAGACCAGCTCCTACTTCATCCTCAGCAACTAAGGGATATCACTTGGCAAGTAAACTCTACATCTTGAGGTATACAACTTTTCTCCATCTCCACTATTCCATGTATTGCTACCAGTTTAGAAAACAATGAGTTAAGGAGTTAGTACACTGAAGATGCTTGAAGTCAAGTTTCTCAAGGGAAGTTTCCTCCAAGGAGGAAAGCTGTCCAGGAATCTCTGAATTATCCACAGTCCCTCAGAGAGTTGCATAGAGGCAGAAGAAAAAAGCCTCTAGCAGAGCCACGTCATGAAGTGCTTTTCCTGAAAGAGGGATGCAAGGAACACATTGGACATTGTTCCTTAAATCCAAGCAAGGTGAAGGACCATTTGATTGATAGAGGCTAGGCTACAACAATGGGTCCCACAACCCCTCGCTTCACAAGCTGCAGAGAAGCAGCTTCAATCAAACTACTAGGAAAGTAATTAGCCAGTACAACTATGTATACTATCACAACCCAAACAACTGTGCATAGCTCACGGAAGGCTGAGCAAATAAGGCGACGAACCTGACCAAAAGAAGTTAAAGATTCTTCACCACATCAGGAACACAGACTACTTACAGGCCAAGAGTCATCCAATGAACACAAGTGTTCCTTGAATGTCCAACATTAGAAGCCAATGGAGTGGCGCAATCTGGCATCCATTGTAAGAGACAAAAGAAAGCTTGTAATAACACAGTAAATTGGTTCTTGTAACACTTGCTGCAGAAGTTGAATACAAGTTTTAAAACAACAAGGAGTTGTGTGGCACTTTAAGACTAACAGATTTATTTTTTGCATGAGCTTTATTTTTTACCTCATTGCATTTCATGTGTTTATGTAACAGTACTAGCTCCTGAATACTCAGTCTTGGCCAGTAAAGTTTTCACTAATCCTAAATTTCCTGTTCTGGTGGTACTTCTGTCACTTAATCAAGCTACCAAATAGCACAATGACCAGGTGTTGTAAAGACAGCCTTGAAAACACCGCTATTTTACAGCTGACCCCCATCTCCTTTCCATCTTTGAGGTAGCATACACAAACGTAAGCCATTGCTCCCAGGAAGCTAAGTGGAAAAGCAGAAAAATAATCCTGAACCTCTGAACTCTTTTATCACATGCAGGCTATTTTGAAACTAGAAAGCTATTTCAGTTCTGGTCTTGTTTTTCAACAAAGCAATATTCTCTTAATGACATTATTTTGCCTCCACATTGTTTACTACTAGTAATTACTAAGTTTCACAGCTCAACTTGGGTAATTTGTCTGCAAGCAAGAAAAAGGTACAAGCTACGGCATTATTGCAACAGGTACTCAGGAAATAAGTTAACGTGGTCACAAATTCAATTCCTTAGAAGCCGCCCAAGTCAATTTGGTAATTTTCTTGACTATGATCTCACTACGGATTTAGTGTCTTGTGTGCATCTGTAACAGGCTTGTTATGAAAGTGGTCAAATTCACTGATTTTCAGAGCATGAAACTTGAGCCAGCATTTATTTATGCAATTACAAATGCTAGAACAGCATGCATACCAGGGAATCCACCTTTCAGAAGTGGGATGAGAGCTTACAGGAATACACCACATTGAGATGCTAACATCTTTGCCTCTGCCCCAAAAAGCTGAAATCAAAAGATACACAACCATAGCACCAGCAACATTTCCCATAACATGAACAAGGGAAGTTGGGTAATTCCAAGGCATTTTTCCTGCTCGTTCTTTGCCAACAACAGACTCCCAAAACGAAACCTGTTATTCACAGTTCCAGGCTGCAGAACAAATTAGTTCTCTCTCTCCCTCTCTAAGCAACTTCTCCAAATTTAGTTTGTGAAAACCAGGTTGGAGTCACCAAAGCTAGTTTGACTAGCAGGTTTTTAGCTCATAGGTATTTTGCAGATTTCTTACAGGAAAGAAATCCATGTTCAGATGATAGGAGCTCACTTAACCTATTCTACCAGGGCTAGTCATTTGAGACCAACTGATCCAATTATTTCTGTAGAAGCCTATTACATTTAGATAGGCTCTCTTCATTTTCTTGCAGACTCTAGACCTCTGATCAGTGTACCATTTAAGCTAACCTGGCCTCAAAGAGCAGTGGGGAAGTTATATCTAAGCCACCCTATAACTCTCCTTACCAAGTCACAAGAAGGTCCTGTCAAACAGTATCAAATAGGTCTTACCAAAGCTCAGTTTAAGACTACATGAATTTCACTGGCCTAATGGGTTAATTCCAGTCCAGCGGTTAAAGTATAATTTAAGGGAATCCAGAACCTTTCCTGCATTATCCAGGGCCCCTTCATGCACGTGTGAGCCTGATTTTTCTGGATTCTGGCCCATCAGATTGGTGGGCCCTAGAACACCAGCTTACTTTAATCCCTGGTTATTTCTACTATTATGTGAGAACACGTACAAGTGAAAGCAAGGTTAAGGCATGAAAGAAGCATTGAAGACAGGAGCGCCTCTTGCCCGGAAACAGGGCTCGGGCACTGAGATTCTGGGCTTGTGCACTTTAAACGCACCACTGCTGCGGCTGCCACCACAGCAGACCCAGGGCTCTGGTGCTGGGACTCGAGGCTTAAGCCCTGTAAGCCCAGCACCAGCGACACCCCTGATTGAAGACATGATTGAGCAGGACAGATGGTAAACAGTTCATTTACATGTCAGGACTGAGAACAGGCATGAAAGACAACTCTCCTTCCTGTGATCTTATTTTCCTTTTTACAGACATGATTTTACTATTTACTCTGACAGTGGTACTATTCCACTAGCCTCACACTTAATTCAAAGGCCTTTCAGAGTGGCAAGCAAGAGATACCTCTTCCAGTTTAATTAACCGAACTGGGTCCTCAATACCGGCAACAACAATTATTCTTCAGGAGGCATGAGCTAAAATGAATACCTAAAAATCCCAAATTGGTGTTATTCCTGCAAAAATGGATCCAACATGCTTGACATGATTTCAAAACTAAGCCAAGACTGTGGAAGCGCCCCAGGACGAGTGTCTATATCAAGGGAGATCAGTCTCAAGCAGCACCTCTACAAGAAAGAAAATTATGGGTATTTATGAGCTCCAGTTATTCTCTGTTTTAGAGCTGTAGAACACTAGGAAAAAGCTTGAAACACTTGCCTATTTCATCCTTTCTGAACTGGAAAGGCAGTTACGTTCTGCATGGTAAAGAACAAGATGACAGCACAAGCAAAGGGCAGTCTTGGTTAGTAACAACAAGTATATGTATTTTAGAAAAACAAGATGACTACAGGAAGATAGACAAAGCACAATGAAGTTGCATTAATAAGAAAAGATCAAGTTAATCCATTTCCTTTGAACCACATTTCTGAAGCAGTTAGCTGTTGAGCTGCCAACACCCCTCCTCCCCCCAAAGATGAAACACTCACTGCCATGATTATAAACCAGGTACCTGGAAATCAAGTCATTTCTCAGGGGATTCAGGTGAATACAACCCCAAAATAGATTTGCCTGATAGCATCAAAGCAAAGTTTCACTGTGGTGCCCCCGAAGGGCACCTACTGTTTTTCACTCCATAGCATCCTTTGTCAGTATGTGTGTGTTGTTTTTCCCAAGGCTTTACACTCATGTAGCTGTTCAAGTAATTGTCCCACCTCTGTTTTTGCTTTTTCTGCTTTTGGAGAAAAAGAGCCATCAATGCCAGATTTTGCATTATTCACAGCTGAGGTATTATAACTCAAAAGAATAGGACTATTGTGTCTGACAGTTTTTTGTTGGGGTCCACAAGAAGAGAAGAGAGTTCTTGATACAATGGTCAACTTTGTTTACTTTCACCAATAAAAATTAGAAAAGCTGATGAGAACACAGTTGAGTTGACAGTGTTGATATCTAAGCACCTAACTTGTCCCCTCTCTCCTTCAAAGTAAATTACTGTTGTTAAATAACCTTTATTTCAGGACAAAGGATTTGCTGGGTAGGAAGAAGGCCACAATTCAAGAATCCCATCCCTTCAAGTTTGGTTCCTATTTTATCATTGCTCTCCTATCTCCAAGACAACTGCCGCAGACATATCACTGCTCTGGCGACAGTAGTAATAAATTTTTCTCCTTTAAAAAGACAAAAATCAGAGTTGGGCCATAGTAGTTAAATGTGAATGCTATATGTGTCTGTCTCAGCTAAAGTAAGGCTTGCCCTGTTAAGTTCAACTATTAATATATTCTATTATGCAATAGGACTCCTTCTGTCAAGATCTGACAGCTTCTTAAGTTAGTTCAGGATCTAGTTGATACATGGGAGGTATATGTGCACTACCGCCAAAAGCTGAAGTTAGTTTATTGCCTCTGTCAATTTCTGCTGCAAAAGACAGGTCAAGTCACACTGAAGAGAGAAAGACAAAATTTACAAGCATCTTAGAGTAAGTTGGAAAGAGGAATTGAGTTAGGTATGAAATCAGTTAGTTACATGCTGAGTCCAGTCGAGAAATTGAGTTCACAACATCTACACCAGGGATCTCAAACACATGGCCCATGGGCCACATGCAGCCTCTAAAGCTATTTCCTGCTGCCCTCAATGACACTATCATTACCAGTATTTGCAATATTGTTGTATGGAAAGGTTTCAGTGGTGCGGCCATCAGGCTAATGTATTAGTCCTCATGAGGCCCTTCACTGGTCCAAATGCAGCCCTCGTGTTGATTTGAGTTTGAGATCCCTGATCTACACCAGGGGTCTCAAACACATCCCTAAAGTTATTTCCTGTGGCATGCAATGAAACTATTGTTACTAATATTTGCAATATCATTGTATGAAAAGGTTTCAGTGGTGCGGCCCTTCGGCTAACTTACTAGCCCCCATATGTGGCCCTCTACTAGTCCTCATGCAACCCTCATGGTGATTTGAGTTTGAGACCCCTGATCTACCCCTTAGATGTTACAGTTACCCAGGATGAGAAAAGGGCCATCACTTAGCTATGACTGTTACCTGTCATACAGGCAACAGGACCACCCTGTCCACTGACAGCAGCGACTCACAATTTAAGTTACAGCTTTACTTGGGAACCAGTATCCTCGCAGGCAGACTTAACAACAATGTACAAGATACTCAGGCTTGCACATTGTGGAAGACTGTATGTGAACAGTGCCTACAGCTTTTCCTATCATCATTGTATCTCCACCTCAAGGATTTTTTAATAAAGGCTCTGTTCCAGTTTACACTTCTACCTAGCAAGGAAGAGGTCTTTACTTCAGGGGTTGGCAACTGTTGCCAGACCCCATGTCAGCCCCACCCACTGCAGTCAGTGGGTGCCACAGGTGGGGTCAAGCTTTGGTGTTGGGGCCAGCACCCACCCCCAGCAGCACAAAGCAGCCACCCAGCAGCAGAAAGCAGTCCCCAGGGCGCCAGGGCCGACCAGCCAGCATCAGCCACCCCACAGAGGCAGGCAGCCTCGGGGGGGGGGGGGTCAGGACTGACTAGCACCCGCCCCCTCAGCAGCAGCGGGCAGCCTCTGAGGGTTGGGGGACAGGGTTGGGGCCAGCCAACACATGCCACCAGCAGCGGTGGCTCCAGGTTGGCAGACCTGCCCTGCTCCCCACCCCTGCCTAGCAGAGGGTAGAGCCAGCTGGGGCCAGGAGCTGCGCACCGCAGCTTCTTTGTCCCTGCTGGCCACGCTCCTCAGGGGAGAAGCATGGCCAGCTGGGTCCTGGGAAGTGGGGGGGCCTGAGCAGTGCTGCATGCTCAGGTTTGGCATGGGTGTCAGGGGTTGCTGAGCCCTGCTTTACTTTAAAAGGTAGGGTACATTGTTTTCATCTTCCACCTTCCGAATTTGTGGCAATTTCACACAACAAGTATTTTACTTCTAATAGAAGTACATGAATAGTAGGATCAGAGCAAGATGAGTACTTGAGGATTATAATTGCTAGCTATGATCTTGCTTTCCTCTCTCCTAACTGCTTTCACCCAAAGCCATCTTTCTCTTCCCCTATTGATGGCTCGCATGACCACTGATTGTTTTACTATCCTTCAGTTCTCAGACTTCCCATCAACTCCTTGCTCGCAGTCTAACAGCTCTGATTCAGACCTGCTCTGCTCAGGTACTATTACTATGAAGGATAAAGTATAATCTAGAGCTATTTTAACAAGCTTTGATCATACAAAGCATCTCAGACATCTATTTGCTGTCTTTCCCCAGCCCCCACCCTGAATCTTATCCAGTGACTCACCAGCCTTTCTACTAACACACAGCACTGAGTTTCAACAACTAGTCCCACCAGAAGCAAACAGTCACATCAGAATATTAGCATGCCACATTTTGCTTGGAGGTACAGCAGATATCGTGGGTGTGGGGAAAAAAACAGACTTGGAAGGCAACATCCAGCAGTGAGTGAAAGAGACACATCAAGTCCAACCTCTCTATGCATTATGATTTCAAATGGTGTACAACTGAAGAAAAAAGGTTTCTGCTCAGTTTACCTTTTAGCAATCCTATCCATGCTACAAAAATATGGGGAAGTGTCCTATTTATTAAACAAGTAGAGCACTAAGACTCCAAGTTCTCATCATGCTCCCCAAAGTTCAGATACTCATCACAGATTCAGCTCCACAGAATCTTACAGTGGGAACCCACATGTTGAAGGGATGCTACCTGCATAACTATGTAACCCTGTAGGTTAGATCTGTTCCAAGTAAAGTTACAGAGCTTTTGCATTGTTATTGCCAATGCTGTTGCACTGGTGATGGTAATGGTGACAACTTTTTAAAGTTGTCTCATTAGCATCAGCCCTAAAACATTTTAAAACGGAAAACTGAAGCAAGCAGAAACTCAACAGGAAGGGCATACAAATGAAGCCCAAACCACAGAGAAGTATTCCATCTGGGCACTCAAGTGCCCAGACTCTCAACCTATCCATGCTCCCCTTGTAATAAAATTGCATATTAGTCCTAAGCCGGAGTGACCTAGGATTTCAGCTGCTCTTTCAAGGAATCAAATTCTCAAACCAATATTGGGATTTCTTGAAAGAATCATCTCTGGGAATGATGCCACCCAATAGTAATGCACTGTCCCTCTTAATCTATACCCTCATTTGCTTGTGTAACTCTAAAATTGCATGCTGTATACCCAAGAAGTTTTATTTTGGTTTGTGATAAGCCATATCTTTGAGGCACTTTTCAGAGAAGAGTCAGTGACTTAAAGCAAAAACTTGGAGAACTAGCAAACCTAGTAAATCTTCACCGCAGTTACTAGAAAATATGCCATTTTCGCTGTATACGTTTAATGCCTATTCACAAAAAGATGCAATCTTGCTCTCAATCTCGTCACTTAACTAGGTAAAGGAACTACAAGATTTCTGTAAAGTCTATCCTTATCAAGATTAATGTATTTCAGCAGCCACATACTCTGGAATGTGGAAGCCATAAAGGTTCAGTATTGCAAAAGTGGACAGATAACTTAACAACATTGCCCTTGCTAGCACCATTAATTATAGTCACATTAATTCTTGGACTCCTGGCTTCCTCACAACCTTAAGAAACAAAGAAAAACCCCCACAGACCCACCATCTTAAAGTGAGCATATATTAGTTAGGACTGTTAGGTATTTGTTGTTTACCAGAGATACTTTTGTTGTTTTGTTTAGATAACATTGAAAAAAATGAACACACAGCAATTTGGTTTTTAACCTGGATAAGCAGCTGAAATTCAAACTCTGGCTCCTGAACTGAAATGCTGCTGTTTGTTTTTTAACTGGCATGACCAGGGATCCAGATATTACCCTACACCATCCCAGTATTAAATGCTTTGTCTTGTATATTTAACTATACTCTCACACTCTTCAGTCAAATTTTTTTAATCGCACTTGTGAATTGAAATTAAGGTGCCCAGTTATCATTAGCTAATCTCAACTGATGCATCCTTGATTTACCCATATGAAGTCTGAGAAAGAACAGAAAGCTGTATTTTTAAAACTGATATAGAATGACCTTTTAAAAATTGCTTATATAGCAAGCTAGAAATTAATACCAGAAGAAAGCTATTGCTCAATGTTCTCCCTCAGTCCGACAATGAAGGACTGTACCCCCACACTGCATTTACTAGAGCTTTTGTCAAAATCTAGTTACAGTAATTTTCTCTCTCCAAAGGTGTAGCCGCATTAGTCTAGTTCAGCAAAAGCACACAAGGAGTCCTGTGGCACTGCCAAAGACTAAACGGATTTATTTATTGCATGAGGTTTTGTGGGAGAAAGTCCTACTTCATCAGTTGCTTTGAAGATGGAAAACTTACAGAAATTCCTCTGATGCTAAACCTACACTTTGGTTTCCATTTTCCAAAGGGGTAGCCCTGTTAGTGTAGTCCACCAAAACAAACAAGGAGTCTGGTGGCACTTCTCTTCGACCTCATCCTTCTCTATGTGCTGTTTCCCAGTATTTGAATCTTAACAACTGCTTTGATTTGCTGTTACAGAGTGACCTGTTCCCATGACTTACTCTTTCCTGCTTTTATTTTCCTCCAATTCTGTCAATTCCCCTGTCTTCAAAGCGCCCAAAGTGAGATCTTCTGCCAAAGAAGCTCATGCAATAAACGTTAGTCTTTAAAAGTGCCATCACACTCCTTGTTTGTTGTGGTTTCCACTGTCACTGAATGGTCCCCTTCCCCTGCCTGACTTGGACTCACTTCAACCAAAGCCTGGTTTCTCCAATTTAGTTATACTGTGCCATGCATTTCCTTATGACGTGAAACATTTTTGTTTGCAGAGAAAGAGAAAGGTCAGTAGGTTTCACTAACACCTCAGCTAAACACCAGGTAAATCTGTTTTTCAAGGGGATGACTTGATCCTGGTAACCTAGAAGAATCCAAGGGAGAGCATATGGTCCAGCTAGGAGTGGGAAGCAAAGTGACCCAGAGAGAGTTTGCAAAGGGGTAGCTGTGTTAGTCTAGTCCAGGGGTGGCCAAATTTATGGAACTCAAGAGCCACACAAGTTGATTATTAAACCTTCGAGAGCCACGCTGAGGCACATAGCCATATACTTTTACCCACTAAATTGATTTGCTTATGTTCTTCCGTGAGCCACACTTTTTCATTCAAGAGCCACATGTGGCCAAATTGTGGCTCGGGAACCGCGCCTGGTCTCAAAACTTATTTTTATTAGTCTCTAAATGCCACAGGAGTCCTTGTTGGTTCTGCTGAACTAGACTAACACGCCTGGCCCTTTGGAAGGAGTCTGGTGACACTTTTCAAGACAAAAATGTATCACAAAGGCATTCGTGGGAGAAAAAAATCCCACTTCCAAGTATCTGACGAAGTGAGATATTTCTCCCACTTCCAAGTATCTGACGAAGTGAGATATTTCACAACAGCCCATGCGATAAACACACTCCTTGGTGCTCCAAAGTGCCAACCGAGCCCTCATTTGCAGCAGCTTCCCCAGGACTGGACATTAGGAGGATGTTTGGGGGCTCCCTAAAGTGGGACAACCCTTGCTAGCTGCCAGCGGAGGGGCTGTCGGGAAACTCAGGAGAGGGGAGTGAGAGAAATCCCTGCCGCGTCCTGGAGAGAGAATGACAGGCTGCTCGCCACAGCTGCGGGTGCCGGCTGATTTCTCTTTAAATCTGGCAGCCAGCAGCACATGGAGCTGCATTGTGGAGGGAGCCCGGCCAGCGCCCGCGCATGCTCGGCGCTGCCGCCGGGACAGGCCGAGCCGAGCCAGGTCCCCTGCACGGGCGGCCGGCGGAGCGGCTGGGGCCGGCCAGGCCGGGGACAAAGGAAGGGGGAGGGGAGGCGGAGAAGCGAGTGACCCAAGCAGCCCTCCCCGCCCCTAACCCTAATCGCCCCCCGCTCCCGCCTCCGGGATCCCACCCCTCGCCGCTCCCAACAAAGGAGAGGCGGGGGCGGCCCCGCCGCACGGGGCAGAGGCGCTGACAGCTGCCCCTCCGCGAGGGGGCCCAGCCGAGCCGGCGCTTTGTTAGCGACCGACGGGCCCCCGCGCGCCTCCCCCACAGCGCGAGCCAGGAGCGGGGCGCCCCCGTGGCGGCAGCTGCCTCCGCCCCTCCCCCGCTCGGCCCGGCGCCCCGCCGCGGTCCCCTCCCCCCAGCGGCCTAGCTCGGGCACCGGCCGCCGGGAGGGGAGCTGCCCCCCCGCCCCCTCAGTCCCGCCGCCGCCGCCCCCAGCACCTGCGAGTTGCCGCCGCAGGAGCAGCGCGGACTGGAGCTCCGTCATCCTCCCGCTCCCCGCCCGGCGTGGCGGCGACGCGGCAGCGAGCGAGTGGGCCGGCGGCGGGTCCCCCTCACGCCGCCCGGGGTCTGGGTCCGCCTCGGCGGCCGCCGTAACACACACGCTGCCTGGCTGGGGCTTGAGCCCGTGGCTCCGCGTCCGCCGCTCGCCAGCCGCCCCCCGCCCGGCAGGAATTTCGCTGCGCTCCAGGGCCCGGCGCGCAAGCGCACTTCGCGCCGCCAGGCTCCGGCGGCCGGCCGCGTCGCGACGCCATCTTGGGAAGGTCGCGGAGGGGCAGGCAGCCCCGCCGCCATTTTAGGAGGGTCAGGGCCTAGGCAGTGGCCCGGGGCTTTCCCTAGCACCACCCCTGAATTTCCCAACGTCCCTCCCCCCCAGTTATGGGCTAGTAACGCTGTGATACCAATTTAGTGAGCACCCCCACACCTGCTTTTCCCAATGTCAAGTCCTGGGGAGCTGCTACACTGGCCCTCAGCGTAAAGCAGGGGGAGGAAGCTTGGGACTTGTGAATGGGTTGAAGCTGGGAAAAGCCCAAAGTCAGGAGGACTCCTGGTCCCACCCCGCTTGGGGTAGTGAGTGTTTCACTCTGGCATCTCCTCTTTAGTGTGTATGGAGAGCTGCCACTCTCCCTGGCAAGGCCCAGACTAGCAGCCCCCTAGGCCACGGGTGCTTTTGCGGCAGGCTGGGACTTTCCCTCAGAGGATGGGAGCAGGGCAGTCACGGTGCATTTACACTCACATCTCATCATGAATTTACGCGGGCGTGCAATGCACAAGAGGGCATTGATGGGTGTGCAATGCATAAGAGAGTGCAGTAAAACCACACTGCCCCCAGGGCCGGCTCTACTGTGAGGCAAAGGACCGACATGGCTTCAGGTGACAGTTCTTAGGGGCACCTAGCAGGGGTGTTGCTGGCAACAGGCACACATGCCCCGAATCCCGGCACCAGTGCCCCGGGTCTGGCAGGGCTTGCCTTTCCCGGTCTCTGGCTGGATTGGGCCAGAGGTCCGGGGCCCAGCCACCCAGGGCCGTGGCGACCCCGTCCCCAGCTGAGGATCCGGAGCCCAGCCACCCGCGGCAGTGGAAGCCGCTTCTGGCCCTGTCCCCGGCCTGGAATCCAGGGCCTGGCTGCCCGCAGCCGCTCCTGGTCCCATCCCCAGCCGGGGATTCAGGGCCAGGCGCCCGTGGCCACAGCAGCCACGTCCCCGGCTGGGGATCCCGAGGCTCAGCTGCCCACAGACACGGAGGCCGCTCCTGGCCCCATCCCCAGCCAAGGATCCGGGGCCCAGCTCCCGGCGATGGCAGCAGCCCCATCCCCAGCTGGGGAGCCAGGGCTCAGCCGCCCGCGGCAACGGCAGCCCCGTCCCTGGCCAGGCATCAGGGGCTCAGCCACTCGTGGCCGCTCCCAGCCCCATCTCTGGCCGGGGGCATGGCCTGGGCTGGTGACCTGGGTGCTTCCCTGGGGCAGCAACGCCCCTGTCGCCTAGCCCCCCTTGAAGATCAGGCTGGCTCCTGTCTCTTACTTTTTCCACGCAGCTCAGGCACTGTTAGTCAACCTGCAGCTTAAGTCATATAGGCAGAATGTACTTTAAATCCCTCTGCAGGCAGACGCTGGAGATCTTTGCGCTTTGGAAAACTGTTTTCAACGTCCATGAATGAGATGGGGGGGCACCAAATCAAAATTTGGCTTGGGGCATCACAACCCCTTGAGCCAGCCCTGACTGCCTCTAGGGGAATGACTCCCAAACCCCATCCAGCTACCAAGTGCCACCTCCTCCAAAGCCCAAGGAAAGAATAGGAGCTTGCTGGGTGGGACCAGATGAGGGCAAACGCCCAGGGAGATTAAAAAAAAAAAACAAGGAGTCATGTGGCACTTTAAGACTAACAGATTTATTTTTTGCATAAGCTTTCGTGAGAGAAGATCCCACTTGGTGAAATGCTTCGAAGATGAGTGAACTTACAAAATGGAATGAAAATAAATGCAAGGGGGTGTAAAACATAGGATCAGGTCATACAGTAACAGCAAATCAGAGCATTTGTTAGGTTCAAACCATGGGAAGCCTGAAGTCAAATTACCTTTTGTAATGGGAAAAGAACGCATAGTTTCAATTAAGTCCTGCTTTCACAGAATTTAGCTTGCATATTAATTTGAGTTCAGCTGTTTCTCTTTGAAGTCTTGATGTCCCAGCCACATCTCTGAGGACAGTCATTAACAAATCATTTATTGAGTGATTAGAAAGATGGAAGTGCTCAGCAACTGGTCTCTTTGTTCTGTGATTTCTGATTATCAGCTCTGTGTTCATTTATCCTTTTGTGCAGTGATCGTCCTGTTTGTCCGATGTGTAAGGTGTTGGGGCATTTCTTGCACATGATGGCATAGACCATATTAGTAGATTAGCAGGTAAATAAGCTTTTGGTGGAGTAGCAGGCTTGATTAGGACCTATGATGGTATCTGTTGTGCAGGTACGTGGGCAGACTTGGCAGCGTGGTTTGTTGCAGGGGTGAGTGCCTGCTTCAGTGTTTCTGTTGTTAGATCTGTAGTTGCTGGTGAGTATCTGTTTAAGATTGGGTGGCTGTCTGTAGGCAAGAAGAGGTCTGTCTTCCAAGGCTTGAGAGCGAGAGGGATCATCTTTTAGAATAGGCTGTAGGTCCTTAATGATCTGTTGCAGAGGTCTGACTTGGGGGTTGTATGTGGTGACTAGTGGTGTTCTGTTGTTTTCTTTCTTTGGCCTTTCCTGTAGTAGATGACTTCGGGGAACCCGTCTAGCTCTGTCAATTTGTTTTCTTACTTCCCCAGGTGGGTACTGTAGTTTTTAGAATGCTTGATAGAGATCCTCAAGATGTCTGTCTCTGTCTGAGGGATCAGAGCAGATGCGGTTATATCTTAGGGCTTGGCTGTAGACCAGGGGTACTCAAACGGCGGCCCGCGGTGCACAATCCGGACCGCAAAGACCTTTTTGGTGGACCGCAACAGCAGGGGCGTTGCTGGGGCAGGGAGGGACCCACGGCACAGGCCCCGCCCCCGCCCCCAGAGGGCAGGCCCCGCCCCCAGCCAGACGGCCACGCCCCCTGGCTCAGGATAGGGCCAGGGGGAGGCTGCGCCGCCACCAGCAGCTAGGCCGTGGTGCGGCGCGGCGCGGTGCAGCCTGGCCTGGCCCGGCCTGGCCCAGCCCACCACGCCACACAGCTTCAAGCCCTGAGACCTGGTCTTCGCCAAGATGAAGGGGTACCCACTCTGGCCGGCCTGGGTGAGCCCCAGCCCAGCCCACCTGGGGGCCACCCTGCCCCTGCCCCTGCCCCACGCTGGGGGCGGGGTCTGAGTGTTGAGGAGCTGGGATGCTCAGGGTCATGGGGTGCTGAGGTGGGTGGTGGGGCTGTTGTTGGGGAAATGGGGTGCAGGGCTGGATGCTGGCAGAGGTGGGGTGCAGGGGGTAATGGGTCATGAGGTGCTGGGGTGGATGGTGGGGAAATGGGGCTCAGGGGTGGATGTTGGCTGAGGTGGGGTGCAGGGGGTAATGGGTCACGAGGTGCTGGGGTGGGAGCTAGAGGGTGATGGGGTGTCAGGAGATGGTCCCGTATCGTGGGGTGCAGAGATGGGTGTTGGAAGAGATGGAGTGAAGAGGGAGAAGATGATGGATTGTGGGGAACAGGGTTGTGGAGAGATGAGGTGAGGAAAGGGATATGGATTGGGGCAAGAGGACATCAGGGATGACAGTTGGCAGCTGGGGTAGTTGGTGGGTTTTGTTTTTTTTTTTTTTTTTTGACAAAGTTCAAATGTCTTGGTCAAGGTAGGCAAAGGTCCAAATTCAAGAGAAAGCAATCCAAAAAAAAGTAAAGAAATAAAAAGAGGTTGGGGTCCTGTTCAAAAGCACCTGGTGGTCTCGATTTGGCCAGCAGTCTGCATATTGATGGTCTCAGGGCTGGGTGAGAGGGGAGGTTCAAGGTACAGGATCCGGGGTGGGGGAGCAGGATGAATCTCAGCATGGGAGTTGTCCTATGTCGTTGAGAGTTACTGGCTTGTGATTAAGTTCCAGAGGGGGTAGCCGTAGTACTCTAGTTAAGCAAAAGAAACAAGGAGTCCTATTCCCCAGTGTTTGAATCTAAATTACTGCATTGATTTGCTGTAACAGTCTGACCTGATCCTATGACTTACACTTCCTTGCATTTATTTTTCTCCCATTCTGTAAGTTCCCCCATCTTCAAAGCATCTGATGAAGTTTGATTCTTCTCCCATGAAAGCTCACGAGATAGATAAATTTGTTAGGCTTTACAAATGCCACAGGACTCCTTGTTGGTTTGGCTTGTTATTGGGTGTCGGGAGTGGTATTAACTGCATTGTGATACGTTTGTGTGGTGTGGCTAAAGTGCTTGGAGAGGGTATGGAAGAGACACACAGTATGATGGTATCTGTTGAGGACGGTGTCAAGTGACAGCTCCTGGAGGGGGTGGGGGTATATTGGGTATTACTGATGACTGGGAGGGGTCATGGTGTGTGGGGCATACTGTGTGGGTGAGAGTGCGTTGGGTAGTGTTCCTGAAAAGTAAAGATGGTAGAGACCCTAGGGCAGGGGTACTTAAACGGCAGCCCGCGGTCCACAATCCGGACCGCAAAGACCTTTCTGGTGGACTGCAACAGCAGGGGCGTCGCTGGGACGGGGAGGGACCCGGGGCACGGGCCCCACCCCGCCCTGCCCCCAGCCAGAAGGCCACACCCCCTGGCTCAGGATAGGGACCCTGATGAATGGTGAAAGGCTGAATATGGACCGGCTCGCAAAAAGTTTGAGTACCCCTGCTGTAGACAATGGATCGTGTGGTGTGTTTAGGATGGAAGCTCAAAGGATGTAGGTAACTATACTGATCAGTAGGTTTTCGGTACAGGGTAGTGTTGATGTGTCTATCCCTGATTTGTACTGTAGTGTTGAGAAAGTGGATCTCCTGTGTGGAGTGGTCCAGGCTCAATTTGATGGTGGAGTGGAAATTGTTGAAATCTCTGTGAAAATCTTCAAGAGCATCCCTGCCATGGGTCCAGATGATGAAGATGTCATCAATGTAGCGTAGGTAAAGAAGAGGTGCTTTGGGATGAGACTTGAGGAAACATTGTTCTAAGTCGCCCATAAAGGTGTTGGCATATTGTGGGGCCATGCGGGTGCCTATAGCAGTGCCACTGATTTGGAGATATAAATGATCCTCAAATCTGAAGTGGTTGTGGGTGAGCACAAAGTCACAAAATTCAGTCACAAGCTGTGCTGTGGCATCATCTGGGATGGTTCTTCTAATAGCTTGTAATACATCCTTGTGTGGGATGTTGGTGTAAAGAGTTTCTACATCCACAGTGGCCAGAATGGTGTTTTCAGGAAGTTCTCCAATGGACTGTATTTTCCTCAGGAAGTCCGTGGTGTTTTGAAGATAGCTGGGGATGTTGATAACATAAGGTCTGAGGGAATCCACATAGCCAGATAGGCCAGCAGTAAGAGTGCCAATGCTTGAGATGATGGGGCATCCAGGGTTTCCTTTTTTATGGATTTTAGGTAGTAGGTAGAACATCCCTGGCAGCAGTTCTGGTGGTGTTTCTCTCTTTATATGTTCCTGTGCTGTCTTAGGGAGTTTCTTGAGTAGGCATTGTAATTCCTTTTGGTATTCCTCAGTGGGGTCAGAGGAAAGTGGTCTGTAGAAGGTTGTGTTGGAGAGTTGTTTATAAGCATCCCGGTCATAATCCAATTTATTCATGATGACAACTGCACCTCCTTTGTCACCCTCCTTAATGATAATGTCAGAGTTGTTTCTGAGGCGGTGGATGGCATTGCGTTCTGCAGGGCTGAGGTTATGATGTAAAGGATGTTGTTTGTCCACGATTTCAGCCTTGGCACGATGGCGGAAACAATCACTGTAGAAGTCAAGTCTCTTGTTTCAACCCTCTGGAGGATTCCACAAAGAATATTTTTTCTTGTAGTGTTTGGAGGAAGGTATCTGTGTGTCAGTGCATTGATCTGTGGTGTTATAGAAATATGCCTGTTGCTAGAAAAGCACTGTGCTTCCTCACTACTGGGCGGCTGGCTGCAAAACTGAAGTACTTTTGATTATTTTTTATGTGAGGTGAGCTTTGCTGGAATGAGCTCAGGAAAACTGGAGCATTTACAGAAGTGTCATGAGATGACCTCTGCTTTTCAAAAGGGCTTGGTAGGCAGCTCTGGTTCTGGGTCACCCTGCAGCCTGGGGACCAGGTACTCTGGAACTGGGGTTATGGATGGTAGACTTGGAGCTGAAGTATGGAGGGGTGCCAAGGAAGGTTTGTAAAAGAGACAGTCTTTCTTGCCCCCTGGTAATTCTTAAATAAAAGGTCAAATCTACTGTGTAGCTTTATAATTGAAGGGAATGCATAGGACTATAGAGTCTCTGTATGACACATCGAGGAAGAGGTTTAGAACAACAGTTAAAGGGCTGAGGAAGTGGCATCGAGAGCATGGAAATAGTGTGAAGGGAAATGACTTCAGCTAGAAATCCAGTAAATGCTCTGGAAGGAGTAAGGACTGCTTGTGAGTTTGTATCAAAGTGTTGTCTGAGCCTGTAGAACAAGAGGTGCAGGTTTCTGTGATGAACAGTGGAGACTTTGGGGTGTTTCATTGAATTCTTATTATTCATATTGTTCATTTAATCCTGTTAGGGTAAAGTCTTTGATTAGAGGACGAATGAAGAGAAACTGAGGAAGTACCTGTCATTCTACAAAAAATAAGGAAAAGCTACAGTTGCAAGGGGTTTTACTTTGTGTTTGTTCTCCAAAAAAAGTCAGTAGAATTGGGGTGGGCCACAGACTGTGGGTCAGTAATTTACTACGGATAAGCTACATCAGAGGTGGAAATCTTGCATTGAGATGTGAAAGTGGAGAGGCACATACAAAGTTTCATTATCAGTAGTTCCTATATTTATAGAATGGCTTGAATAACAATGCAACAAAATCCAAAAGCTGTGTTATTTTTCTGATTAAATTTGCTCTATAAATAAAATGAGAAACTGGACCCTGGGACCCAGCACTAAGTATGATCAGAACTATTTAGCTAAATTCAAACCCACTCCTCCACAGCAGGTTCAAAAGTTCAACTCCTGCTCAAATATTGCTGGGTTCGTGTTCCAGTGGGAAGAGCAGGCGGGATATCCAGTGAAATATACAGTAGAGTCTAGAGCAGGCAGAGTGGCAAACAAGTGTAGAGAAACATTGAGGAGACTAAAAAGCATTGCACCTCCTAACAGCACATCCCTTTATAGAGTGAAACTTACTATAGTATCTGTTTATTTGTATTACTGTAGTGCTTAAATGCCTCAGCTAAGATCAGAACCCTTCAGAGCTAAATATTGCATACATACTAAGACAGTCCCGCCCCTCTAGAGTCCCAATAGATGACACAAAGGGTGGGAAGAGAAACAGTCACATAGTCACTTGCCTAGGATTCCACAGCAACTCTGCTTTTGAGCCAGGAATAGAAGTTGGGTCTGACTCCCAATCCAGTGCCCCTCTCGCTGACTCTTATACCCATGCTGCAGTACACTCAGGATACAATTCTACACAGTTTAAAAAAACAAACAAGCAAACAACCTTGTGTCAGCAAGTTTCAGAACCTACTTAACTGACAGTTTGCATTGTGGAGCTAAAAATAACACTGTAGATGTTCCACTCAGGGTGGAGCTTGGTCTCCAAGAATCTCCCCCTTGCTGCATTTCAGCCACTGGCTCCAGCCTCAGTCCAAATGCCTACACTATTTTTAGCTCACAGCACAAGCCCCAAAAGTTTGTGTCAGTTGATCTGGGCTCTGAGTCTCACAGTCATGGTTTTCTTGCTGCATAGAGACATCCCTGGAGTATTTACTTGTGGTTTGCATCTAATGTAAGTGGCACCAGTCTGTTATGCCTGCAGAACCCAGCAGTGTTCCATATTGCTCCAGATTTTCTGGTTTTCAGCTGGGAGGGCATAAGCAGGGAGTGGGGCAGAATGCCTTTTTTTGGGAGGGGAAGGGTAGATGAGTGGAGTGACGGTGGGGAGGAAGAGAAACAACGTGAGTGGGGGGCAATACAGTAAAAATAGTCCTTTCATAAAATTCCCAAGCCAATCAATGAGAAAGGGGATGAAGTCGTAATTAAAGCAATCATCTCTCTTTTGCTCCAGTGGCCACAACCCTCAAAGGGATTATCAGTATTTGACAGGCACACATCTCTGCCTCTAGTATCCTGATAAAGGAGATTTACTCAGCCTCTTGTAACCAGTCCATTGCGATGATTCTTGTAGTGTCCCCTTTGAAATGCAGTGGGAACTTGACCTACTTCAAAGAGCTATGGATGCCTGTACAGAAGATTCTGGGGAGCATCCAAGCGAGATTTCTGGCACATAGGTGAACATGAGGGATATATTATGGAAAAGGTTAGCAAATGTGCTGAATTAGCAAAGCAGATTTGGTAAGTTGGTAGCTGTAGACCAAATTCTCTTCTCAGTTAATGAGGGAACTCTGTTGCAGTGTTTCCCAACCTTTTCAGTAACGTGGCACACTTCAATGAGATAAATAATTCCATAGCACACCTACTTTTTCAAGCTAAATTGATTGCTCATAAACATCACATTTGCTATGGTTCCAGTCTTACGAGACAGGTTTGCAGCATGGTGCATATAGCCAGCTAAAGAAGGATCAAATGCATTCATGTTTAAAATCCACTGGAAAAAAAATACACTTTATCTCAGTTTTGCCCATTGGCCACCTGTGTTTGCAATGTTCACATTTCAGAGTCAAAAAGACCAATACCACACTTTTATTTTGATGCTTACTTTTCACTAGTTTTATGAGTTGTAATTTTGGTAGGATAAAATATTAAGATGAAACAATGTTTTCTTTATGTTGATTTTCATTAGCTTTGTACAAAATTTCATGGCACACTTAGGTAGTGGCCAGGGCACAGTAATTGGGAACCACTGCTCCGTTGTCTTCAGCAAAATTTGGCCCTGTCAGTGGGTTATTGTTGCTGCTTCCACTAAACTAACCTAAAAACTTGCTCATGTACTTACCTGGAGAAAAATATAAAACCTAGAATGTTTTGGTGCTTGTTTTCCCAAGTCTACAAGATTAATTTGACAATAAAAGCACTGACAACAAAGAACTATTCTGGCCTGCAATTCTGTGGAGCAAAATGGGGCTTAATCTTGCTCGTATTTGAAGTCAGTGGAAAAACTTAAATTTACTTCAGTGAAGAAGGATTGAGCTCTGAATTGACAGTGTAATTCTCCTGAATTCAACATCTCTTGGCACATAAATTTGTTTCCAAGTGTACTTCTGTCTATATACCATATATATCCAAAGCGTCAATCACTTTGTAATTTAAATGAATGAGGAGTCCTGTGGCATTTTTAAAGAGTAACACATTTATTTATCACACAAGCTTTCATGGGGGAAAGTCCCATTTCATCAGATGCTTGAAGTGGGATTTTCACCCACAAAAGCTCATGTGTTTAATAAATTTGTTAGTCTTTAAAAGTGCCACAGGACTCTTTGTTTGCTTTGGTGAACTAGACTAACACGGCTGCCCCTTTAGAACTTTGGAATTTAAGCTTTTCTTCTGTTCCTCTGATTCTCGTTTTGATGGAGTTTGAACAATGTTGGTAAATGTGTAAGAGTAACCACAGAAGAGCACAGAGAAACAGTTTCAAAGCAAGTAGAAATCAATAAAACCTAAGAATCTTTAACAACTATTAGATTTTTAGCAGCTTACAGCCTTTCAAAAGATTTCAGTAGGTTGATATAACTAGAAGGGTGTCCTTAGGAAAAAATATACTTCATGTTTGGTGAAAGGATAGAAGTTTCTCCTATTTCTAGAAAATGATGCAAATTGTTTAAAAAGCTCCTGTATTTTGTATAGTTCCAAAGGGACAACTATGTTAGTCTAGTCCAGCAAAAAAAAAAAAAAAAGCAAGGAGTCCTAACAAACAACATTGTTAATCTCTCATACTACACACTTACTCCAGCAGAGGAATCTGTGCTATCTTGACTTTCCTTCTGCCCCACAACCCCCACACATAAGATGAAATTCTGCGGTGACCTGAAGGCCTACTTTCGCCATCTAAGACTCAATATTTCCATAATACCACCAATCAACACAGTGACACACAGGGTACCTTCCTCCCAACACTGCAAGAAGAAATATTCTTCATGGACTCCTCCAGAGGGCTGGAACAACAGACTAGACCACTACATTGATTGTTTCCACCACTGTGACAAGGCTGAAATGGTGGACAAACAACATCCATTACATCATAACCTCAGCCATGAAGAACACAGTGCCATCCACAGCCTCAGAAACAACTCTGACATTATTAAAGAGGCTGACAAAGGAGATGCAGTTGTCATCATGAATAAATCAGATTATGATCAGGAGGTTTATAAACAACTCTTCAACACAACATTCTACAAACCACTTTCCTCTGACTCCACTGGAGAATACCAAAAGGAATTACAACACCTGCTCAAGAAAGTCCCTAAGGCAGCACAGAAACTCATCCAGGAATATTCTATCTACTACCTAAAATCCATAAAAAAGGAAACCCCAGATGCCCCATCACCTCAGGTTTTGGTACTCTTACAGCAGGCTTATCTGCCTACATGGACTCCCTCCTCAGGCCCTATGCTATCAGCATTCCTAGCTATCTTTGAGACACCACAGACTTCGTGAGGAAAATCCAATTCATCCGTGAGCTTCCTGAAAACACCATGCTGGCCAATATGGACGTACAAGCTCTTTACACCAACATCCCACACAAGGATGGATTACAAGCTATTAGAAGAACCATCCCAGATGATGCCACAGTGCAGCTTTCAGATTTGAGGATAATTTATACCTCTAAGTCAATGGCACTTCTATGTGTACCTTCATTGGCCCACAATATGCCAACATTTTAATGGGTGACTTAGAACAATGTTTCCTTGAATCTCATTCCAACACACCTCTCCTCTGCTTATGCTACATTGATAACATCTTCATAATCTGGACCCGTGGCAGGGATGCTCTTGAAGATTTCTGCAGAGATTTCAACAGTTTCCACTCCACAATCAAACTGAGCCTGGAACAGTCCACACAGGAGATCCACTTTCTGGACACCACAGTACAAATTAGGGATGGACACATCAACACCACCCTATACCAAAAACCTACTGATCAATATAGTTACCTACATCCCTTGAGCTTCCATCCAAAACACACCACATGATCCATTGTCTACAGCCAAGCCCTAAGATATAAATGCATTTGCTCTGATCCCTCAGACAGAGACAGACATCTTGAGGATCTCTATCAAGCATTCTAAAAACTACAGTACCCACCTGGGGAAGTAAGAAAACAAATTGACAGAGCTAGACGGGCTCCCCGAAGTCATCTATTACAGGATAGGCCCAAAAAAGAAAACAACAGAATGCCACTTGTTACCACATACAACCCTCAAGTCAGACCTCTGCAACAGATCATTAAGGACCTACAGCCTATTCTAAAAGATGATCCCTCACTCTCTCAACCCTTGGGAGACAGATATCTCCTCACCTACAAAGAGCTGCTTAACCTTAAACAGATACTCATCAGCAACTGCAGACCTAACAACGGAAACATTAAAGCAGGCACAAAGCCCTGCAACAGACCATGTTGCCAACTTTGCCCACATATCTGCGCAAAAGACACCATCATAGGACCTAATCAAGCCAGCTGCTCCATCACAGGCTCATGCAACTGCTCATCCACTAATGTTATTTTGTGCCATCATGGGCCAGACATGCCCAGACACCTTGTACATTGGACAAACAGGACAATCCCTGCGCAAAAGAATAAATGGGTACACAGCTGACATCAGAAATCACAACACACAAAAAACAGTTGCTGAGCACTTCCATCTTTCTAATCACTCTATGGATGATTTGTTAATGACTACGCTCAAGAAAGTCAGTAGGAGATGAAGACTTCAAGGAGAACCTACTGAATTAGAATTAATATGCAGATTAGGTTGTGTGAAAGCAGAATTGAATTGTGATTATGGCTTCTTTTCCCATTACAGCTGGTAATCTGACTTCACCCTCCTCTGGGGGCTGTTTCCCAGTGTTTGACTCTTAACAAAAACTGCTCTGATTTGCTGTTCCTGTATAACCTGATGCCGTGTTTTACATTCCCTTGCATTTATTTTCATCCCACTCTGTAAGTTCCCCTATCTTCAAAGCATCTGATGAAATAGGATTTTCTCCCACAAAAACCCATGTGATAAATAAATCTGTTAGTCTTTAAGTGCGACAGGACTTCTTGTATTTTGTATGCATCTATCTTTGACTGCTAGTCACTGAGGCATGGTTGTGACCTGGTATGGCTCTGGTGAAACCTTGACTCTTTAAGTCTGGGAATTCTATGGAACGTGATCTTGGTATTATATTACTGATAAATGAACAACATCAGATATAAAAGGCAAGATCTGGTGCTTAATCAAAGGGAGACTTGGACAGAGTGACTGTTGGGTTTGGAGTAACTTATGGAGAATGCTTTGGAAGGAATAGTGATTGTAGGAGCTAAGGAAAAAGAGACATACTGGTAGATGTAGTCTGCAGAAGGACTCCAAAAAGTAGTAAGTTGAGTGCAAAGCAAGCCTCGAAGAAAGGCTTAAGCTTTGAGGATGGATTCCTGGGGAGAAGGAGCCTGAGGGGAAGGGCTGGAAGGTGATTGCAAGACAGTCTGAAGAACTGCTGTAGATTCAGACTGTAAGAGAATTCATTTGTGGAATTACACCAGAACCACTAACAGATGGTTACTGAGACATGGCCCAACCAAGAATTTCAGGAACATGATAAACTGAGAGTGTGACAGGTGTCCAACTTGATATGGCCTTGGCTTAATTTTTCACAAGTGGTGTGTCCCTAGTTCCAAGAAGCTACGGAGCCCTAGTCTACTACGCTTAGGGCTTTTCTCAGCAGCAGTTGATCGGCATTTACGCAAGACGTATAAGATGCCTTGTGTAAATGCCGATGATTTCATAAGCTGCTGGGACACACTGGGGAAAGCCAACCGCAAATCCCTTGCAGTCGGCTTTCCCCTACGTCTCCTGGGAGCCCAGACTTCCAGTGCTGGCTTCTGGGAGTGCAGCACCTAGTTCAGACTCACTGCTAAGTGCTCCTGGAAAGCCAGGCTGCTGGAGGTGATTTTACCACTGTAGACATAGTTTTAGAGTATGATACTGATCAGGTGTAAGTGTGATAGTTGTAAATTATACTTCTGATTGCCTGCATTTGAACAGAGTAGTCAGACAGCAGAACTGGGAGACCAGGGGTTTGATTCTCCACTTACTTCAGGGCAAATTAGATATAGTACCTCTGAAGTTAATAAAGTCAGGTGGGTTTAAAACTGATATATTATAGGGGAATAGGTGGTCTAGGACCTGCCATTAAATCTCACGATATCCTCAGGTTTAAAAAAGGTACTAATGTTTAAAAGGAGGTACTAATGTGTGTTGTGTGGACTAATTCATCAATGGGTATAACTTTGTGTCAATATTTTTAAGTGAGTTGGAGATTTTGGCATCCACACCTATAAAGCATGATCTAGCTCAGCAGACATCCATGTCTGTAGCATTCTGCAGTTTGTAAACTGAATTCAATGATAAGAGATGTGGGGTTATCAGTGTTTGTATTGGGCTTGTCTGAGATTGAAGCGGTATTAAAGGGACAAAAAATTAAGTATTCTTTTGTTTTTTTAAATGGTGTTGCACTTGTCTAAATGAGAATACAAGATGGTCTCATGATCTGAGAAATGAACCCGAAGCCAGGAGTTAAAATACTGGCTTTGGTACTGATTCCTTTACTGGTCACTTAACAGACCTGCCTTTGTTTCCTCAACTCTATAATGGATTGTTTCCTAGCTCATGGAGGGGGTGTGTGTGTGTGTAGATTGAAGCACTTTTCATTAAAATACTTTGTATTCTTCAATTCTCTGTAGAATAGTGATGTTGCTGTACATTTGCATCATCAGAAGAGGAAGGAGAGACACCATATTTGAGACAGTACTTCTTTCCATGTGACTGTCATGGGTGGAAAGGTGATAGAAGACTGCACTAGTGCTAGGTCGTTAGGACTTGTCCGCTTTTCATCTAGGTCTGTTTGTAGCTAGTTTTCTCCTCCAAAAACTCTAGTGATCCCTGAGCTTGTAGCCTCAGTGCTTGGTCTTTCTTGTACTCCACAGGCATGAATTGTGAAGCTATTAAAATGATAGAAGGTCAAAATTAACATCAGGGATAGAAAGTCTTCTGTTTGAATGATATTTGACTGCATAACACTTAAAAACCTCCAATACAATTTGTATCTTTTACTGCTGTACCACAGAGCCTTAGAGAATCAAGGTCCAAAGGGGCAGCAGTGTTAGTCTAGTCCAGTAAAACAAACACACAGGGAGTCCTGTGGCACTTAAAGACTAACAAATATATTTATTGCGTGAGCTTTCATGGGAGAAAATCCCACTTCCTCAGATGCTTTGAAGATGGGGAAATTAAGCGATTGAGAAAGTGGGATTTTCTCTCATGAAAGCTCATACAGTAAATATATTTGTTAGTCTTTAAGTGCCACAGGACTCGTTTGTTTTGTTTGTTTGTTTGTTTGTTTGTTTGTTTGTTTGTTTTAGAGAATCAGAAATCGTTAAACAGAGTAGACCCTGTCAACATCTTATTTCAAACTTGTTTTATGACACAAAACAAAACAAATAACCCCTGCCCCAACTTCTGTGAATGGCAAGCAACTTTTTTTCTCTGGTATTTATTATTATCTTTAAGTATGTAACCAAGGGGTATTTTAACAGAGACCAATGGGAGCAGTGGCTCTGATTGCCACTTTGTGCAGACTGCAGAGGAGGCCTAGGAGGTCATCAGCAAGCACTGGGGGCTTGTCTATGCTAGAAAAGAATTTTTATATTAGCAGTACAGTTAAAGCTACAAACTCTCTTACTGGGGGAACAGTTGTATTCACATAAAGGTGCTTATTCCAAATTGAGAAGCAAAATAAGTTAAACTAGTTTGGCTACCTCCACCCTTACGCTTACATTGGAATAAATATGTCAATAAAAAATTATGCCCCTTGTTGGAGATCTCACCGAGTTTGAACATGATTGTCTTCCAATAAAATATCTGTATAAATTTTCCAGTGTAGAGCAAATCTAGTAACCCTGACTCAGTTTTCACAGATGTCTGAGTGAAGGATTCCATGGGAGGGAAGGAAACGCTAGAACAGGGATTCTCAAGCTGACGGTTATGAGGTTATTGCGTCTTGGGGGTTGAGAGCATGTGCATAAAACAGAGAGCAATTGCTATAATGGATCATTTAAATATAGTGTTTTAGAAAATTATGCACATCTTTCCGTTGTAAAGCAGTGTGTTTACTTTTTAAAAGCATTGAGAATGTATAATGCAGCGATCACTATTCCTGAGCAAAACATACGTGTACATTATCATCACTTTAAGGAAATTGGACTCTGGGGATTGTACAATCGTGCATGCAGGTTTGCTGTCTTGAGAATAGAGAAGTGGGAAGAGCTGCATTAAACTGTAGACCAATTACCGTACCAAGATTGTGGGGAAAAAAATTTAATAAGCATGCAGGCAGGAGTGGTGCTGGGGCAGGGATTCCAGGTGCTGTGGCCACCCCAAAATTTGTCTTGGCCTCCTCTCTGAGTGCAAAGGTCAAATGTTATGCAGAAATAAGAGGGGCATGGTATGGCATTGTCCCCTTTACTTCGGCAGTTCTCTGGTTGTCTGCCTCTCAAGGCTGTGTTTGCCAGCCGTGGCAGTATAGAAGTAGGGAGGCAATGGGGTGCTAGTAAGTCAGCTGTGAAAAGTGATATTAGTATGTTTGTTAATATCATTTTTCACGGCAGATTTACTAGCCGCCCCACTGACGCCCTAACTTCTGCACTGCTGTGCAGCTTCCTTCAGAGCTGCAAAGCTGTGAAAAGTGATATTAACAAGCCATAGACTTGTCACTTTTTACAGAACACTTATCTGTGACAAGTAATATTGACAAACTTTCTTAATTCCCCCTTGTATTAAACAGTAACTATTTTAAAAAATAACTTTTCTGCTTATAACAATTCACAAAAATTCTGTTTTTGTATCAATTTTAAAAGCAGTGAGAAAAGGTAAATTCATTTCAAGCAAGAAGGTCATAAATTTAGCATTTAAAATGGTGTTAAATATAAAAAAAGGGGATTTGATTTCTAAGGGTTGGGTTACACTCAAGCTTGCACTCAGGAGTGAAAGGGGTCGCCAATACAAAAAGTTCAAGAACTTCTTCAGATGGTCAACTACTAGGGATTAAGGGGGGGGGGGGTAGGAGGGAGAACCAAAGGGATAATGCCACGGTGTGGGAAGGGTTGATATCTGGCCACTATAGGCCTGAGTTCATGCTTAAGTGTTGGGTTCTTCTGGGTGTGATTTCTGGTAACGCAAAACTAATTTGTTTTGTCTTTTTAGCTATTGTGCTTTGAAGGAGGTAAGGCAGAAGAGAAACAAAGGTGGTTTGAGTTACATTTGTCTGTTGAATCACTCCATCAGCTTACACTTATGTCTTTACCCTCTGTTTTTTTTTTTTTTCAGAAGCATCTTTGTGCAGTGGGCCTGAATGAAAATATTTCACCAACACACGTGAACTGAGCCACAGGAGAGCAATCCTGTGTGGTAAGGGAAATCACTATATTAGAGACCAGAAAACTGAAGCAGGGAGGCTAAATGTCTTGCCCAGAGTCAAAGTCATCTACTGTGACTGTCCTCAGTTTTAGAAACAAAAACCTTCTCAAGTCCATTAACATGTGATTTACAATGATAAATCTTAAAGCCTTTCTTCAGACAGGTAGTCGTACCATAGTCAATAGTGTTATCTGTAAACACTGTAGGATCAAGCACATGGATAATTTTCAGCCTTAGAACATCTTTAGTTCATGAAACAAAGTTGCTTCACAGGGTGGCATAACTAAAAATTAAGAACTAATACAATGGAAGCCAGTGGGGTGTGATGGAAACAGTTATGGAGTAGGATTTTTGTAAGGTCTGTTTTCTGACCTTTCTTAGTAAAACAGAATAAAGGGGGAGACAATAACCATCTATCCCTAAATAAGTAGGAACGAGAACAAAGAACCATCATTTTTCACCAAAGGAAAATGTACCATTCAACATTCATAAACTTCAGTATGCTGCCCAGTCACAAGAACAAAGCAGACAAGTGTGGCATGGGAAGGAAATATACCTGCCTATACTGCATTTAAAATACAAAAGTTAAACTATTCTACCTGCCTTTCCAGTTTTACTTGGAGGTGGGGTTCTTCTATATCAGGGGTCTCAAACATGTGGCCCGCAGGCCACATGCGACTCCTAAAGCTATTTCCTGTGGCCTGCGATAACACTATTGTTACCAATATTTGCAATATCATTGTATGAAAAGGTTTCAGCAGTGTGGCCCTTGGGCTAAAGTACTAGTTCTGATGTGGCCCTGTACTAGTCCTCATGCAGCTCTTGTGGTGATTTGAATTTGAGACCCCTGTTCTATGTGCTTGGAAGAAGCAATGAATCCCAACGTTGTCCGGAATGCATACTAGGTACATACTAGCAGAACACCATGACAATAAAATTCTGTTATTGGCACCTTGATCTTCTGTTTCAGCAACCTAAAATAACACAGTTGTCTAGTTCAGTTTCAAGGTAGAGAACAGGCAATGTGTTTTTGGCTACGGAAGAAAACAGTTTAATCTAATCTCTATAATTGCATGTAGTCTTGTGTTTAATATAGAGTGCCTTTAGAGGCAATGTTCATACTTCATTATATCTGGATATGGATGCTAGATGAAAGCAGAAAAAAACAAAAAAAAGGGATATGAATGTCTGCTTTGGTGTAGCCATTGCTATGAATATTTAATGATCCTGCAAGCAGTTGACTACAGGCCACACAGTATTGTCAAGGGTGTTTAAGTTTTGATTTTTGATTGATTGTCACTCACTTTTAACAGGGTTTTTTTCAGTGGATTACTTTGAGAAATGTCTTACAAGCAGGGCCAAAGGAGAGCTCCCTCAGAATAAGAATCTCAGCAGACCTTTGTGGTTTGTTTGTTCATTTGGAAGTATTTATGTTGCTTTCACCGGCGTAGTATCTGAATATTCTACAGTCCTTCATGCTTATCCTCACAATATCCACATTTCACAGATGTGGAACTGTGCCACAGGGAGCCTAAGTGACTTGTCTGTGATCACACAGAGAGTGTGTGACAGGACTGAGACTTGGACCCAGATGTCTGGAAACCTAGGCTAGTGCCCTGTTCACTGGACCATCTGTCTTTCTTCGTAGCTGACCACAAAGACCTGCCTCAATATCTTGTGATGCCCAGAGACTCATAACAGCAGATTATCCTGGGCTTGATCATGGTCCCACTCTAGCCATCCGAATCTTCATGCTGCCTCAAACAGGGCTGGGATCAGGCATGATATCTTCATCACAAATAGGGCTTCAGATATGTCAGTGCATTTTTGTTTAATCAAAAATCACAGAGCCATCATGGTAAATTTACTGAAAGCCATGGGCTTAATGATTGCTCATGACTTTTGGTTAAAATATGCACTGACAAATGAGGGGTGTGCTGCCTACCTCCACCAGCATCTTCTAGCCTGACACTGCAACTTTAATCCTGGTCCACGTGTGGGTAGGAGCTGTGGGGGTCAGGACACAACTACAAAGAGAGTCTGCACCATATTCACCCCAGCAGCAGGAGTTCCTGCATCCCCAGGGTTGAGAATGAGCCCGCTCCACTCTCAAGTACAGGCAGTGCCTTCACTTGATGGAGAGACAGCCAGGCCAAACCAGAGCAGCCCTGCAGTCCTGGTCTCCTGGTCCCAATGCCCAGCCCACAGGATAGGAGTTGCAGAAGCTCTCCCTGCAAGGTGTGTCGTGGACACAAAAAACGTCATGGATAAATAGGAAAATTGAGCTATTCATGACTGCCTTCCACCCCTGCTATGATGAGCCTGCCGTTATAATCACGAGATACTCATTATCTCACTCTAATGGCTTACGCTCTGTTTTAGCTTGCTATGAAAATTGGTTTTTGCTATTGAAAGCCACAAACAAGAATCTGTTAGATGATGTAGTGGCATGTCACATTAGTAAACCACCTAAACATGCTGGTTTATCACTGTTGTATTTAAAAATTCTTCAGCAATAGAAATGATGAGATGACTAAATCCAGACAAGCAATATGATAACCTGGAGTGACACAGTACTCCAAAAATAAGGAGACAAGTTACTCTGGATTCTGTTCATGTCCTTCTAATAATGCCTTAGCCTTTGCAGATCTAAATTAAGGGAAAATAGTGATGCGGAAATATTATGAATAGAAGAGTGAGTGAAGTTTCAGGACATGTGAATTACAGCCAAGGTGTTGATTTGTTTCTGGTCAGAATAGCGCATCTTTAGAGACAGTTCTCAACCTCTCTTGAGGAACAAATAAGGAAGCCTTCCTTTAAGCACCTGCATAGGTTTTGAATGTAAATCACATGCAGGTTTATATCTGGAGTGATGTCAAGGGACTGGTCACACTAATGTTTGTGTGCAAATGAGAGCAAAGCTGAGGAGCTAGAGGCGCATCTGTGGTTCATACTGCAGACTGTTATCTTAAAGGATCAATGCAGCAATTCATACAAAAGATTCAATATCCAAAACAAAGCATTAAGAACCACACAAGGAGTTCTAAAAAACACACTTTACCTTGGAGCCTACAGGATGCAGACAGTAGTGGAGATCATTGTTCAATGTATTTTTCCTCTTCTCATTGCTGTGAAGCTGGTAATGTTATCCTTATTTTACAGAGGGGGCCCTCAGATGCAAAGTCTGAGTGACTTGCCTAAGGTCAGGCTGGGAGTCTCTGGCAAAGCAAGGAATTGAACCTGATTCCTGGAGCACCCTACCTACTAACTCATTTTCTCCCTCTCTAAGAGACAGCTCTAATGTTTATGGAGTAAACTGGTATATACTACTCAAAATAAAAAAGCTGAGTTCTGACTGGCTGTGGCTTTTCTAAACTTGATCAACCAATGACTTCAGTTCAGAAAATGGATACATCGGAAAAGACCTTAATCCTGTTCAGTGTAGTGTTGTATAATATACAGTACACTACTCACTGGCTGAAACTTCTCTTTCCTTCTCACTCTTGAGTAGAAAATTGGCAGCTGTCCTCCATGCTAGACATGACTGCCTTCCTAAAGGTAGCTTGTGTTGGAATTTAGGGTAGGAAGAATGGTTTATGAATGTAAATGAATGTTCAAAGGTAGATGTATGCAGTAGTTGCATCTAGTGTAAGACCTGGTGAAGGCAAATTCTGCCGTGCGTATACCACTAACATGAAATAACAGCTTGCACAATTCAGCCCCTCAGACATCTTAATTTTATGACTTTATAGCTCAGGAAAGCAAAGCCAAATCAACCAGGACTTGAGTGAACTGAAACGGTGTTTCCTGATTAGTCATCCTTGGTCTGCACAGTATTTGCTGCCAATATGGTCATATTGGTTCTCAGTTTTCAGCTGCACAATTCCATTTTCAAAAGCGAGGTATTTCCCTAAAATACTTCTTTTCCATGTAAACAACTACTGCAGTTACAATTAGACTATTATTTCATCATCTGGGTCAACTAGTGTTACATATCAGGACTGGATAAAATTGACAAGCTATGAATCCAGTAGTTCTCCTACTTTTGAACTGTGGATTCCATGTCATCTTGATGGCATAGACCACCTTCCGCCCACGACTTACTGTATGTGTCTATGTGTGTCAAATCCTGAAAGCTGGACATAAATCAGAAAGATGTACACAAATTAGTACTCCAGTCACACTGAGATATTACAGTATGGCCTCTTGCTAGAGTTAGAGAGGTTATTGATACTCTGGACTGTAGTACCTCTGATGCCCAAAGTCACTGGAATTTTACGCTGTTTCACAATGTAAACTTTTGTAACTGTGTATTACACTTAACTGCCACATCTGTCATGGTGGTGCAAATAATAAGTCAAATTTCCTTCCTTCCAGACATGTGCATCCAAAACCTCTCCAATATTCTTGATGTTGAGTTGGAACCAAAATTGGAAGGCTCTATTTTCTAAATGTGGTTCAAATACAAGTTAAGGTGATGAATTTCAAAATTCTTGGCTGTGGAACCCAAACCCTCATCTGAATTGGATCAGATTCAACCACATCTTTGGCCAAAGCTTCTTTGGCTTATTTATAGTAGCTACTGCTTTCCATGTATGCCCTCTCTTTTTAAACTTTCAGGTTAGTCGTCTCCCCCCTGCCCAGGTACTAGGTTGCCTTTTCATCAGAATTGCATCCCATCTCTTCTTCTGTACTTGCCATGCCATGAATTCTTGAGTTTGGTCACATGGCAACCCACATTGCAAATAATTGCAGCAGAAACCTAACATTCAGATTTAAAAATTATGGAGTCTCTTTATGCAAGTTAAGCTTCTGTCTCATCTGTGACCCAGGCCTCTTGGGATAATGACCTGAATATGCAAAGATTAGGGCAAGCTGCGAAAAAGAGAGCAGATTCTCCCAGGACTGGTGGGTTACCTGGAGATAAACTCCCTAACCAGTCTCAAACAATGCTTCTGATCCCCTACATTGGATATCAAGAAGCCACCCTAAAATATACTCAGCCCCCTTTACTGCATTTCAGTCACTGGTCCCCAATACAGCTACCGGGTCTGGGAAAAGGAGAAGTGCTTAAAACTCCAAATTCTTTACCCAGAAAGGTTTCTCCTGACCCCAAAGGGTTAGCCACAATGCTCCTTCTAACCTGCACGTGCACGCATGCGCGCAGAAACCCCGACTCCCCTGCGCACTGCTCACTGCCAGCAGCGCAGGGCCTCAGCTGCTTCTCCTTCCCACCAGAACACACATTCTTCCAGCCAGCAGGGAGCTGTTCCGCAGAGTTGAAAATCTCCCCTGAACGTGCTCAAGGCAGGAGATTTTAAACTTCCCGGCACAGCTTCCTGCTGCCCAGAAGAAGGGCGGCAGTGAGAGGCACGCTCCACATGGGAGCAGCTCTGGCAGCCGGGGCAGTGGCCTGAGGGCGTCAGGTACTCAGGGGAAGGGCTGCCCGGGGGACTTGGGGAAGTCGGCTGGATAAGCAAAGTCTAACACTACCATTGTATTTTCCTATAGTATGTCTTTAAAAGTTAGATTTGGGTCATGCATTTTGCAAGATGGCTTGGCCTTCTCAGGCCTAGCATGACACCATCATTATAAAATGTGTAGTAAAATTAAACATCTGTTTCCAAGCTTGAGTCTCTTGTGTCCTTGGATGTACCTACATGTTTGTAACTTTTCTTGCTGTAGCTGTGGGAAAGAGATTAAAGGGAGCTTAAGTCTTCTTCCCTCCTGCAAACAGCAGAAATGGATCCATTCCTAGCCCTTGAATGTTAATTCTAGTTCCGGTTCTGCTAGAGGTTTCGCTGCTTGATCCTGAGTGACTCACTTAACCTCTGTATCTCTGTATTAGTCCAGTGGAGGAGACTTGGAGCTAGGCAAATATAGCAAAAACTTGCAAATTTCTTTGTGTTTTATCAACAAGCTGGTTCTTTGTTAATGCCTCTTTTGGGTTACCCTTCTAAGAATATCCTGGCAAAATGATTTTACTTCAAGGCTGCTCAGAAAGACAGCAAACTGCCCAATATTTGGCTCTGAGAAGGTAAATGTAAACAAAAATATATTCAAAAGTATTCATAGTAAATGGTAGAAAATCATTTCAGGCAAAACCAGTGTCTTTACATTAGCTGTATAAACTCTTTTCATTAGGTTCTCAGGCATGGAATGTCTGACAACAGCCTGTTAACTGGATTTAATGAAGCTGAAAGAAATACACTGCGAGTTGCTAGAGCTTGAGGCTTCCATATATCTTGGCTGGCTAGTTTAGCATTGCTGCGATATGCTAAGCATTTCTTTGTCACCTGCCTCTTGTTGCACCAGAATCTTGATTCTTCTTAATAAGATTGGTACCACAGTCTGGTGTTGTGGTTAGATGCAGATAGTGCACCTCAGATTGTGTAGTTTGGTACTCTAAGGAAATCACAGAATCAAAAGGTTGGGAGGGACCTCATGAGGTCACCTAGTCCAACCCCCTGCTAAAATGCAACACAAAGATCTAACAGAACAGCTTGTCAGATGTTACATGGATGCCAGGGTGGCTAGGACACTTCCAATGAGCAGTATTCAAGCTGAACTTGGTCGTGTAATAACCTCAGGTAAAACAAACCAACTTCCTAAGTGCATAAAACCTATTTCACTTGGCCTGCTGAGTAACAGCAAACTCCTTCTGGCCATTATCACATGTATATATTTTTCAGAGAGTTCTCAGCTTTGTCTGTCAGGTCGAAAACAGTGTAAGAAAATATCTAACTGTAGGTGAAGATTAATGCCAGTCGCCTAGAATAAACAGGTCATTTGTGACTCTGAGTGAGACTCAGCTATCGAAATTTTAACTTCCAAATGGAGGGTAAAGAGGATAAACAATGGAGGGTGGATGGGTCAGCGTGATATTGCATAATGAACTGTGTATTTGCATTGCAGTACAGTCTAGGAGTCCTGCAGTTTCTAAAATATAGTAAAAGACATAGCATGCATCTTGTATTTGATTTTACAAGGAAAACAATGCATGGATTATAATTCTGAGTGAAAATATTTGGCTTGGATTTCTTGGAGTAACAAGTAGTTTGTCCAGTTTGACCTTCAGTCTTTCGACCAATCATTTCAAGGTTGCATAATTTTCAAGTTTCTCACCCATCTCTTAGTCCTTAGACTTTAAGATCATAAAGGACCACTATGATCATCGAGTCTGACCTCCCACAGACACAATGCATACCACAGAACATAACCTGCCCACTCCTGTAATAGAGCCCTAACCCAAGACTGAGTTACTGGAGTCCTTAAATAGTGGTTTAAAAATTTCAAGGTACAAAGAATTCTGCAGAAAGTGACCCATGCCCCATGCTTTAGAAGAATGTGAAAACAAGCCAGGGCCTCTTCGTGACTCACAAATATGATCAGCTGAACCCTGAGTATGGGGACAAGAGTTACCAGCCAGACATCTGCAAAAAAATTCCCTGTGGTGACTCTGAAACCACCACATCTAACATCCCATCACAGGCAATTCATTGGGCATATTTTTGCATAGGAGAGCAGGATGTTACCCATGCTTGGTAACTTGAAGATTTTTTCTAATTAGGGAGGGAGGGAGAAAGGTTTTTGCAATATGCAAATTCTGAGAGATTCTTGCGCTGTAGATTAATAGTAGTCATTGAACCATTTTATTTTTTGTTCTTGTGAAGAAGAATTTACAATCTTGGCTGATTTATGGATTCTTAGATTAAGTGTCTCACCTGATGTGAACCATTTTTTTATTTACTTCCTAGATGGGTCATATTTTGGGATAAACAGAGGTGGATAACTTTTCTACTTTCTTGAGGGCCAGAAGGAGTCAGCGTATCTGCTCTGTATATCTCTTACATTTGTGTACAAGCCCAGAAGCTGATATTCAGAGTCCTACAGCAATGCTGGACATGGCCCAGAACCAACAGGACACCTGAAGTGTGTGGATATGGGTGAGTGTGGGTGTGGACACCTCCCCTGCCCCCGCAGAAAAAGAAAAGGGAGAGGGGGATTCAGACTATCAGAAGCAGAGATGGGTTTTGAATAGGGCTTCCTTTCACTGCCTGCTCCTGAAGTGCAGAGCTAACAAGCTGGGCAAGGCAGTGTCTCTATACAATTAACAGAGCAATTGATGCATTTCGCCCTTGTCTTGAGGAGACACTTAAGATTAAAACAATGAATAGCTAAAACTGTGAAGGCATTTTCCTTTTTAATTTTGTTTTGCTGTGTATGTCCTTTGCTTCGCTTAGCTTAAACAGTGAAACCCAACTGGTTTGTTTCACTTCCTGTTTACAATCAGCTTTAAATTCTGGTTAAGCACTAGAACAATGATGCTGTTGACTTTCCAATACCTGAGGGGAATATTTTTACAAACACTATGGAAAAACCTTCAATTAACTTGAAAACATCTGTTAATACTAGACCCCAAACATAAGCTTCCTTAAAAAAAATAAAACCCAAGGAGACCTAAATTACTGAAGTGTTGCTCTAGAGCAGGGCGGGCCAAACTTATGGAACTCAAGAGCCACACAAGTTGGTTATTAAACCTTCAAGAGCCGCACTGAGGCATATAGCCATATACTTTTACCTACTAAATTGATTTGCTGATATTCTTCCGGGGGGTACACTTTTTCATTCAAGAGCCATGTGCGGCTCCCAAGCCACATTTTGGCTACACCTGCTCTAGAGGCAAAATGCAGACACTTAAAATATAACTCTGGCTGTCTCCAAACTTGTCGCAATCCCAGGGATATTTGGAACTTCCCAAGGATATTGTTTCACTGGCCATAATGTTCAGTGGCTGTGTTTAATTGAATAGTGTCAAGGCAGATTAACAGTCATGATTTATGAGTCTTGCACTCTTTAAAAAGTGTATGACTTACTAATAGTCAAACTGGCCCACAGCAGCCCATTGGGTGAGTGAAACCGAAAGGTGATATGAAGTAGATCAAGAAGCCTTGGACCAGACATTCCATATCATAACAGATATGTGCTGCTTTTTTGTACTTGAGTGACATCTGGTGGCCCACTAACCTGTTAATTTTAATGACACTAATCATGCTTGCATATGAGCTGTTTCATAGGAAGACAAATAAACAGAAGTATATTGTGCATTCATTCACATGTATACATAATTGAAATCACAGCATCACTTTCAATTTCATTATACGTTAATTATAATAAAATCAGTCCATTTACTGAAATCAGAACAGCATCTGTCTAGTAGGATTTTCTCCCACGAAAACTCATGCAATAAATAAATTTGTTAGTCTTTAAGTGCCACAGGATTCCTTGTTTGTTTTACTGAATTAGATTAACACAGCTGTCCCTTTGGAACTTGAGTAGTTTAGAAATACTAAGAAATCATTAAACTGAGTGTGCATAATTCTCTCTCTAGTCTAAAATTACCAACAATAACTTATTTTAATTGCAACAAGGGTCTCTCATCCTTTAATTTTCCCAGGTATTTTTAGCCAAATGGAATGTGACCACTTACTTGATTACAGTAAGGTATCATTAATCTTTTAGCTACTGGACTAAATAGCCTCCAAACCCAGGTGGGTAGGATGTGAAGCAGAATACTTGTAGCAAAATTAAGCTATCCTTGCATGTGCAGCTGATACAGATGACAGTACTGGAGAAATGTAAACAGGTCATAAATTAGGCTTTGGAAGAACTATGAAAATGTGTTTTTAGAGGACACCTATTGAAAACTTGGCTGGATAATTAAGATATACTTTCTTTAGTTTTGATAAATTGAAAACTTACTTAAATTTCACTAGGAGCAGACTCAAACCCTCTCATTCACAGAGAACCAGATTTTCATTAAAGTCATAATAGTGCAGTTTTTCTCCTCTTGCACTTGGGGGCCAGATTTTCGAAGGAACTCAGTCTGCTACATGCTGATTTCTGTAAGAAATCTGGCCTCAAACGTAAGATGCCGGATGCTTCAAAATGTGGGCTAATGGTCTGTCTCTATATATAATTCGCCAACTATGTTACTACCTAGCCCTCTGTGAATACAGTTTAGCCGCCTAGCTGTTGCACATAGAGCCAGATGCAATGCTGTTTTCACACATTACTCATGGTGTCCTCTCTTATGGAAGTTTAAAGAAACTGCCACCTGAAATTTGTAAAGTGCAAGAGTGACTGACAAGACATTTGTGATGAGTCACCTTTTTTCTCCTAAAACTTACATTTGTGGTCCTATAAAGTTCCTAATAAGAAAACTGGTGTTAGATCATTTGGATGGGGTCTTAGACTAGAATATCTTGGGAAGTATTTAAAATATGCAGGTAGGTAGGAAAGAAAGGGGTACCATTAACAGTCTGGGACCATAAGAACAGGAAATTCAAAAAGTCTTTTTCTCTAATTATGTAACACTGGAGGGTGTGGTGATGGGGAGAAGTGCAGCTACATAATGTCAACAAGAATTCTTATACGGTCAGTATGCCTACTTCCCATTTACTGGATCTATATACTTTTTCTTCACTTATTGTAGACTCTACTTTTCACTACAAAACACCAGAAACTCTGGTTTTGGTCACCAGTTTTCAGTTTAGGTTGCTTATCTGCCTTTGAGCTTGAATTTTCTAGGAAGACATTCTGTTCTTCAGGCAGATTTGGTGAAAGCAAACCAGGCTTGGAGATGAAGTGATTAAGAAGGGGGAGGTTTACAATGAGCTGTTCGTTCCTTGGAGACCTCCATCATGGACTTCAGGGCAGCTGCTGTTAATTGTGGATCCCGGCAGGCAGCACATCCCCTGTGCTGTACTGTCAGGATGACTTGGTGCCAGAGCAACTGTGTTTAGACTTACAGGATCATGGATATGGATGCCTCTGTCTTCCTGCAGATCTGGAAGGAAGCAGGGAGTCTGTGTGTGTTTGGTAGCATTGGGATGGTGAGCACGTATCCCGGGAGAGCCACCAAGTTTGGTGTGTACCATATGGTAGCAAACGCCACCCTAATCAAACTTCTGCGTGAAGTCCCTGTAATATGTCGTCATATGAGAGGACAGTTATGTCCAATTCTTGCTGAGTCTTTCACTTTTCCTCTACCTCTTCTCTATGGCCATGTTATCTTCCAGGCACCATATTTTATATAGATATTAACTGTCCTGGAAAACAGACCCTTTTCATAAAATTCTAAAGCTCTGTAAATTCTAACTCTAACTTCATGCTTAGAATTGTCTTCAGTCAGTTGTCTGTATGCCATGTACAATAAGACTTGGACAGTGCTATTGTAGAAATCTGTATCTTTCCCCAAGTTAGCAGCTTGTGTTTTATTTTTGCTGTTGCAATTCTTTGTCATTACTAGAGAATGTGTTGCAAAAAGGACAGTCCTGCCATCTTTGAAAAGTTGGGAGCCATCTTGACTTGGTCTCCTGGTCATTCAGAAGACCACTGCTCTCAAGTGTGCCTTGATTACAGCTCTTGAAAGCTTCATGGTGGGGACTTAGCTGTGCTCCTCTGGGACAAGCTGCTTGAATAAGTCAGAAACTAGCTTCTGTTGGCCTACTTGAGGAAGGCCTTAAAGATTAATACGAGGTCCTCAAATTAGCACCAGGAATAAACTGACACCCAGGAGAAGGTGTTTGACCAATCTATGTTCACAGAATGTTTTTCTGCAGTAATTTCTTCTATGGATTTGCTAGAATAACTTCACAAGGTAAATGCCAGTGTCTAAAACAAACAATTCATGGATATGGATCAGCAATTGACATTCCAAACGGTAATGCCAGTACCACTGTAACATCAACTATAGTTGGCCTATGGAGAGTTAACATCAAGTATAGCTGGCCTCTGTATGATAAGGTCTCACAGCAGTATAAGGAAATAAATGTCCTTCAGTCGTCCCCCCCCCGCCCCATTTATGCTAGAACTTCACTTAAATACATCGCAAGCAATTCGCAATTTGGATTTCATTTAGTAAACAAGTTACAGACTCCTGGGTCCTCCAATACTCAAGTCTCTGTGATCAGAAACGTAGAGGAATTCATAATATTGCAGATACTGTATCTCTGTGATTTTCAAATCTCTCTGTAGTGTTGTATTTTTTTCACTCTGAGTTTGGGGCTCAAAACTAAGCCTTGAAATAAGATTGGAAAAACCACGGGTCCACAGGCTGATTACAAGAGGAAAATGATGGTGACGTTAATGCCTGCCTAATCCTCTCAGAACCCTTTTCAGGATTCAGTCTTGAAATTAAATTTATTCATGGTCTCTGGCAATATGCAAGAAGAGGGGGAAGTTCCTTCCTTATTCTTCCCGAGTATGCTAAACTGTTCAGTTTCTTTTGGCAAGAATTCCTATAGTAAAACATGATGAAATTATTTTGGTAGATCAAATATTTATCCACTTTCCCCTGAGCCTTAGTTATGTGGTGTCTAGCACTGATATCTAAGGTAGGTGACAATATTAGAGCATCAAGGTCATTTAATGTATTTACCCTTTGCAACATTTCAGTGAGGAAGGCAGTGTTCTTATCCCTTATTACAGAGGGAAGCAAAGGCAGAGGCTAAGTGACTTGCCCAAGTGCACACAGGAAATCTATAGTAGAGCAAAGACTTGTAGTGAGTTTTCTGAAGTCCTAGGCTAGTACCCTAACCACTGGACCATCTTTTCTCTCCTCTTTTAGTTCTAAAGAGTTTCCCTGATACCTGTCATCTGGAAAAGTTTATTGTTAAGGTCTCCATACCTCCTTTCTTTTGAGGCCTTTATAGAATTTTGTAGTACTTTTTCTTCACACTCAGTGGATTATTTTGGATTTACATTGTCCACTCTTATTTTGAGTGCAACATAGAATATAATCTACAACTTATATTTCTCAGCAAAACCACAGGCTGGAGCCTCTCTTCCTGCAGAAGCTCTCTCATGGGGAACCTTAATTTTCAGTGTCAGTGGCTAGCCTTGCGGGAGGATCTTCATTTCAGGAAATGACTACACTGGGTGAAGTTCCTCATAACTTAACTGCAAACTTGAGACTTCACTTAACACACCTAGAAAAGCTTTGAAACCTACGGTGGCTTCATGCGCTGTGGATCATGCAGAACTCTGTGCCGGAGGCATCCAGTGGAATAAATGAATTCACGGGCCTGCAGTCCCAGAGGAGTCGAGGCTCACAAAATTATGGAGCTACTACACCAAGTACAAATACTGCTGAGTCCTTTCAGGCACCAGGAAACATTTCAGCAAAGAGGTCTTATCTAGCAGTTGGTGTGCTTTGTTATATTAATTTAGTCAATTATATGGATTGGTTCTTAGTAGCAGGTAAGACTCTTCTTCTCTCTCAGAAAGAACAAACCATAGTTCTCAGCAACTCTTTGCTCCATAGTTATTGGGGAAACACCTGACTTAAAGCTGTTTATCTATGGAAAAAACCTAAAATCTTCAGTGTCACAAAGTGTTTCAGTTGTTTGTTTGGCCTATTGGTCACATTTCCTGTCAAGGTGCCATTCATAGATCTTATGATTTAATAATTATTAAAGGTCTGTTGACTTTTAAGCATCCTCCAACTGTTCATGTCTGTAACATGTATAACATCCATTAGTTATTTATTAACCTTCAAACCATTTATAAATAGAATCAGGGTATAAAGAAAAACAAGCAAGAAGTCCTGTGTCACTTAGACTAACAAATTTGTTAGTCTTTAGGTGTCACAGGACTCCTCGCTTATTTTGCTGAACTAGATTAACATGGTTGCCCCTTGATACTAGGGCATAAAATATAACTGGTTTGGTTCTGCATAATGACTTGACACAGTTTTGACAAATGTTTTTGTGGAGCTGTAGACCAGCAGCTAGCTCACAACATCTGCCTCCAATAGGCTTTGCTCCCACCTGCCTGGAAAAATCAGTGAGGGATCACTGCCCACTTTACTTGCTTTATACAAAGCTTCTGTTGGAACTAGTGACCCTTGCTTGATCAAGGACTAATGATGATATCATTCCTGATTCTCTTCTCTTATAGAGAGGATTCAAGGAGCAAAAAGTCTACTGTTTTGGCTGAATTTTTATCAGAGAAAGGGTGGTTTGATCACCTGGTGCACTGGAAACTCTGTGACTTTTGCAATTAGGAGTTTCACATAACTGTGTTTAGAGCTGGGTCTAGAGGAGACCCAGCCTCCATTGCATTGCTCTTCAGACTAACATAGTTCTCTGAACTGCTGATTTAGAGAGATGGTTTTGTCAAGGTATGAGTAGAAACTGTGATAAAAGCCCTGTTTCTAGTGGAGGTTGGTTGCAACTGGCACGTCTGGAGAGTACTGGGGAAGCCATGGTTCTTCAGGTGAATTGTGATCTGCAGAGTTTCCTCCTGTCTAGGTGTCAAAAGCCTGCTTCTGTTCGTCTCTCTTCCTTACCTGAAAACCTCTAGCTTGACCTCATTAAGACAACTTGGAGGTAAGACTGAGAACTTGTGGGTTTCCCAGGCTGCCTTAGGTGATTGGACAGAAAGGCTGACATTTCTTTGGTCTCTGTCTAGCAAACATTTTTCCTATTGACAGAATAGCCACTTTAAAATGTCATTAATAGGAAAAGGAGCTATTCTGAATGAAACTATTTGTACCTTAAACTTAATTCACACAGCAATCAGTTTTAGCAGCTGAGGTATTGGGACTGTACATTGTATGTGGGTTCAGATTTATTTGTCCCTGAATAATTGGGGAAAGAAACATGACGCCTTTTCAACCAAAAATAGAAGTATGAGCAAAATGAAGTAATAAGGCAATTATTACCACAAAATTTTCATGGGAACTTTGATTCTCCGTTTTCTTTTGCTTAAGTATCAAATAATTGGCCCTTAGCTAGGTGCTGAATGGGGGATGGGCAAAATAATTGGGAAGGGGACTAAAGGGGAGAAGCACGCAGGGGAAAATATTGGATGTTAATAAAGTGAATTTGCCAAAGGCTAGGTATGCGTGGTCATGGTCATGGTCATTTGGCTCATTATTAAATAGAACTGTGCTACTTAGCTTCTTTCATCCCACGATCTGAAAATTCTTTATACATATAAGTGAAAGTTTTATAGCATCCCTTTGGACTCTGAGATGGTACCCCAGTTTAACAAATAAGGAAACCTAGGTGCATAGCTCAACACGACTGAGATAACACAGGAACTCAAGAGCAGAATTGGGGCTAGTACCCAACCCTTCAAAATATTGGTCCTGTAACCTAATCGCAAAACGAGAGTTAACTAAACTATAGTTATAGATTGCCTTTTGTTTGCTGTGTGAGAAATCCAGTTAAAATAATTACTTATGCTGTATAGAAACATCCTGTACATGGGCTTGAAGTCAAACTATGTTCCAGAATTTTTGCATCTGCCACATTCCTTTTAACTATTCCAACTTTTTGAATGTCAGAACCCTTAAATAAAAAGTGTGTCTGCACAGCCCATGGCCTCAAGCCTCCATGTGTGGATCTACAGACTTTGGCTAGTGGGATTTGCACAAATGCTCTAAAAATAACTGTGTAAACTGCATGGGAAGTTGTGGCTTCTGCAGAAGCCCAGGCCCTGAAGGCTGCCCCTCCCCTCCCTAGGCTTCAGAGGTCAAGCTCCAGTCCGAGCTGCAACTTCAAAGTGCTTTCTGTACAGGTCTTAGAGCACAAGAGTGAGCCCCGTTGGTCTGTCTGTGCCAGGAAGCTTACTGTTATGGGTTGTGGAGACAAATCTAAAGTGTCTGACTTTTAATAGATTTTAACAGAAAAGTGGGAGAGGTGTGAGCATCAACTTGCAAGAGTACTAGAGGGAGTGGAGAAGTTGTGGTTTTATTTTCACAGCATTTCTTCTCATGATACAATCTGCTTTGCTCAGACCCAGAACTGTAAGAGACCTTCTGTCTGTGTACATCTAATCATTTAAGTGGAAAGGAGATAACAGACTCTGGCACATGTTTCTGGGAGAGTTGATAATGATGTTCATTTGAATTTTGCCCCTCTTGCCTGTAATCTTTGTTGCTAGGCATTAAGGGCAATACTTTCCAACTTGGTTCCGATTAAGAATTACACTGAAGTAACTGACTTGACTTTCAGAGGTGCTAATCTTTGGTTCCTGTTGGCTTCAGTGACTTGGTAAATAAAAGCTAGAGAATTATTTAAGTGGGTAACCTTAGGTAACATTCAAATGGAAAAACTTTAGCCTGTGTTGACAAGTTCCAAAGGGTCAGCCATGTTAGTCTAGTTCAGTGAAACAAACAAGGGGTATGTCCACACAGGGCTTTTATTTCGAAACAACACTGGTTGTTTCGAAATAAAAGTCCCTATGTCTTGTTTCTAAAGGAGGGTTATTTTGAAAGCAGTTGTTTAAAATAATGCCATTTGGACATGTTATTTCAAAACAAGGATTGTTTTGAAACAGGGACCTTCCTCCCAGGGTGCATAGCACCCTGGGGAAGGTCCCCCCCCAGCACCCTGGCCAGGGTGCTGAGTGGAGTGCAGGGGGTCGGAGGGTGCCCCAGCCGGCTTCCCCCCCGCTTCCCCTTGCTGGGAGCAAGGGGGAATGGGTGCCTCAGCCCCCTTTGCCCCCCTACCCCCAGCAAGGGGAAGCGGGGGGGAAGCCGGCTGGGGCACCCCCAGGGCTCTGCCCCCCGCCCAGGCTGCGGGGGAGCTGCCAGCCAAGCAGCCCGGTCAGGGGGGCTGCAGCCCCTGTGGGGTGGCTGCTCCAGGGGTGGCTCGCCCTGCCGTTGGGGCTGCCCCCAAGCCTGGGGGCACCCTGCCCCTGGAGTTCCCCGCCGCCCCCCACCGGTCCTGCCACGGGCAGGGCCGGGGCTGGCGTGGGCCCCGGGTTCCCCAGTGCCCCCCCCCCCTCCCGCGGCAGGAGCGGGTGGGGGGGCGCTGGGAACCCCGGGCACGGGGCAGCCCCGGCCCCACCCGCGGCAGGAGTGGCGAGGGGAAGTGGGGAATCCCGGGGATGGGGCGGCCCCAGCCCTGCACAAGCCCCCCGCTCCTCCCCTCCCCATCTCGAAATAGCATGTCCACTGTGTGGACATGCTATTTGGATTCCCGCTTTTTTCCTTATTTCGAAATAGCTTTTTGTTATTTTGAAATAAGGCATTTTGAAATAAGGCGTTATTTCGAAACGGCTTGTTTCGAAACAAGTGCTTGTGTGTGGACATATCCAAGGAGTCCTGTGGCACTTAAAGACTAACAAATTTATTTATTGCATGCGCTTTCATGGGAGAAAAGGGTTGGAACACTTAGTTTTCATATGTGGGGATGGAAGCATTTAATTCCAATTGCAGTTTCACTTAAATACAGTACTTCCTCTATTTTCTGCTGTTCAGTGGTTCTGTACATTCATAAATTAGCTACGAAGTTTCACAAATGTTACCCCAGTGGCATGAGTAAAAGGATTTTGTTTGATGAATTTCTAACGTGATGTAAAATTTTGACCATTAAAGGTCCATCTCAGTCACTGAAATAACTTCAGGATTTGAGCATGGTTCTGCTCTGAAAAGCGACTGACTGTCACTGGGGTTCCATGTGTTTTGGCATCAATGTTTCCTACCACCCCTCTAATATCAAGACCTGAAAAATTTATCCGAGGGTGTAAAAACTGAAGTCTGAAGGTCTACATACTTACTAAAAACAAATGGTTTGCAGGCGCATTCTGCCTTCAGTTACACTTGTGTTGTCTATATTGAAGGCATGGGGATTGTACACAGGATATCTACACTTAATTGCAGAAACTAGCTGGTGAAGGAACATAGATTCTCCAGTCACTGACTGAGTTTGTAGGAGTAGTAGACTACAAAAAAAAATCTGCCGTTTGCTCACGAAGGATATAATCAGAAGCAATTAAAAATCAAGCATGGAACCTCAGTGTTGCTGTTTGTCTAATTTCAAAGTCATGTTAATCTTTCATCAAATAGCCACGTTCAACAGTTGCTTCTTAACCAAGGTGTTGGAGATTAGACTGACACCCTGTCTCCTCATTATATTCTTTAAATTCCTTTTTCGAAAACAAAAATAAACTAAACAAATACAAGAACTGAGAAATCTAAATTGATAGAACATCCTCCAATGTCAGATTAAAGGAATACAAATACAACTCTGTTTGTTTATGGTTTAAGCATCTGTTATCTTTCTTGAATTTTATTCCAGGAAAGAGCTGGTGCATGATGTATTACAAGATAAGTGTGTGCTAGCTACAAGTGCAATCTAAAAATGGTGGTGATGATATTGTTTAAAAGCTCCATTCGGTCACAACTGCATTAATGCAACCATCCAATGCTAAATCCTAATATTTCTTCCCAGTCTGTTGCTGGCATAAAGTCAAATAATTTTGAAAAGAACCCTAACTTTTCTTTTAATACTTTTGAATAAGCTGGCAGTGTCCAAATTTTGCCACTGGTCTTAATTATTTAAGAAGAAATGAGGAAGAACATAAATCAGCTTTTCACACCTTTATATAAGCCAGTTACAAAAGTATCAAATAAACCTTTATCAGGTATTTGTCAGTATCAAAGGGATTACAGGAATCCTGTGTCTCAAAATTGCTATCCTGCCTGGGCCGCAGTTTACCCCTACAAAGTGGTTACCAAACATCAAGCTCTTGTTAAGATAAAAATCTGTCCAAATGATGAAAACCATGTTTAGAGAACTGCTATAGCCCTTAAGCCCCCCCCCCCCCCCGCCTTTAGCCTTCAACTTGTAGTATGGAGTTTTGTAGCCACTGCTACTCTGCTGGGAGAAGGCAGAAATTAGAGCACATCTGTACATTAGAAATGGTAAAACATCCTCAACAGAATTTTAGAAATCTAGCTCCGTGTTGCTAAAAAGCCTGCCTAAATTCAACTATCATCTATTTGTTTCCCAATGGGTCATTCTAAATCTTGAATTGTAAACTGTTTATGCATCACTGTGCACACAGATGGCTCTGAAAAAATTGAAGTGGAAATCCTGGCTGAGTTGAGCCTTGCAAGATCTACATAGTAGGATGACTATGGTTTTCGTGAACAAAGAGATGGAAACTTCAAAATGACTAGTTAATTAACGTATAGAGGGTGCTAGGAAGGTGTCTTGCAGACCTGGTTTCTGTGAGATTACATGAAAATTAATAAGACAAACTCACTATGTCTGTGCAGCTCGACGTCTTGAAGTGAATCTTCAGTTTAGTAAATGCATAAAATGGCAATGAATGAGGAGTGATGTTATCTGCCATTGGTGCATGATTATGATTTTTTCTTTTTGTTGCAGGGATACTATTGGATATAAAGAAATACTTCAACATCAGTGAAAGCCGTGCAGGCTTACTACAGACAGGTAAAGCAAGGTCATGCTACTGGGAATAACTTAGCCTGTTCCACATCCATGTTGCTGTCTCTGAAATGCAATCTAGTTCTTCTCTGCTCCTTGTTTTTTCAGTTCCCCATTGTTCTCTTGTTTTCAGCTTTGATCCTTAAAATGTTTAGGCAGATTGCTCACAAATACAAGATTGAAAGTCATTGGCTAAATCTGACGAAGCCTGAAGGAGTAAAGAAAGGCCTTGACTGTTTGTGCTGACTAAGGTTTCTCTGGGAGTTAAACCATAAGAATTCAAAAATTTAATTAACCTTAGTTTTTCTGCTAAATTCCAACTTGGGAAAAAGATTCTGCATTGAAAATTTCTCCTTGAGGTTGCCATTAAGAAAGATATTGGTTTCCTGCCCTGAATTTTAACAGGTAAAATTCTGACCTAGTCAACCCAATTTTCTCTAGGGTATAAATAGAGAAGGATAACCAATTAAATGAATTTTTTTCCATACAACAATTGGCATATGAATGTTCTAGATAAAGTGGTCATTGTGTGAACGTTTTGTTTACCTTAATTGTGCAGTATCTTTCTGTTTCTGTAAAATGATCGCTCCAGAACTAGAACTCTGTGACTGAATTGAATAATGTTAAGGGTGTACTCTGTTTGTAGAGTGTGTTTTGGGAGTAAATAGTCAATTCTGGATGGTGATGTGAACTAGTAAATTGGGTTGACAGTGTCTGAACAGGCGTCTCAAACACACAGCCCATGGGCTGCATGTGTCCCCTAAAGCTATATCCTGCGGCCCGCGGAATGACACTATCATTACCGATATTTGCAATATCGTTGTATGAAAAGGTTTCAGTGGTGTGGCCCTTGGGGTAATGTTCTAGTCCTCATGAGGCCCTCATGGTGATTTGAATTTGAGACCCCTGGTCTGAACTGTAACTAACAATGAATCTGGGGGCACTTTTAATGACTAATAGGTTTGTTTGTCACATGGGCTTTCATGGGAGAGAATCCCACTTCATCTGACTCTTGAAGATGGGAAATTTACAGAAAGAGACTTTTCCCCATCTTCAAGCATCTGATGAAGTGGGATTCTCTTATGTGAAAGCTCATGTGATAAATAAATTTTTTAGTCTGCAAGAGTGTCACCAGACTCCTTGTTGATTTTGCTGGGCTAGACTAACACATCTACCCCTTTAGAACTTGAACTGTAACTGCAGAGTCTGGAGGGCTTCAGACAAAACCAAGGGAGATGTCACTAAGAAGCAACCTTTAATTGAATTTTTCAATGTCTTGTATGGACTGTTAAGGCACCTGGAGAAATGTCTTTCAGCTATATATATAAAATAGCAACTTTAACAAATTTCATTGAGTTTATGGCTTTAAATATATATTTCACTGTTCATAGGCTCTGTATTCTCCATCTGTAAAATCTGATGGTAAGAAAAGCCACTACCTAAGACAGAATTAATAAATCCAGCCATCTTGTAATTAGAGAAGAACCAGAGATATAAAAATGTGAACTGTTTAGATCTGAAGGCTTGGCTCAAAGTTGACTATTCATGAATTAAAACTCTATAACCTCAAAATTGGACATTCAGGCTATGTCTACATCTAACTTCTTAGTTCAGACTTGAACTGATCGGAGCATTGTAGTTCGAACTAATCACTTTTTTAGTTCAAACTGAAAAGTTAGTTCAAACTAACTTTATTTAGAACTAAAAAAATTTGGTTAGTTCGAGCTAACCGTTTAGTTCAAACTTATTTATTTCAAACTAGCACGGCTACATCGTGCTAGTTAGAACTAAGGGTTCAAACTAAGTTCGAAGTTTGAACTAAGCTTAGTTCTAATTAAAAAATTTTTTAGTTCAAACTAGGCAAAGCCTACTGTGGATAGGGATTAAATTAGTCTGGATTAGACCTCCTTAATCCAGATTAATTTGCTAGTGTAGACATAGCCTCAGACTAATAAGTAGAATGTGGTATATTTTTATGGGGAGGGAGGAGAGCCATAAGAATGATCTGGTCAGCATTCTAACTGTTCTTGCTTTCAATTGCAGTCTTCATCATCTCTTTTATGCTGTCCGCACCCTTCTTTGGATATCTTGGTGACCGGTGCAACAGGAAAATCATCCTCAGTGCTGGGATCTTCTTCTGGTCAGGTGCAACGTTAGGCAGCTCATTCATCCCGAAAACAGTATGTTACTTGCTTATTTGGAATGATACTTTAGGAATCGGCTGCCCAAGCCTTGCAGTGACTTCTGGAACTTTAGTTCTGCTCACGTTTGCAAAAGCATTCAGGCAGCACCCAGGATAGGTGTAAATTAGTTTAGTGCAGGAAAGCTCCATAGGGAATGATGTCCTGTCTCTTCCAGATCACAGAGCGCCCGTGAGGCTATTGTATTTGCTTCTGCATTACTATGCCCTGTGTCCTTGCCCTCTCGTTGAGCATTTTCATTAGGCTGGGTGTGAGGGAATTGTGTGGTGAATCTTTGGAACTGCTGACCATGCTTTGTAATACGCACTGGTGGTTGCCCAAGAATTCACGCCATTGGCAAATGAAGCTTGAAAGCGCATGGTTTGGTACAAAGGGCTGTGCATGTGGCAGGAAATAGCACAATGACACCAATGGGATTCATGACTGAATAAATACTAAACTCTACAGGATTCAGCCCAGTCACTTCAGCCGCCTTTTTTAGCTCCGCCAATTTAGCAGTGCTACTTCAGTAACCACGGGGGCTTAAAGTGTTTTCTGTTTGAAATATTAAGTTTAAGAACTTAGACAGAGGCAGCTAACAACTTGTATATGCAAAACTTCCGTCCATGAGAAATGTGTTTCCTTAAAAGATGACTTCCATCATCTTTTTGGATCTTAATGCCTCTTCTGTCCGCAGCACTCCTGGATATTCTTCCTTTCGCGAGGATTTGTTGGTGTCGGCACAGCCAGTTACTCCACCATAGCACCTACCATCATTGCAAACCTATTTGAAAAAGATCAGCGCACCTTGATGTTGTCTGTCTTTTATATCTTCATCCCTGTTGGAAGGTTTGTCTGCTTGCCAGTAACTGGCACTGCTTGGCACTTTCTGGACTATTACACACACAGCAAGCTTGGATCCTTAACAGTATCTTAATTTGACTAAGCCAGTGCTTCCCAACGTTTTCAGTAACATGGCACACTTCAATAAGACAAACAATTCCACAGCATAACCACTTTTTTCAGCTGAACTGATTGCTCATAAATGTCACATTTACCTACAATGACTATGATTATGGTCTTAGTGGAGAGGTTTGCAACATAGTGCATACAACAAGCTAAAGAAGGATCAAATGCATTAATGTTTCAAATCCACTTGAAAAATACATGTCATCTCAGTTTTGCCCTTTGGTCACCTACATTTAGAATGCTCAGGTTTTATAATCAAAAGACCAACATCTTGCTTTTAATTTGGTGATTAATTTTCACAAGTTTTATGAGTTGTGATTTTTGTTGGAGAAGATATTGTTTAAGATGAAACAATGTTTGTTTTACGTTGATTTTCATTACCTTTGTACAGAATTTCACAGTACACTTGGATAGTTCTCATGGCACACCAGTGTGCCACAGCACACTTGTTGAAAACCACTGGACTAAGCTGTATAGATTTGTGCCTGAGACTAAGGTTTTTAGGGCAGAGTCTGTTACCTGTTTGCCATACTTAAAATAGAGCTGGTGGTTGAATTTTTTGATGTTTACTTTTTCCACTAAAAATGGCTTTTCCACCAAATATTTCCATATGGCAATCATTCATTTTGGTAGCAAATTGAATTTTTTTTAATAAACCAAAAACAAACTGAAAAGCTGAATTTTTTTGAATACCCAGTACCAGCTTTGTGTTTTCTTTAAAAATAATGTCAGGGAGTTTTTGGTTTTGTTTTGATTTTTTATTTTCCATAGAAAATGTGCACTTGTCAAACAGCTTTAGATGTAACAAAGAATAAGGTACTGAAAATGTGGTTTACTTTGTTAGTACAGCATCTCCTCTGACGGGGGAAGACATTAGTCTTATCAATATACTGTCCAGAGGCTTATGATGTGTTAGTTATTGTCAGAACTAAAGCTCAGATTCTCAGTTACAACTAAAAGAAGGAACCATGGCAGAGCTTAAATCATATGGTTTATACACAGGATCTTATAATGAAGCTGTGTGTGGTGTGCCTGGATTTGGATGCTTGGGTCTAATTACATGAATAAACATGTACATCAGGGGAGATACCTCTTCAACTAATAATACTCTCCCTAACTTGCTTCTTAGACTTGCCCTAACCCCAGTCCCTATTGACTATTATCTTCATGGGTGGGAGGCTGATAAAGCCATGGGAATCACCACATTGCTGCTCTGCCTTCATGGGCCTGGATCATTCTTTTCTAGGAAAGTCTAACAGTTTTGGGTAGCTGCTGCCCAATCTTAAACTTTTGTGTGAGCAGCTGGATAAGGTCCAGCCTCCCATTGCCCTCCAGATCTGTCCTCGGAGGGAAAGGTAGCCTGACCATCTGTGATTCAACAGTAAGGGCACTCAGGCTGTGTCTGTACTATGAAAAATCAGTTCACATTTTTCAGCATCAGCATATTTGTATCAGTGCTAAGTGTTAGCTCTTAACACTGCAGCTATGCTGATGCTGAAAAATGGGAATGTGGACATGGCTTAGGTAACCTTACCACCATCTCATACCTTCTCTGAGCAGGTTCAACTGCTTGAGCCCAGCTAGTTCCCACAGGGAATTCAGTTGAATAGGCCTCATTGCTAGGAAATGATGGCAAAAACTGTTCCTCTATCTCATCTCAGTACAAATCCTACTCCCATGGGGTCTTACAGTCTCAGGACCAACGGAAACTAATGAAGACTTGGCATTCCTTTTTCTCTTTACAGTGGCCTTGGTTATATTGTGGCATCTGGTGTGACACAGGCTCTTGGCCACTGGCAGTGGGCATTCAGAGTGAGTCTTCTCCTTACTATGACTGCTCAGAACTGATCTACTCTTTGTAAAATTGTGTTATTGGGGTCTGTATCTTCAGGATTTTAATGACTTCTCTGATCACTGTATCTCAGTCCCAACAAGAATGTTAAAAGGGATGTAAAGAAACAAATACAAGATTGAATCAATGGGAATATAGTTACCTGAACAGATGAGAGTTGCAGTCCTAGAACCTTTAATATAAATGCCCCTTTTCCTATATGAATTCACTATTTTACAGAACTCTTTCTGGAGTTTGAGTGGTGTGTTAAAGCTCCATGACTGTAACAGTGATCATTTAAAGCAAGGATGGGTAAGCTGCCCTCAAGTCAATTTTTAGGTGGTTCACTGAATTCTCCTTAGTTTCATAGGTCCTCCCTAATTAAAGACCCATTTGGACACATTACAGCAGGCTGAACGTAGCTGGTGTAGAGTCTAGAGGCCTTTTCAGACAAAAGCACCTGAAAACTAAAATAACCATCACTTTTGCATAGAATCCTGTAATTCTAGCTGCAGAGAAATTGTTGAGCTGGTTTTGACAAAACAAAACTTCTGGACACAACCCTTCTTTCAGTCTTGTATTTAGCAATATTCCTGTGAGGATTGCTCTGCTGTTACAGGACATTTCATGTATTCAGAGACTTCCTAGCTTATTGCAGAATATATCAGATAGTGTCCAGGAGCGCCGCTAGCTAGGAAAAAGATCCGGGGCTCAGCGCTCTGACATTCGGGGCTTGTGCGCAGCCGCTGCAGCCGCCACCGCGGCCAGCCCAGCAGCAGACTTGGGGCTCGGGCATTGGGACTCGGGGCTTGAGCCCCGCAGGCCAGGGCAGTGATGCCCCTGATAGTGTTAGTGGTTCAAAGAGACCATGAGTTTGATTGAGGGCTGGAGAAAAAATGTTTGACAACTGGGATGAGATCTCTGGAGTACTTGACTTGAGGTCCCATGCTCAATTCTTCTATAGTGTGCTGCTCAATCTGACCTGAACAAACTGCTTCACTCCCCACTCCCTTGGCCTTTGAAGAATTTGCAAGATTAGAAGTATGCATGTTGGGAGGGGGAGTCAGTGCTTTTCTAGGTGCAGCAGGGATTTAGTGACCCTCCTTCTCAATAGCCCAGCACTGCACTGCAGGAGCTTTCCCCTTACATTATTCTCCGGTGCCATGGGGAAGTGCTTTTGTATGGGACAATGTATAAGGGGTGGAAAAATATACTGCATCTTTCCACTAAGGACACCAAAAGGATTTCTCCCCCTAGAGAAAAGCTAATCATGTCTAGGTCATGCAAGTGGTTCTAGGCCTGTCTACAGCTCCCCTAAATATAAAATTTTAGGAGCAATGTTGTGACTTTCTTTTGCTATTAACTGTGTTTCAGTATAAGAAAGGTGATGTGACCTTACTCCAGATTTGTCTTTACAGATAACTCCTTGCATGGGGGTTTTAGCACTGGCTCTTCTGATTCTGTTTGTCCCGGATCCAGCCCAAGATGCAGCTGAGGGGGACAGAGGCCAGATAATCAACAGCACAACTCAGGGAGCAGATGAGGCGCATGGTGCCCAGAGTACTGCTAGCATGAATTGGTGGAAAGATGTCATGTCTCTCTGCAAAAAGTAGGTAGTTATGGCTGCAAAGGCAACACTCTGCCCAAAAAGGCTATTAAACTAATAGAGTAATTCCAATTTCAGAAAAGTGCCAAATTCTACAGGTTGGTCCTCTGTATCTATATGTTCTGGGGTGTGTAAGATCCCAGAGATGTTTGTAATGAATGCCTGCTCCTTAATTACTGGGACACTGCCTATGAGACTAACAAATGTTCTGCACCGGTTTTCACCTATGACAGGAAAGGCAGATGCAAAACAGCTTGTCTTTTGGACAGAGGGAACAAGGTACCGGGTTCATTTACTACATGAGAGGCCCTGTTAGACTTGCCATCTAATTTTAGAAATAGCCCTGAACCCTAGCACTCATTCAATTCAACTGCTATTGTAATATAATTTGAATCCTTTATGAAAACTGCCTCCAAACTTCACAGCCCTGGTTCTCTCTGCTGAAATTCAATTCAGGATATAGCTTCACAATTCTGGCCCATCCCTACCATGTACAAATGTTTGTGGTCACACCTGAGGCTGTCTGTTGTCATGATTTGTTGGAATCAAATGAAATATAAATCCAGTGAAGAGGAACTCATGAAGTGCTTATGGTTTACTAAACACAATCCTATTCCTAGGGGTACAGCTGATGGGGCTTAGGGTATGTCCTAACAAACAAGTGGTAGTCCCAGGTGTTGTATATTTTGACAATTGGGTTTCAACATGCTGAGAGTGGATGAAGAACCCCTATTCTCCTTCAGATCCAAGCATGTGCTACAGTCTGTTGATCTCAGTTCAAAGTAGCCTTTCCAGCCAACCAGGTCCTAGATTTTATGGTCCATGCTGGAGTCTCAGATGACTACAGCTACAGGAAAACAAAGTGCCTTTATAACCAGTAAGAAAGTCAATTATGCACCTATAAATGAGGAATAGACCAATATAATTCTGCACTACTACTGTGTCAGTGTTTCCTCATGCTGACCTGTTTGTCTTGCCTATGCTTTGATCGTAAGCTTCTGGACCATGAACTGCCTCTTTGTTCTGTTTGCATGTTGTTTAGCGCAGTGGGGTCCTGGGCCATGGCTGGGGTTCCTAGGCACTACAGTAACAGAAATGAGGGCAAGGAGCAATTCATGTGAATGAATAACCTATGGGACTTTCTGATCTGTCTCATTCCTAGAGTTTGGCCTCAGCTGTGCACTGTTGCTAGTAATTGTTCAACACTGACTCTGTAATGCCTTTTGTAAAAGGCCCTCCCTGCCCCTTAGAGCTTCTGGAAGAGGGATCTGCCCCAGAAAATGCATATGCTTGTGATATGAAAAGGGCTACCTGTGGTAGTCAATGTTTATCTCTCCCAACCTTGTTCCCTCACTGGAATGCCTGGCTCAGGATCTGTTGCTGCTGATCATCAGTTATTCAGATCTGAAAAGTGCCTAGAGGAAGACATGGCTGGCAGAAGGGGAAAAGTAAGAGCAGGAATTCCATATGTTACTGATGCCATTACTTGTGATCAATGAACTGTTGACTTCTGTGCCCAAGTGTTAGTGTTAATACTATCTTGTGAACACCATGGTGCTGAATTTGTGGGAGTCTCCTAAACAACATTGGATCAGCACTTCTTAGGCAGTCTAGCATGGTACTGAATAACATTCTGCAGTGCCTTCTGATATCAGGAGGTTAGATACTGCAAGATCAAGACTTAAGTTTGTGAAGTAACCATGTTGTATGATCAGCAATCAACTTCAGCTTTGATAACTGGCTAAAAAAGCTTATTTTCTTTATCCGCTAGATGGCACTGTTGGCCTGAATGAATTTTCTTTCTTCCAGGGAGGACTAACGTGATCTGGCTTGAAATGCATTCCTGTCATTCTAGTTAGAATAGAATAGAATCATAGGGTTGGAAGAGACCTTGTGCTGTCAGCTGCTTCATTTTAAAAACAAACTCTCTCTTTTACTTCCTTGGAAACCACACCTGATCATGGTATCTTGCCATCATAGAGTGGCTAAATCATCTAGGAGGCTGAAATTATGGTTTATTAGCTGTTGGATGGAGACTAGAGCTGAGTCCTGCACTTGGTGACTGGTGGGTTTTTTTTGCATGTATCCAGTGCAATAATTGTAATTAAGACCCAAATTACAATTTTCTTGCTCTGTAGACAACAGCTGTCTTACGTGAGCCAAAAGATATCCTGTCTTTGGTTGTTCCAGTGCAAGCAAAGCAAAGCTTTTCTCATCAGGAGGCCTTCACATATTGGTGATATAACAGATTTGTAGTAGTCTGGTGTTTTATGCTGCAACCTATTTTTCTCTAGTAGTGACTGATACACAAAAAACCAAAACAAAAAAACCTCTTTAATTCAAGTGCTAAAGCCAGGTGTCTTTAGGAGATGAGGCACTAAGATTCTAGTTTTGGCTCACTGAGCTGTTCTGATGTCATCTGCTGCATGTGTATCTTATACTAGGATGTCATACTTACCCTATTGACCCCATTAACTAAAGTAGACTTTCTGTTAGCCCTTGGGGGTCTATGAAACAGTTATGGTTCTGATTTCCACTAGTAGAGAAACTTGTTACATTGCCTACCCATCAGCCTGAAAGTTAAGAAGACAGACTAGAAAATAATTTATACTTCCTTGACACTTTGAGATACAGTAACACTTAATTTCTCAACCCTTTCCTTACCTATTGTACCACCCAAAGAAACTGTTGTGCTTGGGTCCATTGGCAACAAAACAGATTTCAGATCATCCTGAGGCACTCAGAGCCCCAAGCACTGTATTTTCAAGCTGCTGGCAAGTCATTTAATTCCCACCTACCTTCCAACACTAATTTTTCTTTCAGAGCTCACCTGCAGCAAATGCTAATATGAATCTTCAAGAGAATAAAGAAGGACTTTAACACCATGAAAGTGATAGTTCACATAACTAAGTAATGCCTGATATTTGTTGGTCTGAGTGTATATAGTTTTGTTCTCTTCAATGATCAGATTGTCATAATCAACAGGGAAGTTACCCCCCTTGTTAACAGCTCTCTAAAGCAATCCATTCATGTTGATTATTAGGACACTAGATACCCAGGCTCAACTTCCCCTTCCTTGCCAGGCCCCATTCTTTCAAACTATTGATCATAACCCTAATTTCATATCTTTTGGTTTCACAGCCGAAGTTACGTCTGGTCATCTTTGGGTGTAACAGCTATGTCTTTTGTGACTGGACCCCTGACATTCTGGGTACCAGTTTTCCTTTCCATGGCACGTCTACTCCATGAACATGTACCACCATGCCTTCAGGAGCCATGTGATTCTTCTGACAGGTAAGGTACACTTGGCTCTCTGAAAAGATCAGACAAGATAGGGACATTGTATACATGAATATTCCCTGTTTCTAAATGTTAATGACAGTCATGTGCTTGTTCATCCTGCAGGGTGGGATGTGTTTGTGAGAAGGCATACAAGGCATTAATGTTTACAATCTGTCACGAATAGATCTTGATGATGGGATAGATTGCGTGCTCAGTAAGTCTGCGGGTGACACCAAGCTGGGGAGACTGGTAGGCATGCGGAAGGGCAGGGACAGGATTCAAGGAGACTTAGACAAATTGGAGCAGTGGGCCAAAAGATATCTCATGAGGTTCAACAATGACAAGTGCAAAGTCCTGCACTTAGGATGGAAAAACCCCATGCACTGCTACAGGCTGGGGAGTGATCAGCTAAGCAGCAGTACTGTAGAAAAGGACTTTGGGGTTATGGTGGATGGGAAGCTGGATATGAGTCAACAGTGTACTTTTGTAGCCTAAAAGGCTAATGGCATATTAGGCAGTATCAGTAGGAGTGTTTCTAGCAGATTGAGGGCTGTGATTATTCCCCTCCATTTGGCACTGGTGAGGCCACGTGGAGTACTGTGTCGAGTTTTGGGCTATGCAGTACAGAAAGGATATGGACAAATTAGAAAAGAGTCCAGCGGAGGGCAATGAAAATGGTTAGGGGGCTGGGGCACATGACTTATGAGGAAAGACTGAAGGAACTAGGGTTATTCAGCCTGCAGAAGAGAAGACTGAGGGGGGATTTTATAGTAACCTTCACCTACTTGAAGGGGTGCTCCAAAGAGGAGGGAGCTAGACTGTTCTCAGTAGTAACAGAGGACAGAACATGGAGCAATGGTTTCAAGTTACAGCTGGGGGAGGTCGAGGCTGGATGTTAGGAAAAACTTTCTTACTAGGCGAGTGGTGAAGCATTGGAATAAGCTACCTAGGGAGGTGGTGGAATCTCTGCTTTGGTGATATTCGAGGTCTGGTTAGACAGTACTCTGGCTGGAATGGTTTAATGGGAGTGGTCCTGCTTTTAGCAGGGGGTTGAACTGGATGACCTCATGAGGTCCCTTCCAACCCTACGATTCTATGATTCTATACCAATCTAGCTGTAGCCATTCAGTCTATATTGCCAAATTATTTCCATGGGAGTGCAGAAGGGTAGGAAAACTCTGTTCTAGAAATCAATACTTGGTTTTGCATTTCTAAAGGTAACCCTTTGATTTTTTTTCCCAACTGTATTCTCAATGACTTGTTTTGAAATTCCAATTTTATTTTAAAAATACACATCAAAATAGTAAAAATATTTCAAGTTGAATTAAAATTATTTTTTAATTTTTTGGCTCTGCTAGTGAACTGAAAAATTACTTATTCACACAACTGTAATTGAAAACTGCATATTACTTGATAAAACAAACAAGGAGTCTGATCGCACTTTTAAAGACTAACAAATTTATTTATCGTATGAGCTTTCCTGGGAGAGAACCCCACTTTGACAGTGCTTCAAGCATGTGACAAAGTGCGATTCTCTCCCATGAAAGCTTATGTGATGGGTTACTCTTTGAAAGTGCCATCAGACTCCTTGTGTGTTTTACTTCCCTAAAGGTTGGTTTATTATTTATTTAATTAATTAATTTTTAATTCTGGGCATAAGCTAATACCAGGTACTGCATGCAGGTGGCTTTAGATTGGTTTCTTCAGGGGAGGAAGAGGTAAAGCATAAATAGAAATGTCAGACCTACATCTGATAATTCTAGGTGTGCAACTAGCACCATATTCCTGGATCTGTCCAGTGGTTCTTTAAGAATGTCTGCAGCTGCTTAAATGTCGGGGGTGGGGGATGACTTTGTAATACTTAAGCATTAGTGTTGCAGCACCTAGCTTCTTTGAAACACGTGTTTAAAATCCAAGATTGACTCAGTCCTTCATCCTTTCAAGGCAAATAAATATGTTCTACGGAGTTCCATGCTGAGAGCTTTACCCTGACCAGATAGGTATCTCAAGTTTTCAAACACAGAAGATGCCATGGCTGTCTTTTTTAAAATCTATCTCCAGGCCAGAAATAGCTCAGCTCTACATAGTTAAAAGGCCTCTTCCTCTCTCCTGCCCATTGTGTTGTGCCCTGTTTCTCTCTTAGCTACTCCCTTTCTATCTTACAAGTGGTGTTGTTTTCACTACTAGCCTACAGCTCATAGCTCCTTTGAGATAAAAAGGCTTCTCCTTTGAGCCCTGCTCACATCATTCAGTTACAGATGTCTACATGCTGCAGCACACGCTAGCTCGGAAAGTCTTCAGTCTTAGCCTGTCAGGTCAGGGCTCGCGGCCAACACCCCCTCTACGTCACGACCGTGGCTATATAGTAAGCAAGTGTCTGTCTTCTACCGCGAAATTCAAGATGCCTGGTTTCAAGCCCTGCCTAGGATGCTGCAAAGCTTTCCCGCTCGACGATCTTCATGATAAATGCCTCGCATGCCTCGGTGAGTCCCATCTCACTGAGAGCTGCTCCCTCTGCCAGTCCTTCAAAAGGAGGACTCTCAAGGACAGAGAGCTGCACTTCCGATCCCTTGCTGGCAGCAGCACGCAAGCCTCTGATGCCACCCGAGTGCTGAGTGCTCCACCAGCTCACCCATCGGCTGGGGCACCGAAACCCCGGGACTGATCTCTGGTGCCGGGCCTGAAGCCTTGGTCAACGCCCCTGCCGGTACCGTCGGGGCACCAAACACTTTGATCGCTGAATTATCCTGGTGCCAAACCCGAGGTGATACCGCCAGCGGCTCCACTGACGCCGCAGTCTCCCATCACAAGAGCTCCAAGTTCTGCTCCCTCAGGGGCCGGGAGGAGGGGTCCCTCACTGATGCCTTCCTTATCAACTGGTTGGGGCCCCAATGTACGCCTTCCCGCCGGTTCGCCTGATACAGAGGGTTCTCCTGAAAATCGACTGGGACGGAGTGAACACGATACTAATAGTTCCGGATTGGCCCAGACAGCACAGGTTCCCACTCCTGCAGGACATGTCCATAGAGATCCCACTCCGCCTCCCACCGTGGGTGGACCTCCTGACTCAGGACTGAGGATGCCTTCGGCACCCAGACCTGGGCTGCCTACACCTGATGGCCTGGATGCTCTCTGGCTCAGTGAGCAGCAGAGGCTCTACTCAGACAGGGTTAAGAAGGTCCTGGTTGGTAGTAGAAGACCATCTACCAGGTCCACGTACCAGAGGCGTCGCTGGCTGGGGGAGGGACCCAGGGCATGGGCCCAGGCCCCACCTCCGGCCCGCAGGCCCCGCCCCCAGCCTGCAGGCTCTGCCCCCTGGCCGGGGACAGGGCCAGGCGCTGCCGTGGGTGGCTGGGCCCCACATCCCTGGTGGGGGACGGGGCAGCCGCGGCTGCTGGCGGCTGGGCACTGGATCTCCGGCCCGATTGGGCTGGAGATCCGGGGGACTGGTGCTGGGGTTCGGGCCATGTGCCCCGGAGTGCCCAGCACCAGCAACGCCCCTGCCACGTACACAGCCAAATGGAAGCAATTCTCCATTTGGGTTTGGGACAAGGTTGTAGACCTTATCTCAGCCCTGATTCACCTGATCATTGACTATCTGCTAGACCTAAGGGAAGGAGGCCTTTCTCTTTCGTCATTGAGAGTCCATTTAGCAACAATCTCAGCTCTCCATGAGAGTGTGGATGGGCAGTCAGTTTTCTCCTACCCCACCTCCGTCAGATTCCTAAAAGGGGTGGAGAGACTTTCTCCCCAGCCTTGTAAGCCCACCTCGCCTTGGGACCTGAATATCGTCCTCCAGGCAATGACAGAGCCGCCCTACGAACCCTTGGACTCAGCCACCCTTCTGGTCTTGTCCTAGAAGGTGGCCTTCTTAGTAGCAATCACCTCTGCTACAAGGGTTTTGGAGTTGAAGGCCCTCTCCTTGGAACCCCCACACACGAGGTTCTACCCAGATGAAGTGGTTTTACGTCACCACCCATCCTTCCTCCCTAAGGTGGCCGCCCCTTTCTACCTTAACCAAGAAATTTGCTTGCCAGTTTTTTACCCAGATCCCCAGGTTACGCAAAACCAGAGGAAGTGGCATACGCTGGACATGAGGAGAGTGCTCCTAACTTACATCGAGCGCACCCGGCTGTTTTGCAAGACCCCCCAACTGTTTGTGGTGGTTGCCAAACATAAGAGTTTACCAGTATCCTCTCAGTGCGTTTCTAAATGGATTGTGAATTGTATCAAGGACTGTTACAGAAGGTTGAAAACACCTCTTCCTGAAACTGTTAGAGCCCACTCTACCAGGGCTCAAGCATCCTCTATGGCCTTCCTTGCCAAGGTCCCGATCCAGGAGATCTGCAGGGCCGCTACATGCTCGTCAATTCATAGTTTCACGACGCACCACGCCATCGCCCAGCAGGCTAGAGATGATGCCGCTCTGGGCAGAGCTGTACGTTCAGGCCCCTCCCACCATCCACGCTAATGGAGTTGGCGAAGGTATATGGGACTGGGAGGGTCAGGGTCACAGTCACCTATATAGCCACGGTTGTGGTGCAGAGGGGGTGTTGGCCATGTGCCCTGACTGGACAGGCTAAGGCTGAAGACTTTCCGAGTTACTGTGTGCTGCAGCATGTAGACACCTGTAACTGAATGTATGTGAACAGTCCATCTCGAAGAAGGACGGTTACTGGTAAGTAACCCACCGATCTTTAAACACAGAAGGGCTCCTATGAAACTCTAACGTAGCCTTAGAGCAGTGGTTCTTAGCCTGTTTACCACTGTGGGCCACATATGTAGCTCTGTTTGAATTATGTGGGCTGCAGCTGCACTATATATACTGTATGGCCTTGAGGATGTCACGTGGGCTGCAGCCAGGGTTAAAGTATAATTTGGGGGGCCCTGGAATGCTCCCGTGCTGGTGGGGCCCCTCCTCCCACACAGGTGGGCCCCCAAGACTCCAGCTTTTGTTCCCCCACATAGCAGCGCCCCACCCTCTGCCCCCAATACCCACCCCAGCGTGAGCCAGGCCACCCCCACACTTATCAGCAGAAGAGGGTGGTAGGCCCCAGGTCAGGGCAGTGGCACGGCTACAGGCCCCAGGTTGGGGTGGGGTCTAAAAGGGGAGGGGCTTGGGTGGGACTTGAGCCCTGCACAGGAACATCCCTGGTCCCGCCCCCTCCCCTGCCTGTCAGAACGCTGGGGAATGCTGCTCGAGGGACCTGTTATTTTTTAGGGGCCCAATGTCTGAGCCCCTAAAAATAGAACATGATGCCAAAACACTGCATTCTGGGGCCTGCTGTTTTTCAATGCTGGGTCCTGGAATGCAGGCCCTAAAAATAGTGGGCCCCAGAACGGCGTTCCCCCACGTTCCAGCTTACTTTAATCCTTCACTGCAGCTGAGTGCTGATTGGGCTGCAGGCAGCCCACAGGCCATGGACTGAGAACCACTGCCTTGGTTAAAACTTCAGACTTGCCTGCAGCAGGCAAATGAAGTGCAAAATAGATCTTTTGATGATTGATGCTCTATCCATGTCATTCCCAACAAGAACCGTTTAACAGCCATGGTTTCCTATAATCCAAAGAGCATTAAGCCTACTGCACACTTAAAGTCTGCCTAGTACAGTTGGCTCTCAGTTATCACTTCACCTTTTTAGTGTAGATTTAGTAATAACTAGGAGAAATGGTAAGCAGTGTGCTACGGTAAAGGAACAGATTCCTTCTTTGGCATCACAGCCTGCTATGTACAAGTGCAGCTCTCCTTGCCCTAGAGACAAGGAGAGCCAAGAAAGAGCATAGCTTCTTAAGGCACGTCTGCTTTGCAGTTGGACACCCATGGTTAGCCCAAGCTAGCTGACTCAGGCTAAGGAGTTTTTTCATTGTGGTGTAAATGTTTTGGCTTGGGCTGCAGCCCTTGCTCTGGGTTCCTCCCACCTTGTATATCCTAGACCCCAAAGTCCATATCCAATGAGTCCAAGTTAGCTGGCATAGACCAACAATGGGCATCTAATTACAGAATAGACATACTCTTAAAGCCGCATAGTATGCTGCCACAATGCTAAAATACTTAGAGCCTCTTGAATTATGAACACTGCAGTCCTGTTTCCCCTTCTTTCAAGAGAGCTACGATGGATTAAACATTCAGTGATGCCCTAAAATTATTCACCACTGGAAATTTATTTTTGTCATCAGAATCTCATCTTGAACAGAGAGGAAGGGTTTTACAAAAGCACCACTGGTTAAGTCAAGTCTTGTTAGCAACTAGAACATATGTTTTCAAAAAGACGGTTCCTCTGGGGAGCTCTTCAGCTTTCACAGGCATATGATACAAAACTGAGTGGCATTTGAAATTCTACATTGTGAAACATTTGATATCTCCATTAATCTTACACACACACACACACACACACACACACACCAAAGGGATGGGGACAAAAGATGCTTGCAACTTCTGTTTAGGACATACAAGGGAAGTTGGGGTCACAAATTAATGATAGACATGTGCACTGATTCTTGTGTCTTTATTACCCTACTTACCTTATTCCTTTGCTTTATCACCAGCCTAATATTTGGAATAATTACAATTGTGACGGGAATTGTTGGTGTCCTCACTGGAGCAGAAGTTGCAAGAAGATACAGAACAATAAACTCTAAAGCTGACCCTCTTATCTGTGCTGTGGGCATGCTCTCCTCTGCCCCATGCTTCTATCTCGCCATAAACCTGGCTGCGCAAAGCATTGTTGCCACTTACGTAAGTTGATGAACTCTGCAGCCTTGACAAATGGCTTGTAAAATAGCATGGGTGATTTGCAGGGTGTGGTCCTCAGAATGGTTTAGTTGAAGGAATTTAATTAACAGCTTGCTTTGGGCTTATGTTATGCCACAATATAGCCCACAGGCTAAGTGCTGTACAGGGGGCTCTAACCTGGTTTGTGGCTGTAGTTTCCATTTCAGAGGTACAGTTTTGGGACTCCATGCCCCATTGGTCAGAGCTCTTCTTTAATCTGAACAGCCAGACCACCAGTGGAAAAGGGGACTTGGTGGACTGGGGCTTGTAACCTCTGTGTGCTGCATCTTTATACTGAAGAAGGTGGTAAGTTTATGCAACCTAGACTGGCCACTCCCTAAAAGGCTCCAACATACCTTTATGGTTTGACTGCCATTGGTTTTCAAAGATAAGCGTGTGCAAACTCAACCTTGGTGTTTAATTAAATGAGTCTGCTATGTATGGTACACTACTATTTCTCTTCTCTCCCAACACACTTAAAGATTACAATGTGCTAGGAACTGTACAATAAACAGAGTTCCTGTTAAGAAGAATTTAGTCAGCAAGTTGCATGCCCCAAATCACTAGTTGCTTTTGAAAATTTAGGCTTGTGGAGATATAACCAGAAGCATAAATAGCCTAACTCCTGTTCTCAGTAAAAAGGAATGCAGAGACATACCAAGAGAGATCAGTAGCTGTAGGAACTCCCTGTGAGGAGTAACTGAATGCAAACCTTATTTTAGCAACAATCGGTTAGCAGCTATGAAAGGATTCCAGGCCCTCACCAATGACTCTAGATTCACCATTATCAGAATTAACACAAATAATAGGATCCATGTAAAGTTAATTACAGTAATCAACACTTCATTGCAAAGAGTGCTTTCAAAGCAATTTCTTTTCTAAAAATAGCATTTGTTCAAAAAAAGGTTTTCCTTTCTCTGTCTCTTCAGCAGTCTAAAATCCCAGTGAAAGACCACTTAAGGGGCAAAACAAATTAATTTGTCTTGCAGACAGAGCAGAATGTGGACTTGCCTTTTTTTTTTTTTTAAGATTTGGGTGTTTGGAGGTAGGTGGCAGAGAATATAATCATCCTGAGAACCTGCTTTCTTTCTCTTTAAAAGAGTCTCTGTGTCAAATCTGTTTACGGTCCTGCCGCTAGAAGACATATTTACACCTAAAAGTGTAGCATACACTCATGACTCCATATGTTTCTTTGAATGGTGTCTTTGTGAGAGCTCCATTTCTAGTGCTGACATGTCCTCAGTCAGAGATTTCTATCAACAGCGGTTGTCTGGATGACACTTGCATCTTCTTTGTGTTGTGGCACTATTGACATCTTGCTCTGTGCACATATGATCCAGCCCTCTCAGTTCCTTATCAACCATCTGCGGTCTGAAATGGAATCCCAGCAATTTTGCTGGTTTTAACAATGTTAGTCTTTCTATAGCATTTAAATTTAGTCATTTACTGAGTTAAACAAAAATTTGTTTTTCCTCATACTGTAGAATAGCCTTTTCCCTCATAGATCCTTCCATTGAGCCATATTCACCAGGTTTTAAACAATGCACGTCCTACAGAGGAGTGGTACCAACATCAGATGGACACTCTCAATGTACCTGATGTCTAGATGAGGGCTCATACGCCAAAAGTGTACCCCTTGTAAAAACTTTAAATCTAGAGCAAGAAGGGACAGGAATCTCTTACTTAAACTCATCTTAATGGAGAAGTCATTGAGATCCACCTCAGACTCTGGTCAGGAACTCTTGGAATCCAGAGGAGCTCAAGCCTCAGAAAAGCCTTCAAGATGACAAGCCTCAACTCTGCCTCAGAGAGACCCATCCAAAAAGAAGACCTCACTGGCAAAAACTCTTATCAATACCAATAACTAAGGGCGTATGAGGCACTGGTTTCTGCCAGTACTGCCTGTTGAGCACCACCAAAGGACTCACAATGTTGCAGTGTGTATCTGAGAGTCAAAAATAAACTGACCTCCTCCACTATGGCACTGACAAAACAAAAGGCATGGAGACCAGTGTCACAAGTTAAACTGTCCCTGTAGTATGCTGTATCTCTTTTTCCCTCTTCCTCAGATCTCTCAGTTTGTGTCTGTCCCACCATTTGTTGTATGCTGGGCCCAGGTTGTGGTGGGTTTTTCTGTTTTTTTTTTCCCCCCCCAAACTTCCCTGGGGTGAGTTTGGTGCTCTTTCTCAGCACCTTGTTGACACTTCTTTGTGTTGCAAGAACTGTCTGGACCTATTTTCACTTTGATTTTAACACTAGATTTTAGGGTTTAAAGTTATTCTATTTATGGCAAATGAGCTCCATGTCCACCTCCCTTTTATTTTGTTCAGGAAGGGCATGTGCATTTTATAATGCCTTGTCCTTATTCTACTAACTTGACTTTCATCTCAGTATCTCATGTTATTTAAGAGTGCAAAACATCATGAGCCCTTGTGAAGGCAATATGTAGTGTTAACCTCCTACTTCTGTAAAACAGGGATAAACAAGTTGCAGAAGATCATATAGTAATTAATGGTAGCCAGGAAGATCCAGGACTCTTCCAATCATTTAGTTCTTCTCACTGCATATAAACCTCTTCTAAAACCAAAAGATCTTCCACTTTCTTCCAGTCTTTCCATAAATCCTCTTTCTTTCAATGCTTCTTTACTACATCGCTCAGACCTACTCTCTTCCATAACCTATTTCAGGATTGATGGATTTGGATGAAGCTTATACCACACAGCAGGATTCAACTGCATGCAAACATGTTGCACAAAGCCCTTACTAGCACTGAAATCCTTCCTCTATGTCAATCTGCAGAGTTTCTAAATACCAAATTACAAACAATGATCCAATTGAATTTTTATGTCACTAATAAAAGAGAGAAACTAAGGGACTTGTCTAGCACATGATCAGTTAGGCTTGTCCAGGGAGAAATTAAGGAGCGCTTGGTAGTTTGGAGTGAGACAGGGAAGAGCTAGCCTTCTTAAATGGTGCTGTGGTATCTCTGGCTACTGCCTGGTGGCTTGACATAGACAGAGCTGTAGACTATAAACTCTGCAAGCAAATCTGTGTGATGATCATAATCGCTTTTGATAACTTCACTGATTCAAGCGCTAGCATTTGAATTCTATAAATGAACCATTTTGGTGGGCATTGTTGCTCAAAATCAGAGCACCACCAGCAAAAGTAGCTAGACTTTAGGTCAGTAGTGAAGTTCATGGACTAATGAAGAAGGAAAGCTTGCCCCAGCATCTTTCTGTAGTGTATGCTGAATATAGTTTGTGCTTTAACTGTAAATTCACCCACAACTCTTTTTAAAAATCAAGAAAAATAAAATCACAGGTTGTACCCGTACCATTGGTCCAGTGACTACAGGTACATTTAGTTGTTTACATAAGCACCTGTGTTAACTCCCAGATCTAATTTAATGTAGAACATAGTCTAAACTCAATTGCAAGCCTTGAAAATTCAGATTTTCCTTGCAACTAATACTTGGGACAGCTCTAAGTCATGCTGTGCTAACAACTGAGAAACAAAAAGACCTGGAATCCTGTGCTAACTGGATACAGTTTGAAGGCAGTCTCTGATGTTTCAGTTCAGTGCTACACATGCTCTTGGCATCAGCCACTTCAATGCCTCTTTGTTTCAGAAATGCCCATGCTAGAGCAAATACTGAGTATAGGAAAAAGTAAAAGGTTAAAATAAAAAGATAAATAGAAATGTTTAGGTACTAGCCCAATGCTTAATGAAGTAATTCAAGAAAGTGGGTCTGAATGGAATGTACACTGGGCATGAACTGAAGGTACCAATAAGAAACTAGTTGTAAAAGTCTAACCTTACTAAAATTGGCATCAAACAAGCTGAAACTGCAATAAGATGAATAAAGATGAGAACATACTTGAAGGAAGCTGGTGTTAGGTGAGTCTTATGCCAAAAGAGAAAAGGAGGTATGTTTTACATAACTGACCTGTGTGCAAAGGTAAGGTTTGGTCAAATTATGACACCTTGATGGATGGTGATGCCCAGGGATGTGTGGACCTGTCAAATTGAGGGATGGCATTAAAAAAAGGGGTGCATGGACCAATTAATGTAAATGTAAATAAGGGTAAAAAAGTAGGAGCCCTAGAGCTCAGACCTTCTGCAGCTGAGGGGGTGACAGTGACTCCTTCTGTCCATTGAGCTGTTCCGTTGCATTGAGAATACCAATACTGCTAACAAATCTGTTGATACAGATTGTTTGTCATGGTGCTGCATTACAATAAAGCCTAGCCTAGCACCTTAATTTCTACAAAGATCCATGGTTGTGTTGGTTTCCTTGATAGTGAGTGTTGCCTCAATTTATCTCTTGCATACAGGGTATGCCTAAGCTCCAAACCACTGAGCTAACTGAGTTCTCACTAGAGATTTGAGCCAAAGTGTTAACCAAAGGAACACCTTGGCTTAGGATCACCAGGCTAACTCAGTTCCTGCTTAAGATCCAAGCCAAGCTGTAGATCACTGGGCTAACAGAGTTGTACTAGAGATCTGAGCTAGGAGTAGTCCTGAGGAAGCACACGTTCAGAGATTCACGCGCACATTCACACATGCAGCCAAACTGATATCAGCGCTGGACACAGAACAATACTGATAAGAACACTAATAAGGATACATCTTGCCCAACGTGCCTGACCACACTCTGCCCAGCGTACTGCACTGGATTCATCCCACTAGAGCTGGCTCCCAGTGATGGGGAATATCCCTGGTTCCTAGTATGACCTTCTGAGGACTAATGTGAAATGGGTCATGTCCAAAATTTCCTAATCAACATCAAGGAGCACTTGTGCTATGTGCTATAATTTATTCCTTTAGCGAAATGATAATTTACTTCACTGTACCTAGTGGATAACTGTGGCCACTGTTGCTAAAGTCGGTTGCTGCCTTCTGAATTGTTCAGCAATAACAGTTTAAATCAGTGGTTCTCAACCTTTCCAGGCTATTGTACTCTTTTCAGGAGTTGGATTTGTCTTCTGTACCCCTGGTTTTCACCTCACTTAAAAACTACTTGCTACAAAATCAGACATAAAAATACAAATGTGTCACAACACTCCACAGCTGAAAAATTGCTCACTTTCTCATTTTTAACATAACTGTAAAATATATCAGTTGGAATATAAATATTGTACTTACATTTCAGTGTATAGAGCAGTATAAACAAATCATCGTCTGTATACAATTTTAGTTTGTATTGACTTAGCTAGTGCTTGTTATGTAGTCTGTTGTAAAACTGGGCAAATACATAGATGAGTTATGTAACTCCTGGATAACCTCTGTATACTTCCAGGGGTACATGTACCCCTGATTGAGAACCACTGGTTTAAATTACAGATTAACTTTTTAAGATCTTGTGGTGCTTCCGTCAGATACCACTTTCTCCCTACAACCTGATTTAAACCACTATCTAGAGACTGGCAGGGAAAGGACTAACACTTTCCAAGACCACAGCTGTAAGGCCTGTTAGGGACCCAGCCATGGTGGGAAGAGTGGCGTGGGCCATCTGTGATGAATTAGAGAATTCCCACAAGACACCATAAGAGGGATGTAATCCAAGGAGCTGGGACTGACTGTGTTGAGGAGCCAGTCCCTCCCTCCTCTTGGGAAGATCCCTCCTAGTGGAGTACTTGGACTTAATCAGCACAGAGTAACAATGACCAGATGTCCCAATATTATAGGGACAGCCTGGATATTTGGGACTTTATCTTATAGGGACCTATTTCCCCCCACCCCCCTTTCCTGATTTTTTTATCCTTGCTGTCTGGTCATCCTACACAGAGTCTTTCTGTCCATTTCATGTAGAAACCCAGACAAAAGAGCCTAATGGAGGTCATTTTAAAACTCTTCTGACTGTGGGGACCTCCCTCCATACATATGCTTTCTTTTTCTTTTATTTTCTTCCTTTTTTACTGGATTCTGAAACACATGTTCTCCTCTGCTATGCCTAAATCTGTCCCTGTCCCTTCTGTTTGTTACATATGGTGTATCTGAGAGTTTGGGGATTGGGAGTAAGGACTTGTGAGTCCTTTCGCTTGCTCTTCCATGACAGGATCAAGTGCTGGGCAAGTTACTTACCTTTTGTGCATCTATTTCTCCATTTTTTAAAAATAGAAAAAATATTTGCATAGATCTCAGGGTATTAGGATGCTTAGTTAAGGTTTGTAAAGAGACTTACTTATACAACACTAATCATTATCATAGAAAAGTGTAATTGCATGTCAGTGAAATCACCTAGCCCCTTTACGGTACAGAAAATCAATCTGCTGTATAAAGCTGCTCTGTCTTTTCTTTTTGCAGATTTTTATTGCACTTGGTGAATTTCTTTTATCCTTAAACTGGGCCGTTGTGACTGATATACTATTGGTAAGTTCAAGATCATTCTTCCTGGAGTCATATGGTTTGTGCTGATAATTTTAAATTCTGTTCTCAAGTCTGTGTATTCAAACACTGCAAAATACCTGCTTCTTCTAGGAAAGTTTCTCCCAAGAATACCTTAACTGGTACCCCATTAATACTAAAAGCTGGCCTGCACCAGTAAGAGACTCCATTTCACTGCCCTTATTCACGTTTAATTTTTTGCTCTGAAATAACTTTGAGTAAGAGATTCAAATGGGAGAAACTCAATGTCTTTAAATCACAGTTTTCTAAAGAAAATTGCTGATTAGGGAAGTCGTTACTCTCCTTGGTTGGTGTTGTCACTACTGGAACCACCAAAGTGCAGTCAACTTCACTGTTTTCCTAACACTCTGGCAATGTGGTACTTTGTATTAATTTGATCTGTAAATGCTGCAAGCTGTGTGCACTGTTTTGGGGAATGGAGGATTTGCTGATAATTGACAGAGTGGTGGAATGAGATAAAGTCACTTGCTTTGCAATTCTAACCCCAAATATTAAATATTTGGAGACTTCTAATCCTTCTGGATGCAGAAAAAGTGTCCTAACAGCTAATTTGAGTGTTTCAGGTAGATGTTATGCTGTCAGTAGGGATCTCTGCTGATGGCGAAAGGAAGGGGTGCAATCAGTAACTATAGATTCACTTGCAGCATGAACTTGAAAGCCTCTTGGAACAATGGCTATGCAGACATGCTGCTGCCACAAAGAGATATTGTATGAGCTTAAGCACAATGTTAGGGCTTGGGGATCGTTCTTGTCTTGCATTTGGAGTCTGTGTGACCTCAGGACAGTAGCTGTGGTGGACAGTGGGAAGAGAATTGCTGCTCAATCAAGTGGGGTTAATAACATACTTTTGTTACGACTGATGCTGTCAGTCAGTGACCTGGTGGACACTGTTCTATCAGCTCTCACCTTCAGGTGACCTCTTCTATCAGTTTGTTCAGTCAGTCCTTGCTCTCTCTGCCTAGTCAATAACAACTTCTCTCTAATGACATTGCCTCTTGTGACTGACATCTTCTTTACAGTGGTAGAAGCTGTCATTGTGGCTCTTCTTTTTAGCAAGGACTGTTTGCTAACACTGCCACTCTACAGCAGAGTTCACACTCATAATCAGTTCCTGTTTACACCTTATTGGCTGAAATTCTGTAACCTGTTCTTTTATGCGGTAGGTCAAAACTATAAAGCTAGTTTCAAAACTAAAAAGTCCAACCAAGTCATGCAACGATTCATGTGGCACTTTTAAAGACTAACAAATTTATTTATCACCTGAGCTTTCGTGGGAGAAAACCCCACTTCGTCAGATGCTTTGATGAAGTGGGATTCTTCCCATGAAAGCTCCTGTCATAAACAAATTTGTTAGTCTTAAAAAGTGCGATGGGACTCCTTATTTGTTTTGCTGAACAAGACTAATACAGATAACCCTTTGGGACTTGTCAACCAAGTCACAACTTTGGTATATTCTTTGCTGTGGCAGAAGGTGATATTACGCTAATCAGTACCAAACCTTTTCATTTTCCCACTTGCCAGTGCAGAACTCTGCCACCATTTTATTCATAACTAAATACCCATGGCAGCAAAGTGCATTATGCTATTTTTTGAATATGCTGTGTTATATGATGCTACATTGTAAACGTTGGTAATTCTCATTTTCTTGGTAACACCAGTCTCAACTTAGCTATCTTGTGTCTGCTCACTTAAATCCACTCTAACTTAGGAGTTATATTCCATTGCACTGAAAATCATTGTAAGTTCATTGTATTGATGCAATCATCTTGGCTGCAGAGCAACCCAGTAACTATTTAATCGTGTGTGTGTGTGTGTGTGTGTGCGGGCGCGTGCGCAAATATAGTAATTTGTATCATTCAGACATTTGCTTGATGATATGACTGACCTCAGGAATTCTTATTTTGCTGTAAAAATGGCTTTTCTTTCTCCCCACCTTGTGTCGCTATCCAGAAAATGTAGTCTGTCTTTATTTATCTTGCAACCTGTGGAGCTGCAGACAAAGGAAGATGCTCCCTGAATAATAAGTCTTCTACTCTTTTGTGGCCCCTGAATCAAAATGAATTGCACATAGCAGCCTCTGCACCTCTCCCCTGAAGAGAACTCATGTATACCCACAGCCATAATCACTTGTGTGATGGTGAGGTGCCAAGCTCCCTTGTGAATCGCGACTCTCCTCTAGCTGTACAGGAGGTTGTACATGGAGTCTCCCTGTGTATGAGTGTGATTACCAAAAGGAATGACCAAGACAGCTATCACGAGGGAAGAAGTCAGAATGTGGAATGGGGAACATTTACTTGTAGGGTATCTGTGTGTACAGGAAGTCTTAGGCAATTTAGGGTGAGAAAGATGTGTTGGCTAGAGGCGTTGGGTTGTGTCTCAGTCAGTTGGTGAGGCCTGGTATGTGAGTAGATCCTGAGGTGTATGGAGATATCTGTTGTAGCTGGTAGCATGAATAGCAGCTCCTTTGGGAAAACATTCACTTGTGTTTTTCAAGAACTAGTTCAAATATTTCTAGCACAGGCACAGATACATGATGGCCATTTGCTCTCTGGATACAATGTAGACTTACATGTATGCACATGGTCAGGCGGTAAGTTTTATAGAATCACAGGGTTGGAAGGGACCTCATGAAGTCATCTAGTCCAACCCCGTTGCCAAAAAAAGCAGGATCATTCCCACTAAATTATTCCAGCTAGAGTTTTATCCAGCCAGGCCTTAAACATCTCCAAAGATGGAGATTCCACCACCTCCCTAGGTAGCCCATTCCAGTGCTTTACCACCCTCCTAATAAGAAAGTTTTTCCTAATATCCAGCCTCAACCTCCCCAGCTGCAACTTGAAACCATTGTTCCTTGTTCTATCCTCTGGTACTGCTGAGAACAGCTGAGCTCCATCTTCCTTGGAGCATCCCTTCAGGTAGTTGAAGGTGGCTATCAAATCCCCGCTCGGTCTTCTCTTCTGCAGGCTAAATAAGCCTAGTTCCTTCAGTCTTTCTTCATAGGGCTTGTGCTCCAGCCCCTTGATCATTTTTCTTGCCCTCCGCTGGACTCTCTCCAATTTGTCCATGTCCTTTTTGTAGTGGGGAGCCCAAAACTGAACACAGTATTCCAGATGAGGCCTCACCAGTGCAGAATAGAGGGGAATGATCACATCCCTTGATCTGCTGGCAATGCTGCTTCTGATGCAGCCCAGTATGCCATTGGCCTTTTTGGCAGCAAGTGCACACTGCTGACTCACATCCAGCTTCCCATCACTAGGACCCCCAGGTCCCTTTGTACGGTTCTGCTACTAAGCTGATTGCTCCCCAGCCTGTAGCAGTGCATGGGGTTTTTCCATCCCAAGTGCAGGACTTTGCACTTGTCCTTGTTGAACCTCATGAGATTTCTATTGGCCCACTGCTCCAATTTGTCAAGGTCTTCCTGAATCTTCTCCCTGCCCTGCAGCATGTCTACCATTCCCCCCAGCTTGGTGTCATCCGCAAACTTACTGAGTGTGCAATAAATCCCATCATCCAGATCATTAATGAAAATATTGAACAGAACTGGCCCCAGGACCGACCCCTGGGGCACACCACTTGTTACTGGTTGCCAACTAGACATAGAGCCATTGATTCCTACATGCTAAGACCGTTGATCTAGCCAGTTCTCTATCCACCTTACAGTCCACACATTCCAACCCATACTTCCTTAAGTTGCCGATGAGAATGTTGTGGGAAACGGTATCAAAAGCTTTGCTAAAGTCGAGGTATATCACATCAACGGCTCTTCCCGACTTTCAGGGAGTGAAAGGAAGAGTGAGTGTCTAGAATATCTCCTTTGATAAGCAGGATATTATGTCATATGAGTCAGAAGCCTGTGCGGCGGGGGTTGCTTGGTTTGTTCTGTTCATAACAAAAGCAATATTGCATTATATGCTGGTAGGCAGAAGAGTGCTTACTGAAGTTGTATCCTCTCAGTTCCCATCGCATTGGGAAACATCATGGGAACTGAGTGGATGCCGCTTTAGTAAATGCCCTTCCTCCTACCCCCATACTTCTGACAGAATGAACCGTGCAGTTGTAGAACACGATGTGCTACCCATGCATAAATCCTAAGATGAACCTTACCTCACTTCTTTGTCCTTGTTCACTGCTCTTAGAAGCCCCACTCCATTCACTCCTTGTCTTTCTGAATATTGAAAGTCTCTTCAGTTGAGTGACTGCAGCCTCAGTGCAATTGAGTGGGTGCAAGGTACTGCATTAAAGTATAGAGCTTACAATTTCTTGGATTCTTGTTCAATAATTCTTAATACTTTTCATCTCTGTACCTTTCAGTGTATAGTTGCAATCATTAGTCCCTTGTAGAGATGGGAAATGAAGTCAGGAATATAACCCAAGTCTCTTGGCTCCACTCCTCTGCCTTACCCACTGTAGCATGGCATTGTCTTATCCACAGATTTGTAGTAGTGTGCTGGCAGTCTTTTTGATCTTAGTCCCTGAAGAAAAGGGTCCTTCCCCAAAAGCCACTAAACACCAACTGGCACTTTAACAATTAATGTAAATGGTGGATAATTTAAATGAACCTATAACATTACTCAACAGAAAGTTGTTTTCCAGCTCTAGTAAAGATGAATCTATACAAAAGCTGGAACTGAAATAACTCAAATGGCTGTATTTCTTGCCACTAGTTAGTTAGTTTTGGGGCAATGCTGAGTGTGAACACTTACTTCAGATTAAATGTCCAATTACATGGTATTTCAAAATAAGCATTCACACACCAACTCATAGCAAAACAAGAAGTGAAATTAATTAAAATGTCTTCACTTCCAGCAAAGATGTTCTCAGCAAGAAAGAGAATGTAGTTATCACCTGTAAAATCCTAGTGGTGACAAAATACAGGTAGTTTTAACCACTGTGTTGCTGATGAGGTCAACTGTCATAGATTCCAAAGTCAGAAAGGTCTTTGCTGCCATCGAGTCTGAACTCCTCTATAACATAGGCCACAGAACTTCTCCAGAATAATTTATTTTTCATCTACAGTAAGTATGTTTCACTGCCTCCACACATCTGTGGCTGACCTTGCCTAGCTCCTTCACAGTAAAAACTAGCTGTTTTATCACCACTGGGGCTCTATGGCAAGACAGCTAACATGTAGTAGTTGTCTCACTGTTGAGAATACACACACCTTGTTGGGCAGTCAAGACATGGCCTTAGTTATTTTGATTCCTGTTTTCATAGCCATGATGTTTGAAACACAATGCCCTCTATTAAAGCAACATGTCTAAACTAGTATCTGGACAATGCAAGAAGGAAGGGGAGGATGTTTTTTATGTGAAGTCACTGGAGAGCGCGAGAACTGCATTTTAAATTGATGCCAACAGCAGATGCTACCTGTATGGTCAGGCCCCAAGTGCTGTCTTTTATGGAGAACCCAGGTGCAGCAAGGATTGGTGTTTGCCAATTAGCCAGTGCTCTTATGTCTATTGGTGCTGAATCCTGTGCCCCAAAATTGGAAGGAGGCTATTTGGGGCTGTTGCTGGTGGTTTTTTAAAGATGTGGAACCCTTCTGCCAGGGTGACCTGGTAGAAGAAGGGCCAGGTTCTATATTTAGGAGTTTCCAAATAATGTTACAGCACCAACTGGCTCGAGCCCCCACCCAGTCTTCTGGGAGATCATGCACTATTCCCTGGGCATCTCAAAGTGGTAATGTTTCCCTGCTTACAAGCACGAGTCTGAGTGTAGTATGTAGAACTTTTAATTGTAATGAAAACAGAATGTAAAAAGCCCAATAACAAAAATCAGCACTGATCTGGTAAATCAGTGTAGAGCAGATTCCCAGCATGATCACACACAGCATAACAGACCCTGTGAACTCAACAGCAAACCCAACACTGATCTGGAGAATCAGTGCAGAACAGGTTCCCAGCAAACCCAGGGCACACAGGGAACACCTTTCACGCCAACTGTCTGCCAGCGCCACCTACTGGTCACTCATGCTCTCCAGTCCTCTTCTGGCTGCTTGCACCATCCGTTGGCTCTGCCTGCTGTCCAAACAGCACCACCTATTGGTTACTCAGGCCATCTGTTGGCTCCGCCTACTGGTCACTCATATTGTCCAGCCCTCTGCTCCACTCTCACCAGCTGCTGGCTGCATGTGCTATCTGCCAGCTCTGCCTGCTGGTCACTCATGCTCTGCTCTCACCAGCTGCTGGCTCCTCTTCAGTGATTTCAGCTCAGAGAGAGGGCTTGCCTCTCTCAGTGATTTTAGCTCTTAAATCTTGCATATCTACAAACAGCTTCTCCCATTAAACTAACAAAAGAAAGGCTTCACAGGAAGCCTAGCCAGATCTGTCCTTTGACAATAGGGCAATGGGGTGAGGCAGAGCCTCAGGCATAGCACTAGACTGAGCTAATGCTAAACCCCCACCCCTGTCTTAATTTCACCAGGCTGGAAAGAGGGGGTGCCCCCTCTTTTAATATGCTTTTTGCTAATGGTAGCTTTTATCTTTAACCCACTTAAACAGAGTTTGAACAAGCAAGAGAGTAGCATATTACAAAGACACTATTTCATGTTTCTCTTCAGTAGAATTACAGATATTGGCAGATTTGTGATCAAATAAACCCAAATACCATTACCCCTATTGCCCTGCACCAAGAGTGAGGCTATGCTAATAGGCTGTGCTCATGCAAATAGAAAACCCATGCAGATTAGTTGCCCCCCATTAGAAACTGTTAGGCATAGTTTCTAAACCTGCCTTACAGATGTAAAATTGAGGTCTGCTCAAGATATCTGGTATTTTTCTACTGGCTTGGCTATGTCAGTTAGGAAGGTGATTTTTTTGTTTTGAACCAAAAATAGTTACACTGATACCAACTATAGTGTGGATGCAGTTATACCAGAATAACTTGTTTCTCTTCTCCATACAGGAATAATGTATACTGGTATAACTGGCTCCACACTGGAGTGGTATGGTTAAAGTGTTAAAACTTTTATTTGTAGAACGTGATGTTTTTGGATAATTAAAGAGCTTATGTTCCTTTTTGCAATAGTAAAGATGTTAACCCTGGGATCCTGACCAAAACTAACTTGAATAATTACATTTAGCCTTCCCAATTTCCACCTTCAGTTTCAGATGAAGCAGTTATTCAACCTACTCTAAATATATGGCGGTGGAGAGTTACAAGTTCAGAGTAGCTGCATTTCAGTGATGGGTAGAGTGATTCTTCTGTCAGAAGCTTTGGGATCTCTTTAGCTGGAAAGTGACATAGAGTCAGATGTACGCAAGTCAAACATGAAAGCTGGATCTTTTCCTAAAGCTTCTTTGCTTTGCTTGATTGCCCCTTTTACACAGACAAAACAAATACTTCCTTGCATTTATCTCTTAGAAAGAAAAACACCCAGCCATCACATTAAATACTTCATGAGTTGCCCTAAGGTGAGGGACGGTTTCTATATTTATGAGAAGAATGTTAATAATTAACAATGCAGCAATGTGTCCTTGTCTGGTTCTGTCTCGTCTAGTATTTTAAGAATATGAGGCCATAACAGAAGAAACACTCCTTCCACAGAGCACAGAGGAAGGAATAAAATGTCACATAGCTTCTCCCCATTCACTTATTGGAGAGGAACATCAACTGTAAAGTCTAGGGGAATGCCCAGCTTCAGGGGTTTTTGGATCTGGAGCTTTGGTGCTGCCTCATCTCATTGTAAAATCCCAGGGTTGCCTTAATCCTGGGGTGCATTTTTAGTACCTTTGTGTAAGAGGAAAGGGGTAAATATCTGATTCACTTAAATGTCTATGAGAGAATAATGATACAAAGGCTCCTAATGCTGTCCCATAACTGCCCCCCTGCATAACAGTGTTTCATCTCAGTAGCATTGTTTTGGGAAGGAAGGAAGTTAATTAAGCAGCATCTAGAGGGTTACACAGCTAATAGACACTAACAGAATTTCACTTGCCTGAAACTAAGCATTCTATGTGACTAGAGCAAGTTGAAAACAGGATAAATAGTCCGTTCGATTTTGAGACTTCAGATTCTGATAGCAATGGGCTAACCTCAAATGTCAAGGTTTGGAGAGGACTGCAATACCAAAGCTGTCTTTCTAACCTTGGAGCTCTATGACTGACTTGTAATGCAGTTGCATTGTCCATCTTCATTCAAGCAGTTTTAAAGACCTTTACTGACAGTGTTCTCCAGTGAAAAGTCTTGGCAGTGCTGTCACGTCAGAATTTCTACAGTCAATTCTACAGTAGAATTTCTACAGAATTTCTACTGTTAGCATTGCTGAACAAGGAGGTTTCAATTGTTCAGGGCCTCTCTGCTCACTTTTTTGATGTCTTCTATTTCAGACTCATTTGACTGTAGCCTGGTTCTGGGCTTCACTGAACTCAGAGCAAAACTTGGCTAAACCCAATCATTTTCTCATCTTCCTTTATAAATGAATATCTGATCTGGTGGCAATACCTAGGTCAGCCACTAGAGAGAGATATCACAATTAGCCAATGTGTTATAGTCCCTTCAGAGAACACTTACCCATGTCTGGAGTCCACAGGAGTCAAATTCACAGAGGAGCTACTGATTCTCCAAACAGCCTTCCTCCTCTAGCAGGGGATTAATCTCAAAGGCTGTGTTCTCACACAGCCAGTTATTTCGATATGGTTGTTTCGCAACAACCTTGTATCGAAATAACGCTTGTTGCGAAACAACTTATTTCGAATTAACAAAAAAATGTTAATTCGAAATAAGGCAAAACCAGGGCATCGAAATAGCAAGTTCACACTGTGAACTTGCTATTTCGAAACCATGCCAGGGGGCTGCAGCCGCTCACCCTGCAACCCCAGAAAGGGGGCTGCAGCCCCCGGCGGGGGGGACGAGCGGCTGCGGGGGCGCTGGACCCCGCCAGCGGGTCCGGGGCGCGGGGCTCAGCCCGCGGCCCGGGCTGCTCCCCCGCCCCCGCCGGCGCCCCGCGCCCCGGACCCGCCGGCGGGGTCGGGGGAGAAGCCCAGGGCTGAGCCCCGCCCGTGCCTGCTGGCCAGGGGACACCCCTCAGCACCCTGGCCAAGGTGCTGAGTGTTCCCTGGCCAGGGTGCTGAGGCGGCAGCCCTTTAAATGTTGTTTCGGAACCTATTGTTCCGAAACAACATGTTCGCACAGCGTTGTTTCGAAACAATTGTTTCGAAACAACGTTGTTTCGACCCCACATGGGGTTTAACTTGTTTCGAAACAACACAGTTGTGT